>JAVIWB010004724.1:0-615085 GCA_031893035.1 Dermolepida albohirtum | reverse complement strand
TCCCTAGAATTTGCTCGACCGTTATTGTACTCAAAGCAGTGTAACTCTGTTTGACTTCTTATGCACTTCTCATAATGTTACTTACTGCACACAAAACTATAATTCCGTCCCATATATGATGATCTAGGGCAGTAAGTGTCTCTGTTGATATTTTATGTGGTGACACCAGTCAGTGAAGACACATTCACCTCAGTTACCAATGACAGTGGGATTGAGATACGGTCACTTAGCGCGCTCGACGCAGAAACTTCAGATTTTACAGGAACCATAAGCACCCTACAGGTGAAGGGGGGGGGATCTACATCCCTACTGACTCTGCACGCCAGTACCCGAGCAGATACAGCTGCTCACTCGTCGAGGGAAAATACATACCTCTAACCTGCACGGGCTTTCAACCACTGTTCCCGCGAGTCCAACCTCAAACAGTCGCGCCCGGATTCTCTGGGGGGCTCTCGACTCTCGCGGTACCAGCCTTAACCGTCGCTGGTGGTACAGTTCGATATGTAAACATATCTACTAATTTCGCCGCCTGCCAACAGTGGCTTGGTGAGTCAAGCTCGGGTTTGTGGGATTGCTAACCCCAAAAGCAATGCTAGGATGCACGCAGAGCTTGAATAGGTCTAGGGTAGGTTAGCATGTGAATGGGTTTATTTTAAGCTACCTATAAATGATTTGTTTCTTGCGATTCAATACCTTACATTCTTGAAAATACAGTCGGATGTTTCTAGAGTTTTGTTTCACTTTCTGTAATAATAAGCTTAGGCTCTTTCCTCGGTGCGTTTTGTGTTGCATTATGATTCATCCTGTTCCCAGGTAGTCAAATATATAGTAAGTCTGATTTTTCTCCGGCAAGCTCATTTTGTGATATTTTATCAAAAATAAAGTCGATGTACCGGTGGAGACTGAGTTAGGGGCTTCACGTAAAGTCAATGTACAGGTTTACCAAATTGCTATTTCAGATTGTGGTTTTACTAAGAAAAATTCCTGCGCCATATAGTTCTGACATGCTTCTAAATAACTTTCACTTATATCCCATTATTAAAAGAAGATTGTGAGTATGTTGTTAACATAGAAAGTATCGAAATGAAAGAAGGGTAATGTTTTTGTATTTTTTCATTACTACTTAGGCACTTGGGCTGCGAATTTACAGCGTAACCTACGTATCTATGTATGAGAAATGCTTAAATTCAGGTTCATAGATTATTTTCAAGTAAAATTTAATTGTATACATAACAGTCAACTTGTTATGTATGTTGTATATATAAAATACACTAAAATTCAAAGCTTTAAATGAACGATGCTACTGTAAATAAGTGGGTGGTTTCTACTTGCCATTTCGTGTTTCTCTTAGCCTAAATAACTGCGAAACGTTTACGCTAATTGTATTTGTTTAAAGTAACCACAATCCCTTAAACAATGAAATCTGATAAAATAGGAAAACCTATTTATAATTCAAAATATTTTTCAAGAAAATACGTGTTGGACAATTTTATTTAATTACATATATCGGTTAGAAAGTAGATCCCTCTTTTAACAAATAAAATTAAATTCTCTTAAATATTACAAACTTGACTTACCTGTTTATCCCACAGCGATAATGGACTGGATCCTACACTATAAAATATTGAAATGAAACCACTTTGAAATGTGTTTGCGAACATGTTAGTGACGGACAATGTTAGACATAGTTTGACATGTGTCTAATTTGACTAAATTCGATGATGACAAAGGTGCTAATTCTGTGTGAATGATCGTGACTAAAAAATATGCTACAAAATCATGCTGGAACTATATCTGAACTTAATATAAGAGATTAATAGAAAGATTAATCGGTAAACGTTCAATAGTAATTATATTGTAAAGTTGAATAAGTCTTATGACATATGAGGATGCTTTTTAGGTCCCTATTTTAGCAGCAATATTTTCAAGCTTACGTGGATGATATACAAAGTGCTTTCCAAACTACTTCTAAATTCTCTGCGATGTACTAAAGTGATAAACTTAGAATAAATATTAGGGCCACATTATTCGAAACGGAAATTTGATCGACATTTAGTCTAATGGAAAGCAACAGTGATAATTTACTTTGTTTAAAGTTATGTTGTGTTGGTTTATTTCCATTTTAGAACAGAAAAAGGAATTTCATTTCAGGGTATTAAGCATGAGACGTTGTTGAAAATATAGTAGAGTGTATCCTTCCATTTGAGGTAGTGCATTCTAGAAAAGGAATTACGACTTAGTAATGGGTGATTCATTCAATTTTATCGGGTATTCTTTGTTATCATAGACAAGAACCATTCTTGATGATTATTTTTTAAAATTACTTCCTTCAAATGTTGGCCATAACTACTTCTAACACGGTCTATTCTGAAGTTCCAATTTTTGATGATGCGTTCGGGCATTTCATGTGGTATTTGGCGAATAACGCGAGTAATGTTGGCTTCCAATTATTCAATCGTAGCTGGCTTATCCATGTAGACTTTAAACTTTACGTAGCCCCAAAGGAAAAAGTCTAAAGGTGTGATATCACATGATCTAGGCGGCCATTGCACAGGTCCACTACATGAAACTAAATGTTCATCAAATTGTTCTCGCAATAAAGTCTTGCTTTTACGGGCACTGTGGTGAGTAGCCCCGTCTTATTGGAACTAAATGTTGTCGAGACTACGTGTTTCAATTTTAAGCAGGAAATAGTTCATCATGGGGTGAAGACGGGCACCATTCACAGTTGCGATGCGGTCGTCTTCATTTTTGAAGAAATATGAACCGATGCTTCCACTTGCCCATAAACCATACCAAATCGTGGTTTTGTCTGGATGTAATGGCAGCTCTTAAACTTCCTCGGCTTGCTCATCACTCCAAATACGGCAATTGTGCTTATTGACGTAGCCATTAAGTCAGTAATTGACCTCATCGCTGAACAAAGTGTTGGTTGAAAACAATGAATCTTCTTAAAGTTTTTTAAGAATCCAAAGACTGAAACGGAGACGATTCGAAAGGTTGGCCATTTTGAATTCTAGAACGAGTAGAATTTTGTATGTGGTCTATTTGGTCGCGTATTATCCAATAATGAAAATTGTGTTTCAAATTTTTTACATCGGTGAAATATCTACCTTACCGGCGCATATATTTTTAATAGATGGCGCCATTAAGAATTACTGTTATAAAAAAGTACGGTTTTCTCTGCGACCGACTTTATACATATTTATAATCACTACTTTATAGCGACCTAACCGTACTGTAAAGCAGATGCTTGGAATACAATCGAATACAAAGACCTTTATAACTAGTAGGACCATTTTAAGTTGAAATAAGTTGTCGATTTGAGCTACGTATGTCACTTATGACAATCTATTAACTGCGGTTATATCTGTCATGCTTTGCTACAAATTTAGTATTGAATAAGAATCAAATTTAAAATTAAAAGTATTTGATATTAACATTTGTTAAAATTATAAGTGAATCAAATTTGCTTTCTTAAGCCAGCAATTATTCTGCAATTTTATATTGACATGCTCGATTTAAAAATTCAAATTTCAACATTTGGCAAGGTAAAACTCAAACAATTTGAACCAAATGCAAACTGTTCTAACCTAAAAATGATTTTAAAGATACATGACCAGACGAACCAATTTCCCAGGGTCGCCAAATTGTATATTTTATTTGTCTCAATTTTTTTATAATGCACAATTTAGAATACCTTTTAAAACACACACACATACACACACTGAGAGATATATAATCTTTTATATATATAAAAGGTACATATTAAAAAACAAATAGCTATTTCAGATATATTTAAAGTTATTCATTTTTCATCTTCATTTGCAGATTATTCGAATATAAATTGCACTTAACTACATTCCTATTTATGATTAATAAATATAACTAATTTTAGCTCAATAATAATTTATGCAGTCGTCTTTCTTCGCAGGGTGTAAGCGTAATCTTCTCTTTCGAACTCGGCTTCGAAAATATATATTGGCAGAATTCCCTGTGAACGCGCACCCCGTCTAGGGCTTTCGCCTGGAGCAGCTCTTGGGTTGCCACTTCACTGATGAACTGCCTGCGCTGTTCCTTGCAGGCTTTCCAGTAGCGCTGACGACATATAACGCAACTGAAACGGTCAAGTCGAGTACAGAATGCAAATTAAGTTAAATATTGAACGTGGAACGGCAAGTTTTCCAGATGAATCTACACATAGGAAGCAGGTACAGGGGAAATAATAAAATTTTAATATAAAATAACGTAAATAACAGAGGGAGACGTGAACGAAAAGTAGATTTAATCAAAATACGTTAGCAGGTACCATAACAAAATGAAAATTTACATATTTAGAGTTTACCTTGAGGTCAGTTAAGTCAAAATATCTGCAAATCCCTGCTTTACTGGGAGTTATCATTTGTTGTTTTTACTTTATGTGGAACATAATATTCGTTTTAAGAATGAAACTTTACGGAAAATTTTAATAAAAGTAATATATTTAAAATACGTCGATAGCTTTTTAGATTAGTGGTATTTAAAAGAGCGGTAAACTATGAGAATGTTATTTCAATTTATCAAATATTCTATTTTTTACTTACTTAATACACATGTATTAGTTTAAATGTTTGTTAAATTTTGATGGAGCCTGTAGTTGATTAACTTAATCTCTGAAGGTTGATATACTACTGTGGGCAAAAAATAGTAAGACTTTGTTAATTTTTAAATTCTTAATTTATTCTTCCAAATCTATTTTGTCCCCCTTAAAGTAATCCCTCCTGGTCCTAATACACTTGTGCCAACGTTTCTTCCAATTCTCGAAACAGTTGTTAAAGTCAATTTCAGGAATAGCCTTCAATGCGCGTAGCGATTCACGTTTAATGTCTTCAATTGACTCAAAACAGTTTCCCCGGAGCAGTCGTTTGAGTTTGTTAAATAGCCAGAAGTCACACGGAGCTAAATCAGGCGAATACGGTGGTTGCGGCACGATATTGGTTGAAAATTTGGCGAAAAACTCACGAAGAATTAATGCAGTATGCGATGGTGCATTGTCGTTGTGCAAAAACCAAGAGTTGTCGGCCCATAATTCTGGCCTCTTTTTACGAATAGCATTGCGCAAACGACGCATAACACTCAAATAGTATTCTTTGTTGACAGTTTGGCCGGTCGGAAGGAATTCGGGGTGCACCATACTTCGATAATCGAAGAAAACTGTCAACATAACCTTGATTTTTGACTTGCTTTGACGGGGTTTTTTGGGCTTCGGCTCACCTTTGATACGATATTCGGCCGATTGATCGTCTGCTTCCGGGTCATAAGCGTAGATCCAAGTCTCATCTCCAGTTATGATGCCTTTCATTTTGTCTTGATAGTCGGAAAGCATTGTTTCACAGACGTCAACGCGACGCTGTTTTTCAAAAAAATTGAGTGATTTTGGAACAAATCGTACTTTCACTTTTCTTAGGCCCAAATGATCTTTCATATTCCAACGATGCCAGTAAGGTCTCTGACTGTTAATCGTCGATTCTCAAGCACCAATTCCTTGATTCTATTGACGTGCTGATCATCAGTTGATGTTGATGGCCGTTCTGGACGTGGTTCGTCATCAACGCGTTCTCGACCCTCATTGAATAATTTGTACCAATCAAAAACACTTGCTCGCGACAAACAATTATCACCGAAGGCCTTTTGCAACATTCTGAACGTTTCGGCACCAGAAATTTGATTCCGCACACAAAATTTAATGGAACTTCTTTGTTGAATAATTTCACTCATTGTAAAAATCACCGAATGCACTTCTTGTACTTCAGTAAGACAAGCGTATACTAAACGCTAATGATTATTTTGATGTGACATTTCGCACAGATGTCACTGACAGTCATACCAACCTAGAAAAAAATATTTCGACGAATGGGTTTTTGCGCGAAATTTAAATTAAAAAGTCTTACTATTTTTTGTCCACAGTAGTATAACCCCTTTCCACATTAATGTTCGTATTCTGTATACATTTTTTGGCAACTAAGTTGTCATCATCAGCAGATAATTAAACAGCGTCGCACCTGAAAAACTACGGCAAAAAGTGACCGTGTGGTGTGGACTTCATACCGGAGGTGCGATTGGACCATATTTTTCGACGATGAAAACAATCGCCATGTCACGGTCAATGGAGTTCGCTTTCGTCCCATGCTGGGAGACTATTTTTGGACAAAATTAGATGAACTTGACATCAGTGATATTCCGATAAGATAGTTCCACATGCCACATAGCTGGTTAAACAATTGAACTATTGAAGGGGAAGTTTGGTAACCGTGTAATCTCGAGAAATAGTCCGGTCGAATAGTTACCTCGTTCATGTGATTTACCGCCGTTGGATTTCTTTTGATGGGATTACGTTAAGTCATTGGTTTATGCTAACAAGCCAACAACGTTAAAGGAGCTCAGAGATAATACCTCACGCGAAACTGCCAACGTTCCAGCTGATATGTGTGTAAGAGTGATGCAAAATTAGCTCCAAAGAATCGATCGCTGCAAACGTGTTCGCGGTGGTTATATGAACGAGATCAAATTCTATAGCTAAATGTAACACGTGTACTTCACCTGGAATAAATTTCAGCCCATATCTCAATTATTTTGTGTTTTATTTAAATACAAAATTGTTATGTCCTTATTGAAAAACCAGATATATACAAAGGTATGTCCATGTATAGGTTTTCGTAGATTGCCCCTAATTTTAAACTAACACTAAATAGATAATTTTGATGAAGCCCCTGGTTTATTAGCTTAATCACTGAAGGTTGATCTATAACCGCAAAACGCACACTGTTCGTGAGTGTGCGTTTTGGCTTTCACCGGCTCAGATCGTGTGCGGAATTTGTTTCGTACGGGTATTTTGTCAAAACGCACCTGGTTGCGTTTTGGCTTTGGTACGGGTATTTTGCCGTAGTTTTCCAGGTATGACACTCTTTAAGTATCTGCTGATGATGTCAACTTAGTTGTCGAAATACATATACAGAATACGAAAATTAACGTAGAAAGGGGTTATATATCAACTTTCAGTGATCGAAATATTTTAGTTTTTAAAAACAAAATTTATTAATCCGGACGAACGTTTCTTGAGCAATGCACGCATTTTCAATAGTGACTGGGTTGAGCCTCTATAAAAGCTTGTATATAAATCAAGGCTTTATTTAAATGCATTCGAATTACATACTTTCACAACTACTCAACTGTATTACAGATTTATATCGTTTTCTGGTGTGTGTCATTTATTAAGATGTAAGGTGTCAAGGTTTGATTCTCGAAATAGTCATAGTGTATTACTTGTGACGTAATTGTATCGAAATCACATGAGTATTGATATTTCAATATATTTTAACTACAATAATATATCAAACTTGGGCAACAACAGTATAACAGTGTTCAGTAATTAATTAATTGAATGAATTGAGTGTAAAAATCATATTTTGTATCGCAATAACAACATATAGATATTTTCAAAGTGCCCAACTAGATGGAATGAACTCGTGTCTATTTGCAGATATGACAATTATCTTAGAATTTTTCCTCGACAGAGTCATAATTCAGTTGTGCCAGTGTTTGTGTTAGATTTTGTTCGAAACAGTGGCATCAGTTGCGTCATAAGTATTGTATATAAAATTAAGTGTTTTTGTTGTTAGTATTTCCTTTGAGCTCTATAATTAACAGAAATATTTATCTACTTGGATCTTACAATGTAATGTTTATATCTAGTCTTATAACCTGAGGAAGGTACTTACTAATAACACAATGAATCTGTAATAGAAAATATCGAGGTAAAAATTATCAAAATTAACCAAACATAATTCAGTCTTGGATTAAAGTTGATGTTTTTATTACAGTAGGGTAAAACAGCGTCAGAATTAGCAATAGGTATTGTTGATGATAACAACGCAAACCACTTATTAAATGCAGCTTTTTCATAAGAGTGGTTTTTTATAGAATGCTGTCGTTCAGAATTATATAATTAACATTCCTTAAAACTGTGCCATGAAAATACAACAAGCTAAGTTATCAATAAAGCTAACTTTGTTCAGCAACATATTATAGTCAAAACAATATTATAAACGGAATTTGAAGAACCAAGTAGTGCAAATTTGAGTATGTAAACCCTATAATAATAGGTTAATATAAACGTCAGTCAGTATCAACGACCGAAACAAGTGAAGATATTCAAAGAAAAAAATGGATCGAAAATCAGCGAAAATTATGTTGATTAATCAGTGCATTGCAGATAATGTTTTGAACAAATTTTATAATCGACTTTTCTACTGTCAAGAGACTAATAAGCGTCAGTTCGAACATTTGATATGTGACCTCTTTTAGTCTGGTTGCTGGAAGCATAGATTTTTCTTTTGCAATTGTAGCAGAAAATGGAGTAGTCCCTTTGAAAAATGGACCGTTTTCATCATAGAAATGGAAAACTTAAATTCAAGAAAAAGAAAAGTGATGGAAAGAAACATTTTGCAGCCTTGCGATGAATCTTGCATTGAAGTGTGTAATGCAATAAGAAATAACCTTGATGTTTTTGAAAGATTTCGGCAATCGACGAGCAGACGATTGGGTGCATATATCCTACCTAATGGTAGTTATTTTTTGCAGTTTTCGTGAATTAAGAATCTTGACATCTAATTGTAGGCAATAAAGTTTTGTTTTCTTTTCGAATATGTTTATGGCTCTGTGTCTTCAAAATAAGCGTGATTGGGCTGTTTTAATGACTTTTGCACATCCTCCGAAATGAGTGCCTTGACGGATATCACATGTAGGCATCACTTTTGAACTTACTTGTTGCGAAGGTGTAATAGAAAGATTCAAGAAATTGAGTAGTGTTGAAGCAAGAAAGAATTAAGAAACTCAAAGATTTTATAGCAGATTTACTCATACATGTTAATGTAGACTCAAATAAAATATCCAGATTTTTAATCTCACACCTTTTACTTAATAGAACATTATTTATGCCATGCTTGAACAACAAATAAAACGACAGGTTGTATAATTTATTATGTTATCACAGAGCACTATCGCCTCTGCAGAATTCACTTGAATTAATTTCAGAAAATATTCTTTAAAAACTAAACTCCAAACCCTACAGTCTAAACAGTTCAGCGAAACATTAATTTACTCAATTATAAATAAATAAAAACTAAAAATAAAAGATATAAGTTGCTTATAATTAATAGTAATTAATAGAAGAATTGCAGAATAATCCAGAAACTGTTTGACTAATTTTAACTTAACAAACGAACAGGAGCAGCGTTGATTTAATATTGTGCCTAATCCTTTCTAAGTATGGATCATTCATTTTTTCAGCTCAGGGCGTTGAGAGTCTGATACTAATACAGTATTATGTTATTATAACGGGTGTTTTTTATGAGCTTGAGAACTTTAAATGGTATACAAGACAGAAATATTGTTAGAATGAAACTTCTTTTTTAATCTGGTAGATAATTTCATGGCATTTATTTATTAAATATGATTTTCGGCATATGTCCGCCGTGGCTACGAGTTATATGGTCAATTCGATCAGTCCCTTTTGTGATTACTTTTTCCAATAAATCTGGCCGTATGACGTCAATGGTGGCTTGAATATTGGCTTCCAATGCTTCAAGAGTTGCTGGTTTGTCGGCATAAACCAATGACTTAACATAGCCTGATAAAAAGTAATCCAGAGGCGTTAAATCGCACGAACTAGGGGGCAGTGAACAGGACCTCTTCTGGAAATAAAATTGTCATCAAATTGATTTGATTTTGCAATAAATCGATTGTTAAGCGAGCTGTATGGCAAGTTGCGCCGTCTTGTTGGAACCAAATGTTGTCGATATTTAGCTGATTAATTTTTGGAAACAAAAATTCAGTCACCACGGCTCGATAGCGCTCGCCATTCACCGGAACGGCAGCTCCTTCGTCATTTCGAAAGAAATAAGGACCGATGATGCCGCTAGCGTGTAAACCGCACCAAACAGTCAATTTTAATGGATGTAATGGTGATTCGTTAACGGCTTGAGGATTCGCTCCAAATACGGCAATTTTGCTTGCTGACGTAGCCATTTAACCAGAAATGAACTTCATCAGTAAACACAATTCTTTGATAAAAATGCTCATCTTCGGCCAGTTTCAATTGAGCCTAATCGGCAAAAATACGATGTAAACGATGGTCGCTTAGCTTCAATTATTGCATGAGCTGTATTTTATAGGAAGAACAAAGGCCGACAAATTGAGAACGACGATGAATCGACATTTCGGTGTCTTCTTCAATACTTCGCGCTACAGCAGCAATATTCTCTTCGGCACGCACATTTCTTTGTCTTGTTGATGGTTTTGAATCAAGAAGAGTAAAATTAGTGCGAAAACGATCAATAACTGCACGAATTGCTTGCTCACTAGGCCGATTATGTTGACCGTAAAATGGACGACGTGCTCTATGAACTTTGCGAACAGATTTAAATATTTAAAAGTAAATTTCCACAATTTGGAAGCGTTGTTCTGGCGTTAAACGATTCACGATGACTTACCAAACCTTACTGAACAGAAATGTCAACACGGTTTGACATTATCAGCTGTCAAACCATAGTTATCGATATCGATAGTTCTCGTGCAGCTTAAAAAACACCCATTATATTATAATTAGAAACTACATCATCATGTACCATGCCTACGATGCATCTTCTTCTTATACTATTTACTATTCAGTGGAATATATTTGTTAAATAGTGAATTTAAAAAGTTACATGCATTCTAAGTCATCGTGATTTCTTAGACAAATATAGTGAGGGCGGATGATAATAAATAGAATTCATAATTCGATTACATTTATACAAAACACAAATTAGTTAGAAAGACAAAATCATACTTTTTGACAAATCCTTGATAAGTGTCATTACATAGACTAAATTATTTAAAACAAATCTGGTCTAAATTATTACTTTAACACTTACAATGGTAAATCTAGATGTGTATAACTGGGAAAAATACTGGAATCAGATTTTGATATCGTGAAGATTTGTTTGTTTTTCTTTGCCTTTTCGAATAGTATTGGAATGGACGGTTGTTGAGGAATCGCCAGCGAAGGTGATTCCAGAAGCACGACACTGCGTTTATTCTCGGCATTCATGTTTTCGACTGGAATTTTTTTGTAGACGTAGTCGGCGGCGATGGTAGCAACGACGTTCTCCCAAAAATGTATCGAACTGAGTTTATTTAATTAGTTTTCGTTGCTAGGATATACACGATGGGAAGCGACGTCGATTTTTCGCCCTGACTATAATGGAGGTAAATGGGTCCATGAATATAAAAGCGTCGAACGAAAATTTCGTATAAGAAATTTAGAATGCAATGGAATTTCAGACGGTAATACATGGCTCTATGAATATGTACTCTTGTATATAAATATATTATAAAAATTGTTAGAATTTGATTACAAATAATAAAGAACAATTCCTTCAACCTTTTTTAAGTTTATTTGAATTATTGTTGGTTCTTCTTCTTTGGCTGGCAATTTTTAAAGTTTGTTTTGTGAACATTTGTTAGGAAGTAATAAAAAAGTAATGCAAATTCCTCTTGAATTTCGACGCGTGGTTATTCTAATAGTCTATGTTTCACTGTTCATATTGCTAGCTCCCTTAGAATATACTCTTGGCTAATTTTTTTGTTAGTATTTTTCTTTACATTTTCATATTTAAGTTCCCACTCATATTATGTTTATTTTAATTATTTTCACTTTCGACACTTCTGTCTAATATATGACGTACCTAGAAGTTCTAATTTGGACCTTTTTCTTTTTAATATTTTTCTAAATGACTTATTTTACTCATCTGATAGCGAAGTCTTAGTTTACGCTGGTGATTTAAAAATCTATATGATAATTACTAGTACTGTAATTTGCTAGGAGTTGGATAACAATTTGAAACCAATGTACAAATGATGCCATTCCACTTTAGTTTCTTTATAATATAGACTTAATTATAAAGGATTAAATACAAATAAAAGATTCGACGGTATTGTTGACGTGCTCCTCCAATTCACCGGCCATATTTCTTCTGTTTGCAACGTTGCCTCCAAATCTTTAGGTTCATTAATACGAATTGCACAATCTTTAACAAACCTTCGAGCTTTTATCTACTATGACTTTTAGGGTTGTTTTTCCTTTTTCAGTGGTATAAATTAAAAGAAAATAATTTATGCAACAGCAAAAATATAGTCTCCATTTTCAGGTCCCTATAGAGACCATTATGAAGAAAGACCACTGTAGTATTATATTTCAATGCGATAGCAATTTGAGCCTATAGAGGTCATTACGAAGTAAGACCTCTGTAGTATATCAATGTGATAGCAATCCAGTACTTGGAAGAAAAATTAGTGTAAGCTGGCGCTAGTGATAAAAGAGAGCAGGTGCTCATACTATTGCACAAGAAGATTGTACCCGAAATTGTTAATAACGACAATAGAAGATCGGCAACAGTAAAAGCTTGCGGATAGTTAAGATGCTGGTTATGAAACGAGGCCAGACTTGGTCGAAAGGAGGTCTTCGACAAATCAAATACCTCCGTAAATTTATATATGATATATTAATCCCATTTATGGGTGAGAGAGAATTTTTGTAATTGTTATAATAGGGGATATGTAGCCTGAAAAGTGACAGCAGCTTAAATTGCTAGGGACTTTAAATAAGACATGTAATATAAAAACTTCACGTCTATTCTGTAGAGGCAGCAAGGAAAAGTCACGTCTGATATGATAATATGATTCAAAAGGAAGATTGACTTGATATTATAATATAATACTTCAGAAACTTATTCCGTATTTTTTCAACCTTTTTTTGTGTTTTTTAGTAGTAGGAACAAATCAATGAATCAAATTCCAATCTAGATTGTAATGGTACATTTATATATTTTAAATTTTTTTTTTAATTTTATTTTTGTATGTATATATCTTTCTTTTATTGAGTCATGTCATATAATAGAAATTCCAAAGCAGATGTATATTTGGAATTTCTATTATCGCAAATGTATATATTATTAATTAGGGTCTAGAATATATTAAGTTTTATTATGGGTAGTTTCAGAATATTATAAAATTCTTTTGTTATAGTTCCCAGAACCTTTTAGTTATAAGTGATTATAGATTAAAGAAAATGTTAATGGGTAGTTCTAATGTGTTCCATGAAATGACCATTTTTCGGATTTATCGGGACCCATATATAGGCCATACGGAAAACCACACAAGACAGTGGACTCCTAGCCGGGGGCGAGTGACAGTTGACCTATAGCGGAACGATAGTCAACGGATAGTTGTGGACAGCCGACAAGTGTCGGATATACGAGTCGTCGTCGAATAATCCACAGATAGACAGTGTTCTGTGTTTTTAAGCCATAAGTGCAAAATCGGAGGCAAGGTTAAACGGAAATATTACGTTATCTTCGCCCAGATATATATATATATATATATATATATATATATAATAGTGGAGAAAATCTTCGAGTGGTCAAGTGGCAAAAGAAGAAGTGATACCCATGTTAAAGAGGTACTTATTAAAAGACTATAAATTTTGAGTGTTCATAGTAGATTTAAGATATATCTAGTTAGGAGTAGTAAGAAGCGTTTTTCTAAGCGATTCAGATCGTTTGTCTTTTGATCGCGTAGTTTTGTGTTTCCGGATTAAATTTAAAAGGGGTGTGTTTGTTTGTTTTTTGAAACCCCTTTTTCGAATCTGAATCGCTCTGAGGTCAGGGTAAAAAAGGAAAAGAGTCTCTCTAGCCGGAGTTAATTTAATATTTTATAAACCTAATAAATAATTTTGCTACATCACCCCATGTACTTTTATTTATATTTTTTCAAGGCGCCCAATAAATTATAATCTTTTAAAATTTAAAACAAAGAGTACAGTAGCAAGATTTAACATAGGCATTATATAGCAACATAAATAGGGGCCATAGAATCTTATGTATCACGTTTAATGAAGTCCAGATTTCTCGAGATTTTAAATTCGCAATGTGTTGAAATAAGAAAGCTTCAAAAGTAACATCGAGGTCACGACTAGAAGATTTACTTGTTAAAGCTAAACCATGTAACCGACAATTAACGAGAATGGGAATCCTTTTTGCGATAAAACTAATTGTTTTAAATTTGTTCACATTGAGATGCAGTTTATTAGGCTCTACACCAGGTGCAGAGATTGTTAAGGTCATTCACTATATATATCTTACAGTCATCAGCATATAAGAGGCAAGAAGATTCACTGTAAACGGTAGGCTCAATGAAAATTAAAAATAACAATGGACCCAAACTATTCCCCCGAGGAATCCCCGAAGGGATCATATAAGAAACATTTTAAGAATCTGTGCAAAAAGCCAAATCGACGCAATTTTAAAAGAAGAATATCGTGATTAACTGCGCCGAAAATTTCTGTAAATTCATTATTATGTATTATATGAATTTGAAAACCCCGACTCACTGCTTTTGAGGTGTCATATGAAAATATTAAAAAATTTGATTCGGAGATCATTAAGAAAGTCATGTTGATGGTTAGAGAGGGTTTATTTGCTCACAAATCATATTGTACAATGTATGTTCAAGTATTTTAATAATTGAGGATGAAATAGAAATACTACGATAGCTGGAAAAAAGTTTGTTGTCCCTGGATTTAAAAGCTGAGTAGACCTTAGACAACTTCTATGAGTCAAGGAAAACATCGTTTGACAAAAATTAATTTAATGTAACTTTAAGGGATAAAACTAAAAAATCCGAACGAGCTTTAAAAATATGGGCAGGAATAGCATTTAAATCATGGAGACTTCCTTCAATTAAGAGCCACTACGAGGGTGGTCCAAGAAGTATCCGACCCAACAAAGAAAACACAAAAATTTTGGAAAGAAATATATTTATTTTTCAACATAATCTCCTTTCAGCTCTATACACTTTTCCCAGTGATGTTCAATAAGTTCGATACCCTGTCTACAATAAGAACTGTCTTGCTCCTCAAAATAGAAATTAATTGTAGACATCACTTCTTAATCGTTGGAAAATCTTTGACAAACGAGCCATTTTTTCAAGTTTGGGAACAGAAAATAATCCGAGCGGGCTAAACTGGAGAATAGGGTGCATGAGGTAGCAATTCCAACTTTAATTCATTAATTTTGGCCATTGCAATAACGGATTTGTGAGCTGGTGCATCGTCTTGATGAAACAATACTTTCTTCTTAGCGAAATGCAGCCGTTTTGGCTTAATTTCTTCGCTCACACAATGCAATAAGTTCGCATAATATTCGCCGATGATAGTTTTTCTTTTTTCAAGATAGTCAATGAAAATTATTCTACGCGCGTCTCAAAATCTCATGATATTGCCTGCAGATGAAACGGTCTTCGCCTTCTTTGGAGCCGATTCTCCCTTTTGAGTCCATTGTTTTGATTGCTCTTCTGTCTCGGGTGTGAAGTGATGGACCCATGTTTCATCTATGGTTATGAAACGACGTAAAAATTGTGCTTTGTTGCCACTTCGCTATACACTCAATTGAAACATCTTCACGACACTGTTTTGCTCGAGTGTGAGCAAACGCGGCACCCATCTTGCACACTGCTTTCTCATGTCTAAATTTTCAGATAATTTGCGATGTACGGCATTTTTTAAAATGCCTACTATGCCTGCTACCCGCGTATTCTCAGTCGAATGTATTTTCTTCACCATTTCTGGAGTCATCACCTCATTTGGTCGACCACTGCGATGCTCGCCATGGCAGCTCGTAAGGTCTCGTTTAAATTCTGCTAGCCAATATTTCACTGTTGTAAACGAAGGAGCAGACTCACCCAGAGTAGAATTCAGTTCAGCTTTTATGTCGGTTGATGACCAATTTTAGTCATTTTTATAAATTCACTGAAAACGTTCACTATTGATGGCTGCCAAACAAATACTAAATGACGTGGCGTCTTCAGACTTGAAACATATGCTTTATAGATTGTGTACTTTCGAATACAGTGATATTTTTCAAACAACTACCGCCATCTCTTAGTCAGGCCGGGTACTTATAGGACCACTTTCGTATAGCAAATGTCAAATCATTATCTGTTAGATTATCGACACAGAAGTCTCTATCAGATGCCTCCTCAAAATTTACACTGTATGATGAAAAGCCTTCTTTGCTATCAAAGCAAGAAACAAAACCTTGCGCGAGAACACAATATCAGGAATAAACGATTGAGAAGAAACAAAGCGTCCTCTTTTATTTCTTTTTTCACTTCTTATGAATGATCAAAATGTATGAACATTCTTTTTACAAATACGACGTTCTGCAACATTCACATAAGCAAAAGCTATATTAATCATAAACTAAGCAAGTGTTTAAATGCTTCCAAGTGAAAGTTATTACTGATCCTCTTGCAGTAGTACTCTTTTTTATGAGTCAAGAGGGAAAATATTTTGGGCAAAAACCCAACATCTTATGTATTAAGTTATTACGAAAGAAAATGTAATGTTATTGCTTTATGAAATAAATATATAAGAATAATTGATGCATTTTACTCAAATTAGCTTGTATGTATATATTTTGAGTGGTGATGTGTAAAATTTGTTCATAATTTTGAAATTATTTCAACTACATGGAAATGTTTTTAATCTCTAATATCTACTTTCTGAAAATACCTTGTAGATATTTAGCAAAATTTAATTTTACTGTAAATGAGAGACATTAATATTGAAGCAATTTACTTTCAACAAAATTGATGTCGTGTACATTTTACTAATTTAATTAAAGACTAACTCCACGACATTTCCCTAGAAGATGAATCGATCCTTTCGGACAGACACGTTGGGAGGCTCGCTGATCAAACTTTACAGTGGACATTTACTATTGTGAGTGCATTAAAGGCGAATATATGAAAATAATAATGTAGTGTAAATTTGTAAGGTGAAAAACTTATTGAAAACAGGATATAAATTATTTACTGTTTATTTTTATTTTAGCCTGAAAGTATTTAACGCTGCATTATTTTGTAGTAAGAAACTTAATTTTGGAATTTGCAAAGAAATTTATGTAAAACTTAAGCATATTCTAAATTGCACAAGCGGATCAGTGTATGTTTTAGCCTGGTAACCTGTAACGAGAGTGCTATTTGTATTATCCGGAAATAAATAACTATTTTAGATTGATCAAAGTTGAACATGAAACGTATTGGAGGAACAGGCCCAAGAACGAATATAGCAAAGCCCATATTGGTGAGCGAAATCTCTCAAAAAGCTGGAAATTGTTTTCGTTAGAAAGAAACCAGGAATAATAACAGGATATCCAATGCATCTGTAAGACAATTTTTGAACAAAATTAGGAGATGTAATGGAGGCTTCAGTTGTACATTGTGTAATAGGGCTCCAGAAGAGATCTACCATACATTGAAATACATATTTCGAAACGAATTACAAGAGACAAGGTATTTATGGGCTGCAATTTGATACAACTTAAAATTAGTATAGGAGGATTGGAATACTGGATTGAGTGAGTAGATACTATTTGGGTAATGCACAATAAGACAAATTAAGGCTGAAGTGCTATGGGAACAGTCTTGTTCGAACGATCTCCAATGATGAGAGAAAAATAACATTTGTTAGAAGCAGTAGTCGTTCTCATTACTTCACCGTGGAAATAGGGGATTAGTAGTTATTTCCATTTCTGTTTACGTACACATGTGACACATATATGCCTTTGATATACCCGTTTTTACGTGAATATTTATTGTCCAAGTTTCTTTGGTTTTTCTGGTTCTCTTTTACTCTGGAGATTCTACTGTAGTACTTTTTTAGCAATTATTTTCAATTTTTTTGGTAACCCTTTTAGTTTCTTTTTTTCTAATAACGTAAAGTGCTTTCTCTACTGTACGTACTTGAGTGTTTTCACTGTGTCCTATGATATTTTTAAGCATTTATTGATAAATACTTGTAATTTATTTTGGATTATGCTTATTATTGCCCACTATTCGTATTCGAGCCATTAGATTCGTTCGATAATTGATTTGAATATTTGTTTTTAATGTGAGAAAACTAGCGGAGCATACTTCACCTAGTCTAGAAAATAAACTTCTCGCCTTTGCTATGTTTTTTGACCTCTTTAAGTATGCTTGGATTTCGTATTTTCTAAGGTAAGTGAATTTTTTCACATCTTCCCTTTCTCCTTCTCTTATTATTTGCGTGTACCTTTCTGTATTTAAGCACATTCTTTTAGATCTTTAATTGTTAATTTTCGCACCTATTCTAGTAGATTTTTTTTCTAATAAGTGTTTCCTTACTTAATCTAGATCTTTTGATCTTTCCTCTATATTCTAAATTTATGTACGTTGATGTTTTATTCATTAGTTTCCTCATACCATCGTATAATATTAATGAGAGTAAATTATTATTTCTGTTTTAAATTGTTGTGATCGATACTTACCATGTTGTGTTACATTTCTGTGTTAGTAAATATCTCCCCTACACGTTTAATGTTGGCGTATTGAACTTGGGTGTAGATTTGTTGTTCCTTTAATTCTAGATGCTGAAATGGTATTATGTTCTTTTACTATTGTTATGATTTGGTACAGATATATATCTTGTTAAGGATTCTTATTATATCGTCGAATGTTTTCTGGATGGTTGATACATGTAATATGTAGGTTTATTGCTTTTATTTGCCTTTTTTATTAATTGGTACTGTTGATATTGTTCCCATTGCTCCTTAATTCGCTCTCAGCAGATTTTTTATTATAATAATAATATAATTTCTACCTTATTTTACCTTCTTTATTGTTTTTTACATTGGGTTTTTAATTTGTTAAAATCATGTATAGTTTGTACGTTTACTTTCAACAAGTAAGTGATTATAAAGTTATGTTGCTTTTTGATATATGAATACAAAATCATTTCACTCATTAAAATATTCTCTTTCATATTAAATTATTTTCTTTCCACAGAAAAGAAATTAAAATATACTTTTTTATGAGAAAAGCATGTTTTTTTTTGTTGTAGTTATATAAAGATAATTACGTGAACAAAGCGGGAATAAGACGATTGTTTGTTTGTTATATATTTTTAGTATGTACTATGTAGATTTGTAGCAAGTCCGTTCAACAGTTGGATACTTGTGATGAACAATTCATTTTGAAGTACCAACAAACACAAATCTTTTTGGGAATCTTATTGTTGTACGTATGTATGTACAGATAATCATAAGACTAATAATTTTGTACTGGTTGACATAAAGGATGTCTATATTGGATAAACGAAAGATATGAGAAAGAGACAAATTCTAAAATGTATTTACGCTGGGAAAAAAGTTGAAGTTCATTGGAACGAAACAATTAGCCATATTAGCGACAGTGGTACTTTGAAGAATATACTGACTGGGAGATGTACCATGTTAATCAAAGAGTCATCAAAAAACGGACACAGAAACGTAGAGTCATGGGAAAGGAGAATAAGAAACGACAGAGCGTGGATGGAATCGGTAAAGAAACTTGAAATATAGAATACGAGAAATTGGTAAATAAAGTCCAAGAATAAGAAGCAATTGAGGAAGATTGTAAACTACTCTTTAGGCATACGAGCTCAATAAAGTTGCTGTGTTATATATTTATGGTCCGAGACAATGTACTGATGACAAATGTTAATATTTATTATGGAAATATATCAGGTCGTTATATAAGTTGCCATGAAAAGAAATCATTGGGCATATGCCATAATATTGTGCTATTGTATAATTGAATAGTTTTTGAAATTGTGATTTTGTGTAAAAATTTTGTTTCATTTGTGCACTTCGGAATGCGAAGTAGAAAGAAACAAGCGTTTTAGACATATTCGAGTTTAACAGGTGAGTTAAAGTAACGAAAGTCATTAGAATCATTTGTGTCGAAAACATAATTGGGGATAGTATAGCACGAAAATGGTTTTTTCGATTTAAAGACGGCTATTTTGAGATAAGTGATTTTCAATATTCAGAAAGACCATCAAACTTTGATTAAGATCATTTAAACGTTCTAATTCATAATGATACACGTCAAACTTGGAAACTGACCTTTTTAATGGATTGTAAACAGTTTGCATTTTATGGGTAAAGTTGAAAAACCGAGTGTTGGATTGTCGCATATTTTGATCAAAAACAACAAGAATCAGCGATCAACATTTGCGCCTTTTCGCTAGATTTTAAACAATAGCCGTTTTTGTCTCACATTGTTAATGGTGATGAAAAATAGTGCCTTAAATTAACATCAAGAACAGAAAAGAACGGCTTAGTACTAACAAACGGCAACTCTTTGAGCAAAAGCTGATGCACGTCCGCATACGCTGATATTATGCATCTGGTGGACAAAAGAGAGCGTCATCTATTATGCAATGCTTCCGAGGAATATTCATTGTACTCAAAGAAAAATTGGTCGATTATTCCTCCAGACCGGAAACCATACATTTTTGTGCATAAAGTGATTGTTCATAAATAATTCGAGGATTTTCTTCTCCCCCAAATATGACGGTTTTTAAAATGTGTCTCATCTTTAAAGATTATTTTATGGGCAAAATGTGGATTTGTTGCTCTTTGTTCTAATATTCAACTAACAAAATTTTTCCATTATCGATGGTTCATCACCTCGAGTTTATGGGTTAATTGAATTTCGCTTGCATGCTACTGCAAGTCCTTATGTAACATTCGTCATAAACTAGTTGAAGCAAGTTCTACTTTTTGAGATTGATGTTCATGGATTATTTACGGTATTCTAGTGGCGTATAGTAACGATATTTTCATCAAGTTTCCTCAAGCACTTTTTGGTGCTTGAGATTAACAGATCTAGCGTACCTCAAATTTTTTAACCAAGTTTCCAATTGCTAGCTTAGTAGGACAATTAAAAGCTCCAAAAAGACCACGAATTTTGCGATGGGTTTGTTTTAATTACCATTATATATATTATCATTTGTATAATATATTTTCATGATTTCAATACGCTTTTCTTCAGAAAGTGGCATTATGGTTAGATTTGTATAGAACACATACTAGTGTACATAAGTTTTACCTGAAACAACATAAATATTTTAAAGTTATAGCCATTTAAAATTCTGTAGTCATTTTCGGAAAACCTTTTAACTTTTACTTTTCTCCCCTCTTTATACACCGCTGTACGCGTGTCTTCCATTATTCAAAGCAGTACTATAGTTCATCAGTTATCGGTCTCTTCACCAGTTCTGCCGGTTCTACATATTGATCAGACTAATACGGAGGATGATCAAGAACAGCAGTGCGCTTGTCCGCTAAAAACTGCTTCACAGATAGGGCATTGTGAGCCGGTGCTTTGTCTTAGTGCAGAATTTACGAGTCATTCTTCCACAAATCCGGTCTTTTCTTCCTTACTCTTTCCTTCGCCTTGATTAGGACTTCTTACTTTTTACTTATGATTAACGGTTTTACCCTAAGACACCTAGTCAGTCATGATAACACCCTTGATATCGAAAAAAACGATCGGCATTGCCTTCAATTTTGACTCGTTCATTCGTGTTTTTTCTATCTTGGCGATCCGGCGACCTTCCAGTGCATCGATTTACATTTTATTTCCAGGTCATGTTGAAAAATCCAAGTTTTATCACATGTGCAAGTCTGGTTCTTTTGTGAACCATTCCATGATGTTAGAGCAAATGTTCATCCGATTGTCTTTTTGTTCACGGGTGAGGGTTGTCGGCACCAACTTTTGTCATATTTCATTCATCTTGCAAAATGTGTCTTACTGATTCTTTGTTAATGTTTACCATATCGGCAATCACCTGAACGTTCAGACCTCGGTCTTTCTGTACAATTTTATTAATTTTCTGAACATTCCTTTCAGTTTCTGCAGTCATAGGTCGACCAGGACGTTGATCATCTTCGATCTTTTCTTGACCTTCAGAAAACTGTTTGTGCCTTTCAAAAACTTGCGCACGTGACATAACATTATCATCACACCTCTTTAATATTTGTAAACATTTGGTTGACGTTTTTTTTAATTTGACAAGGAATTTCAGATTAATTCGCTGCTCGATTTTTGTCAACCATTATCACGGCACTACTAAATAACAGCGACCTCTACAAATAAAGCTCGAAAATAACTAAAGCAGACAGAGAGTGGCGAAACTATGAGTTGTTCCTTGGGAAGTGTCAAGGTCAATAACATTCCAATTATAGCGTCTCCCTATGCGGCTGCACAATGGAAGGAGCGCAATCTCGTTATTTAATTACCATACCTCGTATATCTGGACACTTTCCTAATTGCTTTGACAATAAATATGCAAACTTCGGACATTGTAGGAGTTAGTTTGTAATTGTTTAGCTTTAAAGAAGCATTCATTTAAAAAAGCAAATTAATATACATATATCTTTCATAAATTCATTCAAAAATATGTTTTGTTAACTAAGTTTTTCCAAAATAATATGCTCGTATGTAACATTATTTACGCTAGTTCTTCACATTCTTTAAATTTTTATTAAAAAACGAATTAAAATTCCGATTCAGAGAAAATATCTTCGAATTTCCATTTATAGTATTTCCGCAAATCAATCCGAGCAAAACCGATGTTTGTTTCCTTTTGTTCAATCCAATCAATCACGTTGACACAAATATGACAAGCTTAAGGGTTAATACACCAAATTTCGTCTTTTCCAAATGGGGTTACCTTGTCCTAGTTTTTCCGAATTTCCTCCATCGCCCACTTATTCATTATGTTAATATTAATGTGTTTCCTGCGTACTTCTGAAAAAATCAAGTTGAGATGATTAGCCGTAATACGACGTTTTTTCCCTCGTTGAACAACCTCGATGTAAAGATTTATATTTAGCATCGTAATGAATAATAAACTAACAACGTAATATTATTGTAGAGGTATCACGTTAGCGTTGTATTAAATTTTAATGAATTGTAATTTTTGTGGCCAGAATTTCTTTCATTTTTAATTATGCATTAAAAAGGAAACTTTTGCTAAAAACAAAGAATATCGCTGTCGCTCTCGGATTTGTTTTGATAATAAAGAATGAGCACTCTTAAAAGTAACTAATGTATTTCTCTTTTTTGTGTGTGCTTGTCCACATGACCTAATTTTAACCCTCACGTCTGGTCTGGACAAATTTCATTAGGGCGATATCTCTGAAACAGTCCTTATAGTGCTTTTAAAAGGGCTGCGACTCCTCGTTAATTAATACATTTATAGTATTTAATTGTATGTACCATTTTGATGAGTAATAATTATTTACGGTTCAGGCATCGTAACGCGATATATTTTACATGCTCCCACAAAGTAATTTTGATATATTATTACATTCGATGATCTATATTAATTGTATTAAATTATTCAAATCTCTCCACGATTTTCGTTTATTTTGTTAAGTAGGCAATTAATTGGTAAAGACTAACGATTCTAAATATTGTCTAAATATTCTCAAATGCTTTTAGCTTAGCGAAATTCAGAATTATTATAATTTTGAACATTAGAAATCGCACAAGTGGTTTGATATAAGTAACTTCCCTTCTATTCCCGAAGTATAAGCGGCTATCCTCGTATATATATATATATATATATATATATATATATATATATATATATCACAATACTCGCGCCAACACTTTTTTTACAAATAATTTAGTGCTACGTTTCGTATTGGGCAAATCACACACCCTCTGAGTAGAACGGCCTGCTAACTCTAACCTTCGGAGATTCCTCTTACTTAGCTCTTGAGCTCTTGAGCTCTTAGATCCAACTCTTCCTTGTGAGATGTGAAGCCCTACTTATTCTTGTAAAAATTCTATGACTACGAGGGTAGTTTGACAAGTAGTGAGAATGACACATAGGTGGCGCTCTAATTGGTAAAACAAATGCACTGTAATTTAGGTTGGCTATTTATATGTTTACATCCTGATATTTAGATAAATCAGTTGGTTAGTTTATTTTTGACAGCTGATTGAAAAAGAAGCAACACGTCGTTGTGTTAAAATGGAAAAAGCAGAGTATCGTGCGGTAATTAAATACTAATTAGTAATTAATTTAGGGTATGAAAGCTACCGAAATAAAAGATGAGTTACGGGAAACATTAGGTGAATCTTCTCCATCATCCGCTACAATAAGTTAAATGAATTTAAACGTGGTAGAACAAGCTGTGTTGATGAAGCGCGCTCTGGAGCACCTAAAATCGTGACTTCTAAAGAAATGATTTTAAAAATTCATAATATTATTACGCGAGATCGACGACTCAAAGTGAGAGAGATAGCAGACATGGTAAACATTTCAACAGAACGCGTACACCACATTTTAACGAAAGAATTGGGCCTTTCCAAGCTTTGGGCAAGATGGGTGCCGCGATTGCTTACGACTGATCAAAAGTTCACTCGTTTGCGCATTTCCAATGAGTGTTTGAACCTTTATAAGCGGAATCCGGTTGATTTTTGTATGCGATTTGTTACTTGCGATGAAACTTGGATATACTACAGTACACCCGAAACTAAACAACTGTCGAAACAATGGTTAGAACGTGGTTCTGCACCTCCAAAGAAAGCGAAAACCACTTTATCGGCAAACAAGGTGATGGCATCAATTTTTTGGGATTCAAAGGGCATTTTGCTCATTGATCACCTTCAGAAAGGTGCCACAAAAAACGGACAATATTGTGCAGAACTTCTACAAAAATTAAGTGTTGAGATTCGTGCTAAACGGCTAGGAATGGCAAAGAAAAAAATTCTGTTTCACCAAGACAACGCTCCCTCGCATACCAGCACATTTGCGATGTCCAAAATCCACGAGTTGCATTTTCAACTAGTACCGCATGCGCCTTATTAGCCGGATCTAGCCCCTTCCGACTTCCACCTTTTTCCAAAATTGAAAACGGCACTAGGTGGAAAGAAATTTTCGTCTAACGACTAGCTTATCATCTTCGTAAATGAGTACTTTGCAAGCCCTCCGGAATCGCATTTTAAAGATGGCATAAGGGCATTGGAGCACCGTTGGAATAAATGTAATGCTCTTTTAGGAGAATACATTGAAAA
The DNA here is from genome assembly GCA_031893035.1 of Dermolepida albohirtum. NCBI lineage: Eukaryota > Metazoa > Arthropoda > Insecta > Coleoptera > Scarabaeidae > Dermolepida > Dermolepida albohirtum. Next base: position 590,071 of record JAVIWB010004724.1, on the reverse strand, counting down.
ATAAAAATTATTCTGTATTTAAAAAATTCTTCTTTTTCTTTTCCATTCTCACTACTTGTCAAACTACCCTCGTATTTATAAAATTACCAATTTCTGTGATGCACTCTAAATACAAAAGGGATGTCCTCTTCCGACCACTTGGGTTTTTACTTCTAAGTGCATATCATAAACTTAGATAATATACATAATACATTCAATAACTAATCTACAAAATTAAAACCTTTCTTGGAATACCTTAAGGAAAATGCACAATATATCTAATAACTAAAATTGAAAGTATAGCATTATATAAATTAAACATTTTTTTCAAATTGTACCAACAATGAACAAAATAGAATACACAACGACCATAAGTATGTCAATAAAACCTTTCCGGGATTACATTCAGGAAAATAGAAATATATATATATATATATATTCATTAGGTAAAAGGCACAATAAGTGTACATAGATGTAATATGAGTTCTGCTTAAAGAATTGACATTTATTACTCTTTACAATACTCTTTTAGAATTAATAGAAAATACAAAGAAGTATACTTAAACTAAATTAATATAAATACCATAAAGTATTAAGACTTCCCTTCTGAGAATTATCATAATACGATAAATTTACGTTTGGAAATACAAATTAAGTAACATCTTTATTACAATGAAATTAGAAAATAAAAATAGAACAATATAAGTATATATCGTATGTATGTATGTTTCATATTATAATGCCTATCAAGAATGGTATGCAATACTTAGGCATCCATTTTGACAGTCATTTAAAATGAGGGAAACATATTTGGGCTAAATGAACTCAACTGGAAAAGAATTATATTTAGAAAGATATATTGGTATATTGTAATGTAGAACTGGCTATCACAGCATTAGACTGGCTCGCCCAGTTCTGAATTACAAATTTTGCCGTCCAATTTTGAGTAACTACCAGAAATTATTGACGAGTAAAAACATTTAATTTTGATCAAATCTAAAGGGTGTTTCATATTGCGCGGTTTTTTAAGAATAAATAAAATATAGATGGCGCACTGAATTTATCTGGGTATGTGGGCATTTAAAAAGTGTGATGTATAACATTTGAAAATGGCTTCGTACACGGTACAACAACGCGTTCAAATTGTTGAACTATTTTATGAAAATTAGCGTTCTGTGAAAAGAGTTTTTAAAAAATCACGTGGATTTTATGGTTTACATAATCGTTTAAGAGACCGGTTCCGTGGAAGATCAAAAAAGTGAAAAATACAATCGTAGTGGTTGTTCACAAGAAAATATTGGTTTGGTTTGTGAAAGTGTTGCTGAAGATGCCGAAATGTCCATTAGATGACGTTCACAACTTGGACTTAGTGGATCAACAACATGGCGTATTTTATATAAGGATTTACCTCTGAAGGCATATAAGGTTCAAATAACACAGTAACTGAAGCCATTAGATTATTTAAAACGTCGTTCATTTGTCAATTTCATCAATGAACAACCAGCTGATTTTTCTCAAAAAATAATGTTTTCCGATGAGGCACATTTCGAACTTGGTGGCTATGTTAAACAAAATTGCCGTATCTGGGGTGAGGAAAATCCACGAATTATTCATGAGAAACCTATGCATCCTAAACGAGTTACTGTTTGGTGTGCATTATGGTCAGGTGGTGTAATTGGATCTTACTTCTTTGAAAATGCTGCTGCTAAAGCTGTAACTGTCAATGGTGATCGATATCGTCGGATGATAACCGAATTTTTGTGGCCCGAATTAATGAATATTGATCTAGAGGATATGTGGTTTCAACAATCAATTGATTTATTGAGAGAAAAATTTCCTGGACGTGTAATTTCAAGAAATGGTGATGTTAATTGGCCATCAAGATCATGTGATTTGACACCGTTAGACTATTTTCTTTGGGGTTATGTGAAAAGTCGAGTTTGTAAAAACAATCCACAATCAATTCCTGCTTTGAAAGATGAAATTATTCGTGTCAGTGGAGAGATAGAGCCTCAATTACGTCAAAATGTTATTGAAAATTTTAACAAAAGAGTGCACGTCTGTGGAGTTGCAAGAGGAGGCCATTTGGTAGATATTATTTTTCGCATATAAATGTCATAACTGATACTTCAATTACCAATAAAAAGTTTTTGAAAGTGAATGCAAATTATGTGCTTCATTCATTCTTTAAAAAAACCTCGGAATACGAAACACCTTTAAACGAAAATTTTAATTTTCTTAAGTTAATAAAATGATTACGCCGGTTACAACGTAAATTAAAAGTTCAAATTAAGTCTAGGAAACAAATTACTAATCTACACGTGCATATTAAAACTTATTTAGGTTCTATAGGACAAAATTGGGGCACCATTAACGTTTCAAAAACATTAAAAACTCAATGCTTTCAGTCTAACGTTCTTCGTTAGACTGAAAGCATTATTACCAAGTCATATTAATCATCTGGATATACAAATACTATTTGTTAAGGATACGAAATCGGTTTTGAGTCACAATAACTCTGTTAGACCATAAAATCATGTTAACTCGTTTGTAGTCTTCCATTACGGTTAAGCAGTAGAAGATGCAAAAGATTGAGTCGATTGAATCTTACGTTAACAAATATCTAGTACAATAAACTTTTGCAATAACTTTACATTATGTAATTATAAAAATCAGTAACTAATCCATTGTCCTAATTTAAAATTGGTTCGTATCTGTAGGACACACCATTGGGTATTTCTACTTCTATATTAATTATGAAAATAGTGTTTATTATTTTGTATTAAACAAATTGCAATATACGGTATAATGCTAAACAAGTAAGTTTAAATTAAATAAACTTGTATTTTACTTCTTTTATTATCTTCGCGGTGTCTAATATATTATTTCTTTTTACGAGGATTAGGTATGCATTTTGTATGCTATGACAAGTTCAGCGTAAGTTCAGACTTCTTCAAGCTTACACTGTAGGTGGAAGCCTATGCCGTTAATTGCTTCTGAACTGGAGCATCCCAAACAGCTCTCTTTGTTACCTTATCCAAAAATGGAATGTCGAGTAATTTCATGCCACACTTTGCTAGTGAATTGGAATATTGATGGATGTTTTAGGGAAGCTGGTCCAGTAGTAGAAGATGAGTTCTACAGGCACAAGATAGAATTTATGTGGGCATTCGTGCACCGGCAAATAGTATCATTCATGATGCCTCGAGATGTTCGAGAACATTTCGTTATGTTAACAGCATTTTGACAGACGATGAAAACTGTCTTTACTACTATTATAATACATGCTTTGATTTATTACCCTTACGTTCACGACTCTTTGAAGATGAAGGCACATTCGTATCTACATGGAAATCATGATTCGCTAAGAGGAAAATTGTAGCCCATGAATTGTAGAGTGCGTGGTGTTGGAAACAGTACACTTAGAAGTGCCTGTACATAGTTGTTGAAGCACAGCATTTTTATTTACTCGAGGGCAGGCACCTGATTTTTTCGCGACAACACTTTTATCCATCGCCCAAAGATCCGAGCCAGATAATTAGCAAGCACAGGTCGAAGGTGCTGGAACATGTACCCTTCAGTCTAGGTCTCGCTGCATGCGCTTTTGTGCTCTCTTCCCATGCGAACAACAGTTTAAAAATGAGAGTAATTTTTCCATCGATGAGAATTTTTTTAGGGTGCGAGGTGATGAATGGGAGTTGCTTTCGGAAGAATGTGGAAGTGTTTAATCACTGGTTTCGAATATTGGAAACTATTTTGAAATATTGCTCAAATTAAACTCATATTGCAAAACTTTTGCAGTTCCCTTTGTATATCAAACTATTAAGTTTCACGCTACGTTGCTAATTTGCGAGGGCAATAAATGCAGAGATTATGTTGATGTTTAATGTTCAATTTGATTAATAATACAGTCTTTAAAATGTTTCATAGCGAAGTTTTCTTTCAATATAAAGGGTACTAGGAAAGTTTTGCAATATGACACAATGAAACGTAGGAAGCTGCTTGTTGCTGCATGTTGAGGCATGTTCATACGTGCATAGTGGCGGCTGCGCCAAGTCGATGGGCTCAATTACTCATTAGCAGTGAAAGTGTAGAGCGCTCGCGATAGCATCATGATCATCAAATGAGATAAGGGCAGTTTTGCGTTATAATTTCGTGCGTGCTTTAAACATAGACTAGTGCTTCAAAGAAATGACTCTTGCACTAGGCGATGTTTGTCCACATCGCACAACGGTATTCAGGTGGTATGGAGAATTTCAAAGGGGAAATTTAACTGTACAGGATGATGAGAGGTCGGGAAGGCCACGAACGTCCGTTACGGAGGAAAACGTTACTACTATGAGGAAAATGCTTGACGAGGACAGGCGAGTGACCTACTAACAGATAGAGAGTACTTCAGACATAAATGTACCAGCAATTCGTTCGATTCTGCATGATTGTTTGTACGTGAAGAAGCTTTAGTCTCTCTGAGTGCCGCATCGACTGACTGAAGAGCAGATGACATGACGTGTGACCTGTTGCCGGGAGATGCTAAAAAAGTTTAATAAGGGACAATCTCGGTATGTGAACAACATCGTGACAGGTGACGAGCTGTATTTTTCAAATCGAGTGGAATTGTGGAACGCGTCGTTTTGGACACACAGAAGACAGTCGCAGCTAAGTGGTATACCGAACAGTGCCTGCCCAAACTCATTGGATCTATGAAGAACCTGCGGCCAAAGTCAAAAATGGACACCTGGTTCCTCCATTACGATAATGTTCCAGCTTACCGCGCCAAAGCTTGCACCAAAAATTTGACCACGACAGGATTGAATCTTCTTAAGCACCCTCCCTACAGTCTAGCTCTTGCACCCTGCGACATTGCACTCTTCCCGCATGTGAAAATGAAGCTAAAAGGGAGGCGAAGGTCCTCATCACTGGAAAGTGATGAGGACCTTCTGCGGGCTTGGGACAACGAGTGTGCTTTACTTCCCAGTGAAACTTGGCAAAACTGGTTTAAAGATTGGTTTTAGAGGATGGACAGGTGTATTGAATGTAGAGAAAATTACTTTGAAAAAATTTTATAAACAAAGCTATATTGCAAAACTTTCCTAGTACCTTTGTATCAATTACTAAATTTGATTTGAAATTGTTAAATCTTTTAAAAAGGAAGCGTTTATCAGGCAAACAAAAATTTGTTGGGTTTATAGATTTACTTTTATTTGTAGCAGCTTATGATTTGATTATTTTATTTGATCGAACTGGTATAAATGTTTGAATTCGTTCATTTAGCACCGTATTTTGCTAAACAAATAAAAGTTCAAACAGAACTCAGCATTTTTAATTGAACTCGAATAAAATTTGCGGCAGATGTGAAGAAAAAGAGAGACACACATAAATACATTCGCCCACAAGACCGTAAGGACGCAAGATAGAGGGTAGAAAAATGCTCATTAATTACCCCCTCGCTTTATAGGGTCGATGCCATTTCTAGCAACAGCAGCGGCGGCGGTGACGACCCTTCACGGAAAGAACGATCTCGGCGAGTGTTCCCGATGCCAATTACGTAACACGCGCGTGTGTGACTAGCGTTCGGACGGGACTGTTCGAGAGAGAAAGAGAGGGGCGAGGGCAAAACCAGAAGGGAGGTCAGAATCGAACCCACGGACGTAGAACACGGGGGTGCTCGTCTCGCGACCGTCGGTGGTGTCGAGAATCGAATTCATCTCGGCCATTTTTAGCGCATTCGATTCGTGTTCGGCGCATTTCGGTGGGGTTCGTCGAAGCCCGTGTAGTGGGTGCAAGGCGCGGGAATAACTGCGCGCTGACTTCGGTACTTGCGGGTCGCTCTGGACGGTGTTGCCTCACAATATCAGGAGAGAGAGACATTTCACCTATTAGTATCAACAACATTAAGTGTTCAAAAAGAAAGCAGAACAGACGAACTCTGCGTAATACACGTCTGATTTGTTTTAATGTGCGTGAGAAAACATCATCCGGCCGTTATTTTACCACATAAAAATCGGTGATAGGATAGACTGACTGGAAAATAAAGTGTATTTTTACGGATATTTTGTGTTTCTGAGTTTGTGATTGTATATGTGGACGCCAGTCAAGTTGAGTTCTTTTTATTATAATTGTTATTATCATTAATTGTTTGTAAGTGCGTGCGGATCATTTCACATCTTACTTTTATAACAAACCAAGTGAATTTTTCGTTTTCTTCCACTTATTTTCGTTTATTATTCTTACAAACAGTAAACGGCAACAATATAAACACGAAACAACGAAGAACGACTCGTCGAGAATAGAGGATATTTAAATTTTAAATAACCTGAAACTAACCTATATTTATATCAAATTCGTAAGTAGCAGATATAAAGATTCTGTCAATAGTCACTTACAGAAACTGAGTCTGGATGCTTTGGAATTCCAAAATGCACGCCGCACATCTATTTAATTTAAACTCCTTCAGTTTATTTGTTTTATTTTGCCTCCTTGCAAGGCGCGTCGTAATACTATGTTTAGCTTCAATATATTTTCGATTTTATCCCATTCTTTAAATATTTTTACCGGTCGTTTTCATTGCATGCCAACACTGTGTGTGATTTTGCTGCGAGGGGTTGAATATCATGGTGCGCCGTACTCGTTCTACTACACTAGGATAATGTTATTGATTTTACGGCCTTTCGGCGGCGGTGGAACAGTGGCGGAGGTGGCGGTACTAGGGACCGCGAAATTTCTTATCTTTCTACTGGAATAGCAGTTTGCTTATTGTATTTTTCAGCGTAACGATCGAACTTTTATAATTTTACATGCTACAGTTAAGGGAACTTTTAACGTACAGGGTGGACTAAGTTATAGATCCAATATGGCGGTTTTAGATCTGCACGAGATTAAATGATAAGCAGAAATTTGACACATCATGCGATTTTATAAGTTTACATTCCCAAGCTTAATTTTTTTACCTCACTAAGCAAGAATAGTAGAATACACGTATATGTTTGCTGCATCATCCCGATAAACTATTCAAGCCATGCATCGAAAAGATTCATTTCTTGGTAATATATTTCAAGTTTATATACCTCATTTAGTAAAGTATAAGTCTTGATAACGTATTTATACTGCACCAAAGATTCACTATAAAGACATTAATTTTTTATATATAAGAGCAATTTTGACCTGAGTTTGCTTGACAAGTGAAAATAAGCAATAGAAATTCAACAAATAAAATTTCGAAAGTGAAGAAATGCTGTATTAATATAAATATAAAAAAGCTTATTATTATTTTACGGGTCATTCAATTCGAAGTTTCTAAATACTTAAAACTGAATGCTTATTATTATTTTTAAGAATATTTTATCTCGGTAAATACCCGAGTAAGTTCAAGTACAAAAATTTGAAGATTGGTTGTTGGACTATTCAAAATTTAGAACGTGGTTTTCTAATTATATGGAAAAGAAAATTAAAAAGTACATAATTCATGAGCGTGTACAGTGTGTGCATAAATTATGATCGATTCTGAATTGAAAATCTTAATTTCTATATCATGCTTACGTTTTCGGGAATCATTTGAAAAGAAACCATACATTAAGCAGCACTGTACTCGCATACTGTTGTAATAGTAGGGACTGCAATATTTTTTGAACTTCGACCTTCGAAAACATTTTATTCACGTCTCAGTCTAGTATTGTTTTACAGCGTTGCGAGAGTATGTTTATGAAGAAGTGTTAAATATTCTGAAGTTAAAAAGAAAACGTTCACGAAAAAGCAGTATTAAAAATCTTTTTTATTCTAAATAATTCTGTCTGCCAACAGATATCGATCAATAACACTTATTTATGGACTAAATATCCGAACTTTGAGAACCTCGTGAAGACATATGAAGCAGGGTACAGTATTTTATGTTGATACTTTCGAATCAGAATTTAGCATGGGGCAACGCCACGTGTAGCTTTTGCACTCGTTAATACACGCCCAGTATTATGGAACACAATTTAAAAGAGATAAAATTTCTTTATTTGTTATTATATTCATTTCATGGCATATACAAATACCTGTTTTCTAAACTAATAAAATTGGCGATTGTAATAAATATAAAATAAATAAAACTTCTCCAGTAACGAGAATGATAAATACAATATATGAGATATTAGATATTATTTAAAAAATGTAGCAGTTGAAGGGGGCTCGAGTAAAAAAACAAACGATCATGTAATTAAATTAGTATATGATATTCTTTTATTATGCTGTATTTAAATTCCCTCATTATTTGTCTTAAATTATATAACGAATTATTTATAATTATAATTATTCATATATTTTTATTTTCTTGGTGGAAAAATAAGTTAATATTTTTTATAAAATTACGTTGAAAACAGAATTAATAAAAATGTATAAAAAGTAATATTACCTTCGTCTCCGCTATTTTTATAAAATTATTTAAACATTTGCTTACTTCATTTTGACGATAATTTTTATTTTTATAAAACATACTTCCTTGTCGAGTCGAGTTCATAATTTGGCTACCACAATTCTACAATTATTGTAATTAAAAAATCTACTTTTCAAGCTTTAAATTATTATTTAAGTTAATGTGACAATTAGTTTGATTTATTTAGCTATTTTCTTCAAATTGTTTAAATAGTGTTTTATTTGATGTTATCTGACATTTGGGGAAGAGTATTTTTGTCCCATCTAGTTATTAAATTTCTGGATTTTGGTACCTAGCTTATTCTTCTGGGGAATCTTCGAACAACAATTTAGTATAAAATTTTATGAAAAATTAACTAGATAATTTTGCATTGTTATACCTAAAATATATCCGTGTCTTAAGGAATGCTTTTTACTTCTAAATAGCTACAAATAAATATGGAATTATAAACTTATAATAGATAATCAATTTTAAAGATCATTCGTTTTGTGGAGTATTTTATTATGTAATAAAAATGCAGAGAAAGAATAATTTTGACTGTTCTGTTGGATGCTACTTTTGTAATATGCTGATCTAGAATCTTCAAACCACGATTCGATATCTCTTTTAGTTTTAGAGATATTCGCAACTATAGACTTGGCTATGACAAAAACCGCTGATATAAAATTTAAAATTTGTTTGTTCTGTTGTGTGATGTTTATTCTGATTACCAATATCATAATTACATTGAACTAGAGTCCAAGTTATGCTTTTATTCCAATCTACTTTACTGTTAATGCATTTTTATTTCTATTTAATCAAGTTACCAAATACATTTTCAGTAAAAAACTTTCAAATAATTTAATAGTTAAAATTCAAACACCAATTGTGTAATTTTTAGGTGTAAATGCGAAAATCTGCCACAATAAAGGCCTTAACACAAACTTTGAGGTAGTATTATTTAATATATGGGTAATAGTAACTATTGATAAAGTTGGCTGTAGTTAAATAATTATAAGGGGTGTTTCAAATTTCGCAGTTTTTTTAAAGAATAAATAAAACACATAATTTGCATTCACTTTCAAACACTTTTTATTGGTAATTGAAGTATCAGTTATGACATTTATTTGTGAAAAATAACATCTGCCAAATGGCCTCCTCTTGCAACTCCACAGACGTCCACTCTTTTGTTCAAATTTTCAATGACATTTTGACATAATTGAGGCTTTATCTCACCAATAAAACGAATAATTTCATCTTTCAAAGCAGGTATTGATTGTGGATTGTTTTTATAAACCTGACTTTTCACATAACTCCCAAAGAAAATAGTCTAACGGTGTCAAATCACATGATCTTGGTGGCCAATTAACATCACCGTTTTTTGAGATTACACGTCCAGGAAATTTGTCTCTCAATAAATCAATTGATTCGTGTGCAAAGTGAGGTGTAGCGCCATCCTGTTGAAACCATATATCGTCTGGATCAATACTCATTAATTCAGGCCTCAAAAATTCGGTTATCATCCGACGATATCGATCACTATTGACAATTACAGTTTCACCAGCAGCATTTTCAAAGAAGTAAGGTCGAATTACACCACCTGACCATAATGCACACCAAACAGTAACTCGTTTACGATGCATAGGTTTCTCATGAATAATTCGTGAATTTTCCTCACCCCAGATACGGCAATTTTGTTTATTAACATAGCCACCAAGTTCAAAATGTGCCTCATCGGAAAACATTATTTTTTGAAAAAATCAGCTGATTGTTCATTGATGAAACTGACAAATGAACGACGTTTTAAATGATTTAATGGCTTCAGTTCCTGTGTTATTTGAACCTTATATGCTTTAAGCGCTAAATCCTTGTGTAAAATACGCCATGTTGTTGATCCAAGTTATTGTGAACGTCGTCTAATGGACATTTCAGGATCTTCAGCAACACTTTCACGAACCAAACAAATATTTTCTTGTGAACGACCACTACGACTGTATTTTTCACTTTTTTGATCCTCCACGGAACTGGTCTCTTAAAATTTTTTAATAATTCGATCAATAGTGCTTTCAAATGGACGATTATGTAAATCATAAAATTCACGTAATTTTCTAAAAACTCTTTTCACAGAACGCTGATTTTCATAAAAGAATTCAACAATTTGAACGCGTTGTTGTACCGTGTACGAAGCTATTTTTATAAATGTCATACATCACACTTTTTAAATACCCATACACGCAGACAAATTCAGTGCGCCATCTATATTTTATTTATTCTTAAAAAAACGCGCAATTTGAAACGCCTTTATTTAAACATTCAAAATGTTAATAGAAATACGTGGGATGAAGTTTTGCATAGTGAGACATAGAAACCAGCACTAGTCAAATGTCAGTACTAAAAAATAACTTCCATCTTTAGTTAACCTAAATCTAAAGTCTCAGTGCGATACGTGTAGTATTGTAGTTACAATGAACTGTCAAGTTGGTTGAAAAATGGAATTAAACCGAGAACATAATTATAATTTTCGAAGATAATTATCTAAACAAGAATGCCTCGCAGAGTTGGTTTCTGTTTTCGGTAATAAAGCACCATATCAGTCAACAGTTTCTCGTTGGTATGGAGAATTCAAACGTAGACAGATTAGTCTTAGCGACAATCCGAGAGCAGGAACACCAAAAACGATGGGCACTCCGGGAAACGTCGATACTGTGCGCAAGATCCTCAACGAATATCGACATGGGATATATCGCCAGATTGATACATTATTGGGGATTTCAAAGACCTCAACTCAAAAAATTTTGCGAAAAGAATTGTGTGTAAAAAATTAGTTTCCGATTGGATACCACTTCTGATGACCGAAGAACAGAAAGCAATTTGGGTAAATTGGTGTCAAAAACTCTAGATCGCTTCAACGTCGGAAACTCTTAAAATGTGTAGTATCAGTGGTGATGAATCTTGAATTTACTCATACGAACCAGGAAATAAAGGCCAGTCGTCTGTTTGGATGTTCCAATGAAGAAAAGCCGACAAAAGTCATCCGTTCTCGGAGTATCTTCAAAAAGATGGTCGCGACAATTATCTCGAAAGAAGGTCATGTAGCAACAATTTCACTACAAGATCAAAGAACTGTTACTGCCGATTGGTATACAATCATTTGTTTGCTGCAAGTCATCCACGAGCTTCGAAAAATTAACCCCGAACGACGAATCATCCTCCATCAAGACAATGCAAGTTCGCACACAACACCCAATATAATTGAATTCTTAACAAAACAAATTGTTGAACCATCCTCCGTACAGTTCGCACCTAAGTTCTAACGATTTCTTTACCTTTCCGAAAATCAAGAACGGATTAGGTGGTCAAAGATTCCAGTCATTAGAAGAAGCAGTCGATGCCTTCAAAAACGCAATTTTGACCATACCAACAAACGAGTGGAACAACTGCTTCTAGAGTTGGTTCGAGAGCATACAAAAGTGCATTAATCTTCGTGAAGCGTTTAAAAGCTATCTATTGTTTTATTCCAGTTTTTTAAGCAAAACTTAAAAGACAACCCACGTATATGTAGTGGCAGTATGAAAGCACCACTTCTGAATTTCTTAAACTGTTATAGTAATCGATAATTTTAATTCTATTCTTATGATTTTCTTGCTCTATACTTTGAAATGAATCTTTTGAAAATTTCTTGTCTCTTTGTAGCGATTATAAGTCATAATTAAGTCCAAGATGAATTAAATATATAAAAAAATATTGATATAATACCTAAAGTCCTACATACCTATTTTAACCACATAGTTATTACCTTCCGCATGCAGCTAAAACATAGTAATCACGATCTGGTTAAATGTAATACAGCTTTAGTTCTTACTGAAGGTTACAACTTTGTTGTTGTCTTTTGCAACAAGCTTTTAATTACTTGCTTAGCTGTCTTATTAAAAGAATGTTTACTTATGATATCATCTTGTTACATATTCCTCCTAAGTTATATGTCGTAATTGAATCTCTTTTAGTAAGCAGCATATTTTGCACGACTATATGTGGCATGCAAACATAAAAGTTTATAGCAGCGATTACTTCTAAAATTTCTTTCTAGGATTTGGATGTCATAGATGTGGCGGTGAAGTTTTCTTGAATGGAAAACATGAGTAAAATCATCGCGATCGCCCTGCTAATGGGGTGGTTCGCCCTTTCTACGTGTCAGACGGTCTCAGTGATACCACACGATGCTCATCCGGGTTACAGCATAAAGAAATTCGAAACCAATAACACGATGAATTATAAATTGTTAGAAACGGGATTCTCTCAGTTCTTCACCATGCTCGCGGACGGCTCTATAATGACAATATCCGATCTCAGTCCTCTAGTGAATCGACCGATAGATCTCATGATTCTAGCGGAGAACGCCAATCATTCCACCACCACTCATTTACTTCAACTTTACGTGCTAGACAGGAGAAATATGTTGAGTTTTAAAACAGATGGCGCGGAAATATCCGGACGTATTTCTGAAAATATGCCGGCAAAAAGTAAAGTTGAAGGCGTACCCATGTTGCAGACCACTACAGGTTTAAATACATTGCCCATAACCTATAGTTTGATTGGTGGAAATATTGCTCAAGCTTTTGAATTACAGCATAGCATAACCCAAGAGATTCTGCCAAATATAACTGTTAGTGATAGTGTTTCCGGTATTTACATAGTAACTTCGCAACCATTAGATAGGGAAGATATAGAAAGATACGTTTTGACGGTACAAGCAGTTGACAGAAGCGGTATAAACAAGGCAGTAACAAATATAGTGATCGTAGTGGATGATGAAAATGATAATAGTCCGGTTTTCACTCAGAAAATATATAGGTTTGGGGTTGGTGACGATGACGATAATGTTACTGTCAATTGGAAAAGATTTACGTCAATTGGAAAAGTTGAAGCGACTGATGCTGATGGTGACAAAGTCGCCTATAGATTAGTAACACCAAGTAATTATTTAGTTATCGTACCCCAAACTGGAGACTTGCTCCTAACCGAAGAACCACAAGAGGAAGTCGAGTTGGAACTGGTCGTGGAAGCACATGACCTTCGTCTGCCAAGTCGTACTTCACCCAGGCCTGCTCAAGTACTCTTCCACTATAAACCACAAATGCCTAAAGTCGATTTAGATATAGATTTGCAACAGTTAGAGGAGCATCAATTGAAACGTATTAAAAGGAGGGTGACTAGGGCTGTTAGACCTACGAAGAGGATCGAATTTACGGAAATGGATGGTGATACTGAGGGCCGCAGTGTCTTCCAATTGGAAAAAGAGACTGACAGAGAAACTTTCAAAATCAGGGATGAGAATGCATGGGTTACGGTCGAACCTAACGGAGCTGTACGCGTGAAAAAGAAGTGGGACTATGAAGAACTTGGACCTGAGAAGACGATTGACTTTTGGGTGACCATAACTAATGCCGATAAAGGTGGTAAGTGTCTTTCTTTAATTTAATTTGATTTAGTATTGGAAATATATTTGCTTTTTGAGATACTTTTCGTTAATAAACAATTTCTTCATTGCCGGAATGAAATAACTGTAAGTTTGGTAATGTAGCGTCGAGCGTTCACAAAAAGTTTTTGACTTAAGTGTTGCTTCGAATATTTACTCATTCCACGTAGTGAACATAACTGATCATGAAATACATCTCAATATGTAGATACGTTTGAAGACTATGCACTACATAACGAAGCAAGATTACTTCGAATACAACTTGATAATTCCCATAAACACTTTTTGTGAAATTAAATATCTTATAGTTGATTATTACAACACTGATTATATAAAAGCTTTGTTTATAGCTTGCATATAAAGACGCTCACTTAATGAAATATTCGTTTTTTTTTTCTAAACCTTGCGAAAAATATGTAAATATGTAGCAAAACTTGCCTTTATTAGATAAAAATTATTTACGTTTACTTAATGCCACATTTTTCAAAAAATTTGTTTTATTAAATAAGACGATTAATTCTATGACAAATGCTATTATAATTACAAAGTTAGCTAAGGATAATGCGATTGTTTGCGTGCCTATCTTTGAAAACATTGCTTAAGACCATAATTACAGGCTCGTGACAGAACTTCTAAATATGTTAATGTTAGCTTTTACGATTATATTAAAAATGACTATCTTTCTCAGTAAAAAGAATTTTTAATTTCGTAGAAGTTTAATGTGAAATTAAACTTTATTGCAATTCCTATACCAAAACCGCATTGTGACACGCTGGGTACTTATTAAATACTTAATTTGTTTCTCTGGCTGCTCCAGCTTTACTAAAATTACCTTAAACAATTCGTTTGGGTTAATCTATTAGGCTAACTAATTAATATTCTGACTCAGTATTCTACTAAAATTCTAATCTGGTCGTTTAACACAATCATAGAAACTGTAAAATTGCTGATTAAAAATCGTATAAACTTTTTCGAAGCTTTTGATCATTGTTTAATTTTTTCATAGTAATAAAGCGCATTATAGCCTAGGATGGATATATATAGTAAATTATTAGTTTATCGGGAGACATTGATAAATTGTTTACATCTTTATTGGACATACTTTTAGAGGTACTAGTAGGAGAGTTGTATAGATGTTTATTTTTATTATAGAATAGTACGAGGGTAGCCGTTTATATTTCGGGAATTGGTGATTGCATCGTGAAGTTTATCATTGTTGTCAATATATTTACCTTGACAGTTTTATTATCCGTTATTTCTATTGTTGACAGTAACTTGAAAATTTTATGTCAGCGAAAAAATGGAATTAGCTTGCGAACATTTTCGTGCAATTATTTTTCATAACTTTCTGCGTGGATTATCTCAACAAGAATGCGTGGACGAGCTAAATTCTTTATATGATGGTGAAGCACCATCGAAAACTACAGTATATCGTCGGTATAGTGAATTCAAACTTGGATAGCGTTCTTTGGGCGACGCATATCGTAAAGTTCGTTCCACAAATGTGCCAAGAAATGCACAAAAAATACAATGGCGGTGCTTTAAAGAACATTTATAAAGTGGTCATAGGTGATGAATCTTGGATCTATACGTATGAGCCCGATAGTAAACAGCAGTCGACTGTGTGGATATTCCAAGATGAGCCAAAACCAACAAAACTTGTTCGCGCTCGAAGCACGTTTATGGTCAATGTCTCTGAAACATTTTTTGGATAAAGAAGCATCTCCATAAACAATTTTAGACATTCGAAGGGTCTACAATATAGTTTTTCAATACAGTTTTTAATTATGATTTTTTATTCTTCTTTAATTTTTTGGAACGAGATGTATCGGAACACTTTCGGCATATCCTTTCCTTCGAGTTTGATAGAAGAGTTAATGTATCGGAAGTTGCTAGAACCATTTGTGCCATAGACTCCCCAACTCAATTGGGGAGTGTACAGCACGAATATAGTTTTCCTAAGCAGGACCGTTTTGAAATAAATTAGCACTTAATGATGATTCAAGACAATCAACTCAGAAATATTGACCATAACTCAAAACATTAATCTAGTTTGTGTTCAATAGAAACACTATGGACTTACACATAAACGTAACACAAACTACTGTTACTTAATTCAATCGTTTCTTGGCTTCTAGTGAACAAAATGTCATGAAATTTTTATAGATTATTTGGTAATTTTAATAATTTATTAGTGAATTTCCCATCAGCAGATGATGTCACTAATTTCGATAAAAGTCGAGTCATTCCGGTTATTTTCGAAATTATAATTATTTATAGAATCAGCACGTTATTTAATATATATCTGGCAATACGCTTGTTAAGATAAATGTCATGTATGTCATAGTCACATTCATTATTTATATAGAAAATACTGAAGAATTTATTTCACATATTTTGCATTAATTAGAAAAAGTACTTAAATATACCTTCATGCCCTCAAATATAAGGCTCTGCGGCTTTGAAAGTATGTTTTTCTAGTAATTTAATATTTTAAATTGCATTAAAAGTAAATCTATTTAAATGCTAACGCCCTATACTCTGTATTGTATAGACTTTTTGACTACATTATATACGTATTGTTATTTTGATTTAATTTATTTGAAATAGATAGCAAAAAACTATATTTAAACCTTGCCTTGCATGATATATTCTCTTTAACATAAAATGAATTATATATAGATGGCATGCTGACCTACCATTGTGTCCATTATGAGATAACGCATTAATTAATTTAATCACCAACTAATTGGAGTATTTATTCTTATCTTCGCCTATTTTTCTGAACACATCGAAGATATATTATTTTTTATTATTTATTTTTTTTCCATTGGAATTTTTTGTTAATTACATTTAGAATTACTTTCTTGTTTTTGTCTTAATGAGATTTAGCTATGAAAGTATTCTCTCATAATTATTATGTATCAGAAACTTTAGATTACTTCACATTACTTATTTGAGTGGTTGTTCAATCTAACCTATGTCTCGTTAGATTTTATTACGTAGCTACATTCTTTTAACCCTTCAGACCTGATTTATTTTTGTAAGGAAATTGTTAGGTGTGATATACCATATTTCAAGTCATAAAATTTTAAAAAACTTCAACTAATCTTAAACCACATAATCAATGAAAAACAGTTAAGCAAAATCGTGGTTTGTGTTTTTCTGATTACACAATATTTAGATTAATAACATTTTTCGCTAGAAATAAAACAAAGTAAGAAAAAAGTAAAAAAAAATAATTATTTTTATAATCCAGATAAAATTATTACCTGACCTGTTTTCTGCATAAGTGTATTATTCTACTTAAACTGTTAGAAAAGTTGCATTTATATTTGTAAAGCATTTATATAAGAAAGTGCATAATTATGACCACAGGGCCTGAAAGATCTAGCAACTTCGAGAGCGCTTTTTATACATAGTTCCACTCAGTTAGTAAATACTAACTATTCTTTCAAAATTCGTCAAGTTTAAATAAATTTAAATCAGAATTTTTGAGTAGGACTGTGTAACAATACAAATGCCTTTATTATATTTTAGCTTTGAAGATTTAAATATGTTTTCAGCAACCCAGTTGCAATCATCAGTAGGTAGAATACAGATTTTTGAAGTAGGTTGCCTGCAAATACAGTAGAATGTGGCATAAGTATAAATAAATGTTTCAGTGTCTTTTGAAATAGTGACTATAACTATTACTTTTTTCTATTCATATGAACCAGTCATAAATCACTATTTTTTATTTAGAGAATTACAAATTTTTTGCGTGCTTGAAAACTACAATTTAAATTGCAATTTTGCAAAAGAAAGGGCAAAAAATTGTATGTAGCTAAGTCGGGACTGTAAGGGGATGATAATATTTTGTTATGGTTTCGTTGTTAACCTTCATAATTTAAATTTCATTTGATAATCTAAGACATCGTTGCAAGTTTGTATATGACAGTTTTACGAAGATGCGCAAAATAATTAGATCGTGCCATATGTATGAATACATTTTTCAGTGTCTTTCGAAATAGTGACTATTACTATTACTTCTTTGCCATTTATACGAACCCGTCAAACCACTATTTTTTTATCTAGAGAATTACAAATTTTTTGCGTGCTTGAAAACTACAATTTAAATTGCAATTTTGCAAAAGAAAGGGCAAAAAAATGTATGCAGCTAAGTCGTGGCTGTAAGGGGATGATAATAATTTGTTATGGTTTCGTTGTTAACCTTTATAATTTAAATTTCATTTGATAATCTAAGACATCGTTGCAAGTTTTTATATGACAGTTTTACGAAAATGCCCAAAATAGTTATCTCGTGCCATAAGTATGAATACATTTTTCAGTGTCTTTCGAAATAGTGACTATCACTATTACTTCCTTTCCATTTATACGAACCAGCCATAATTCACTATTTTTTATCTACAAAAATTTTGCCCTTTGTTAAAAACTTCAATTTAAATTCTAATTTTGCATCTTTCTAGTGCTTTTAAAGCTCGGAGTGAACAGATTTTGGAGTACCGTTTGGCAGTAATCACCTCTTTCTTTCCTAGAGTCGTATTTGCCACTAAAACGCTCTTGCGAGAAAAAAAATACACCATTCATTTATCGGTAGATCCTGGGGATGATTGTTCTTCGTTTTCATAGATGTTTATTAGGTGATTTAATTGGAGCATCGTAGAAGTAAAGCCGACCTTCATAGCTAGTTACCATAGGTACTACGTTTCGATGCATACCGGATTTAAATTTATTAAATGTTTTTCTCACAATTAGCTTACGTGCTGTTTTTGTTGGAAGTCATTATATTTAGAGATATTTAAAGCGGATTTAATTTTCGTACTCGTAAATGCTGACTTACAATGCGACTAATATTTCGTGCTGATTATACGCAGTTCACTTTAGTTGTTTGCGGTTTATTCTTCAGCTCTTTGTGTCGCATTCTGAGTTACTACGAAGTTTTCTAGAATAGAGTTCTTAATGATGTACAGTTTTCGCTAAAAGTACTAAACATTTCGGAATAATATTATATTGGTGTCAAATTACTAGGCAATTTCTAGATATCGCATGAAACCTAACGGAAAAAATGTTGCATACTTGTGACTTTCATAAGAACGTGATGTGTGATATTTGAGGAACACTTAAAGTTAAAAGGCGATGAGTGCAAATAAAATTAGTACAATTTTATTTAAAAACGTTTATGACAAAGCTTTTGCCACGACCTGTGTGCATTTTAGGAGAAAATACAAGTAGTAATTACAAAAGATAATGTCAGTACACCTTCGAAATCGTTAAAGTTTAATAGTTCAACTCTAGGTCATTTTGAGTTACTATTAATCTTTCAGGACAATACACACTATATAACCATATAGTGAATACAAACTTGGACGGCGTTCTTTGGACGATGAATTTCGTGAAAGTCGCCCCACAAATATTGTAGTGTTGGAAAACTTTGATGCAGTGTCTGAATTGATTATGCAAGACCGTCATGTGACATACCGTGGGATCGAGGCATCTCTAGGTATGAGTAACACCAGCGTGCATAAGATCCTGCATAAACATTTAGCGGTTAAGAAGCTATGTTCACGTTGGGTACCACATAATTTGACAACCGCTCAAAAAAGGACTCGCGTCGATTGGTGACTAGAAATGCAGAAAAAAATACAATGGCGGTGCTTCAAAGAACATTTTTAAAGTCATCACAGGTGATGAATCTTGAATCTATACGTATAGTAAACCGATAGTAAACAGCAGTCGATTGTGTGGGTATTTCAAAATGAGCCAAAACCAACAAAAGTTGTTCGCGCTCGAAGCACATCAAAATAAATGGTCGCCTGTTTTTTCGGAAAAACCGATCACGTTGCTTTAGAGAGTTGTGGAACGGTCAACTCCGAATGGTACACAACTATTTGTTTGCCAAAAGTTTTTGAAGAAATAAGGGAAACAAACCGAAAACAACAAATCATTATACACCATGACAATGCGAGGTCTCACACGCCGATTCACACGATTGAATATTTGACCGGGCAAAACATTGAATTGATGAGTCATCCGCCGTGCAGCCCTGATCTAGCACCCTGTCATTTCTTTTTGTTTCCACATGTGAAGAATAAACTTCGTGGTCAACGGTTTTCTACGCCGGAAGAGGCAGTTGAGACATTCAGAACTCATATTTTGGAGATACCGCCTTTACAGTGGCAGCAATGTTTTTCGGATTGGGTTAAACGAATGCAAAACTGCATTGATTTTCAAGGAGAATATTTTGAAAAGCAATAAATCTATTTTCGATAATAAAAATTTTTTTTTGTTTGCTATTAGCGAAATATAAACGGCTACCCTCGTATTCATTTCTGTTTCGACAATATGTCTTTTTTATGAGTTTAGATTATTGCTGGTTAAACTGCGGAGAAAAAACTTTTATTTTTTACCTTTTCGATAGGTAATTTTTAGGTCTTGGAATTACTTTTGTATTACATTATGTGATTATAGTAAGCTTCTAATAGATAGATGTTTTTCGATTAATGAATACTAAATTACGTTATTTTGTTTTTTTTTAATCGAAGAATTAGGACACAAATATAATTTTGCATCTTAACTATAAACGGTGGTTTCATATATAGGATTATTATCACCAAAGGGCATTTTCGAAGAACAGAATTTAAAATAAATTTTACGTAAGGAAAACCACTTTTCCTCAATACGTCATTTAAGACTGCCTAATTGATTTTTCCACCTTTCTTACCAATATACATGTACACATTTTGGAACAATCCATCAACTTCTTCCTTTTTTCTTTTAGGAACGAAACACAAAGTAAAGATTATGTATCATTCATCATTTTGCTTGAATTGTATGAGTTTACCAACTTCGATGGTTACCATTTTGTTCCCTCGCGCCTTCCGAGCGAAAAAAATAACATTAGTCCGCTTCCTTTTTCTGCGATGACGAATGTATTAGTTGTGAATTTTTTCATGCCTTTAAAAAATTACTGCTGTCACGCAACCATCATATTACATCAGTAAAATATCTTGACACATGAATAATAACGCACATTTATTAGTAGATTTGTTTATCGGTTATACTACTTTCTAAATTTTGACTGTATAAGCTTTAGTTTACCACAAAATATTAAACGAATATTTAGTAAGTATTAACAATGATATTAAATACTTGATTCACTTAGCTTCCAACAATATTTAAAAGTGTTTTGGTTTGTTACTCTTCCTTAATTAGTTAAAAATTTCTAAGACTTAGTTTTTTAATTTAATTTATTATTTAACTTTAAATGTGTAGATCGATTATTGCTTGTGTAATTGAGATCATGTTGTTATCACAAAAAGAACGACATCAACTAATTGTAACGAAGAGAAGAAAATATTGAGGACAATACTGGGACTGCAGAGAGAGAGAGGGAGAGGGGGGGATGGAACTGGGCTAGCTGAAGCAACGAAAACCGAACTTTTTTGAAGTAGTAATTGTTAATGCCGCCATCTAAAAATATGAGTCGGTAAGGTAGATCTTTCACCAATGTTATGTCGAAATATCATGACTTTTGCATCATTAGAAGCAGAGAAATTGCATTTGCATTTTGCATTGGTCGAAAAATAAATTTTGAACAAAGAGCAAATATCAAGTTCTGTTTCAAACTCGGTAAATCGTTTACTGAAATGTTTAATTTGATGACGATTTAAAGACAGTCGTACGAATATAAATGACGACGAAAATCCTGGTGCAAAAAAATCTGTGGTTACCGAAAGTAATATCGAACTTGTGCATGGTTTTATAAGAAATAAGCCGAAATCCTCATTACGATACGTGAAAATGGAATTAAGTATTTCTAAAGATTCAAGTCGTCGCATTTTGACATAGCATTTGGAACTGAGAAAGATTTGTGCACAAACTAACTGAATTCAATATTGTACAGACTTGATTAAAGACACAAAAAAAAAGGGCGAAATTCTATTGTAACTGGCGATGAGACATGGTGCTTTCAATATGATTCAGAGACTAAGCCTTAAAAGTGAAGATAATGTTGATTTGTTTTGATTCGAAAGGCATAGTGCACAAAGAGTTTGTACCAACTAGTCAAACAGTCAATGCTGTATATTATCTTGGTGTTATGGTGCGTACTCATCGTGTGCGCCTTCGTGAAAACGGTAGCTGGCGTTTGTTACATGATAATGCAACATTACATCGCTCGACGCTTATCACTGATTTTCTAACTTCAAATGACATTTTAACCATCAACCATTCACCGGATTTGATCCCTGTGATTTCTATCTATTCTCCAAACTACCTTTGTATATTAAAGGCCAGCATTATGAAGACGTCGAAGCCTTTAAAAAGGCGTCGACAGTGATCTTGAAGGACATCTTTAAAAATGAATTCAAAAATTCATTCGACATGTTAATTGACCGTGGAAAACGTTGTGTTGAAGCTGAAGGCTTTGAATAAAATAAATGAATTTTACTAAAACAGTAAGCTTTTGTTTTAATTTTAAAAAACTTCGGTTTTCTCTGCGACCGACTGTATATATAAACAACATATATTATCACCAATAATAATTGATTGAAAGATTTCCTTCAATTTTAATTATTTGTTAGATTAACTTTTTGGTAATTGATTTGAAATTATACTCCAGTGTCAGTGCAATATAATTTGTGACTCATAGTAATACCAGGTGATTATAAATGATATTTCTTAAGTTGACAATAATTCTGTAACCTTATGTTGATTTTCAAATTATGATTTGTGAAATTTCTGATAAGATAAAGTCAAACAATTCTAAGCATATATAAGTAAGTTAAAATTAATCTAAAAATAAATGACATGCTAATTTGTCAAAGCTGGCAAATTCATTATTTGATATTAAGATATTGTGTTCCATACAAAATTGTTGAGGATAAAATGATTTGTGGCATGCTTGGAGATAAAGCTCAGAAAGCAATATATGTTTAATTATGGAAGGGACACCATGCAGGAGAAGAAGAGGTAGCAAAGGTATTAGAGGATGATTTTTGAAGTTTGGGGATAACAAGATATAAAAGAAAGGTTGAGAATAGATGAGAATGGGGAAATGTAGCAAAGAGTTTAATGAAATGACTGAACGACAAACGAAAATTAGCATAAAAGGAAATTAATTCACCTCATAAATGGGATTGGTAGCGCAAGATGCGGTGAAACTTATGATATTGGTTTCTCGGTTTCTCCGTGTGGATTCTTCGTTTTGGCGGACGGTTTGTTGACTTTTCAATAGTATTACAACTGTCTTCTTCTAGAACTTCTTGTGACGATAGCTGAACGAGTAATTACTAGTCACGAGAAGTTCTAAAAGAAGAAATGTAGATGTGATGTATTGACACGTTAAGACGGTCGTGTCTTTAACTTGTTTACTTTCCTCCGTAGCTTTCAAAGATATTTAAAAGCGGTTTGGTTTCAATTTCTGCAATTTTATTTATTCTATAACGCGTGTCATTGTAGTTAGGTCAAAATATAATTACAAAAATAATTATCATCTTGAATTTGAAGACACTGAAGACAAAATGGAAAAATATAAGGCACTTACCTATATTAACAACAATAACAATATTTGTTCGAATATAGAAGAAAATGTCATTAGTACACCATGGAGGTCTAATGTATTTGCAATAGAATCAATAATATTGTCTAAACAAAGCTCGCAAATGTGTGTTCTGGTATTCAAAAACAATATATTAATTACAATGGTGTATTTACTGTGTTCATAGAAGTTCTTATTTACAGTAGCAGAATATCAAGGTTACTACGGTATCGTTTTAAAACATACCACGTATTTATGCAGCGCCGCAAGTCAGTTTAGAGCTCAAAAGCTCGCATATAAAATAACCTGAAGCGCGTTTTACACATATGCGAAACATATGGGATTACTTCTTTTTTTCTTTCTTTCGTTTTCATTCGTTTTTACGTTCGCATCATATAAGAAAGGAGCATCCCTCGATGTAAATAAATAAGTAACATGTGTTCTGACTGTATACGATGTCCTATGTAGATCCGACCTGCGTTCTATACAAACAGAACGGGTTAAATAGTTTTTTTATTTTGTTTCAGGTTTAAGTGTTAAAAAATGTTGACGGGAAAAACAAACTTTCCGTTTTTGTATTTTACGTCCTCATTTATATTAAATGTAGACTACACAGATCGTTGACTTTTTAATTTGAATGTATTGTATGATAAAGTTCTAGTAAAAGTATAAACTAATTAATTTCTTTATAAAGCATAATTTACTAATAATAGTCCATATTCTTCAGCTGCTTAACACTAATTGCAAAAGACACTGAAATATTGTAAATTGTTGTTATGTCTATATTCGTAGTGTAACCTAAGATCTTTGGCTGTTAGTATTAATCTCAAATAAAAAGGAGGACCACAAAAATACTCTCTTGGGGATCAGATTTGAGATTCATTCTCAAGAACTCTAGCGTCATGGACTAGTAATGTATTATTGAGCTATCAACCGAATAACATACAAAATTAAGAATAATTTTCTTAAGAGGAAGAGTGTAAAAAATCTGCTTTCTAACTTCCTCAATTCCACTTGAACAACACTTGAAAATAAAAGCTTTCATATGTGGTATACTGTCAGATCTTCCAAATGCATTGATCATTGTAATCTAAAGTTCGAATGGAAAATATATTCTTAGAGAAAATAATAAGTTTCAATGTGATCTTTTGAAGTTATAAATTTGACAATGTTTCAATAAGAAAGATGTTTTCTAACGCTATGGCCGCTAAGATCGATCATTAGTTACCAAATATTGACAGTCACTTTCCGGCAAAATATTAAATATTTCAGACGAAATAGACATCGGAAATTTTTTAGAGAA
Organism: Dermolepida albohirtum; assembly: GCA_031893035.1. Taxonomy (NCBI): domain Eukaryota; kingdom Metazoa; phylum Arthropoda; class Insecta; order Coleoptera; family Scarabaeidae; genus Dermolepida; species Dermolepida albohirtum. The sequence continues at coordinate 565,380 of JAVIWB010004724.1, read as the reverse complement.
TATATTGTATGCCTCCATCATTTCAAAAAAGTGATTAAATTCTTTCTGATATACGAGTGAGGGGTACTTTTTTAAAGTCGAAACTAACCAGATGATAGGTATTTTCACTTAATATGTTTGAAGAAATTGACAAATTGAACAAATACCGTGGCGTTTTTCCTTTGTTCTTTTGTCATTTAGTAGTTATTTACTAAATAGATAGCCTACTATTTAACAACAAATGATTGTACACTATATTTAATCACTAGAACTGTAAAAAAGAAAATACTGCAAGGTAATATTTTGGGTCTTTAAATGTTTTTTTGTATATTTCAACGATATTTACAATTTAAGATGTACTTGTAGTGAGAAACAAATGAAAGTACGCTACATTTATTCACTAGAATTGTCAAAAAGGGAATACTCCAAGGAAATATTTTGCGTCCTTAATTGTTTCTAATATATTTCAATGACATATACAATTTAAAACGCACTTTTATTGAAAATTGTGATTATTTTGCAATAAATGAAAGCACGTTATCCATATGTAATCACTGGAACTGTAAAAAAAGGAAATACTGCAGTGAAATATTTTGGGTTTTTAATTATTTTCGATGTGTTCCAACGATTATCTGCACTTTAAAATTTACGTCTAATGAAAATCTTGACCATTTAACCACTAGAACTGTAAAAAAGAAATACTGCAAAGTAATATTTTGGGTCCTTAATTGTTTTTAATGTATTTCGACGATATCTAAAATTTATAATGCTCTTTTAATGAAAATTTTGACCATTTAATAACTAATGAAAGCACACTACATTTAACCAACTAGGCCTGTAAAAAAAGGAAATACTGCAAGGTAATATTTTGGGTCCTTAGTGGTTTTTAATATATTTCGACGATATCTAAAATTTTCCTTAATGAAAATTTTGACCATTAAATAACTAATGAAAGCACACTACATTTAGTCATTAGAACTATAAAAAAGGAAATACCTCAAGGAAATATTTTGGGTACTTAATTGTTTTTAATGTATTTAAGCGATATTTAAAATTTAAAATGTGCTCCTAATGAAAATCTTGACTATTTAACAACAAATGAAAACGACATTTAATTACTAGAACTGTATATATATATTACAAGGAAATGTTTTGGGTTTTTAATTGTTTTTAATGTAATCCAATAAAATGAACATTTAAAATCTTTTAATGATAATCTCGGCCATTCGACGACAAATGAAAACACACTACATTTAGTCAGTAAAACTGTAAATAGGGGAGTATTGCAAGGAAATATGCTCTTAATTGTTTCTAATATATTTCAACGACATTTACAATTTAAAATGTACTTTTAGTGTGAATTTTCACTTTTTAACAGCAAATAAAAGCTCACTACATTTATTCATTAGAATTGTCAAAAAGAAAATACTGCAAGGAAATATTTTGAGTCCTTAATTGTTTCTAATATACTTCAACCATATTTACAATTTGAAATGTACGTCTAATGATAATCTTGACTATTTGTCAACAAATGAAAACACATTACATTAGTGACAAGAACTGTAAAAAAAGAAGGTACTGCAAGGAAATATTTCGGTCTTTAATTGTATTTAATATATTCCAATGAATTTACCATTTAAAATATACTTGTAATGATAATCTTGACCATTTGACAACAAATGAAAACACTCTACATTTAATTAGTAAAACTGCAAAAAGGGAAATATTGCAAGGAAATATTTTGGGTCCCTAATTGTTTTTAATATATTCAAATGAAATTAGCATTTAAAATGTACTTGTAGTAAGAATCTTGACCTGTTACAACAAATGAAAGCATACTATATTTATTACTAAAAAAGAAAATACTGTAAGGAAATATTTTGGATCTTTAATTGTTTTTAATATATTACAATGATATTTACAATTGTAAATGTATTTCGCATGAAAATCTAGTCACTGTGAATTATGCCTTGGACCTGTCATTGGTATAATCAAAAAATTTTGATTGAAGCTACCCTATTAGGCAACAATAATACTTCAGTCAGTACTTTAATGAAAGAAATAGAATGGTTAAAAAGAAATAATTTAAATATAAATCATTGTAAAACTATTAATAGTCCTCGTAGCAAAGTTATCTAACGTATGTAGAATTGATTTAATAATTACAAATATTTCACTCGATCTTATGCTTATTACTTTCTTTTAATTGGGGTAGTAGTTGACATATTTGTTAAAAGAAACTAAGTAGCTTTTTAGCAGACACTTCCTGCAGGTTATGTATAGAATTTTACGTATTATTTACAGACTCAGTGCTAGATAGTCATACAAATCCTTTTTTAGTAGTAATAGTACTTTGATAGTGTGTGCTATATATCTGTATGAAGTGTTAACTCTGCTTTTCAAAAATAAGAGATTTACCAGAGTACCTAAAAGCATGTGTTATAAGTAAAGCGGTTGTTGTCTACGCACCAGTTTCGTAACAAGTACATACTGAATGTTTACGGTGACTTATCGAAGGCTAATCGTTCTGGACGGATTCTATTCTGTCGTCTTCAAACGATTTTTGCCCAAAACGGAAATATTTTGCCAATTTTTCTACAGTAGACTGTGAAGGAGTTAAATTACCACACACGTCATCTAAACGTTGTTGTTTTTTGTTAAAAAATTAATGATGTATTCATTTTTTGTTAATTGAGACATTTTCATACATTAATGGTGTTAGTTGATTGTAGATTGATAACTACTGCTCTAGAACTTCATTATATATAGCGCATGTGCAACTGACACAACACACTTATAGAGCTTACCTCGTACGTACGTCTTTTGGGCAAACGTGAGTAGCCATAGCTTTCTGTACATGCTATTAGTAGCATTAATAACTCAAATGTTTCCGTGCATTCATAAATTGCAAGCCCATTTTTTCACTATTTCGCATATGTTCTTTGTATATGATAAATAGATTTAAACAAGCTTTCCATCTTGTTAAACAATATTGTCAGTTAAGAGTACAATGTGAAGCATATGATGAAGCACACAGTTTCTCCTGCAAGCTTTTTGAATGGTGATAATTAGGAATGTACACCCTTTTATGATTCTGATATTTTAACAAAATTACTTTTACTCTACCATACGTATTATGATCTATTCACCTAGGAGATTTTCCTTAAGCTGTATAAATTCGGTTAGTATGCCGTAAATTCATCCGGAATTATAATATTAATTACGGGCCTCTTAGTGGAAGCTATTATCTTGAATTTAGTATTCATGAATATCCGTTTTCTCTGGCCAGACCGCATACATACATGTCGTAAAACCCGTACATGTTATCAGTGATTTATAAACTCTTCTGTACAAGAACGTGTCTAGGGTAATAATCTAAGAGGGTAATATTCAAACTCCAGCTATGTATAACATTAATTTTACAAGCATTTGGTCAAAAAGGAGGAAAACACTTAAAAATAAATTACAGATTGATGATAAATAACGAAATTTTATTGCTGCTAGTTAAACAGGCACTTCGACGTGTTTATGGCTTCTTTAATTAGTTTGATATTAACTAGACGTCGACTGTTTAATTACAAAATGTTTTCGCAGCAAACACATGTATAAATCGATTTCCATCATTTATAATTAGTTCATCACCTCTACTGGTGCTATGTACAAGTGATTGTTTACTTGAAAAATGATGCGTTAGAATAATGTTGAAATTCACTAGGTGTCTTAGTTTACACGGTCGATACATAAAAAATAGTTTGCACTAAGATAACGATGTTACTCATCTAAATGGATATCTGCTCGTAATATGCCTGTATTTAAGAAGGGTGATATGATGGAAATGAAGTAATAAACTGTGGACTTATAGTTATTTTTAAGAACTTTGTGAAGATTTTTGAGAAAATATTATACAAGCGTCTTCATATTCAGATACATACAGCCCCCTTCTACCTTTCGGTGTAGGGTAAACTCTCACTTTCACTCGCTCTGAGGTCCATTATCACTCTCACTTCTCACTAGGTTCGGTTCTCACTTCACCTACACTCAGTTTGATTGTCACTTTCTCATCTCACTGTGCTTGTTTGCCCATATGCACGAACTCTGCTCATTTCCTTTTGTCTCGTGCTAATATCTTGGCCTCTTGCCAGTTTTTGGCTTTCTTCCTTAGTATTTCCTCCATTGTCTCGTCCCAGCTCCTCCTTGGTTTTCCTTTCTGTCTCTTTATATTTGTATTTGCTTGTTATATCTTTTTTGATTGCCTGTTAGGTCCCATTCTGATTAAATGACCAAACCATCTCATTTGTTGTTTTTCTATTGAGCTCTTTATTGATTCAACTTCCAACATTTCTTATATTACCTCATTTCTCATTTGGTCTCTTCTTGTGACTCCCACTATCCCTCTCAGGAACTTCACTTTATATTCATATTAAATCAATAATCTTTCTTATTTAATATGGCTTTGTGTTTGGATGATCAATAATTACTAGTTTAGTATGCATTTCCGAAGATATTTGTATCAGAAATACCTTTGACCATGGCCAGATGGTTGTTTTATTCACATTTACTCATGCATTCAACATCATTGATCACAATGTACTGATAAAGATGCACAATTTTGAATTATACGAGGATTTTCATTTTCTTAAAGCTTCTTATTTGCATGGAAGAACTAATTATGTATTTTATAATAGTTTTAAATCTTTCGAATTTACTTCCTATCCTGGAGTTCCTCAAGGATTAAACCTAGGACAGTTTCTTTTTGTCTTATTAATTTTAAATCATTATTCAATGATCTTCTTCAGTCGCTGACATGTCCTAGACTTGCTTATATCTATGACTTATGCGTCTGCAGTATTTCAACTGAAAAATATCAATTTGATATGGACTTATAACATCTACATACAACACATTTTTAATATGTTCTATGACAGTAAAACACTTAGGGGTTTCATTTGATTGTGATCTAACTTGCTATGCATATTATTGATATGTGTACATGGATGTGCTTCCTTGATTCTTGGTCTTTTGCTGCGCCGATAACATCTCTTTACCGGCATTATAGTGTAATTGCAAGAAATGGTACCCTTTCTTGGCCACCTAGATTCTCCGACAATATTGATCCGCATTCATCTATGGAGCTATTTAAAAATGAAGTTGTCTGTAAACAAACATAGAAATTTGGAGAAGTTTAAAAGAAACATCTATAACGAAATTAAAGCTATTCCAAGTCAATTTCCTCAATCTATTATATAGAATTTTGTCCCGCGTTTGAAAGAGTGTATCGGAGAGTATATCGGTTGAATAGCACGGCGTTAAAGTATCAAGCGTGCGTGGAGTTTGGTTATTTGTAATAGATATTCTTTTTGGCTACTTTTACTTGAAATAAATAGCGCCTTTTTTAATTTAAAGAACAATGAACTCATAGAACATTTTCATATGAAATTTATAATGGGTGATTCATTATGATGTGCTTTTATCAATAGCTATTTTTTGACAGATAAAGCGTGAGTCGTGTCAAGCATTTATGCTATTTTGTTTAAGTATCGTGTGATATTTTATTATGGAAAGACTCAGCTCGGCATAGCGTCTACAAATTATTCAGATGTATTACGATAATCAGCGTTCCACGAGAAATGTGTTTCGTGCGCTTAGAGCAACTTATGGTCTACGTAATTGGCCCACCGAACTTGTTCAGCGATGAGGCCCATTTCTGGCTTAATTCCTACGTCAATAAGCACAATTGCCGTATTTGCAGTGAAGAGCAATCCGAAGATGTTCAAGAAGAACTGCCATTATGTCCAGACAAAACCACGGTTGGTGCGGTGATATATCTATAGACTTTTTTCGTTAGGGCTACGTAAAGTTCAAAATCTACATGGATAAGGCAGCTACGATTGAGCAATTGGAAACCAACATTATGGCGTTATTCGCTAAATACCACTTGGAATGCTCGAACGTGTCATCGATTGTCAATTGGAACTTCAGAATGGAGCATGTGAGGCGCAGTTACGCTCAATATTTGAAGGAAATAATTTTTATAAAATAAATGTTAAAAATGATTCTTTTGTATGATAATAATGAATACCTGATAAAGTTGGTGTTTTTATATATTCTTTATTTTTGAAAAAAGTACCTCCCTTTATATTGAGAGCTTCCATGATTTAGTTTAAAATCTAATGGCGTTAAACGTCGCGAAATATGTTTCGCACACAAAATATTACTATTTTTTCTATTACACAGAAGTTCAGGCACGATGCAGTTGAAAAATATTTCTTCAAATTATATTTAAAATTAATAACCGTGAAAAAAAGACTTCTCCGAAATATAATTTTTAAATATAAATCTTATTAAGTCAGATGAATAAAAAATATTAATTGTACAATTTTGTGTTAATAAATTCAACAGTCATTTGAATTTTCATTAAATTTTAGAAATAGTTCCTTCAATTACAAAATTACCTTGCTCATTATTCCTTTTCTCTATGGCTCTATGGCTCTATGTTCCGTATTTATAACATTTATTTCACTATTTGTATATTGTTTAATATAACTAACTGTTGCCCTCTTGATTACTCATGGTTAACTTTCCGTTTCCTGTGATCATTAAACTGTAAACGCAATAATATAACTAACATTTTACATTTTTGTTTAAAATAAATCTACGGAAGCAAAGGTGATTAATTTTTTGTTGTAGAAATGTACTTCTGTTCTTTCTTAACATGACAATAGAAACAAAACACCATTTAGTTAATCAATTAAAAATTATAATATTAGTGATAAATTATGAAATTAAATTATTTTTGCATGGTGCCATATCGACAGAGAAAATTATGTAAATCAGATATCGGTGAATATATAATCTACTGGAATTAAAAGCGGACGATTTTTTGAACACAAAAGGGATTATAATGGTGAAAGAGGAGCAGACGTAAAGGTCTTAATTTTAATGGGTAGGGTAGAGATAATATCTAGAGCGAGAATGAATAAAGTATATTAAATAAGATACATAGCAGTGTCTTTATATCTTCATCAAAAATGTTTGAAAATGAGTAGAGCACTGGCAATTATTTAATTGAGTATGTTCGAAAGATAATAGATAGGTGTAATAACACACGCAGTGTTCATATTGTGCCAGATGCTAATAAGGTACAATACCACGAGGAATTTGTAATTTATTTAGAAGGAAACTCGAAGTAACATTAAGTTGAGCATTATCCGAACTGGAAAAAATAATTACGAAGAACAATTTAGTTATATAAATTTGAGTCTACATATTCGTTGTGTGATGTTGCCGTGCCAGTGAGACAACGGATTGGTCGAAGTGTCGAAAATATCGCTGCCGTTGAAACGTCCGTAGCAAATGATCTAAATCAGTCAATTCCACGGCGTTCTCAAGAGTTGGGCATCACCCAGAACACTTTATGGCGAATTTTGCGTAAGGATCTTAGTTTACACCCATACCAGATCAAGCTGACTGAAGAATTGAAGCCGATGGACCATTTGAAGCGACGTATGTTCTCCGATTGGGCTCTGGAAAAGATGCGCCAAGATGATCAATTTCATCGCAAAATCATTTTCAGTGACGAAGCTCATTTTTGGCTCAATGGGTTCGTCAATAAGCAAAATATTCGTTATTGGTCGGGTGAAAATCCACATGTGCTTCATGAAACACCACTTCATCCACAAAAAATAACTGTTTGGTGCGGTTTGCATGCCGGCGGCGTCATAGGGCCATATTTTTTCGACGACGATCGTCACGTTACTGTGAATGGTAATCGTTATCGGGCCATGATTACCGATTATTTTTGGCCCGAATTGGAAGATATGGACTTGGACAACATGTGGTTTTAGCAGGACGGTGTCACAAGCCACACTGCACACGTTACAATCGATTTATTGAAGAGTAAGTTTGATGAGCGTGTTATCTCAAGAAATGGACCAGTCGATTGGCCGCCTCGTTCGTGCGATTTAACGCCTCTAGACTTTTTTCTTTGGGGCTACGTCAAGTCATTGGTCTATGCCAACAAGCCGACAACGTTGGAAGAGCTCAGAGCCAACATTGAACGCGAAATAGCAGCCGTTTCGGCCGAATTGTGTGGCTGAGTCATCGAAAATTGGGTCCAACGAATCGACCGCTGCAAACGTGCCCGCGATGGCCATATGAACGAAATCGAGTTCCATTCATAAATGTTTTGATTGTACTTTAACCCGATAATAAAGTTTTTGAAATATCTCAAATGGTCTGCATTTTATTTTGAAAAAAAGTTGTCAAGTCCTTATTGGAAAACCCTTTATAGTCAGTTATATATAGAAGTATTTATCCAGCATGCATGGGGCAAAAATTTACGGAATAGACACAGGAAAATATTAAACTTAGCCTTTGTAGAAGTTTTGTGTTATTGCAGAACGGCCGTAAAATTTTATTTTTACTGTTCAGTGAGTAAGCAGAAAAATAAACGGAGTTGGGATAGAAAAATATTAGTTTTTCTATGTTCGGTTCTCTAGGAAAAAAGCTTTATCGAGGGCTGATCTCTTTGGTCTGCCCCTGATCTATTTATAAACCAAAACAATTATTTATTTTCACGTCGTATTGTAAACCGCTATGTATAGACTAACGACACAAACTTACAAGTCCGAACCTGTTAAAGTGTGTCTACAGTAGATGCCCGAGTTTGAGAGAGTCACATATCAGTATCAAAATGGATCGTGTCGAGCAATGAGCATGTTGTCAAGGGTACTGTGAAACATTTCATCATAGTATCTTTAATTAACCTAAATCCAAAGTTTCAGTGCGATACTTGTAAGGTTGTAGCTACAATCAACTGTCAAAGCTGATAAGTTAGTTGAAAAATGGAATTAAACCGAGAACATTTGCGCGGAATAAATTTTTATAATTTTCGAAAACTATTATTTCAAGAAGAATGCATCTCCGAGTTGGTTTCTGTTTTTGGAAATAAAGCACCACATCAGTCAACAATTTCTCGTTGGTATGGAGAATTCGAACGTGGACGGATTAGTCTTAGACACGATCCAAGAGCAGGTTCACCAAAAATGGTAGTCACTCAGGAAAACGTCGATGCTTTGCGCAAGATTATCAACGAAGATCGACATGTGACATATCGCTAGATTGAAACGTTATTGGGAATTTCAAAAAATTTTGTGTAAAGAATTGTCTGTAAAAAAATTAGTTTCCCGTCGAGTACCGCATCTGTTTACCGAAGAACAGAAAGCAGGTAGGATGAATTGGTGTCGAAAAACGTTAAATCGCTTCAACGCCGGAAACTCTTAAAATGTGTACAACATTGTCGGTGGTGATGAATCTTGAATATACTCATACGAGCCAGAAAATAAATGCCAGTCGTCTGTTTGGATGATCAATTGTGAAGAAAAGCCGACAAAAATCATGCATTCTCGAAGTGTCTCCAAAAAGATGATCGCAACATTTGTCACGAAAGCAGGTCATGTAGCAAAGTTCTTCTACAAGATCAAATAACTGTTACTGCCGATTGGTATACAACCATTTGTTTGCCGCGAGTTATCGCTGAGCTTCGAAAAACCAATCCCGAACAACAAATCATCTTCCACCAAGATAATGCAAGTTTTCACAGTACGCAAGACAATTGAATTTTTAACGCAACAAATCGTCGAATTGTTGGACCATCCTTCGTCCAGTCCGGACTTGAGTCCCAAAGATTTCTTTACCTTTCCGAAAATCAAGAACAGTTTGCGTGGTCAAAGGTTCCAGTTGTTAGAAGGACCGGTCGATCAAGACAAAGCAAGTTTACACACAGCACGCGAGACAATTGAATGTTTAACGCAGCAAAACGTCGAATTGCTATCCTCCGTCTAGTCCGGACTTAAGTCCCTACGACTTCTCTGCCTTTCCAAAAATTAAGAACGGACTGTGTGATCAAAGGTTTCAGTTATCAGAAGGAGCAGTCGATGCATTCAAAAACGCAATCTTGACTGTACCAATAAACGAGTGCTTCCAGAGTTGGTTCGAGCGCATGCAAAAGTGCATTCACTTCGTGGTGATTACTTCGAAAAACAATGTCTTTAAAAACTATTTACTGTTGTATTTCAGTTTTATATGTGAAACTTAAAAGATAACCCACGTATAGCTACTATGTGCGCTTTTGGATACAAGTTTGATTCCAGCTACGTTTTACGATTGTGCCATTTTTTAATTTAAAATAAACATTAACGGGTCACACGCCGTTATTACATCCTATAGGGCTACTAGTATGAAGGACCTAACTAAACCTCTGCTTCCCATAAATCAGAAATATTTCGCATAACACAATCCTATAGCTGCCATTAATATTTTTTATTATCGCCACTGTTTGATCAGATGATTAACACGCATAAAGCCGGAAGAGCTCATATATATCATCAGTGCGTCCGACAGACAGTTTAGTTCTCTTCTTTTAGGGTATTTCAAGTGCGCCACAAACACGGAGGCGAACCATGTGTGAAACAGTATAGGTTTACATGTTTATTGTCTTCAGGGATTTTCTCTCCTTGTCTATCCGCCATAAACTCGTGCATTCTGTGCGTTTAGTCGACATATGCCCCCAATAATTAATAACTTTTGTGTGAATGCAGCGACTCCCCGGTTGAAGCGTCCTTAAACTGGGGTGCATGCGAAACTATTGATAACGAGACGTGCTTTCAAAGAGAGGGATAACATCTGCCCTTTGCTGGTATCGTCCACCTTTTATAACATCAAGTCGTGCCCTCTTTGTTTAAATATGAAACGTGCCTTGTCTTCACCGTATTTACATTGTAATATATCGCGCGTATGGTAAAGGCTTAGATTGCGATTTCGTCGTCTTAAGAGGTTATATAATATCCAGCGTCTGTTACATACTTACATGTCACTTAAAATTTCGAACCAGACAATGTTAACGGGATTTCTAAGATGTTACCACATCCATAGTTGTATAAATATTAAAATATATTAGCATAGTTCTTATACGAGTATTTGGAGTTGTTTTTATTTTAGATTAAAATTAAATTGGGTTTTATATTACGTGTATGTCAGCTAAATATTAATTTATTCACATATTAATTACTATTTACATAAATCATATGAAAAAAGCAAGTGTTATTTTTGGCGAAGTTGTTTTATTTGTTTAAATACGTTGTAAACCGATACTGCTTTGTCATTTTTCTGGACATTCTCGAGTTTGTGAAAAAGGCCCCGTTTACCAAAAACTTATTATAAAGTTTAAAGTTTGGTAAACGGGTTTTTTTAGAAACTCCCGAAATATTTGCCACATGTACGAAGTTAAATTAAACCTCATTTACAAAAACACTCTCTACGTCGAACATGAATGCATGCATTTACACCACCGGCTATAAATGTTTGCCCACGTGTACATTTTAATATTATTCAAATGTATAATATTATGGCCAACTACAAACTAAAAGCAATATGTTATTAAATTTTAATGAAAAGATAAACGAAATGTATATATATTCTTCGGTATTTATGTATTTAAGTACTTTAAAACTAAATTATTGACAATTATCATTTTACGACCCAAGTAAGGCGATTAAATAAAGACCTTTTTAAATACGATTAAATTAGGCCATAAATCAAGTAACAAGAGGTATCATACGTGGGTATCCGTTTATATTTCGGGAACTGGCAACACTGTTAGTGTTGCCTCCGATCTGATGATTGCATTTTGGAGTTTGTCATTTTTGTCAGTTTTATTATTATTATAATTATATAATATATATTGCTGACAGGAACTTGAAAATTTTATGTCAGCGAAAAAATGGAATTAACTAACATTTTCGTGCAATTATTTTTCATAACTTTCGACGTGGATTATCTCAAGAAGAATGCATCGATGAGCTGAATTCTTTATATGGTGATGAAGTACCATCGAAAACTACAGTACATCGTTGGTATAGTGAATTCTAACTTGAACGGCGTTCTTTGTACGATGAATTTCGTGAAGGTCGTCCCACAAATGATGTTGTGTCGGAAAACATTAATGCAGTGTCTGAATTGATAATGCAAGACCGTCATGTGACATACCGTGGGATCGGGGCATCTCTAGGTATTAGTAACACTAGCTTGCATAAGATCCTGTATGAACATTTAGCCGCTAAGAAGCTATGTTTACATTGGATACCACATAATTTGACAACCGCTCAATAAAGGATTGGCGTCGATTGGTGCCAAGAAATGCACAAAAAATACAATGGCGGTGCTTCAAAGAACATTTATAAAGTTGTCACAGGTGATGAATCTTGGATCTATACGTATGAGTCTGATAGTAAACAGCAGTCAACTGTGTGGGTATTCCAAGATGATCCAAAACCAACAAAAGTTGTTCGCGCTCGAAGCACATCAAAACAAATGGTCGCCTGTTTGTTCGGAAAAACCGGTCACGTTGCAACCGTGCTTTTAGAGAGTTGTAGAACGGTCAATTCCGAATGGTACACAACTATTTGTTTGCCAAAAGTTTTTGAAGAAATAAGGAACACAAACCGAAAACGACAGATCATTCTACATCCTGATAATGCGACCTCTTACAGTTCGGTTCAAACAATTGAATATTTGAATTGATGAGCCATCCGCCGTACAGCCCTGATCTAGCACCCTGTGATTTCTTTTTGTTCCCACGCATGAAGAATAAACTTCGTGGTCAACAGTTTTCTAAGCCGGAAGAGGCATTTGAGGCAATCAAAACTCATATTTTGCAGATAGCGCCTTCACAGTGGCAGCAATGCTTTTCAGGTTGGTTTAAACGTATGCAAAACTGCATTGATTTTCAAGGAGAATATTTTGAAAAGCAATAAAACTATTTTTGATAATAAAAAAATTTTTTTTGGTTACTATGCCCGAAATATGAACGGCTAATAAAATAAAAATAATTGTTCTTTTGTTTTCCCTATATACATATATTCCTTCATAGTTGTTGCACGGGATTTTATATATTACGTGTGTTTTGTTGTTTTGTTTTGATTTTTTCTTTTCCGTTAGTGAAAAATTGATTACTGCTGTTATTTAGTTTCCTTGCTGTTTTTACGCTGCATGTTTTTAATATTTTTTCTGTATTTTTTCCGATAGATTACTTGACACGTATTTTGTCTCATTACTATTTTCTTTCTTCACCATTATTCAATCTTTAATTCCTTGGTTAACAAATTTATCAGAATAACTGTTTCTGTTTTAAGCATTCGCTTGATTCTTCGTATATTGTTTATTATATATACCTTCTTTGATCTTCTAGAATTAACATTGTATAGGTTATTCGTGTACGGCAGTCTCGTGATAGACTTTGTTTATATTACAAATTGTGGCTGTTATATATTATTTCCAGACAGCATATATCATTTGTATTCGTGTCATTAAAAAAATTGTTAGCAAATATTTAAACAAAATGAGTCCTAATCTCATATAATATAATAACAATCAGCCGACTTATTCATTCACACATTATCACAAATATCGTGTAATAATGCGCACTATTTCTCTGTAAGAGAAAAACCCGATCTTGCATATGTACCTTCTTAATGCATATATTTATTAGTTTTATTAGTAGAGTAAATTCAAAAACAATACTCTCGAAGTATGAGATTGCGTTCATTATAACAGGAAAGTTGGAAATTCATAATGATTTAGTACTATTAAAAACGTGTTTCGTTACAACGGAAACGCTTAATTTCGCCAATTAAAAGCTTTATTAATGTCGCGAAATGTGCAATTGTGATGTTCTTTCGCGGTCTAACCTCATTTATCATACATCGCGCGAAACGTGAAGTTCAAATGGTAACATTACAGTTTCCATGTGCAATTACAGGAAAACAAAAGAAAATTATATTTATATTCGGAATGAGTGTTTTTACATATAGCGAAACTTGAATTAGAGTTGTAATGATAAACATTTATTATTGGCATATAGTCGTAATATTTGAATTTAGAAAAAAATAATCGATTTAAATTATATATGGAATAAAAACAAATACTATTAATTGACTTTTACATACTATAGAATTTAAAATCATTCATTTAAATTACCAATTTTCTGTACGCTCGTGTCTGTGTGACAGAAGACTTTCCATATTTCAAATCCTCAATTTAATTTTCTTCATATTCCCTCAATTTATTTGTTTATCAAGGTTTGATAAAACCTTCGTATATTAGTTTTTAGTCCGCTTACGATGTTGTTATATACAGTCTGTGGCAGAGACTGAGAAAGATTTGTGCAAGGTTTGTATCACATAAGGTAACTGATGATCAAAAATTGCTTCGAATTCAACATTGCACAGACTTGATTAAAGACTCAAAAAAGGACAAAAACTTGAGGTATTCTATTGTAACTGGCAATGAGACGTGCTGTTTTTAATATGATACCATGGGTCAAAGCTCTGAATGGAAGCATCCAAGCGAAGAAACATCGAAAAAAAGGCGTTTGGAGAAGTTAAAAGTGAAGACAATGTTGATTTGTTTTTATGATTCGCAAGGCATAGTGCACAAAGAATTTGTATTATACAAAGTAGTCAAACAGTCAATGCTGTATATTATCTTGGTGTTACGAAGCGTTTATTGGCGCGTATTCGTCGTGTGCTCCCTCAATATTGTGAAAATTGTAGCTGGCGTTTTTACATGATAATGCACCATCTCATCGCTCGGCGCTTGTCACTAATTTTCTAACTACAAATGGCATTTTAACCATCAACGATTCTCCCTGAGATTTCTATTTATTCTACAAACTACATTTGCCGATTAGGACAGCGTTATGTCGACGCCGAAGCCATTAAAAATGCGTTGACAGCGATGAACTTAAAAATTCATTCGAGTGAAGCCAAAGCCGACTACTTTGAATAAAATAAATGAGTTTTACCAAAATAGTAAGCTTTAGTTTTTATTTTAAAAAAGTTCCGTTTTCTCTGAGACAGACTGCATAGTTCATCTTTCTATTTGACTTAATTTTTTAGCTCCTCTTTCAAACACCTTTAGTATATTAAAATTTTCTATGTAGCTTTGATAGTTTGCGGTTTTAATTAATTCGATTTACTTAATTTAATGCACTGTAGAAGTAACGGTTGATGATTTGGTATATTATTTTATTACTCCATTTCATGTACTGGCGAAAACCTTCAGGGTTTCTGCATGCAACACAACTTTGTCATGTAGAATCCTTTTTCTGCGTTTTCTTTCTTATTGCTATTTGGTCTACTGTTGATAGTGAAATTATCTCTTCATCCATATCTGGAATCACGGACTTGATGGATTTCAGTATCCTGATCATTTTGAAGATTTAATAATTTATGCCAAACAAGATAAGGGAAAAGAATCCTCATTTTTATCATTCATTTTCAGCAGTTCGGCTTCCCTGACTGTTAATAAGTCGCGATGACTACAACACACCTAGCATCTTTCAGGATTAATATCGCTAAGAGCAAGTCAAAATTCTTCAAAAAAGACAGTACGTCTTGGACATATTCGGACATGATAGATATTAGTAGAAATTTGCGATAATTCAGCTTCATTATTTGAATCATACGTTGGCCCATTGGCTGAATAAGGGAAGTATAATTTGGTGTTAGAAAAATTGCTTGAATGCTTTTGTTTTCAGTACATAAGTCTTCTACATCGGGATGTCCAGAAGCATTAGCAAAATAAGCAAACTCAAATCCATTATTTTCGTTCAGATTCAAAAGAAAACATTGAACCATTTACGAGAAACATCCATTGTAAACCATCCTTTATTTTGACTTATATACGCAACGGGAAAATTTGATTCCTCTTAAATGCTCTAGGTTCATCTGCCTTTCTAATAACTAGCAGTTTCCGCTTATAAGTTCCGGAGGTATTAGCGTAAAGCATGAAATAATGCGATAATTTAGTTGAAAGAACACTCCAAAGCAGTCCACTCTCATCAGCTTTGTAAACTTGACAGGGTGTTAATTCTATTTAATTTAATAATTGATAATTAATTAATACCTTTACGTTTTTATTTTCAGTTATTTGTTAATAAAACACTACTTCTCGCGTATGTTTCACATCGTTCATAGAGAAAACGTCGCGGAAAACTCGCCAAAGGTGTGCTCTTTTTGCAAAACAATGCCTCTGATTATAAATTGTTTATTGTAATGCAAAAAATTAATGAAATTGGTTTTTAATTGTTTAATTACTCTGAATTTAGCACCATTTGTTCCAAGAACTCAAAAAATATTTGAAGGATAACAGTTTTGCCATATATGTCGTTGACTACTGGTTTACAGAAAAAAAAGTAGCATATTTTCAAAGGGCTCTTACTTTATGAAGGTTTTATAAATGTGTAAATTTAAAAGGAAATTGTGTTAAACAAATAAAATTCTATTTTAAAATATTCCGGTCTTTTATATGACAGATTAAGTACTCAATGTATATATATATATATAACTTTGTGTATTATTAGAATATCTCTGTACGTATATATATTTGAATAGAAACACCATGTGCGTTCTGTATGTGTTGTTTCTAGTAATAAAATAGAAAGTAAATTATCTTATTTTTTTTGCAAGTATTCGCCGTAATTCGGTTTGACAGTCTAGGTATTCACGTTGAATTTGACCTGAAAATGTCATATGGAATCGTACATTTTTCACACCGAATATCTAACGTAAATACGTCCGGATTCATCGGCTTCTGCCGTGTTTATAGCCCGTCAAAGTTCACCCAATACCGTACGTAAACAACTTTTTTTTTAAATTCCAATATCCTCTAAATTCAGAACATTCTTCCTGTATTGAATGCGACGAACGACATTAAAAAGAGAGACAAAAGTGCCGTCCATAAAGCTGCATGTTTCGTATGTAACCTGGTCTATTTGCTCATGGTCTATTGATTTTTGTGCGGATATATAACAAATAACAATAAAATTCATCCATCAATGGGCATACAACGCAGTGAGAGACCTGGATTACAAATATTGGGTATTGTATATTTATGAGAGCTATAATTTTATTTAGGTCGAACAAATTGAAATTCCAAAAAAAAATGGAGGAATAAATAAAGTTACTGGTCTAGCTTTTTTTTGCTGGATAAATAATTGCTGTTATTTTTGAAATAAATTGTTTGTTAAATCGATGGGAGAAATTATTTGATCTTATTTGTATAGAGAACTACGCAAATACATATGTAGGACGTCATCGTACACAAAATGATTATATTCCAAGCAACGATTCTATTGAGTATGCAATATCGTTTGATGGATCAAAATAAAATTGCAGACTTGTCATTTATTGGAATTTTTAATTGCTATCCTTATCAAGATGTGGTTGAGAAAATGAAAGTAAAGATTAAAGAGTTTATATGGCGGACTGGAGTTTAACAATATGGTTAAATCCACAAGGCTGAAACTGCAGACATATGGAAGAGAGGATCAAGGATATGGTGGTTTCATGAAATGAGAAACATCAACGACGAGAAAGGATTGTAGTAGGATTGGAGAGATAAGACACAAAATCGAAAGGGGTGGAAAGATATTATCAAGTTATGGATCTAAATGATCTGCATATATCAATACGTGATTATCAAGCTGTACTGGGTGTTCCAGAATTACAGGGCTTTAGTTTAGGGATGTGTCTCTAGCAAGAAATGTAGAAAAAAGTCCATATAAATATATGCTTCAAATTAATATATTGCCTAAATATCGAAGAATGGATTCTATGCGTGTTTGAATGCGCAATCTAAAATAAAATTGATAAGTTGTCATATATTAAACGTTTTTAATTGCCATCCTTACCAAGACATTGTTGAGAAGATAAATTAAGAATTAAAAACCTTGTATGGTGCAGGTCAAGGAAAAGGCAGTTTCCCGAGGTGAAAAAGCATCTTCACGAGAAAATATTCCAAGACAGGAGAAATAAGAAACAAAAAACCGTAAGGAGTGAAAACATATCATCAAGTTATGAGCCTCAGTAGACTACGTTTATCAAGATGTGACTATTAATGTTATCACTTATACCGGGTGTTCCAGAATTGCACGGCATTAATTTAAGGATATCTCTGCATGAAGTGAAGAAAAAAATTCAGATAAATATATGTCCCAAGTTAATTTGTTATCTAATGTTACGATTGTAAGTAACGATTGTATGTGTGTTTGAATGTGCAATCTTTTCGGATGGCTTAAAATAAATTGCAGAGTTATCATATACTAGGATTAAACTAAGAATGGAAAAGTTATTTATTTAACAGTGATATAGACATTTATTTGAAAATGTAACATTTAGAGCCTTATAGCACCAGGTTCGAGCTTTGATAGTTGCTGTAGCTTCTATGATACGATTTCTTAGATCTTCGTACATGTCAATAGATGCAAAATAGCCATAGATTTCATCCAACCCCACAAAAAATAATATCACAGCATTAGATCGGGAGGTCGTGGTGGGTATTAATAGATTCATTTAGGCCAACCCATCGCGTACCATATACTGTGTTTAAATATTCAGTGGTAATATGAGAAAAGTGAACTGGGCATAAACCAAATTCTCTGCCTATTAGCAATCGGAATATCTTCTAGAAGCTTACGAGGATTATTTAACGCAAAATTTACGTAAGATATTCCTGAAAGTTTCATTGGTAAAAGGGAGGGGGCGATAAGATTGTCATCAAGAATACCACATCAGTTATTTAGTGAAAAGGTATGCTGGTAATGCGTAGTGAGTGGAAGTCGTATGAGGGTTCCAAATATGGGTGTCTTGAAAATTAAGTTATTTCGTTTCCTGCAAGGCAAGATTTATCTACAGGCGACGATGAGTTTTAGTGCTTTAATTACAAGTGCAGTTTTTATTATTATTTATAAGTAACGAAAGGATTGACAGTTTAGCTAAGACAATAGTGAATTGAATTACTAATATTGTAAATTAGTCTATGGCGAATCTGTTGCTTTAAATTTCATAGTCGCAAGTGAGGAAACATGACTTTATTATAATATGTCGTCAACGTCCAGGAACAAAGTTTGGGTATTTGAAGAGGATGATCCATCATTTGCGTTAAAGTCTGTGTAATTTACTAAGAAGGAGACAATGGCCCCATTTTTTCGGAAGTCATTGAATTATTGTGCAGAAATGCTTAACATTAAAAAATATTGTTGCGTGTTGGTGGTACAAGATTGTTTATTTCAATTTTTGCGGTCTATTATGTCTTATTTCGAGTATGCCGCGTTTCTTTTTTAAGACAATACTCTTGCACATAGAGTTCACGTGACGTACTATCATTTGAGGCATTGTACGATAGGCAATTATTATACAATATCATTATTCTCATACGTAGAATGTTGCATTTTGACACTTTTGGCAGTATGTAAAAAATAGACTAAATTATCCGTGTTTCTCAAAATAATGTAATATCTGTGTGGGATAAAGGTCGTATTGGTGTACCTATGTAAAAGTTGGAAAGCATTTTCCTCAATTGGTTATGCCTTATGAAGAAATGACAGTATTTTGAAGAATTACAAAAATATTCGATGTGCGACAAAATAGGTAACTTCATTATTATTGGCATTATTCCAATTAAAAACGATTTATTTAGAATTAGTTTCGACTAAGTATCAGTTAGAATCTACGATATTTGAAATATAGTTTTCGATGTCCCTTATAAATGTGTTAAAGACAGCACTCAGATGGCTTTGTTGTTACCGATGTTTTGTTTTTCCTATCCTACTAGTATTTATTCCTTACAGATGACTTTACAAGGGTTTGGTTGTTATTGTAGGTTACTGTACGTTTGTGCTGCAGAAAAGTTTCTGTGTCCCGAAAATTTATCAGTTTCTATTCTCTTCACAATTACAACTCGAGGATTACCATTTATCTATTGACAATGTTGCATGCAGCTAGCTGTAGGTTCTATGCCAAACCTTGCTCCCTCTTTATTCTTATTTTAGAAATGCCCACTTGAACACAAATTCTTCGTAAACTAATCGTAGAAGTTTCTTCTACAGAATGAAGATTTTCAACTTCATCTTAGTCATGTTAGTTTGCACGTTCAGATTCTATGTTAGCACTGGGAAGCATTCTAGGGTCGCACAAGATTGATGAATACGTTTTTGTTCGTAGTTGTTTGATATGGATACCGTCCTCTTTAAAAGCTATTGCAGCGCTTCTTTAAAGAAAACCATAAATATAAAACATAAATCATATTTGCATATTCAAGATGTGAATAGGTCTATGACATTTTGGAACACTTTTAATCGTACACGATCGTAAATTGACGGTAACGATTTATTCTGTTTAATTTTACTGTGGATCAATGTACGACATTGTGATTAATAATCTGTTGATGATGATAACTTAGTTGTAGAAACACATTTCCGGAACATAAATATTATAGAGGCTTCTTGGCCTTTTTTAATTATTTAATTAGTCACGGCCTCCAAAAGAATAAACAATATTCAGCCTGTAAATT
The DNA here is from genome assembly GCA_031893035.1 of Dermolepida albohirtum. Classification (NCBI taxonomy): domain Eukaryota; kingdom Metazoa; phylum Arthropoda; class Insecta; order Coleoptera; family Scarabaeidae; genus Dermolepida; species Dermolepida albohirtum. The sequence continues at coordinate 544,992 of JAVIWB010004724.1, read as the reverse complement.
ATTTTTACGCGTAGAATATATTCCTGGAGTTTGTCGCAATCCACCTTCCTCATTCTGTATAACCTAGTATGACATTGAACGTTGTAGAATGCTATTTAGGAAATTTCGGACTAACGCGCATTACTTGAAATACGGACGACGTACTCATACAAGAGAGATTTAAACTTCGCTCCAACAACTCGATTACAATTTCGACATAACCAACGTATGTATGAATACCCGCATGCAGTCTGGCCCACTAACGACCGTAGCCTTTTAAGCGCACAAGACTCGCCATAAAGTTAAGAGTTTCATTAAAGTCTGACAACAATAATTAATAACGACGGCTTCATACACCACTCTTCTAACTCACCCCAGAAGTTTAGTTTTAAAATGTATCGCACTTGGAAACTGAATCTCTATAGGTTTCTACGTATATATTCATTTAACAATTCGCATTGGACCTTGTATGCAGTTAAATAGATGTCTGGAATGTTAGGGCGATATGTGCTCGACCGACCTAGACAGCAATTTTGTGGTCGTGCAGAATAAATAATTGCCGTTTAACGATAAGTATTTTTATGGCATTCCCATATGGATTCTATTTTTAACTTGGTAGTACATGTATTATAATCAAAAACAGGGGTCGATATTGAAACAAATTTAATCGTTAGTCTATTCTATCTGTTAGTCTATTTTGCACATAGAGTTACATTTTTGTGGTAAAATTTCATTAATTTTTAGTTATATAGGCAGACCGAATAGTACAAGAAATATCTAGGAATTGAATTCCCCTAGAAACAATACCATATTCAGGACGTGAAATAAGACGAAGAAAAAATGTTCCTCAACAAAATACGAGCGTGGTTCCAAGAGTATCCGACCCAACAAAGAAAACACAAAAATTTTGGAAAGAAATATATTTATTTTTCAACATAATTTATTTTCAGATCTATACACTTTTCTCAGAGAGGTTCAATAAGTTCGATAACCTTTTTATAATAAGAACTGTCTTGCTTCTCAAAATAGCCATTAACTGCCGACATCACTTCTTCATCGTTGGAAAATCTTAGACCACTGAGCCATTTTTTCAAGTTTGGGAACAGAAAATAATCCGAGGGGGCTAAATCCGGCGAATAGGGGGTAGCAATTCAAACTTTAATTCATTAATTTTGGCCATTGCAGCAACGGATTTGTGAGCTAGTGCATCATCTTGATGAAGCAATACTTTCTTCTGGGCCAAATGCGGCCGTTTTGCTTGATTTCCTCGCATAATGTTCGCCGTTGATAGTTTTTCTTTCTTCAAGATAGTCAATGAAAATTATTCCACGCGCATCTCAAAAAAACCGCTGCCATGACCTTGCCTGCAGATGAAACGCTCTTTGCCTTCTTTGGAGCCGGTTCTCTCTTTCGAGTCCATTGTTTTGATAGTTCTTTTGTCTCGGGTATGAAGTGATGGACCCATGTTTCGTCCATGGTTATGGATCGGAGCCAAAATTCTGCTTTGTTGCTGTGGAACTTCACTAAACACTCAATTGAAACATCTTCACGACACTGTTTTTGCTCGTGGTTGAGCAAAAGCGGCACCCGTCTTAGACACAGCTTTCTCTTGTCCAAATTTTCAGATAATATGCGTTGTACCGCAGTTTTTGAAATGCTTACTATGTCTGCTAGCTCGCGCACTTTCAGTCGACGATCATCCAGTACCGCTTTATGGATTTTCTTCACCATTTCTGGAGTCTTCTCCTCATTTGGTCGATCACTGCGATGCTCGTCTTGACAGCTCGTACGCCCTCGTTTAAACTCTGCTACTCACTATGGTCAACAAAGGAGCAGACTTGCCCAGAGTAGAATCCAGCTCAGTTTTTATATCGGTTGGGCTGAAGCCTTTCAAATAAAAGTATGGTATTACGTAACGATGACCAATTTTCTCCATTTTTACAAATTCACTGAAAACGTTCATTATTTATGACTACCAATCAAATACTAAACAACGTGGCATCTTCCATTTTGAAACCTATGCTTTATAGATTGTGTACTTTCGAATACGGTGATATGTTTAAAACAACTACCGCTATCTCTAGGTCAGGCCGGGTACTTATGGGACCACTCTCGTATGATATCAATCACTGAATTAGGCGAAGAAAATATTTTTAGTATCACTACTTCACGCGGTAATAATTGAAATTCCCTTTAATTGTAAATGTTAATATAAAAATACTCGTAATATACAATCTGGAAATGAATAAAATCATTAATTGTTAATATTTAGCGTTTCTTATTTAAAAAAAAATGGTTACAAGGACACTCCATATGCATTAAATTAGGTTGTGCTATTTAAACATGGTGGTACGGACCTCGAAGATGATGCTCACACGGTAAATGTAAAAATACACCTCCAAAAATAATTAAATGCATGATGTTTTGAGTACTGGAAGACTGAAAATGAAATGACAATAGTCTGAAAGATAAATAATCATAATTTTTTTACGAATGCTTATTAACAATCTTGCAAAGGGCAAAATAATAAAGAAATATATTCTAGATGCTTTCCTATTAAATTGAAGCAGTAATTACTAATCTTTAACAATTTTTCGGGTAACTAGCGACATTAACCGATGGGAAGGAAACGCGTTCGGATATTGTTCGTAGCTTACATCATGTCAGTGACGCGAAGATGCTTCGCAAATGTGAATTGTTAACTGCGATGAGTACAGTAAATTCCTAAGTTATTTCTAGCAAAGCTGTCCGCTACTGCGAAGCCGCCATTAGGAAGCTGCGATTATTAATTACTGAAAAAACCTGGAATTTATTCCGTACTTAGTATTACTTTTACGTAAATTGTTTTGCACCGTTTGACCTTAAACTTTTCGCTAAGTTAAAATTTATGTATTTAAGAACATTTACATAGAAATGATTGCTATTAAAAAGAAACGGTATTTTAACGAATTCGCAGACAATAATAACAACAATATATTAGCCCAACACAAAAAAGAAACATTAAAAAGGTTTACAAATAAATAAATGAGTGTAATCAGAGTAGAGTACAAGAAAAATATTTACATTCATATATAATACAACACACGAAACGATGTAACCGTAGTATATATGTACATACATTTGTAATAAAACAAAGAAAGAAAATCCTAGATCAATTATAAAAATTAAATTTCTAAAACTTAACATTAAGTATATCCGATTATATAAAATTTAACTCCAACATAAAAATATCCTATAATCTTGATATAAATTCTACTGAATCTCTTTTGTCTGGATGTTAATAGAGTTGCGACAATTTAACGTAACAAAATAAAGCATTATGTCGTCTCGTTTCCTTTCTTTATTCTCTCTTTATCTCGCCAAATCCCTTCCATTTTTTTTGCATCATAACTTGTCATACCGGCGGACGTAGACGCAGCGGAAATAAAATAAAAACGGTACCACAAGGACTTTTATTGCAGGGATTCGATTTATTCCAGGAAACGAGTGAAAGAGAAAGAGAGAGAAAGAGGTCTGGTAATCTTCTAAAATCGAAGTAAAATAAAGAGAAAAATAATATTAAGCGTGCGAAGTTCAGCTACATCCGTCTCCTGAATCGCGTTACTCGAGCGGAGTCACGCATTGATTGGATGAATATTAAAGAAAATGATGTAAATAATTACATTTTTATTTGCCGGAAATTTTATATTTACTCAATTTTGTTTTCACAATTACATATGCTCCTGGATTTGATGTGTGTCAGCGGCACTTAATAGGTTTGAAATTAAGAAACGTGCTCTAAATGGTAGCATGTTATATACTGCGTTTGGAAAGTCAAGAACAACGTCCATAAGTCTTCGGTTATCAAAGAAGCATAAAACGCGTCTGCTTTACGTATTTCTTCTTTACCTTAAGTATGCTGATAAATTTTCGGAAAATCAATTTAAAAAAAAAATCTGCGATTATCTTGTGCCTAAAATTTGGTAAAAGTTTAACTAAAAGGTATAAAATGCTTGAAAAGTAATGAATATTTATTCCGTATTCAAATTTATGAGTAACTTAAGGATGTCACGCTTCTATCACTTATGGTTGATAGTTATATCCTAAGCTAGTATTCTTTACTTGCGAAAGATTCTATAACCTGCTTCTAGGGCACAAACTAGCTAGTATTTCGCAGAGTTAGGTAGGGCACTCTGTACAAAATGACCTTAAAAGGCGTCGCAGTATGTAACGTCCTGTTTTTCGTTTGGGTTTCCGGTGGAACCGCGTCATTGGTATAACTGCCGACGTTTCGTACCCACTCCTATGGGACATCTTCAGGACTCAACTACTGCTACTGTTTGTTGCACTGAAACTGTCCTGTCTTTGTTTTTAGTAGGATAATAAATAAACGCCAGTATTCTCAATTTAAACGATCCCTTTGCTTGAACTCCAGGGTGTAAAACTAACTCAAAAAAAACTCGGAGAGTGGAGGGGTGCCCTGCGAATAAGATCTAATAGGATGCCACAGTATTGTTACCCTGAAAGCTTATAGTCAATACCGAAGCAAAAGCAAAATCGGTAAAATATGTTCGGTATTCAATTAAAATTAAAAAGAGGTCCTTTTTGTAACCCCGAAAAAAAGTAAAATCTGGCTATACACTGCATTTAAATAAATATACTAAATAAGTATTCAAGCATTCAGAGAAACGTCTTAGTTACTGTTTGAAACTCTAGTTAATTATCCCCATCCATACGTATAGATGGTTTACACAAGACATACAAAATAGTCTTTATATAAGTGCCATTTAATAAGCGTTCTCAACATCAAAAAAATTGGTAAAACCACTTAGGAAAATAATTTTCAGTTCACTACAGAACCAATAATTACATCAAACAATTAAGTGTGTGGAGTCGAAAATGGTATATGAAACAAAAGATTACGAACAACAAAACTATTGTAAATAGTGGATGGTTTATTAATTAACAGTCAACTAGCATAAATAATGAAATAAGACTAACCGTTTAGCAACCCCTTAATTAAGTTAGAGCTATCAAATTTATGAAGGTATTATATTAATAATGAGCAATTTACCAACAACTAAATTAGTGTTATCAATTAAATTAGGTATGCAATTTTTGTAAGTAATATTTAAATAATGAACAATTCATTAACGAACCCTTAATTACTTAAATTAAGGATGTAAACTAAGCGTGAAAATTTAATAATAAACAACTGGCTAACGAGTCAATAATTAGTTAAAGCGATTCAAAATGTGTATTGTGTGAATAAATGTTTGTATAATTACCATCTGTTCAAGCAGCTAGCCATAAAAGTAACTATCTAGGTTTTAACAGCTCTTTAACACGTAATTAGACCGGACGGTTGCTTATAAACTAAATAATTATATCCTCGAATGATCCAAATATAAACTACGGAAAGTCCTGGATCCTTGGTTGAATTACAATCCTCTAGTATTGAGCTAGGAACAGGTGTCAGATGGCTTCGCTTAAACCTTAAGACAGTAAAATGGCCGTATTCAAACAGATTAAGCTCTGTCTTCTTTAACAAATGGAAACGTACTCTTCTTAAAGTCAAGAATCGAGTCCATTAAGTAATTAATATCCAACCAAAGGTAGGACAACAACCCTAAGGTTAACGTAGCAAGAACACAAAAAAGAAAATTAGGCCACTATGTAATACAAAGTTTTACAAGTTACGTACCTCACGGTTGAATTAGAGGGTTAATTAATGAGATAGATCATCTACCCAGTAGGGCGGTAGGGCAAAGTCAAGGTAGAACCTTGTCCACGTATTCGAGATTTATCAACTTATCGGACAACCCAATTACAAGTCGATAAATTAATCGATCGACATAGTATTTTCAAAGACAATCGTTTCTAAGTAAAATTTTTATTTAAATAATTACGCACAATCTGCATCCAAATTAAATCTTTACTGCGTGATAAACGACAAACTTCAACAGAACGAAATTAGGAACCCACTCGATAGAATATGTAAGCATTGAGGCCATTGCTTTTGATACTTCTATTAGCATGATGTCATAAGAGAAAAAAAAACGAGAGAAAAGCAAGGGACTGACTCATTATTATGACAATCACAAAATACTACGCATAATTTCATATAAATATTATGACAATAATAATACCAATCTAACAATTAAGTTAAAATTAAAACTTCGAGGAGATCCATAACTTCAGTAGTTTAATAAAGCGAAAATTGTTCTAATAATTATTTCCAAAATATTGCAATTCTATGATGTACTACGATGTCCGCAAAATACGAACAAGATAAATTGCATGTAAGAAGCATTAAATTCCCTAAAAGTCGTTCGATAATACCGAAGCGAAGGATGAAGGATAAAAAAATACAGGTCACACAACAGCCAGCCAATGTTTGATAAAAAAAATTGAGGAAACGAATACATTATTCAAAACGCCAAAGTAAAAGATAACGAACAACTGATTTATTAAGAGAAGAAAAAAATTACATAGGCTTTTGATGGTGTAGTTATATACGTACTAGCAGTAGTGTAAAAAATAACAGTGGAACTAATAATAATTAAATTGTAGACCTAAACAATTTGGATACTCCGAATACTTATTCAGGGCTTATATAATCATTATATCCGTTATAATATAAAATTTACTAATATATAAAAAACATATTTTGAACGGCAACATTTAACTGTGATATTGTTATTTTTTTAACGCTCAAAATCAAATGTATGTATTTGTATTTAGGATAATATAAGAAAAAATGACAAAATAAAAGTAGCTAAAATGTTCACAGAACTAAATGAGATTGAATATTAGTTTAATTTTAGCTAACTATTTCTTAGTCCTGACTGTATATAAATTCTTATGTAAGAAAAAGAATATTGAACATTAAATATTACATTATTACTTTTCTATAAAGTTCCCTAGATCTTTATGGGAAATATTCTTTTATATTATTATGAACTGATCAACTGACGTAATATGAGTAGAGCCTACCTCTAACCAATTAAGGTTAATATAACTCATTTCCGCAATAATTTTCGTATTCCGTATACGTATTTCAACAACTAAGTTGTTATCATCAACAGATAATTAATCAATCTGCTGATGATGACACTTTAGTTATCGATATTTTTTGTGAACCTATAATATGCGCCATGAAAAAAATAGATCCCTTTCTCGTCCAAACATACGATTGTCCAAATGAAAGAACGAAGTCTTGTCGTCTCGCCAAAGAGATAATTAAGTTACCATGATGCGTGTATAGATGAACACTTTAAACGTGATCACTGCCATTGGATAAACCCACAAAGAATCTTTCGTTAATAACATCAGAGTTTACCTGAAGAGAGATAATATACTTGAAACGCGTCGTAAACAAGATGTTATTAATATTTAAATGATTCTTATAATGTTAACATGTATTATTCTTATTAATTTCTTAAAGCATGCATAATTCCATAAGGCCAATATTTTTTTAAATTTGAATTTGTTTCGGTATATGTATCTGTTATTTTCGACTTGTTTGTTTCAAGTTTTTTTCGCATAAGCCAATTCTGTATAACACTATACAGTAATAAAATTATCACTGATACTATTTTAATGTTTAGCTCAGTGACTTGTAACGTCGGGAGTGCTGTTCGGGAAGGTTTTTTGTGGTTTACTTTTCCTGTTTGCTTTTCCGTTTAAGAGTATGCTGACAGACAAAGATCTTTAGTCACACCACAAGCGCGGGCCTAATAATAACTCATGGTCTGCTAAAGCCCCTGTAATTGGCGTAAAATTATTGGTGAATGTGAAGGTACGAATTATTATTATTATTAGTGTGAAATACAAAATAGAACATTAGACTGGAGTTTCATAAATGGAAAGAAAATGTGTATATCACACGTGCTATAAGAGCTGTTACGAAGCAAATTCTTGTGCCAGCAGCATGCATTTCTCTCATCGGCATCATGAACATCTTGAAACTCTTATAATTGCTATAAAAACGTAATTCTTCCAAATAAGTTTCCCATTACATTAATATCTTCTATTATTGAACATTTTTTCTTCAAAGATTCCGGGTTTAATAGAAATTTGAACAATACGTACATCATTTCTTCAGGATAATATTCGTTAAAACGTGGCGATGCTGGCTATCCGGCAAAAATGATGCCATTTAAGACTTCGCATTACAGCTTTTCTCTGACCTTACATTTTCAGTTTATCATCTCGTGCAGTCCTTTAAAAAATATTTGGTTGAGAAAAAACTTCTGGAAGTAATAAGAATGTATGTAATACCTCTAGAATAGCTGAATTTGTTGTCCTAAAATTTTTATTAAACTGCGCAAATATATGGTAAACTAAAGAAATTACGTTCCAAACGATAATTTCATCTTTAGGCTATGCCCATACTAACATACATTTAGAATTTTAATATATTTGCTAAATTCTCGTAAATCGTCATCGAAACGTGATGTACAATCTTTTACGGTAATAAGATATTTTTGTTCAACAAGCTTGTTTCTCATGTTTCAAAAATAATAAATAAATAATATTTGTTAAAGAATAAATTCCTGGGCATGTTATATAAAGAATATATTGTTTTTTGTTATAGCCACTGAAGGGCCAAAATACATTTGTCAGATTATTTACGAAACTATATTACAGTTGCATAAAATCGATAGTGGTCAGAGGAGTAGAAGTATTTATATTGGTCCATGTGATATTCTATATACAAAATAATTTCTTAATATCTTCTTTATGATGAAGTCAATAAACATTTATAACTAAACATTATATTTAATCTTGTAAGTGCTATTAAAGTCGCTTTTGAAATTATTTTATTTTAGTATTGCCCTAATAAATTCTTACTTCGATACGTGGTGTATTTGATATAACGGTATAATTGAATGAGTGAATTATTATTGCCTGTATTCGAAGGAATAATTACCAGTTTGTATAATTTATAGAGACTTTAAAGGAGTTAGTTACAGTGAAATATATGGCAGTGTTCAGATGATGGCAATTATTAAATATAAACTCTGCGAAAGATATAAGTAAATCACGTAAATGTATATCGGAATGTCGTCTAATTAAAACTTTGAACTTCCCAGATAGTTCGAGTTGTCGTTTGAATGAACTAGTAAGTACTTTCATTCCTTCAAAAGTTTTACCGAACAAGCCGCATTAAAATATATTAACATTGTTCCTTTGCTTTTTCTATCAAATAATATTTATCTACTTAATTAGTTAAATTATAAAACAATACTTTCCATGAATTGTTTCTTCAACGATCCATTTAAAGATTGATAGTTTTCATTAACCTAATGAAATCACGAACTAATGTAAGGGTAATAACCAGAAATGAGACCGTGTTTTTTCATCGAGGGAAAGAAGTCGGAGAGAAAGAAACGAAGAGAAACATTTTACAGGAAAAGGAAAACCCCTAATAGGCTCGATATTTAGAGGCGTTGAAGGAGACGTCTTGAATTGCTGAGGAGGAATGCCACCTTTGGATACGGTCATTTACATAATGCATATCCTAAAGTGTCGTTTGTGTATTTGGAAAGATAAAGACGAAGACAGTGGCGAAGAAAAGGGAGAACAGGAAATAATTAAAATAAGACGGGCGAGGGAAACTAAGAAGATGGGCGGCCAAAAAGTAATTCTTAATGTTTTAGCATCTCGAAACTTTTTGGGGAAAACGACGTTACAAGTTTTACGTTTCAGTCAAGGCGATGGGGTTAAAACGGAGCTTTAATTTTTTATGATTTTTCAGTTCTTTCTTCTTTTTCTTTCACGAATTTTACGATTTCAAAAAGTTTTTAATGGATTTCATGTGAAAATTTAATGTCAGTTAAAAGATTAGAATGTAATCGATTACAACGTATTACTTAACAAAAGCATTTTAGTTTCTAAAAAATTTTACCGATATGTTAATACTAGGCTATTCAAAGTAAATAGTATTACAAAGGAGCAAAATGTTAGCTACATGAATTAAGAAGTTTCGCTTAACTTAGAAGGCCCTCTTGAAGATCCAATAAAGATAATATATTGTGTGTTGATAATAACATTTAAAGTTCCTTGCTTAATAGTGTATAATAATAATCCATACATTCACATCAGATTTAATACTGAGGATATGTAAAATCGAGGATATATGTACTTAGAGAGGAAAATAAACTGCAGAGTGGATACGATAGATCCATTGCACTATTGGAAGCATGCTACCGAGTACAACCTCAATGTCCAAGGCAAAGGAGGGTTCATGAATAATTGGACAATTGCAGATCAAAGTTTTGTTATAAAGGAGATTCAGACTTCATGTTCTGAATACAGACTACTGCTGCATACAATATTATGCTTTATATATATTGATTTTTGGAAAATGTATGATAACATAGATAGAAGGAAGTAAACCGAGCTTTAAAGGTATTGGGAATCCTTATTAAAATAATAAAATTGGTAATAATGACTCTGGAAACAACGAACAATAAAACTGAATGGGATGGGCATAGATCGGAGAATTTGGAACAACGAAAAGACTAAGGCAAGGGGTTCTCGAAAAAAATTATAAGAAGTACCAGACTAAAAGTAAATGAAACGATTTGCAGTGGTGATCATCATTGTCTAGCATACATCGACGCTTTGACAATAAAATATGGAAGGGTAGGAACATAACGAAAAGAAATATGGGCAAAGAATAACTCAGAAGAAAACAAAATATGTGATGATGGACGTTACACTAATAATACAAACGTATGAAGGGGAAAGAAGAAAGAAGACATGAAAAATAGAAAGTGAGAGCCAAATCGCAAAAGAAAATGGAATGCTACGGGCAGTAATGAGAACAGAATATGTGTCGAGAAAGTTAAAAATTATAATATATTAGACTGTAATAAGGCCAATAGTGATACATGTCAACGAAAGTGAGTAATTACATCAGAAGACTGGATAAGAAGAACAAACAGAGAAATAGAACAAGTGTCCCCAATATAGTGAGACGTGTGAAAGCCCAAAGATTAAATTAAGGTGGCTAGAAATGTAGAGAGAATGGTCGGCAGAATGACAAAGATGATCCTGTTTAGGAGACTGATAGAAAAAAGGAAAAGCAGGAGGATATGAAAAAGTTTGTATGAAGGCATACAAAAAGACCTAAAGATTATGTAAGTCATAGAATAAAAGATGAAAGCGACGAATAGGAAAGAATGGATAGAAATTGTTAAATGTTTTGCGGATTCTTTAAAAATTGTGTTTTGTTTTTGTTGTTTTTGTTATATACAATGCTGTATACGTTATGTCTTCAAGGCTTGCAGAGCACTTGAGTAAATAAATACCTTCACATCCTGTACACCTTAATACCAATTACAAAGAGTATTGGCAGTATTGGCTATCGGCACTCACCTAAAATAAAAAAAGAAAATCTCTGAAAACCTAGCCGGACTACAGCCATAGATTCAAACCTGACACCGCGGCGTGTTAAGTCAGTAACTTGATTATATGAAATTGGCTTGGTTTACGCCTAATCTTATTGACGCACTATATGTGGAAAGACGGGTTTTATCTTATACAATGGATAAGAGCTTTCGACCATATATGTAGAGTGAACAACAAAGTAAAATTGAAACTGGAAAATATATAAATACTATAGATTAACGATGGCCTAACAAGTATGTTCTGGAAATTTAAGGCAGTACTATTCTTGATGAATACTTGTAGAAATTTGGCGTAATTCTAGAATATCTCATGCAATATGGAATACAGATAACCCTTTGTAATCAATCACGAATGACAAATTAGTAAAGACAATCAATGGAATGAAAAACTATCCAGGGGGGGCTTGTTATAGATATAGCGTATATTATTCAGTAAACGAGTATGAAAAAGCTTGTATCTGGGGGTTCTTTTTTTGATGATTAGTACGGCTCGTCAATAAATTGGTGTAGTTACTCAACTTACCTCTCGATATTTAAACGATCATTCTGAAGTTTATGCGATGTACAGATTTTGCCAGAATTTTTGATTATATTGGTAATAGTATCCTTCCATCTGAATTTCAGAATGTTAGGTTTTAGACACAATTTGAAACAAGCATTCATGTAATGAATCAACGATGTGAAATCTTTTAATCTGTATCTAGTGTTCTCTAGGATAATAATTTTGGTTCAGTACTAGTCGATTTTTTAACTAATGATGTGTGTTATGAGCTGCTCCTTACATGCCCTCTTAAATTATTTTCCAAAACTAATAACCTAAATTATTATTTGAATTATTTACGCGAACTCAACGTTCTTTAATCTTGATATTACACAGAAATCCAGCGCACTAATATCCAGTTATAATTTTAATTACAATATTAGTCTTGGTAGAAATTTAGTTAAGGTAGGTTTTAGATATTACATTAGACGCAAAGACCTTTACAGTATTTCAGTATTTCGACATTTTTTTGCAAATATTAAATTTTATTAAGAAACGCTGGATAATTTAAAACCATTCCTCCTATTTCGAAACTCCATTTCGTATTTGTACGTTCCAAATTAAAATCGCGTTGGTCATTTGGCTTTCGTTCTAAAAAGTATACGTTTTAATTTTCAAAAAGTTTCAGTACTGGTTATTTAAATAATTTTGTCCTCAAGTCAATGCTGCATATTCTTTGTAGGGCTGCTATCGTAAAACGTTCCTCGTATTTATGGAATCACCAGAGCTTCACCGTAGCCAAAACGATATTAAATTTTTGTACACGCTTCGTTCTAACAAGATGTATACGGGCCATAAAAGAATGTAATATATGAATTTTTATAATAAATCGTACTAGATCGTTGTTATCTTCTCTTCACAGAATATTCATGTATTATGATTCAATCATTCATGATTTTTAGTTGACATTAATTTTTTATCATCTCTAACTTTCGCGTAAAACTGCATCGGAATACTTTATGTAACTTTACGTATTTTAGATACAGGTTTGTCAATGGTATGTGTACATATTTGTACATCATATGCTTGTAATTATTACAAATAATAATCTTGCATTTTACTCTGTCTTGTAATTGAGCTTCATTGGATAATAAATTTACTATTACTGATATTATTACGAGATAGAAAAAATACGCCGAATATCTTTGTTTTGTTTTTTTCTATTAACAGACTTCTGCTAACAAATAGTGTGTAACGCACAGTCTTGTGCTTAACGGGACAATAAATAAACGCCCCTATCCTTTTATTATTATTATTATTGGTCTTAGCCGCGAACCATTAGCCACATACAAGTTCCTACCCTAACCACCCAAATGGACGTCCGCCCCTATCCTTACCTAATGAACGATCCTTTCGCTTGATCTTCAGGGTGTTAAACTAGCTCAAGAAATAGATTAAGAGAGTGGGGGGGTTCCCTGTTAATAAGTTTTAAAGTGGCGCCACAATAAGTTTTATACAAGTTTATTGTATGTTCAATTACTTTTGGTGATAAATATTGTATGAAAAGATATTAATATTAAATAAGTATTTTAAAAAAGAAAACGTTTACGTTATTGTTCAAGTCTCTAATATAAATAAGTAGATAATACTCCCCTCCTATACGTATAGTTGGTTCGCACTGGTGGTACAAAATAAAAATTAGATAGTACTAGTAAGAAATAACTAATAAGTCATAAACTAAAATTAAAACTAATTCGTCGATGAAGGTATGTTTTAATAACAAATGATATCTAACGAGTCAATATTAGTTACAGTCGATCCCAAGTTTTATTACTCCAATATCCAGGGAGAGGACAAATTACTCGTTGACGCGTTCATAAACAGTATATCTCCTTCCGTTCGACGATTAATAAATTATTAAATTAATGTAAAAAAGGAACAAAGAGGAAGTAGGCCACTATGTAATACAAAGTTTATAGATCACATACCTCCAGTTGGTTTTGAGGGTTAATTAACAGTATTAAGATCTCCCCTTAAATGAAATGCCAATGTTAATCAAACCTGAATTTTTCGACCTCCTTTCGAGTTTTTATCGACTTATCTGACTAATCCCATTAAATCGAGAAATCAATCAATCGGCACACATTATTTCAACAAATCGTTGCAGGAATTGTAATTAACCATTCCAATAAAATAAGCATGATTAATAATCTAAAGCTGAACTTCTAACAGCGTAAAGGAAGATACTTGTTATCTCACACAATGTATTCAATTAACAGAGACCGATATTATCCCGTCATAGGACTTACTCATGGTATGACGTATTCATGAAAAAAATGAGCACATATTATGACAACTATTAATTTCAAAACTACCAGGAATAACTTCCAATCAATATAAAGACAATAGTCACATGATATGATTAATTAAATTCTATTAATTAAAACAAAATTACAATATCTACGAGATCTATAATGATTATCAACTTCGGCGGACAGATTCGAGAGGGCGTTAAGAGTAACAAAGAACAATAAAATGTATATAATCGAACACCATAAATAGAGATTAAAATTATATTTGTAACAAGTGTATTTATTTCCCATCAAAATTTGAATGTCTGTAATTTCTTTCGTATATATTTTACTTATTTTTTTATATGAAAAAACTCCAGTGACTATCCTGATGAGAATAAATAAATAAATAGACGTTTCTAAATGACGAAAAATACGAAACTTTATTTAAGACACTGTCAGTTATTTAATAACCATGGGTGGAATATGTAATCAATCATAATTTACCTAATTTACCGGCAATGATTACATTGTCAGTGGATTGATTATGAAGATGGTGTGATATGTGTCTTGATCCCGAAGCCAAGAGAGTAAACTGTGAATGTACGTGTTTAAAGTCTAAAATATTTCTCACGCAATTGGTTATTGTACAAGCTGCTATTGATAGGGAACCACATGGAGTGTGTGCTAGATTCTTTTACTTTTCAACATGTGCTAAAGTATAAAAGTACGTTCAAATAATATTCTTGAATTCCATTTAATGATTGTTATTCCGTAAAGAACTAAATAATTTTAATTCATATCGTTCTTGGTATTACCTGATTATTTGTGTTGTATGAAAGGAAAATATATAAGCGTTATGTAATCAATTACTGTACAAAATTACATGGCACGACAGAGAAATAAATATATAATTTAATTAAAGCACAAGTTTAGATGATTCTTGTATCTACCCACAGTCTACAGTATATTTACTAATTTACATACAGGATTTACTTCAACGTAATTAACACCTTAATTTAAATAATATCCTAATCCCTCTAGGCTAAGCAAGACCATTTTAGTTACAGTTTTAGTAATCTCTTTAATGCCATAGTTTAATATAATGAATAAAGATATTTAATTATATAAGACCTTACAGCATAACGAATCTGTCAAATTAAGGCGTTTGTTTTAAAATTTAGATTTATTTATTTTATCTGTCTAGACTATATACAGGTTCCTTCAAAATATTGGATACCGTACCGATTAAGCATACGAACAATACTCGGTGTAATATAGTTAACATAAAATTAAATTTTCATTTACAAGTGACACCAGCTTATCTTTTCGTCATGCTTATAGTTATCATTATTGAGCTAGTGGAAAATTAAGAGCCATATTGTAGTCATAAACTCGAACTGGCTTATTTCTTTCAGGCAGCCGATTAATACTTTTTGTAACTGCTTTATGTACAATCTGTTTAAATCCGACAACAAATATTCGATTTGAGGCTGTAGCGAATCAGTTAATTCAACTATTCAGAAATGGGTCGTTTTCTCTCCATATCTGAAGCGTTCCGATATTCGATTTGAGTCCGTAGCGAATCAGTTAATTCAACTATTCAGAAATGGGTCGCTTTCTCTCCATATCTGAAGCGTTCAGCACGTTCAAGTTGCAACATATTTTAAAATAAATTGTCAACTGCGAATATGTTCCAGAATTGTCTAATGCGGTGGTTCCTAACTTTTTGACTTAGAATCAATATCTAGGCGGAATCCTTTCGGTTTATCCTGTGACTTTACAATTTAATGGTGTCTAGGAATAGTAATTTTGATGGAGCCTGTGGTTGATTAACTTGATCACTGATGATTGATATATAACCCCTTGCCGCATTAATTTTCGTATTCTGTATACGTATTTCAACAACTAAGTTGTCATCATGAGTAGATAATTAAAACAGTGTCGCACCTGGAAAACAACGGTAAAAAATATTCGTACCGCTGAGACCCAAAACGTACACTGTATATCCACCTTGAGTGATCAAATTTCGGAATAGTGTTATGGGAGGAAAGAATGAGGGAATATATACGTTAGTTAGAAAATCACGGATAATCTTTAGGTAGGACGATTCTATGATTAATTCTAAGTCGACAGTCCTAGTACAGAAATGTCGTATTGTCGGTAGTTAAGGCACATAGGACCATCAATGCTGAAAAGGTGCAACAAAGAATATTTCAAATTAATTGAAATTTTCTGTAGAAAACAATGTTTTTTACTGTTAAATAAAATTATGCAACACTATGTTGGTATAATTCATCGTTTTATGCCAATATTTTGCCTTATAGAACATTTCTTTAACTGCTTTTTTACGTTAATGTACATATGATAACCTAGGCCCAGAATAATATCTGTAATTTAAAAATAATTGTTTGTCAAATTTCGGCGTTTGTCAGTTTAACGTTTATTATTTTCGCTTCCACTACTTATTTCATTTTTGAGATATCCCAAACAATTTGTAATGTAAACTCTCAATTAATAGGCTGATATGTACATACTCGTATATGGTATTTGGGTTATGCAATGGAAATGCGTACTTGGCAAAAGACGAATATACAATACGGTGTCCACATTGGCAGCACCCATCTACCAATACCTTTCGAAAATTGGATCGGAGAGTTCACGAAACAGGCACATTTGTTTTCGGTTAACGTGATGCAGGAAGATCAAGTCATCGACGTATAAAAGGAATTTTGGACATTATTCATCAAAGTCCTACTTGCAGCGCTAGACAAGTAGCCCAGGAAATGAACATTCCAGCAACAGAGCTTACGATCTTAAAATGCTTTCGAGAGTTTCATGTTTCAGAAGTACAACCATTATACGGAAATGATAATCTGTGAAGAATAATATTTCGCTAGTTAATTTTAAATAAAATTCAAAACGATTATAATATTTTACTACTTATTTTATGAAATGACGATGCATGCTCACAAGAGATGGTGTCTTCAACAGTTACAATTTCCAATTTTGAACGGTTGAAAATTTCAAAGTTATTAGAGAATTTGGACACCAAAAATAGTCTTCTGTGAATGTTTGGCTAGGCATCTTAAACCTTCAAATTGTAGGATCAATATTGTTAGAGGAAGTATTGGATAATATTCCATTAAATGTCAGAGTCAACTTGTAGTACATGTACGATGCTACACCATCTCATAATGCAAGAATTACATGGGCAGTGTTGAACGAAAATTTTCCAGATATGCGGATCGGGCGAAATGGATCAAGATCATGGCCTGCAAGGTCACCAGATCTGAATCTCTTTGTCTTCTTTGTTTGTTTTATTAATGAAAAAGTTTATGCGGCGCTTCCGGTCAAATGAGCAGGAAGTATTAAATAAAATTAACGTAACAATACAATTACTTACCCCAGATATGTTACAATGCGTCCTAAATTCAATTCAGAGGCTACAGCTTTGTCTTCAAACCGATGGCTGCCAGTTTCAGCATTTACGTTGATGTTCATTTTCATATCGTTACTTTCACTAGATTTAAATAAAATTCGTATTTCGTCATATCATTCTTGCTGATCTATTGGTGGTTCTATACCATGTTGCCAAATCTATACTTCTTATAAGCAATTTATATGGCTTAACTAATAACAATACAACATTTCTGAATTAGAATTGTCAACTTAGAATTAATCATAGAATCGCCCTACCTGACGATTATTCGTGAATTTCTTACCACCCTGTATAGTAGGGGAACGTAAATTGAAGGGATATATAAACGATTGATCAATGTTCAAATAAATGTCGCTGCTATTAAATACGCATTTTGTTCCAATTCTCGTCGTTAAATAACATAAATCTTCGAGGTTCAGGTGATGTTCATTATCTAAATTGAATACGCTTTCCTTACACTTCGAGAACTATCTTCAAACGTTATGTAAATTTATAGTATTCAATGCATTGTATCTCTTTTAGATCCATACAGAGATAATATCTCAAAGGAATTTTATCATTAAGTTTATTTTTGGTTTTTTGAGTTATCTGTAAGTGTAGAAGTAGATAATGTTATCATCATTTTCCACACCATGCACATTAGCGAATCATCAGCTTTTTTTCGGGAAGTTGCCTTTTTGAAACGGCTAAGCTGTTTTATTCTGTTCTTAATGTTGACATAAAGGCATCATTTTTTGCCACCTGTAACAGTGTAGAATAAAAATGATTGATGTGCTTAACGATTTTAACGATGACGAATTACTAAAGTGGCGCAAATGTTGACACGGTGTTTCTTGTTGATTTCGCTCAAAACATACGACAACCTATTATCCAGCTTTTCAATTTTGCCTGTCGCATTTTGGTCGACAGGCAAAACTTCTGAGATGATTGGAGTGTTAGCGTGGGTCATTTGAAAGTGTTTAGATGATGTTAATCAAAGGCCAACGGTCTTTCTGAAAGTTAAGAATCGTTTATGTAAAATAGCCCTTCCTAAATTGAAAAAAACGTTTCCTTGCAGCACTCAGCCCAATTATGTTTCCTCCGTAAACGGCACAAATAATAATAACGAATTTTGTTTTCGTTCCTTTGTTGAGTTCGAATAAAATGATATGTCGCAAACGCTCGCTTTTTTTGCTACTTGACATTCCTTTTTATTTTGTCAAGCAATAACTATACGATTTCCTGATAATACATTAACATAACTTTGACATATGCCTACTAATTTTTTTTCAAAACACTCACCAAAAACACTACGAACTTATACAGTAACTTAGTATTAGATTGATAGATATATTTTAAATATTTATATACTCGTAACAATTATTTGGTTAGTTTGCCGCTATGTTATTTTGGTATAGGAAACCGCGAGCTTTTGTTGTTACTTTAACGAGATAAATGGGGTCGTTTAACGTCTGCACACGCAATATCTGAATAAATTATTGGTTTTCTTTTACTTCGGGCTCTTCCGTTTTGGATGAAGTATATATGGAACCAGCAATTAGTAGAAATACACGAATCGTTCATCTGGAGTTAATATTAGATTCGTGGGAGTCGCTCGTATAGTAATCTGAAAGTATAATTAATTTTTTGGAGTCGCTTGGTATGTGGTTAAGTTACGTAGAACGATATAGTTTCGATTGCATGGGAAAACTGGACAAGCATATAAAGCTTACGCTCATCAATTTTTTTTACAAAAGTTTGCGTATCTAGATCAAAAAATAGTTATTTTTGAAATCGTTTCGTGTAGATTAAAATATAATTTTTTTAATACAATTTTTGTTCAGATACTTGAATGTATCTGCTCAATATTCAATTAGCCTATTTATATCGTTTTAAAAAAGCTTTTACGAAGTAATTTGCTTTACAATTGTATTCTC
Source organism: Dermolepida albohirtum (assembly GCA_031893035.1). Taxonomy (NCBI): domain Eukaryota; kingdom Metazoa; phylum Arthropoda; class Insecta; order Coleoptera; family Scarabaeidae; genus Dermolepida; species Dermolepida albohirtum. The sequence goes on along the minus strand of JAVIWB010004724.1, from coordinate 525,484 downwards.
GAATGGTATTTAACGTGTAAGTTTTTAAACCTTTGGAAACAGATAGTGACAGCAGTTAGTCGAAATAGTTACCTGACAAAAACTAACGAACTGAGTGTTACCTGAGAAGAGAAAGGGGTGACGGTCAGGGAATACATTGAGAATGAGCATTGTAAAGATTAAGCCATAGCGAACCCAATCTCGTCGTGTGTTCCATCGTCATATGGGTGTCAAGCAATATATTTTCTAAATCATTACGTCAAGTGCTATCGAGCCAAATCTCCACATCTTTTTCTTTAGTTGTTAGCCTTTTAATCTACATCAAACTCTATTTAAACCTCTAACTATCGCAGGAACCCATCGCTTATTAAAAGTGTTTGGTAATTATTTTTAGGAATATTTTAAGAAAGGACATTAGTAAAAAATGTATGATTTTTGGAAGTGGTGCAAAATGTATGAGTTTAAGAAGATGCTATTTTGATACTAGAAAAAGGCCTGAAATGTGTTTTAGCGAGTTGTACATCGCAGATTTAACATCGAGATATGTGCACACATTTGAATAGAATTGTAGAAATTTAAATTTTGGTAAAATTATTTTTTTTACTTTTGAATTCTTTTACATTCGAAAAAGTTAACAAAAATACATTTTGGAGTTCCTCAAAACAGCATCTTTGGACCATTTTTGTGGTTTTTTACACAAGTGACTTACCTATTTTAGTAGTAACAGCAGGGCTGTTTTCGTCGTTCTTTCATTAGATGTAACTATTGCAATCAGACATCTGTAAAATAAAATCAGGGTTGGTTGAAAAAATGGTGTTTGAAACCTAAGTTTCTATTTCTACTTACGTATGTCACATTCACACTTTTCAAAGAATTTTCACAAAGCATCAGCAATTAGAGTTAAAGTTAAGCCAACTCTACTGGATTATTGAAAAATACTCTAAACTTTACAAAGAAAATATATTACCAGTATACGAAGCTACTCTGAACTAATCAGGACAAAGTATTGAAATGTTGGTTGCTGGGCCTGACGTATTATAGTAATTTCAAAACGAGATATTGCGGATGATCCTTTATGCTTAACATTACATTTATAATGCTGTTGTTTAGCTAGAACCTAAAAAAACATATTACTAGTAAGTCATTCTTAAACTAATCTGGACATACAGTGTGGATATTGGATACGGTATCTGACTGCTGTTGTTCAATGAAAACTATCAATTTTCTGCGTGCAAGAAGTAATTGATGAGAACAACGAAGAGTACCGTGGGCGAATATTGGTGCTTACACACTTGTTAACTCAAAGATAAGATCAAACAATCTAACTTCGTGAGTAGACAGGATTTGTGTATTCTTGACTATTCATTTTATGAAGGAAGCAATGTACACAGTCTGTCGTAGAGAAAGCCGAACTTTTTTAAAATAGTAATTCTTACTGGCGCCATCTATTAAAAAAACTATGCATTGGTAAGGTAGATCTTTCACCAATGTTATGTCACCACTAAAAGCAGAGAAATTAGGCATAAAATAAGTGTGTATGTTTGGCATTGGTCGAAAAATGAATTTTAAACAAAGAGCAAATATCAAGTTCTGTTTTAAACTCGGTAAATCGTTTACTGAAACGTTCAATTTGATAAAACAAGTGTATGGTGATGCGTGTTTATCACGTACGAGTATGCATGAGTAGTATTGTATAAACGATTTAAAAACGGAAAGTAACATCGAATTTGTGCGTGAATTTATCAGAAATGAGTCGAAATCCTCATTGCGATACGTGGGAATGGAATTAAATATTTCCAAAGATTCAGTTCATCGCATTTTGGGACAGCATTTGTGACTGAGAAAGATTTGAGCAAGGTTTGTACCACATAAGCTAACTGATGATCAAAAATTGCTCCCAATTCAACGTTGCACAGACTTCTTTAAAGATATCGAAAAAGGATGAAAACTTCAGGTATTCTATTGTAACTGGCGATGACACGTGGCGTTTTCAATATGATCAAGAGAAGCGTCAAAGCCCTGAGTGGAAGCATCCAAGCGAAGAAAGGCCGAAAGAAGTCGTTCATAGAAATCAAAGGTGAAGACAATGTCGATTTGTTGATTCGAAAGGCATAGTGCACAAAGAGTTTGTACCAACTAGTCAAAATTTTACCAAAATAATAAGCTTTTGTTTTTATTTGAAAAAAGTTTGAGTTTTCTATCCGATAGACTGTGTATATGAGAGAGACTTCGCCAGCCAATGGATTTTTTTAAGCAAGAGAAAACGAAGATAGGGGAATGTGAACAGCTTTAATAGATTCTGGACACTATGGATGTGCTTATCTGTTTAGAAAATTCAAGAGTTGACCAGGAGTTGTTCAGAAGCTATTAAAGTCATTCTCATTGCTTATTTCTGTTGCTAATGAAATCCCATTTGGTGATGAAGTCTTTTAATTACCTAAGACAGTTAAGTGTTATTTCACAGAAAAAAATCATCATTCTTCTTATAAAATCAATTATATAAACTTATCTGAAATATAGAAGACGTAGAATATTTAAATACGAGAATATATTCGCACAATTTTCGTTTAAAATGTTATTTATTTTAATTAAGTAATGTATTTATAGTATTTTTCTCATCATGCAACTGCGAGCTAGAAGTTCCCTTATAATTTTATAATGTTGCTCACGTCTTCAAATACGTCTCCCTCTTTCGAAATATTATTCTCATTTCTTACGTAAACAAGTAGTAATTTCGTGAATGTCCCTTGAGACACATGTGTTCAGTTAATGGAGTGAATAATAGAACACTGTCGGATAATCATATGCCATATATTTTATACAAGCCGTTTATCACGGGTACGTTGTTGAATTCAGAATGGTTAAAGATGTAGGTGATAATCGTTAAAATAAGAGAAAATTTTTAATTTATAACGGAACAAGGTGTACATGAATGAGATTCTGCTAAAAGAAAAAAAAATAAGGCGGAGATGTAATAGTTTCAAAAGTTACACGAGTGTGAATTTGATAAGTCCTTCCTCTATTCTTTCCCGGAGGAAATAACCGGTGTATTCCGGACCGTAATATTAGACTAGAATCAAGGAAGTACACTAAGGAAACCGCGGCACGTACTGTACTTTTCGAATGGTCGCAGCATCGGCAGTGTGGAACAGAACGCCAAATGAACGAAAACGAAGATAATCTGAAAGAAAAGTCAGCGGAAGGGGTTATAGATGCGACTTATCGAAGTATAACGTCGGCATGGCAATGTCGTCGCGATGGAGGACGTCAGGGTGGTCGGTTTTGTTGAAGGGCGAGACTGTGGAAGTGACGTGTTCTTTTAGTGGAGGGTCGGGCGTGGCGAAAATCAATATAGCACAGATAGCGCGCGGACACGTTGAAGAAAAATAAGCTCGGTGAGACGCTCTCTCGTGTCGAACACACGACATGCGATTGCGTCAGTAAGATTAAGTTCTCTCGGGTGTTTTTCGAAATAAAATGAGCGGAAAAGAATTTTAAACATGCGTTAACGATTTATTCGTTTTGTTTCTGAGATTTAGAAGTTATAAAATGTTTTGGAGAAACTTCATCTCTAAACATGAAAGTAATTGTCCTCTTCGTGATATTTCGTGTAGGATTATGCGTAATATTTCACAAAGCGTGGCGCTTGGATGTTAGTATTAGTCTCTTGCAAAAATGCGTTAGTGTTTGACTATTATACTGGTAGTATAATAGTATCATAATCGTAATAGATTATGCCTTAGCGATTAAAACAGTTGGCTGCATGTTTTCGGTCTCAAATGGTGCAAGTTCTACATTTCTGCTACTTGCTCTTGAGCAATTCAACTTTTATAGATCTACGAACTTACGATTTTTATAAATGATAATGGTGCACCGGATTTCGAAAGAGACTCTTAAAATTTTCCTCCATTTTCTTTTAAATTCGCTAGTGTAATATTTTAAAAATACTTCGACTTATCTTAAATACATTGGAAGGTATTTGGAAATTTTCCTTCTCTTAAGAGTTCCCCAGGGATCTATTCTAAAGCCTTTACTATTTGATATGTGTGCAGTGTTCTTTTAAAAACCGATCGTTACGCTGATTGGGGTTAGAAGATTTCACTTCATTTATTTGTAAAGAATAAAATAGTGTAATTTCGCTTTTACTATAGTAGTATAATATTCGCTTTTTAAAGTATTCTTTGTATGTCTAAATAGAAACGTGGTAAACCCTTAATACATTTATTGAAGTAAAATAAAAATATTTTATAAAATAAAACTTAAAGATTCTTCGATAATTTAAAATACACACAATTCAATATTTGTTGGTTTTACTTACCATGGCATGGACTGCACAAATATAGGTACATACATGCATATATATACAAACATAACAACACCGTTTTCGTAATGGTTTGCAACTCCGCATATATAATAATAATAATAATAATAATAATAATAATAATAATAATAATAATAATAATCTTGAATGCCCAATAGTTACACAGACCATTTACAGGACATAATAAACTTAAAAATAAAATTAAAATTAAAAACAAAAATAGGTGCATTTAATATAATACAAAGAAAAATAAGAAGGATACTCCGCTTTACTATAGCTACAATGTTCGGCAATCCATTATACCTAGAGTACACAACTTCAAGGATCTTGGAGTCTTGTTCAACTCGCATCTTAGCTTTTCGAAGCATGTAAGTAGTATAACTTCATCGTCTTCCAGAGGTCTTGGGTTCCTTATGCGTTCTTGCAGGCGTTTTAGTAACTTGCACACTTTGAAGGTCCTTTACGGTTCTCTTGTCCGGTCCATATTGGAATATGCTCAGTTGTGTGGTACCTGCTTTACCATTACCAGTAGTTACTCCTGGAGCGTGTTCAAAGGAGGTTCCTTAAATATTTATCCTACAGGATTGATGAACATTATCCTGCTTTTGGTTCGACGTATGAGGGTTTACGTGCTAGGCACAATTTTGATTCTCTTGGTATATCCAGGGAGAAAGCTAGTGGCGGTTTTCTTTATAAATTAAGAAATAACTTTATTGATTCTTCTGTGCTATTGTTCCAGGTTTACCTCCTCGTGCCTAGTTTTGACACTAGATCATCGGCAACCTTCTCAATAGCTAGGGCAAGAACTAATGTTCTCTACAAGGCTCCACCCGTACATATGTCCAGAAATGCCAATGTAAGGGGTTTTCCAATAGGGACTTGACAACTTTTAATTCAATTTGTGAATGCACCCTTTCATTAATCATCGGACTGTCACTGTCAATTTATCCAGTAAACTTAACATTTTCATCTTGGTAAAGTACACGAACGAACAACGTCTGCAAATTATAAAAATTTACTACAGAAATTCGGAGTCGGTGACCGCTACTTTAAGAGCGTTAGCTCCGATTTTCGGTCGTAATTCTCGCCCTAGTAGACAGGCAGTAACAAGTTTAGTGCAAAAATTTGAGTATACATATTCGTTGTGTGATGCTGCCGTGCCAGTGAGATAACGGGTTGGTCGAAGTGTCGAAAATATCGCTGTCGTTGAAATGTCCGTAGCAAATGATCCAAATCAGTCAATTCCACGGCGTTCTCAAGAGTTGGGCATCGCCCAGACTACTTTATGGCGAATTTTGCGTAAGGATCTTGGTTTACACCCATACAAGATCAAGCTGACTCAAGAATTGAAGCCGATGGACCATTTGAAGCGACGTACGTTCTCGGATTAGGCTCTGGAAAAGATGCGCCAAGATGATCAATTTCATCGCAAAATCATTTTCAGTGACGAAGCTCATTTTTGGCTCAATGGGTTCGTCAATAAGCAAAATATGCGTTATTGGTCGGGTGAAAATCCACATGTGCTTCATGAAACACCACTTCATCCACAAAAAATAACTGTTTGGTGCGGTTTGCATGCCGGCGGCGTCATAGGGCCACATTTTTTCGTCGACGATAATGATCGTCACGTTACTGTGAATGGTAATCGTTATCGTGCCATGATTACCGATTATTTTTGGCCCGAATTGGAAGATATAGACTTGGACAACATGTGGTTTCAGCAGGACAGTGCCACAAGCCACACAGCACACGTTACAATCGATTTATTGAAGAGTAAGTTTGATGAGCGTGTTATCTCAAGAAATGGACGAGTCGATTGGCCGCCTCGATTGTGCGATTTAACGCCTCTAGACTTTTTTCTTTGGGGCTACGTCAAGTCATTGGTCTATGCTAACAAGCTGACAACGTTGGAAGAGCTCAGAGCCAACATTGAACGCGAAATAACAGCCGTTTCGGCCGAATTGTGTGGCCGAGTCATCGAAAATTGGGTCCAACGAATCGGCCGCTGCAAACGTGCCTGTGGTGACCATATGAACGAAGTCGAGATCCATTCATAAATGTTTTGATTGTACTTCAACCCGATAATAAAGTTTTTAAAATATCTCAAATGGTCTGCATTTTATTTTGAAAAAAAATTATCAAGTTCTTATTGGAAAACCCTTTATTATACGAGGATCCCTTTCGTTAAATTGCATCTATTATTGTTCGTTCAGTTTTTTTTTAAATGACTTGGATTACATTATTATAAGTGTATATATTTTTTTGTTAATTGGATTCTTATATATCAATTATATAGGGATCTGTCTGCTGCTAAATGTAAATATGTTTACCGATTATTAAAAGGTAAATATTTTCGCGCCAAAAGGACATTCTACTGTATTCGCATGCAGTTTATATGCAAGTCTGGTTATAATATTGTATAATGAGGTTAATCTTAAGAACGATATAAATATAAGTATATATATACATATATGAGTAATATTAGATTCTCGGGCTCTCAACGATGTTGGACAGAAGTTCTCAAAAGAATCGGCGTCTCGGCGTTTCCATAACATCTCAATTATCTTCTTCAGGAGTTGTTTCGTAGTGAACTGTCAACCTGAAACTGTATGCTGGAACATGCATACAGTTTGGACGTATGAAACTAAACTACTACGTCGATATTAGCGCAATATATCATCACAACATGACATTCAGTAGATTTCTAAAATACAAGGACAATAGCGTCTGTAGAAAATTCCCAAGCAAAAACATATAGAGAGGCAGTAGAGCCGAAACGCTGATTGTTTCGAGAACTTCTTTCCAACATCGCGGAAAGCCCGAGAATCTAATATTACTTATACTTACAACCGCGAGAACCTTCGTTCGAACATATATAAGTATATATATATATCTATATTTTATCTTTCCACTATTTAAATAAAAGGGGTGCTTGTATTTGTGCATCCCCTTCGTAATCTGAATCACACTGAGAATTATTGCTTATAAAAGAAGTAGCATGTCTATGTGATTGTGAAGTCCTATGTTTAATCCAGTTGCTAGCCGGTGCGCTGTGCTAAAATACAATAAATTGTTACATCACCCCAGGCCCTCGTATTTTTATTATTATTATTTCTATTATTACTATTATTTAAGGCTATCTGCTTCTGGGTTTCCGGGCTAGAACCGCGTCACATGTATATCTGCCGACGTTTCGTACCCATTTGTATGGGACATCTTCAGGGCTGAGCTACTGCACCGAAACTGACAGGTTCAGTTGGCTTTCAACGGTTCAGATCGTGTGCGGAATTTGTTTCGTAGGTATATTTTGCCGTACTTTTCCAAGTGCAACACTGTTTAATTATCTGCCGATGATGATAACCACAGGCTCCAAAAAAATTACCTCCGAAAATACATATAACTTAAACTAAATGAATATAAATACCGTAAAGTATTAAGAGCTTCCTTCTGAGAATTATCTTTATACATTTATATTTGGAAATACCAATGAAGTAACATTTTTATTTGAATGAAATTAAAAATAAAAATAGAAAATAAAAATATTCTATACAAAACATTATGCGTACCGTTACATTATATACACATTTTTTACTTTAATCGAGAGTCTGTTTCAATTCACTGTTTTATCATCGGTCAGGTGAATAAATGATGATAAAACAGTGAATTTTTGAAAACACCTTGTCTGGGAAAAAGCTAGATTTCGAAAAAAATCGAATTTCGGTTAAGCACTTATTTCGCAAAGAGTTATTGGATAAAGAAGTTTTCGCTGATATGAGAGAAACCTTAGGTAATCAGTATCTTTCATACGCCATAATTAAAAACTGTGTTAATAAATTTAAGAAAGGAAGATTAAACGTCAAGACACCGCCAATTTCTGTGACCATTCCAGAAGACATTGATTTTGTCCATAATATGGTTTTATAAGAACGACGAATTGGGCTCGAACGTATTGTAGAAGCTTCGAAAATTTCGAAAGAATATGCGAAAAACACCGCGGAAAAGCTGGCAAGGGTGTGTTCTTTTCGCAAAATAATGCTCGTGGTTATAAATCATTGATTGCACTGCAAACTATTAAATTAAGATTAAATTTGTTGACCACCCACTCTATTCTCTGCATTTAAAGTTCAAAAAACATTTGAAACATAAAATATTTGGGACAAATAACGAAGCCATATGTACCGCTGAGGAGTGGTTTGCAAAATTGTGATGTTTTGTATACTAGACTAAGTACTTATTAATATTCCCAGCAGTGGAGTTTCTTCTTGCCCAAACCAAATATTCTGACGAAGATGTATGATTTTAGTATGTCAACTATTTATTTGGGAAAACAATGCCTAAAAATATTGTTGAACATACATTTGCTTCATCGCGCGTGTTCCTGAAATAGTTGATAATTCCGTGAATTGGTCAAAGATGAGTGCCTCTTCTCAAACCTGAATTAGTGACTTCTGTAATCAGGTAAGGTAATTTTGATGGAGCCTGTGGTTGATTAACTTAATCACTGAGGGTTGATATATACCCCCTTTCCACATTAAGTTTCGTATTCTGTATACGTATTTCGACAACTAAGTTGTCATCATCAGCAGATAATTAAACAGTGTCGCACCTGGAAAACTACGGGTATTCTGTAATCAGATTTATTATTTTATTAAGAATACTGCATTATCTATGAAATAAAAGTAGCTTTAGTTCCAATGTATATACCTATTATAACGTGATTTAACCTGTACCATCTTCTCTCAACGGAATATTTTTGAACTTCCATTTACTTTTTGTATAAATGACGACTAACAAAATGTTAACTTAATTAAGAGGACTTGCAGTCAGTGCATTCAGGGGAGAGTTTAAGTCGCATTTCGTGATGTAGTAGAATTAAAAACAAGTTGAAAGCTATGTTGACTTTTAATAGGGATTATTGATATTTATCATGCTAGATCTAGGGCATTACGTGTTACTTTTGTCCTATTTTATTATCTATTTTTTGTTATACACATATTTATATGAATCTACATTCATTCCATAAAGTAAAAACAGTTTCACATAAATTAAACTATATGTAAATGTACGAGTATATAATGTAAAGACGTGAAAAAGTATTCTGGACGTTGTTCATAAGGACCAATATTAGCATTATTGTTATAATTATTATTACTAATATTATTATTATTACTTTTGCAACGATTATATGTTCCAAAATACATTATTTTCTAAAATGTCATATCCAAAAATTTAGTTTCAAGTTACATGCTGGAGTAGTAGGTCAGTTTGTGTTAGCTTGTAAGAGAGTTAACTGCCCTAATGAGCCTGTCGCGGCTTACGTCTAATTATAATTCACTCGGCTGTCTAACCTTGCTCACAAAGTTAAATAAGCTTTCTTTCGGGCGATATTGTTTCTAAGTTGTCGGACCCTATTTTCTCTTACCTTATTTTGGCCTGTTAAGCTGTGTGTTCGGTAATTTTGTCTTTGCCTCATAAAATCGGTAGGTGAAATATCGCGTCATTGCCAGGGCACGGTTAAGTAGGTGTAGATACCTTTTGGGGACGTATAAAGTGTCGATGTACGAGAAATGTTTTCTTAATGCTAAACCTGATAGGGCAAAACACTAATACTTTAGGATGAAATTGAATTGTAAAATTTCTTAAAAATGTTCTTCATTGCAATCATTACTTTTTTGAGTTTGAAGTAACTAGTTTCTAAAATATTTTTCCTTGCATATGGAGGCATTTAATCGACCTCTCTCTTGAGAGTATTTTATCTTTAGCAAATGAGAAATGAAAAGAAATTGCTTAATTAAGTATTTAACTCGTTTAAATAGTCTATTTGGAAACAGAGGTATATGAGCGAGCTTTATCAAGATGCAGCGTGACTTTTGCTTTTAGTCGATTATTATACAAATATATTGAGGAAGCGCATTGTATATTGCCATTCAGACGTATATAGTATTATTATAATACAAAACAAATGTCTATTGATACAGAAAAAATTTAGTATTATTTCTTCTTTAGGGATTTTTCTCTATCTATGGGCTAAGATTCTCGATTTTAAGGTCATAGTGTAAGTTAAGTTGATGCATTAAAATGTTACATATTAGACGATTATGGGAATACACTTCACGTCTCTGGACCTATCAAAATGATTCATTCATGTTATTCTTGTCAGGTACATTTTGATGAATATACTTCTTGAACAAAATGCATGGTAGCTTTTAGAGGATTGGAAGCTCTGGCTGTTGTTTAGATTCGTGCTCATATGAACAGATGCAAACTTCATCGCCTGTCGAACGTTACAAATCAAGTGTAGAAATACAGATAAACCGTGGACGAATGATTTTGCACCAATTGACACAATGACCATAATTTTGGGATGGTATTACGTTGTGGGACATCTAGCAGGCGTGTAGCTTCCGCACTTTTAAAATGATAATGCAAGATGGTGTTGAATAGTAATAGGATGGACTTCTTCACATCATTTTGTAGTCGAACTCTTCTTGTTCTTCTACTTAAACAGTAGTATTATTTTGTGCTTAGTGTTTAATTCAAATAACTGCGTTGCGGATGGAGGTGCATACGATGCATTTTAATTTTTCTGTATCAGTGGGACAAACTGAAAGTGTTTACTGTTTAGTTATTTATAGAGACTGCTTTTAATAGCATTCAAAAATTCCTTGCAAAAGCATTGTTTTTGTCGGGGTTGGAAACGCCTTACTAGAGCTTTATTACCAGCCGTATCGGAAAGTCATTACCGGTTTTCTTTTCGTAAAAAAACTATATAATTTTCAAGAAAATGGAAAAATTTATTTATTCAAAGTATTGGCTATTTGATTTTGTACATCTTGCCCATCTTTTAGGCAATTTATAGATGCCATACCAAAAAAACTGTTTGTTCTTTGAACAAAACAATTTATCGAGCCATTTTCTAACTTCTTCGAAATTGGCGAAGTGCTACTCTGTAAGCTTGTGTCTCATTGATGCGAAAAGGTGATAGTCGGACGAGACAAGGTCTGGAGAGTACGGCGGGTGTGATTTTATGTCCTAGCCAAATCCTTTCGACGCTTCCTTGACTGGTCCTACTGTATGAGACGGCACATTATCGTGCTGTAAAATCACTTTACCGTGTCTCCTGGCCCCATTCTCGACGTTTTTCTATCAATGTATAGTGAAAATTGATTATTTGTTGTCGGTAGCGATTAGTATTAAGTGTTTCACCAGGTTTCAACAGATCGTAATACACCACGCTACTCTGGTCCCACCAAACACACAAGTCGATGGGCCGGATTCGCTAGCTGATAACCATGATTTTTGCGCTGAGAGTTTTCGAAATAAATCCATTTTTCATCGCCCGTCACTATTCGATGCAGAAATGACTTCCGATCAAAACTTTGAAGCAGCATTTCACAGAAGATTTTTCGATTTTCCTTTTGCCATCATTCATTTGATGTAGCACCCATTTTCCTATCTTTTGGATTTTCCCCACAGCTCGTAATCGGTCGCTAATCGTTTCTTGGGCCACATATAACGCTTTGACCAATTGTTTTTGAGTTTGGGTTGGGTCTTCATCCAATAACTCTTGCAGTTTCGTATCTTCAAACTTATTAGGTCTACCAGAACGTACTTCGTCTTGCACATCGAAACCACCACTTTTGAATTGTCGAAACTACGCCTCACATGTTTTTATGGTTGGAGCATGCTCACCCTAAGTTTCTGCCAACAGACGATGACTTTCAGCGGTTTTTCTTCGTTTGATTAAATAAGAAAAGTAATGTGTGCCGCAAATGTACTTTTTCAGACACGAAACTCAACATTATCAAAGACATAACATATATGGCTTTGAAGCTTGATGTCAGTAGAATAAAATGACATATGCGTCAAATCATAACATTGTATGCTTAAGCCTAGTAGATCTGTTAGAAAAACCGGTAATGACTTTCTAGTACACCTAATACAGCTAGTGAACATGGTTTAATATTATATATTTCTTTCATTTCATCGAAAATAGAAAAAGTTCGTTGTTAAGTTTCTTAATTTTGAAAAGAGACTGTCAATTTGAGTGTATTTTTCAAATCTGTCGCTTCTTTTAAGCATTCAGAAAACATCGCCTGTCTCTTTTCGGTTGTTGTATATTGAATATAATAAAGTAAAAGCCACCAATTCCAAGTGACTAAAAGCGGTATAGCACGTTAATAAAACCTTTTCAAAAACTTGTCTACTGTCTAGTAAAAGAACGTTTTAATTTTAAAATGTGAACGAGCGTCGTGTTTCATTCGCTTTCCTCTCGCTAAATAAACGTCTTCTCCCTCGCAAGGCAATCATATCAGCAATCTACATGAATGAATGAACGTTGAGGGTGTGTCAAAAAAGTTTTATGTCTTCAATAGAAAAAAAAAGAAAACGAAAGAAGAAAAGAAAAACGGTATCGGCATTTTAACAAAATCAACATTAGAGTAGCGCTTCGGGTGCACAACTCTTGTGATGAATTGATACTATGAAAGTAATGAGATGGCTTAAAACTTTTACCACATCTGCCCTGCCCGATTGATTTTTTATGGGCATTTTTGCCGGCGCGGGCGGATGATGAAAATGCAAAATGCGGCGGTAGGTGGAGGAACAGAAGGCGTACGACTTTCGAAAAAGGACCGCTGAGCGCTTTTAAAACGGAGAAGAGAACGATGTGGGATCAAAGTTAAATACGGAATTCGTCGGATTCAAAGTGGCGGTTTCTAAGGGCCTGCTTTGTGTACATATATATGTATATAAATTGGAGACGAACAGTAAAAGTAGAATGAAACTTTTTCAATTTTCAATATAAACAAGAAATTATAATTTGTTCTCGGGGGGTAATTTTTTTAAACTTCCTTTGTTTTATTTCAATATTGGCGAAGTTGTTCAAATTGAAATAAATTAATTTAGAGATGACAATGACAAATTATGTAATGTAGTAGAATTGGTGTTAGCAAGACATTGGCGACAACGAAACAATATTATTATTATTATTATTATTATTACTATTGTTATTATTATTATTATATACAAACTATTATGTCTCAATTTCATTTAGCAGTTAGTTAGTTAATTTGAAGTGAAAGTTCTTTGTAGAGATTTTCGTACGACAAAGTATAAAATAATGTATTTGCATATTTAAAGTATATTCGGATGTTTTTTTTTCGCTCATATAGATTAATGTGTAATAATAATAATAAATTTCATTTCAAAAGCAAGAGATATATAAAATATACAAGAATATAGAAATACATTTATGTAATCCAGATATACATATGTATATATGCACATGCCAATATGTGATTTTATTTTGACATAAAGAAATCGTTTAAACGATATCCGTTTACGAATTCTTTTAAACATATTAGAGTTAGTAATATTTCTAATAGTACATGGTAAATTATTATTCAGTTTACATCGCATGTAATATGTTCCTTTTTGGAATATTGTTTCCGCATGTGGAGAAGGAAATAAATAATTGTCAGTTTATGTGTATAAATATGACTTACATTACTAAAATATCCACAATATAATTATCGTAAAAGGTTAGTAATTACTAAGGCTGCAGAAACGAGTGCTTTAGCGGTAGCGTACGGCTCGTTACTATCAATTTTAAAAATAATAAATGTAATTACTTACTGTTTTGTTTTTTTTTGTTGCCCATGTGGCCTATTACCATGTGATTTCCTTTTACTCTCGTTTTTTAAAAATTAAGGACACAGAAATTGCTTTTAATATACGAGGAAACAATTGACGCGGTTACACCACATATTGTATTTATTATCTAACATTTATATCTTATGAATTTCATTATTTAAAACGTTGTAAGAATAGTTTTTCGTGTGGCGTTGACTATGTTCTCAGTCCTATTGTTCGGCATACTGCAGAAATATTCGTAAAACCTTTAATTTATTTATTTATCAAGTTTCTGAAATACTGCCTGTTTGGAAAAAGATCAAACGATGTGTGTAACTGTAGACTAATTTCAATCGTATGTACATAATTGAGAGGATTAATGGATATTGAGCGATGCGTTAGAGTAAATACTGTGCGATTGTAAATATAATTCTATATTCTATATTTCACCGGATTCAGCACGGATTTATGATGAGACGATAAACAAGTCACAAATCGAAGTTATTTTAAGTAGTAACAGGTGAATACGATATGCACGCACCTTTGAAATACTTTTGACTAATTTGACCATCATATATTACTATGGAAACTTCAATCCTATAGATTTTTAGCTTTGTTAGTAATTGTGTTGAGGTATTATTTGTTCAGAAGACCATGTAATATCTTCAGACAAGAAACAAAACTTTTTATCACTCTTAGGGTTTACCACAAGGATGAAATCTGGGACCAATATTATTTCCAAACTTTATAAATGATGTTGTCGATATTATTAAAAATGGCCGTTTAATATTTTCGGATGATTTAAAAATATATAAATTCCACTACAGCTGCGTCGGCTTATAAAATGACCTAGCATCATTTAGTAATTGGTATGAGCGTATCCATTTATGTCTGAATATAAATAAGTGTAAAATAGACTTCCGTATGCGCAAAATTCTTTTACTGAATTTGATTATTCCTTAGAAAGTATACAATTGAACCGTGAACTAATCATTAAGTTTTTGGGTGTTACTTTCGACAGTAAACTGTCTTTCGTAAATCATTTAATTTAAATACACATTTTCTGTACATAGGTCTTATTACCTTTGGAAATAAATATATTAAAATAAAGTAGAAATATTTCTGATGTGTCAATTTCTGAGTTGAAAAAATATTTCGGAAACTGGTTTGGTTACATACAAAAATATACAGAATTCGAAGATGAGTATTTTGTAAGACAATAGTTTCCACTTATACCGACTAACACATTCGCGGTAGCCTTGGCATAGGCATATAAAATCTTCTTTAAATGCATTTAGTAAAAGTATGTAATGAGTGATTCATTATGATGTACTATTTTCAATAGCGATTTTTTGACAGATAAAGCGTGAGTCGTGTCAAAATTTCACTATTTCACACTATTTTAGTTAAGTATTGTGTGACACTTTATTATGGAAGGACTCAGCCCGGTACAGCATCTAAATATTAGTCAGCTGCATTACGAAAATCAGCGTTCCACGAGAAATGCGTTTCGTGCTCTTAGAGCAATCTATGGTCTACGTAATCGGCCCACTGAACGTACAATTCGCTATACTATTGAAAAATTTGAAACGCAATTTTTATTATTGGATAATACGCGACCAAATAGATCACATCCAGCACCTAGTAAAGAAAATATAGCGATGGTAGCTGAGAATATACGCCGTGACCGTGAAGAGTCTATACAACGTAGATCTAAAAGCTTGGCTTGTCGTATGCCACAACTTAGCGTATTTTACGTAAGGATCTTGGTTTAAAAGTATACAAAATTCGTTCAAGAATTAAAAGCGGCAGACCTTTCACATCGTCACCATTTCAGTCTTTAGGCTTTTGAAAAACTTGAAAATCCACTGTTTTCGACAAAAATTTTGTGCAGCGATGATGCCCATTTCTGACTTAATGGTTACGTTAATAAGCACAATTGCTGTATTTGGAGTGAAGAGCAACCTGAAGAGGTTCAAGAGCTGCCATTACATCCAGACAAAACCACGGTTTGGTGTGGTTTATTTGTTATTTTATTTCATTTAACGTAATGGACCTGTACTCGTATAATGTCCACCTAGATCACGTGATATAACACCTCTAGACTTTTTCCTTCTACATGGGAAAGTCAGTTTTGATTGAGCAATTTGAAGCCAACATTACTCGCGTTATTGATTAATAATAAAGAATACTCGATAAAGTTGTAGTTTTAATTTTTTTTTCTGGAAAAAATACCTCCAAATGAATCATTCGTTACATCGTCGCTCACTTGTAAAATACTTAGTTCTGCTTCATTCACACAGCACTTGATCGTTGATTGTTTTATTCATGAAAATTGATGTATTCGCTATGACAAAATTGGGGAGTAACTCATTTTAGTCGTTATTCAAAGTTAGTTTGTAATAAATCATGTAAAATATAATACTGTGGACGTATTTATGTCAATAATAATAAAGTAAATTTCGAATAATGAACAATCATTTTCTATTATTCACTAAATGATATAAGAATCCATAGAAGAAATAAAATGGGAGACATCGAAAATAATAGTCTGCGATTTAGATAGAAAGTTAGATAATTTTTCTGTAGCGGTGCGGTAAATTTCTATGTCCGTTTGCATTTTCAAGAAGTGGAAAGCCACCATCACATCACAACCTCGGGTAAAGTTAAGTATATAGAGCTGTGAGGGCGAATAATTTATCATTGTAATGGCTCGTTGTGTCACTTCCAGTTTAAAGGGAAATGACATAACTTGTGATTTTCAAGAGGAAAATGACTCTTTTACCGCTTCTTCGGTTCACGTCTGCCGGCAGCCTTCATTTTCTCTTATTCTTGTTTTAATATATATTTTCGAGTTGAACGTTAGCTTGTAAGTATCGGCCGGAGCAAGGAACACTTGATTCGATCGATTCTTTTACGAAGAACAAAATTTATTCATCGTTTATATTGAAAGGTGCTTTTAATTATATTTATTTTGAAAGTAGGTTTGTAGCAATTACTTTTTTATGTTATTTTTTGCAAACTGATATCTTGTTTTTCGTTATCTTTTATTTTAATAATTCTACCTTAAGGGTGCGTTTGTAAATATTCGTTCGAAATTATTAAATTTAATTAAAAAATTTGTTGTCGAAGATATTTCTCTTCATTACCGACAAAATATATAAATATATGAGATTTCGTAAGCTTTCCCGGCCACCATCACTAGTAAGGATCATCGAAAGAGGTCACTACTAAAGATCCTCGAGGTAAGCGACAACAGAAACCACTCGGGGGCGGATACGTGTAACCATTGCTGATAGCTTTCATCGTGTCAGTGACGCGAAGATGCTTCGCAAAGGTGAATTGTTAATTGCGACTGGTGAAAACAAACTTATAAATCATTTTTCGATGTTATAATTATGTACATTATTTATTTTATTTATAATCGCACTTATACAGTCTTCCTAACGAGGCTGTACGCTGCTGCAAACACAGAGGTTTGTTCGACATTATTACAAATGCACTTAAATAGCGAAACATTAATTATAGCGATCACTTGGCGATTCTTCTTTTTCTCGAAATCTCTTCAGGAATTGGAAATGTATGATAGCCGATCAGGAATCCAAACTTTTGGCAAAAATTGTTTTATTTTTCAATGCATTCTGTTTGTAACTTATTTCATTTAGTCCACCGATATTCAAGTCTTTTTATTTCTTCATAAAAGTAAGCTTTATTAAACTGTTCGAAATATGCATTAGTTTCAGTGATTACCTCTTCATTTGACTCAAATCTCTTGGCACCAGGCCAAATTTGCGGAAGCAGTTCGAAATGTGATTCAAAAATTTTTGTCATTTAAACAGTCGAATTTAGATTATCCTGAAGAAAACATATTCGTTTCTCCTTTAAATAGGGCGTTTCGCATTGTATGGCATTTGAACGGGACACCAGTTATCCTTTTAATTATTTGAAGAAAATCAAGAGGAATTTCACTGAAGTCCCAGAAAACAGTAGTCGTAAACTTTCTGGCTGAATCTCAATCCATTGTTGCCTCATTCCAGATGTATAATGTTAATCCATGTTTCATCAACCGTTATTATTCAGCGTCTAAGATTTTTCGAATCATAATTTCGCTAAACTATGGGCCAAAAAGTGTTCTTGTTCGCGTTCGTGGTCCACAGTTAACAAATATGGCACCCATTTTGCACATAATTTCCTCATACTCAATGCATTATACATAATCGAAACCACTGACCCAGATGAAACGCCTTAGATGCTTAGCTTAATTTTATTCGGTGGCGGTCTAGCATCATATCATGTATTTTTTTAATAATTTCTGGAATACATACATACGTGTTTTTATAATGGCTGCTTTTGTTTATTGGTGTGTGTACTTTGACTTATTTCTAGGGTTTGTAGGTGATTTTATTGTAATGAATGTTACTGCGAATCGTTATTACTGTTACTGCTTTTTCGATTTCAAAGCTGTTTTAATTAAATTGAACATTGCGAGTGGTGTATATTTTATGTTCTTTTTACCTTATGTTTGTATTATATGTAACTTTTTTGTTGTTTTCTGTCAGCAAGTATAATGTCTTGGCCTGTTACTATAACTCGTCTGTCTTTGTGTATTGTCTAGTTCCGGTATAAGTCATAACCATTACTTTGACTTACAGTTTTTGTGTATTTGCGTTTGTTTTCTATGAGTTGATGTTTGAAGCAACTTCCTAGTGTATAATTTTTGATGCAATATTTTGTCTCTCTGTGTTATTATTGTCGTGGACTGTCTTCATATTTTCTCAGGCTATCGTCCGGAAATTTCTGTTCAACCTGTATATCTATGGGTTTGAGCTCGGACTGTACGCCGCTGATACTAAAGCCATAGTTGTTGTGTCTTTTCTGTTAGAGGGATATATTTATTGTGCTTCTCTGTATATTTCTGCTCAAGGTTCTGAGTGTTAGATATAGAAACGTGATTTAAGTGTTTTTAGTAGCTCATTATAGTAGCTGTAATGTCTGGTCTGTGTGTGATCTCCGAAAATGTTTCCATTCCAGTATATAGTATGTATTTAACCTCCGAATTTTCTAAAACTGTTTGTGGTTCGTTCTGTATTTGTTACACTTATTAGTTGCAATTACTGATTTATATTGGTTTACAAGATTTCTTTGTATTATTTTATAAATATTGTTATGATATGTATTCTGCATGCGTTAAGTTTGTACATGTGCTTGTGGTACGGCCAATTGTCTTTAATGTTTGGTGAAATTTTTTATATGTTTTTAATTTCGTTTTATTTTATGATATATGGTCTGTAATTATTAGAGTCTGACCTTCACAACTCGATATCGTATTGCAATCGTGAAACCTTCAATTTCCGATTTTTATCTAAACTTGTACTTTATTGTTGATGGTTAGTTATTATATGTATATTCTTCTGAATTGAAATTTATTCATTTGAATTCCTTGTCTGTTTCTATTATTGTTTTGTGTGTGTTTTTTTCTCATATTTAGGTAATATGTTCTGAGATTCTTCATTTGTTTACAGTGTGCATTTTTTATGTAAATGAAAGTTCTTCCTCTTTCTTCCCTGGGTAATCTAAACCGTTCTACCGCAGAACGGAATTGGACAGGTGTACGATGTTTGGCTATTGTGCTGATGAGTCTATTAAGGGAGTCTAACCATTGTATGAGTCGAAATGAGTAAACTGTAGTTGGATTTCGTATGTGTTAATTAACTGCTTTTCTTTACTTTTGTGTTATACTATTTTTTTGTAAGCGTCTTGTAAATTTTACTCGAACTTGCGTTTTAAGTAATGTATTAGTAACCAATGGATTTTGTGTTACTTCGATATATTTGTATATTCTTGCCTGTCGAAATCCGTCTACTGCATCTGTTTTATAACCTTTGTATTGTTGTATTATTGTATTTTTACCTTTAATTATGCAAAATATTCTACACTTATTTGATTGAAGCTACAGTTTGATATCAGAAGATTTTTATTGTATCTAATAATGGGTGAAGTTGTCGGTCTGAGTCTGTACATATTTTTAAATCAGAGGTGTGGCAATTAAATAACGAAACTGCTGTGAGAAGTGTTATTAATTGCAAATAAACTTATATTAAACTTTTATCCCTTTCAACATACTCTCCTCCCCTATCTATACACCGCTGTATACGTGTCTTCCATTGTTGAAAACAATGCTGTAGTTCATCAGTTGCCAGTTTCTTCAACACCTCTGCCGTTTTTGCTTTTACATGTTCAATAGACTGAAAACGTGTTCCCGTTAATGCATTTTTCACTTTTGGGAACAGGAAGAAGTCACATGGTACGAGATCTGGCGAACAACTGCTTCACAGATAGGGCATTGTGAGATGGCACGTTGTCCTGGTGCAGAATCCACGATTCGTTCTTCCATAAATCCGGTCTTTTCTTCCTTAATATTTCCCTTAGCTTGATTAAGACATCTTTGTGGTATTTCTGATTAACAGATTGGCCCTTAGGCACTCAGTCAGTCATAATAACACCCTTGATATCGAGAAAAACGATCAGCATTGCCTTCAATTTCGATTTTCAGAAAACCGTTTATGTCATTCGAAAACTCGCGCACATGACATAACATTGTCGCCAAACATCTTCTTTAACTATCTTCTTCTGGGCTTCCGGGCTGGAACCGCGTCACTGGTATAACTGCCGACGTTTCGTATCCACTCGTATGGAACTTTTTCAGGGCTCAACTGCTGCTACTGTTTGTTGTACTGAAACTCAGGTTCTTCTTTAACATTCGTAAACACTCTGTTGGCGATTTTCTTAATTTGACAAGGAATTTCAGGTTAATTCGTTGCTCAATTTTTTATGTGAACCATTATCGCTTCACTTCTAAGTAACAGTGTCCTCTAATATTAAAGCTCGACAGTAAACAAAAGCAGATAGAGAGACGAAACTACGAGTTGCTGCTTGGGAAGTATCAAGGTCAATGACATTCCAATTACAGCATCGTTCGATGCGGCTGCGCGATGGTAGGAGCGCAGTCTCTTTATTTAATTGCCATTCCTCGTATTAAAAGACAGCGATTTATGGTTTTTGTATTTTGCTTATGGTAATTTGATCGATAACATTAGTGTGTTACGTTAGTATGTTTCGTAAAGAGTTAAGTGCAATGCAAAACCAAAGAGCGTTTAATACGCCACCTTGAAATATGACTCATTTTATTGTTATTTCTATTGCTTCCAGTGTATCTGATTGTGTGTTTTTGTCTAGAGATCTCCACCATTATTATTATTATTGTGAATAGAATCCCGTTTGAATATAACTAGAGTTTTTCTTTTCTTCTGCGTTAATATTAATATTGATAAATTGTCATTGTTACTATAAGTTGTGTTATTTTTTTATATTAATATATTGATTCATTTTATTATATTTTCCTGTAAACGAATATTCTGTTTGATAATAATTAATTGCTATTATTAGGTATTGAGGTTAGGTTATGTTAACTTTAGCAGAGAAGGAATATTTAATATTATTATAATTATTGGAAATTAAGGATTTTTGTATCACCATCCTTTTCCAAAATAAATCAAATTATAGGTAATATTGAATATTTCATAAGCTGTTGTTTACTATTTTGCGCATCACTGTGGAATGTATTTACATATTTTCACACATAACTAATTTGGCTTTCAAACGTTTCAATTTAGTCCGAAAAAACAGGAAGTGATTACTTTCGAGGCATTACGAATACACACGTGCTTCTGCAACTATTTAACGGTACACTGAACATTACTGCCAGTAACAATGGCGCTTGTTTCTAAACAATAAATGCATAAATTAATACTGCAAAATAAACATGCCTGTCCGGTTAATATGAACGTAGGTATGCATATGCGCGGGGACACGATAATTTTTGTTGTTGTAGTTGTAGTAATTATCGGGACAATAGACGATAATTTAGATGTATTCGTAGTGTGTCTTCGAGCAACGAAAAAAGTAGAATGAGAATAAAAAGGATGAATGCAGAAGAAGACTGAAAACAGAGGCTCCCGATGTAGAATACTAATGGTGGAGAAGAGAGATGGGATGATAGTCGTAGTAGTGTTGGTTTATGCAGGTCTTTTGCAGATAAATTGCACTGGGAGAGATACCGGGTACAGTTTGTGAATACAGAAAGGGGGTATAAATTATTTAAGTTCGTCTGGAGTGGTTGTAATGGTTTGTAGTACAATCGTCTATCAAACGGTGTGGTCTTTTTTTCGTAATTAACAATGAGAATTAATTGAAATGCAGATCCATTCCTGGTTTGCTAGAGTGATCTTTAGTAGCAGTTATTTGCTAACAATGTACATTGATACGTGCATATTAATAGGGTAGTAATAAAGCATGTTTAATATTTTTTATTTGATTTAAAATAGATTATTAAAAAATTTCAAGAGATCGGTTCCGTGGAAGATCAAAAAAGTGAAAAATACAGTCGTAGTGGTCGTTCACAAGAAAATATTGGTTTGGTTCGTGAAAGTTTTGCTGAAGATTTTGAAATGTCCATTAGACGACGTTCACAACAACTTGGACTTAGTGGATCAACAACATGGCGTATTTTACACAAAGATTTAGCTCTGAAGGCATATAAGGTTCAAATAACACAGGAACTGAAGCCATTAGATCATTTAAAAAGTTGTTCATTTGTCAATTTCATCAATGAACAACTAGCTGACTTTACTCTAAAAATAATGTTTTCCGATAAAGCACATTTTGAACTTGGTGGCTATGTTAATAAACAAAATTGCCGTATCTGGGGTGAGGAGAATCCACGAATTATTCATGAGAAAGCTATGCATCCTAAGCGAGTTACTGTTTAGTGTGCATTATGGTCAGGTGGTGTAGTTGGACCTTACTGTTTTGAAAATGCTGCTGGTGAAACCGAGTTTTTGTGGCCAGAATTAATGAGTATTGATATACAGGGTATGTGGTTTCAACAGGATGGCGCTACACCTCACTTTGCAGAGAAAAATTTCCTGGACGTGTAATCTCAAGAAGCGGTGATGTTAATCGGCCATCAAGATCATGTGATTTGAACCCGTTATACTTTTTTCTTTGAGGTTATGTGAAAAGTCAGGTTTATGAAAACAATCCACAATCACTTCCTGCTTTGAAAGATGAAATTATTCGTGTCATTGGCGAGATAGAGTCTCAATTATGTTAAAATGTCATTGATAATTTTAACAAAAGAGTGGACGTCTGTGGAGCTGCGAGAGGAGGCCATTTGGCAGATATTATTTTTCGGATATAAGTGCTATAACTGATACTTCAATTACCAAAAAAAAGTTTTTGAAAGTGAATGCAAATTATGTGTTTTTATTTATTCTTTAAAAAACCGCGAAATTTGAAGCACCCTTTATTTGTACATTTGACTTCAACTGGATTTTAATTGAAAAAAATAGATAACGTTCGTGATAAATCTACTGATTATCACGTGCAAATATTAAATATTATAATTATCATTGTCACTTATCAATTAATTATCTAAAGGTGCAATAGATTATCTTAATAAATGTCTTTAACAAAAATTAAATGTATGAGCTATTAGTATATACATACTGGTACAGATAACAGCTTGTCTGTTGTATAATTTTATCGTGCTACATTGAATGTATTTAGTAGAAATAATAAATTTGTTTAGGTGATAATACGCCAATCTGTTAATATATTATAATTTTTAGGCCGATGCTTACTGTTACTTTCATACTTAGCATTACTTATTTTATTTGAAATTACTACAAAGCGGCGAAGGTAACGACTCTGGTGCGAGTGAGAAACTGGTGTCTAAAGATTAGTAAAAAATTTATACAAATAACGAAAGGATTTGAATATTTGTTGTATTGTGAATTTATTTTAAGTTATCTGTCTATAGTTTCTCATAGATATGTGGTTAGGTATACAACAATTAAAACTAGTACTTTTTAATACATTCTTGTTTTGATATCATCATCATAATCCTTCCTCCACTACCTTGCGGTGTCGAGGTGCGTGTTTTGTTTATTTTCTCCATTGTTTCCTGTCCCTGGCCAAACTCTGAGCCTCTTGCCATGTTTTACCCCTCCTCTTCAGCACCTTCCCGATATCTTCATTCCAGGTCTTGCACGGTCTTCCTCTTCTGTTTTTTCCCGTTTGTTTTGCTTCCCAAATTCTTTTTGTTTGTCTATCGTTCCCCATTCTCACCAGATATCCATACCATCCCAATTTCTTCTCTTCTATTAATTCTGTCAATGATTTTACATTCAATTTATTTCCTATCTCCGTATTTCTTATTCTTTCTCTCCTTGTAAAGTTCTTTACTCTTCTGAGGTACCTCATTTCGGCTGCTTGCAATCTGCTTTTTTGCCTCTCTGTTAGTATCCAGTTCTCGCAACCGTGTATTATTGTAGGGGTATACATCGTTTTATATATATTCGTTTTTGTTTTTTCCGAGATTTGTTCATTATTTAGAAATCCCCCCCTCAATGCATTACATAGTCGTCCTGTCTTATCTAACCTGTTATTTATTTCATCATCCAAATTTCCTCTGTTATTGAGTATTATTCCCAGGTATCTATATTTATCTGTTGTCAATGATTATGTCTATTTGTTTCTTCTCTTCTTTGTTCCTCGTTATCCTCATTACTTGTGTTTTCTCTATTTTCATCTTTAACCCGATCTTTTTTGCTGCTGCGTTCCATATTTCCAAGTTATACTTTAATTTATCTTCTGTTTCAGCCATTAAAACCACATCATCCGCAAATATGCATATCTCCGCGTTCACTGGTTGCATTCTACGCCATCCCACTGTATATTTCTTAAATTTCATTTTGCTTTTTTACGTCATCTATTGTGTTGATGAAAAGAACCGGATATCTTTTGATATAATTCATATATAGTATTGGGTTGGCAACTAAGTGCTTTCAGTTTTGTGGTATAAAATAAAACACTTTTTTTTAAACAAAGAATAGTTTATAATCAATTATATATTTTCCATTTTGCTCAATGACCTTTTGCCATCTTTCTTTCAGCTGCATGATTCTGCGCTCATAAAATTTCTGGTCCTTATCAGCAAAAAACTGAACCAGATGCGAGTGAAGGTCATCGTCATTTGTGAAAGTTTTACCATTCAAAGAATTCTGCAAACTTCGAAATAAATGGTAATCAGATGGTGCTAGATCAGGGCTGTATGGGGGATGTGGCATCACTTCCCAGCCAAGCTCCAATAGTTTCCCACGAGTTGCCAAAGATGTGTGAGGCCTTGCATTATCTTGGCGGAAAACTACACCTTTCCGATTTGACAATTCTGGCCGTTTTTCTTTGATTGCTTCATCCAGTTTTATTAATTGTTGACAGTAAACATCAGAATTGATCATTTGGTTCCTTGGAAGTAGCTCAAAAAACACAACACCTTTGTAATCCAACCAAATTGACAGCATGATCTTTTTTGGATGCAATTCAGCTTTCGATGTGGTTTGAGCTGGTTTATCTGTACAGAACCCATTTTTCATCACCAGTGATGATTCTTTTTAAGAAAGGGTCGGTTTCATTTCGTCTAAGGTGCATATCGCAAAAGTTGATTCTTTGTGTTAAATGAATTTCTTTCAATTCTTGAGGTACTCAAATATCAAGCTTCTTAACTAGCCCAAGACATTTTAAATGTTTTTCAATTGTTGTGTGCGATACATGTAGCCTCTCCGCAACCTCTCGAACAGTTGTATGACGATCCTCTTCAATTATGACTTTGATTTGGTCATCATCAACTTCAGTAGGCCGACCAGAACGTTGCTCATCTTTGAGGGAAAAATCTCCAGAACGGAATTTTTTATACCAATTCTGACACGTGCGCTCTGTTAAGCAATTAGCACCATAAACTTCACATATCTTTTTGTGAGCCGCAGCAGCTTTCTTTCCTTTACGGAAATAAAATAGTAAAATATGTCGAAAATGTTCGTTTCTGCACTCCATTTAAAATTAACCCACAACTAATAGCTTTAATAAAAATCACGCACTACTTGCTTCTGAAGTTACGTCAATGTGACTAGTATGTCGCGACAAACGGTAAAGTACAGCACTAATATACGTTATACAAAAAATAAAGCAACGCTCTCTATCAGTAAAAATCGAAAGTACTTAGTTGCCAACCCAATATATATACATAATTCAAATAATTTTCTATCCACATTGAAACTGATCAATAATTTTATTGAAATCAGAGAGTTTTTATGACAAAATAATTTGCACTCTTTGTAGCAAAACATACATCATTTGTAGCAGTATACGGACATGTTATGCATTTAATAAAGGTCTGCATATTTCTAAAGAGAAACGATAATTTAATCACTTCTAATTACTGTTCTTTCATATTCATTCTTTTATGTTGCATCCAGAATGAATAATGAATAAGGCATCCCGCTGACAAATAGAGGCGGTCACGACTGTAGGGGTTGGTGTAGGGCGAGCAAATAGTTTATTTGACCGAATACCATGGTAAACCCACCGAACAACTGCATTTATTTCAATGTCTCGCCATAATGAGAACATAGTAACGTTTCGTCTTTGTGTGATTCTCCAGTTGTCGTTATATTTACGACGTGTACGATTCGAATGTTATATTTAAAGAGGATGTGCGATTGTTAGCATTTTCTTATTATAATTATTTTATTCTTTAGTTACAGTTATTTAGGGTTTCTATAATTTCTGTAATTGCAACGTGTTAAATGTTGAAAGAATGTACTCAAAGCATTGTTTTAAATGTATGCATATGACAAATATTTATAACTAATATTAATAAAAATATAAATTATTAAAATTTTCACTGTATTTTTTTAAATTAAAAAGAACATAATTGTTTCGCCACATAGTTGCTTATTCAGATGTTCGAAGTAAACTATTATTATAATTGCTATGTGCAATAACTAAAAAATAAAATATGTGAATATTTTAAGTTCTGTTTTTATTATTAATAAAAGGTGTTTCAAATTTCGCGGTTTTTTTAAAAATAAATAAAACACATAATTTGCATTCACTTTCAAAAATTTTTATTGGTAATTCAAGTATCAGTTATGACATTTATATGCGAAAAATATAATAATATCTGCCAAATGGCCTCCTTTTGCAGCTCCACGGACCGTCCACTCTTTTGTTAAAATTTTCAATGACATTTTGACATAATTGAGGCTCTATCTCACCAATGACACGAATAATTTCATCTTTCAAAGCAGGAATTGATTGTGGATTGTTTTTATAAACACGACTTTTCACATAACCCAAAAAAAATAGTCTAACGGTGTCAAATCACATGATCTTGGTGGCCAATTAACATCACCGTTTTTTGAGATTTCACGTCCAGGAAATTTTTCTTTCAATAAATCAATTGATTCGTGAGCAAAGTGAAGTGTAGCGCCATCCTGTTGAAACCACATATCCTCTAGATCAATATTCATTATATCAGGCTACAAAATTTCGGTTGTCATCCGACGATATCGATCACCATTGACAGTTACAGCTTCACCAGTAGCATTTTCAAAGAAGTAGGGTCCAATTACACCACCTGACCATGATGCACACCAAACAGTAACTTGTCTAGAATGCATAGGTTTCTTATGAATAATTCGTGGATTTTCCTCACCCCAGATACCGCAATTTTGTTTATTAACATAGCGACCAAGTTCAAAATGTGCCTCATCGGAAAATATATTTTTCGAGAAAAATCAGCTGGTTGTTCATTGTTGAAATTGACAAATGAACGACGTTTTAAATGATATAATGGCTTCAGTTCCTGTGTTATTTAAACTTTATATGCCTTCAGAGCTAAATACTTGTGTAAAAGTACGCCATGTTGTTGATCCACTAAGTCCAAGTTGTTGTGAACGTCGTCTAATGGACATTTTAAGATCTTCAGCAACACTTTCACAAACCAAACCAATATTTTCTTGTGGACGACCACTACGACTGTATTTTTCACTTTCCTGATTTTCCATGTAACCGGTCTCTTGAAATTTTTTAATAATTCGACCAATAGTGTTTTCAGATGGACGATTATGTAAACCATAAAATTTACGTAATTTTTTAATAACTCTTTTCACAGAACGCTGATTTTCATAAAATAATTCAACAATTTAAACGCGTTGCTGTACCGTGTACGAAACCATTTTTATAAATGTCATACATCACACTTTTTAAATGCCCACATATCCAGGCAAATTCAGTGCGCCATCTATATTTTATTTATTCTTAAAAAACCCGCGCAATTTGAAACATCCTTTATTTTTCAACATGAATTTTCGTCAAATAAAGACCGAATAAATTAAACTAATAGTATAACAATTTAATCACTGAAGGTTGATATATAACCTCTTTCCACATTAATTTTCTTATTCTGTATACGTATTTCGACAACTAAGTTGTCATAATCAGCAGATAATTAAACACCGTTATTAGTATAATAATTTAATGATCAAATTAAACAGTGGTAAGAGAGACCAGCATGTAATACATAGCTTATCTTCTTAGAGTTTGAATCGTGTGGGTCAATACATGCGAAATTTTGTTCTTTAAGATCATATGCTAAGTAATTTATATGTCACTTGAATATGTGTAAAATACTGTAAAAGACCAGTGATAAACCACGCGCTGAAGCGAGATTGCGTAATACTTTGGCCAAAATTGCTGTTTCATCTTCTTCAAATAATACAAGTTATAAAAGCTATTTGCATGCCTTTAATGATCCAAATAAATACGTATATAAAGCAGATAGGTAGGTCGGTATTGAATGGAATAAGATCCCACTGAGTATATTTATAGGTTCAATGTTTCAAATTTCTTGTGGCGGTATGATGAGGAGTAATGCTTTGAAGAAGACAAATAGAACTTTATTTTCTCTTCTGCTTATTTCTCATAGTTTGTCGTGACGTCGATGTATTTTAGCACGTCTTCGTCTTGAATCAGGAATGGAATAATACATCTAAGTTTCATTATTAACAACAACTGGATACTAAAATCACTTTTCTTCTCTTTCATATCATATAAATAATGAAGAAAGATTTCAAAACGTGAGCAATTTGTTTTCTTTGATCAACAATGGAACCTATCTGGCGCTAACCTCTACACGAATCTTTCAACACTAATTTGTAATATTACATATTAGACATAATCTTTAGTCTATCATTTTGTTAGATAAATTACCATCATTCTTTCCTTCATTTTTGCGATAATTGAAGTCGTATTTCGCCTTACACGTGGTTCATTTTCTATCCGCATTCTTCTGTATCTAAAGCATTTCAACCATTCAAACGTCCAATTTTTAGAAAAATATTGATCGCCACATGGGATTTTGCTAAAATTTCACCTTTGTTGACGCCATCGTTGGTGAAAAATTTTATAATTATGCATGCTTCACATTACAATGTACAAAAACCTTTGATATCGCAATTATAAGCGTTAAAATAATAAAACGACGAAACAGTTGCCCTGTGTGTTTTAGTAAGAGTCATGGTCATCCTTTATATACTTTAATTCTTGTAAACGACTTCAAATGGACAAACAGTCCTACCTAAAATTGAACACTCCTTGTATATTGACTATATAATTAAAAACTACCTTACTAATACTATGTTTTGCTTTTCTTATAATTTAATTTGAAGAATATATTACTCTTATCTGTTACGGAATTAATTATTAATATCGCGGCAGCATCTGTGCGCTCTTGAATGTCACTAGTGAATAGTTTACGAACTTGCCCGAAATATACCGACACGAAATACCTGAAACCACATGAACGACAATGCAGAGAAGCAAATAGAATTATTTCTACTACATTGGTTCGCTTTTCGGTCCATATGAACCCCAATAAATACCAAGCTATCCGAGTAACTGCATTGGAAACTAATAAAATTACCACCGATTCACGTTTTCTAGCACTTATCCTTTAGCCTGAGACCACTTCATAGCTAAATTCTAAACTTGGATCTGTCGTTTACATATAAATTGCGGACAGTAGTCGTCCGTCGTCGACTAGAAAAAGAAAAAGATTTCTTTTATAAAATTTAGTGTTTAACAGTTTGTTACCGAAAGGACCGAGAAGAACAGACAAGAGAAAAAACGGAATGAAAACGATTTGTTAGATAAAAGACAAGGAAAACTGAGTTAAGATGCGACGTGACGAAACGACGAAAAGGTTAAGATGTTAGGATTGAGGGATGAGTAAATTGCTTCTTGGAAATTAAGATTAAAAAGGTTCACATCCAGCTTTAAGTTGAAAAGTGTTTTAGATGGCAGAGATAAAATGCAAATGCGAATTCTATCGCAATATTTTAGTAGAATGATCTTAAAAAATATACGATTGAACGCTGATTTTTTTAGCGTAAAAATTCGTCTTTCTAGTTCTGTACAACAAAAAAGGCACCTCGTTTACCAACTCGAAGATTCTTTCAAATGGAAATGTTTCGACTAAAGAATAATACTTGTTTTTTCTTCTTTATCGCTGCCACTTTAACACTGAAATGTTTTAAAACAACCAGTAAATCTCCATAGATTCATTAAATTTTAACCAATTTTTGTGGAAATAAAAGATTTTTTTTGAAAATTTCTCCTATGCAATTGGTTTCAAATAATATTAAATTGCTAGATTGGAATAGCAAGCATGAGATTATATTTTTGAAAAGCTTTATTTTTCATAATTCATTTTTATAATAATGCTAACTCCATTTCGCTTATCCGTATACTTCATGCGCTTTTTATACATTTCCGTGTCAATAATTGTATAAACTAGAACTGAGTAGAAGAAACCGTATATATAGATTCCGTTATGTAGGAGAGTACGCCATGATTCATGTACAATACCATTATGAGATGTTTTCTTATCAATCGTTTGCTTAATTTTCCACTAACAAAAGTACTATACGAAAAACAATTTAACTTTATTAAGAATATCGCGAGATCCAATGGTTTTGATTCGGAAATAATCAGGAAGGCCAACATAAGGAAAACAATCCGGGATACCACATGTCTGTCACCTCAAAGCAATTGGGACAAGCAGTTTGTATGTTTACCTTTTCACGGTTTGACGAAAAATTTGAATAGTTTTTCAAAGAGCGCGGTTTTCAAGTTACATTTCGATCCATTAATTCCATCAAATCCCTTTTAGGAAATGCAAAAGACAAAGTCGAAGACAACAAAAAATCGGGAATTTTCGAAGTTAAATGTCTAGATTGCAGTAAACAATACATCAGCCAAACAAAACAATCGATAGAAACCCGGTATAAAGAACATATCGCGCACATAAAATTCAATCAGCCAGAAAAAAACAGTTTAGCAAAACATGTGTTGGAAAGTAATCATAGTGTTTATGCGGATTGTTTGCATTTGATAAAAAACGTGTGTAATTGTCGCGAGTTAGATACGTATGAAAGCATGTACGTTCTGAAGAATAAAGACCATGTGTTGAACACTGACCTGTCCCCAACCATAACTAATCTCTCTTTGATCTCTTAAACGACAGAAAAGGGAGAGCGCAATAAACGCATGTGGGCACTTTTCTTTTCTTTCTTCTTTTCTGTCTTTTATCTTAGTTTAAGACTAGAATACAATATTTTAAAAATTATGTGAAACGAATATACAGTGTGCGTTTTGGCTTTCAACGGTACAAATCGTGTGCGGAATTTGTTTCGTACGGATATTTTGCTGTAATTTTCAGGTGCGACACTATATCATTATCTACTGATGATGACAACTTAGTTTCTGACATACACATACAGAATACGAAAATTAATGTGGAAATGGATTACATATCAATCTTCAGTGATTAAATCAATATGAGGGTTTGGCAAGAATACGGTTTCTGCTAATGCGAGAATATGTAAAGTGTAAAGTATTCAACACTAGGATCACACTTACAATAATTTAGTGTATTTAATGTTAATATTTCTCTTTTAAAGTCTTCTTCGGGCATGCTATTTTTCTTTCCATATCATATGCTCCCTTTTATTCATCGGTTAACCCATTTTTACGCTGCTTCACTTATTTTTTGTACCTTATCACTTTCAGATCTTTCAGGATTCCCTACAGCAATTTTTTTTCTGGATCATCCTCTTCTTCAATCGTCTCTTTCTCTTCCCATTATATTTCTTTTTAATCATCTGGCTTTTTATTATCATTACATAAACAGTTTTAATTGCTCTGTTTGTTCATTTTCTATATTCCTCGTTCAGTCTCTTTCCTTTTCTTTTCTTTTCATATTTTCACCAATACTAGTATAGTGTACTAGGTACTATATTAATCATGTTATATTGAGATTCGCTTTTGTCATTACAATATACAGGGCACAATTGAAAAGGGTAGGCGATAAACCCTAGTTACCCTAGTCTCCAGTGTATTGTAAACTGTTCAAATGTTTTACATTCTATCTTGGTTTTATCTTTGGTCTATTTCAATTATCTATATTAAATTTAAAAGTTTAACACTTACTATTAATTCGATTAATGTCTTATACAATTCTCTAGGGTTGATTCCATTGCACACTTCTTTAAAAATTATGATTGCAATTTTGAGTTTGTTTTCAAGGTGATGTTGATGGAGCCTGTGGTTGATTAACTTAATCACTAAAGGTTGATATATAACCCCTTTCCACATTAATTTTCGTAATTCTGTATACGTATTTTGACAATTAAGTTGTCATCATCAGCAGATAATTAGGCAGTGTCGCATCTGGAGAACTACGGCAAGAAATACCCGTACGAAAAAACTAATTCCGCACATGATCCGTACCGCTGAAAGCCAAGACGCACACTGAGTGCACAGTGAAAGGGGTTATATATCAACTTTTAGTGATTAAGTTTGTTTTCAAGATGTAAATAATTGTTTCGCTACAGGTTGACCTTTCGATTTTAGTAAAGGTAAACTCGTAGCGGAACTTTGATATTCTCCAATGAGCCTTTCTATTGCTTCAAATTGTTTTTTAAACATACCGTTAGTATTTTATTTGTCATTTTCCCTTTTATAAAGGACAATATTGGTACGATAAAAATGGAACAGAAAATACATAATTCTTGTTTCAACGAAAACGCTTAACATCCATGTGGTGGAACGTTTTGGTTATTCCGTTACGTTTTGAATTATGCTCGGGGCTGAAAGATGAAACAAACACTTATCTTCGCGTTTATAATTTCCGCACATATTCGTTTTTCGCTTTTTTTTTTTGAAGGGTACCCTTCCGATGATTTTTTGTAAAAAAGAAACAAAAAAGCGTCGTTATTTTCTCGCCCGTATTTTATTGATTTAAAACACCGAGTAATGAAATATAACGCATCACCTGCATGCGTCTATTGTATGGAGGAGCGACACGGTAACTGACTATAAAAAAAGCGATTTAATCGTCCGTAACGCCTTTTTTATCGAACAAATTCAATACGTTTTTTTTTGTTGTTTACGTCCTGCGGCAAGTTAGCGCGGGTGCGTCGGAACATGGTGTACCAGTGATGAATGAATGGATAAGACAGAAAGAATGGTTATTGTCATCGGGATTACTCGAGCGTTGTTCGAGCTACACGTTCTATTATCCTGGCTCTATTTTAATTGCTTAATCAATTGGGTATTTTAAATAAAAAAGAAGAGAATTTAAGTTCCGCAAGTGTTTTTGTATATTTAACAAACGACTTCGATTCTTACATACTTTCCAACAAGATCATCTCGTGAATGTTTCCAATGTCATCATTTTCACGTCTTGTAAATATCCAACAGTATAACAACATACAAATCAATTTCCAGTTGCGAGCCACTCCGTTTTGGTTAAAATACTCAGAATTTACAAACTCATCTGTCCATCCAACAGTATAAGGTATATAATTTTAAATAAAGAAAAACTTAAAGCAATGATGATCATTCATGGTTTTACATTTTCCAGTTATAGAGGTTATTGACAAGTTTGAATTTGTATTACGTCTGGATTCGTGTCTCGACTGAAGATGTGTGGCTGTTAGAATTTACTTTAACTGAATAATCTTTCCGGATAATGGCCTTGGGGTTGGAACTTAGGCGTGTAACTTACTAACAAGCCTATTAGTAGGCTATCCTCATAGCCTGCTCATGTGATATAATGTTAGAGAACCCAGAAACAAGAATATAACTAAAATAGTGAAAGAAAACGTACCTTAAATGTAAAGAAAGTACCAAGCTTTAATATTGTCACTAGAAAAGTCTTGAAGTACAAATTCGTAATGTATTGACAAAAGAATTTAGACAATTCAGTTTGATAATTAATTCACTATGTAAAACTTGGTGTAAATTCTAAGAAATTAAAAAATAAAATGTAAATCTCTAATATTTGACAACCTCTCCACCTGTATTTTCTATAATGCCATCCCTTTTTCAAAATTATTTAAATTTACGTTCTATATGGTCCTAGACAGAATCTATTGGGTTTATGGCTGAATATTAAGTTGGCTAAAGAAGAAGTTTTGTGTCCTTATTCAATCGTACTGCAATTTTTGTAATATCATAGGAAGCGTATTCTTTTACTATATATTTGTTGGAAATCTAAAATTTTGTTTTGGTTAAAAAGTATTTAACATTTTTTTAAATAATTGAATATAATTATTAACATTAAGTTTCTTAATAATTATTTGAATCACTATATAGATGGCTTCCCACATCTTTATGTGATGTACACCAAATTTGACAGGATGCACATACGAAATACGATACTTAGATACATCTCTCAAAACAACACAGCATCAGAACCCTAGTAGAGGATTTTTTATTGTTCAAGTTCAAACGTTGTCTTGTATTGTTTTGTGAGAGCAGTGATTTCTTTATAATGTAGCAGGCTTCTTACACTTTTCGTGTTAACCCTTGTGACTCTAACATGATTTTCTTCACTCTTATTTGGAATTTCGTTCAACTTCGCGTACAATGGCCCTTTTCATTCGTTTCGGAACTTTCTTCGGCGCTCTTTTACATTTTGTAGGTTCTTTGTCACTTTCTCTAATTGATAACGATATTGTATAGGATTTTTTCGCTGATTTTAACTTTTTAGAAGCTTCTTGTATAGTGTGTAAATTATATGGTCCTTCGTAAAAAGGAGAAATATTTCAAGAACTATGTGTTATCGGCACATTTACTACTAGCGAGTCGTTGAATACCATGCAAATCTACTTCCAATTACTAGCTACTCCATGCAGGTTAAAATACTCAAAATCTGCAAACTCTTCTGTCCAATTCTTGCGTCAAGTTACTCTGTATATGTAATCGTGAGGGTTTATAAAAATAGCACTATTACTTAACAAAACTAATTAGAGTGTAACCATTCCATATGAGTTCCGCGACTCATTTTCTTTGATGAGTCACTTCACGTTCCTCGTAACTTTTAATTTCTACAGTTTGCTGAGTTTCGTTGTTTCTTCAGTAGCTTTTCTGTACTTTGGTCAGGCTTGGATTTGAGATAACAAATTAATTACTCCCATCGCAATGATATCTTTCTTCACTTGATACTCCCATCTGCTCTTTGGACTTTCCTTTGATTTTTCAGTTTCTACAGCTCGCTGTGTTTCTTTGCTTCTTCAGTTGTATCTCTGTACTTTGGTCAGCTTTGGATTTGGGTTCACAAATTCATTACTCCCATCGCAACAATGTCTTTCTTAACTTGATACTCCCATCTGCTCTTTGAACTTTCTTTTGATTTTTGTTCATCGGGTCTCCATTCAGTAATTTTTCTTACTTTCTTGTTTTGTCTTACTCTTTTTACATGATCATACCAGAGTAGTCCCTGTACCCTTATAAATCCTACGATGTGTTCTCTTTACTTCTTTTATTTCATAGTTCATAAGGTTTTAATAATCTCCTTTTCATACTTATTTGGGTCTGTATAGTTTCCTTATTATTCTTTCTTCAAAACTTTTCAGTTTTTCTTTAATTTCATTAATAAAAAACAGTTTTTACCACTTACTCGACCTATCCTCTTTTCGTCATTTTCAGTTATACTTTTACCACACAAGTTAAAGAACCTACAAGTTCGTTAGAAAAATCTAACTTTCAGCACTCTTTGGATAATTTTCCATTTGCCAATTTCATTATTGTCTATGGTGACACCGAAGTATTTAATTTTATTTGTTTGTTTGATATAGCTGTAATTATTTAGAAGAATTAGAAAGTTTGGAGTTAACTACCAAATATTCCGTCTTAATTAAAAATCATATGCATTTTCGGTAAATATCGCCTGATCGTCTGCGAAGCTAAGTCAATATAAACATTTTTCATAAATAAGTATTCCTATGCCTTTACAACTACGTTTCTACTACAAAGGGTACTAGGAAAATTTTGCAATTCAGCCTTGTTTATTTAATTTTTTCAAAGTAATTTCCTCTACACTCAATACACCTCTCCATCTCCCGAAACCAATCTTTAAACCAGTTCTGCCAAATTTCACTATGGAGTAAAGCACAGTCGTTGTACCAAGCCCGCAGAAGGTCCTCATCACTGGAAAATCGCCTCCCTTTTAGTTTCATTTTCACATGCGGGAACAGTGCAAAATCGCAGAGAGCAAGATCAGGACTGTAGGAAGGGTGCTCGAGAAGTTTCAATCCTGTCTTGGTCAACGTACAGGCTTTGGCGCGATGAACTGGAGCATTATCGTGATAGAAGAACCAGGTGTCCATTCTTGACTTTGGCCACAGGTTCTTCATAGATCCAATGACTTTAGGCAGGCACTGTTCAGTATACCACTTAGCTGTGACTGTTTTCTGTGTGTCCAAAACGACGCGTTCCACAATTCTACTCGATTTGAAAAATTCAGCTATCGTTTTCTTTTTTACAGATCGGGATTTTCTGACAACTACGGGTGTGTTCTCATCATCAAAGATCCAAACTTTATTTTGAGCTTTGGTCGGCACATCGTAATAGTACAGCCAAGTCTCGTCATCTGTCACAATGTTGTTCACATACCGAGATTGTCCCTTATTAAACTTTTTTAACATCTCCCGGCACCAAGTCATACGTCGTTTCATCTGCTCTTCAGTCAGTCGATACGGCACCCAGAGAGAACAAAGTTTCTTCACGTGCGAATGATAATGCAAAATCGAACAAATTGCTGGTGCATTTAGGCCCGAAGTACCCTCTATCTGTTGCTAGGTCACTCGCCTGTCCTCACCAAGCATTTTCCTCACAGTAGTAACGTTTTCCTCCGTAACTGACGTCCGTGGCCTTCCCGGCCTCTCAGCATCCTCCACAGTTAAATTTCCCCTTTGGAGTTTCCTGTACCACTTGAATATCGTTGTGCGATGTGAACAAACATCACCTAGTGAAAGAATCATTTCTTCCAAGCACTGGTCTATGTTTAAACCACGCACGAAATTATAACGTAAAACTGCCCTTATCTCATTTCGTGACCACGATGCCATCGCAAGCACTTTACACTCTCACTGCTGATGAATAACTGAGCCCATCGACATGGCGCGGCGGCTATTATGCACGTATGAACATGTCTCAATATGCAGCAACAAGCAGCTTCCTACGATTCATTGTTGCGTCATATTGCAAAACTTTCCTAGTACCTCTTGTACTTGAGTGCATATATGTACATATTAAAAAGTGTGGCATTTGATGATACTTGTGTAACACTATAAAAAAGACGATATTTTCTTTATATATTTAAAACACTAAAACGTGAACCGCTAAATATGAAAGATTAATATATTCGGAAAAAAATTTGTAATTTAACCGTAGAACAATTTAAGTGACACCTATGGAAGTCCTTTGATCTAATAAAGAAATATCACATATTTTATGTCAGCTCTCTGGTTATTACATTTGTTACTTGTTGTACTGGGAAAAATTGTACTGAGTTGCATTTTTCACATGTTTCCACAGTAATTTCATTCTAGGCCATTCAAAACATTTTCCTAGATATTCAGCATATTTTTTGTATACCCTCTCATTTCATTTTTTAAAAATTACATCTTCCTTACAGGGAGAATTAGAAATTTCCCAAATACGAAAATGAAATTAACAAATGTTGGGCTGTTTGCAAACAATAAAGACAGCTAGCTAGCTCCCTAGTGATTTATTGTTTCAAAATTCTCTCATACTTGCAGATAATAATAATAAGAGACAAATATAAGCAATGATAAATTTCACGACAAGGTGCACGACCTTTTGGCCTTCCATCTGCTCTTCGTGTTGTATGTCATCATTGTTGATCAATAGTGGGGAACGTAAACGGAGTGTAGTCTTTCTCGCCATGGCCTCGCCCTCGGCAACCCCGACAATTCCGTATTCTATCCCTCTTCTACATATTTCATTCGTACGCCACTCCGTTTTTCCCTTTCCGATGCGCTTTCGGTTCGCGATATTTTACCTTACATGGTCGTGGAACTTAGATTACAGATTACGACGTGAAATTTTATCACTATATAATAATAATTGCTTTAGTGTTGCTTGAGCAAACGCTCGACGCTTGATAGCCGTGCAATTCGTGAGGGTCTGGTTTCTCGTCAAGCTCGGCTGACATTTAAGACATATTATATTCGCCAACTTTGCTTGTTCATGTATGAAAAAGTTGGCACTTGAAAGTTTGTCGTAGTATACGATAGTGTTAATGCAGTGCACATTTAATTACTTTTGTGTCATACTAATTGCTACAGTGGAATTGTAAAATTAATATGTGGCTTCGGCATAATTACATTTATACAGGATCATTCATTAAAAGCGATGCATTTCGTTTGAAAAATAAAACACAAGATATCACGTAAAATTGAAGATCATTCTTAGTTTAGTGTAAAGTATAGTTAATACCACAAGATCGTTTTACAAAATTTTACTTTTTTTCTGTTGCGTCAAATTTCATAGCCGATAACACTTATAGATAGCACACTTTATTAAAATCTACCGTCACATACAGTTGCTTCGATATTTTCTTTCGTCGTTTATACGTTGAAAACGTGCAAGCTTTTTGCAATGAGTAGTTCAAAAAGTGTTGTTTAAATGACCCAAAACATTTTTGCTAGAAAAAATATTTTTGAGTTCCGTGCTGTACTTCGATATGCTCCTGGATAAAAATGACAATCTCCGGGCTCTTAATTGTGTTTATGAATCGTGTGTTGAATACTTCAGATTATGGAGAAGCAGTAAGAGAAGTGTCTTTAAATTTGGAACTCCGAATAACCAAATAATCATCTAGACGATTACTATTTTTGTAGTATTGACATCAAGGATATGAATAGTAAAAATCGAGCTAAATGGGAATGAGTATCCAAGTACTATGTCTGTGCAGTCACGTGTAACATTCAATTGACGTGCCAGGAACCCTTAGTACAAGATGATTTAGGATCAAGATCATCAGAATGATACTGACTTTGAAAGTTTGTCAGATAATAAACTCCAATGCTTTTCACAGAATGAGCTGGATGTTATTGTAAAACAATTGACTCCTTCTAAACAAAAATTGTTTTTATCAGGAAACAGGAAGTGTGATGGAGTTATTTTCCCAAGAAAACAACTTTACGTTTAATAAATTAAAAGTTTGTTGATAAAAATGGGTTTGACACGATATGAATCAAGTGAATTACGTTTATTTATTAACAGTTCATAACGTAGTTTTAAATGCATTTTGTTGCACAATGGAAATAAATACGCCGGGATACTTTTTGCCCACTTTACAAAGTTAAAAGAAGAATATTGTAACATGTCATCAGTTCCGAATAAAATAAAGTATCATGAACACGAGTGAGCAATTTGTGTTAATTAAAAAATTGTGAACACTCTTCTCGGTCAGCAAAGCGATTTCACTAAGATTCCCTGTTTTATATGTCTGTGAGATAGCAGACTTAAACAAAAATATTGAGTAAGAAAAAACTAGCCTTTAAGAAAAAATGCGCTGCCTGGTAGGCAAAACGTAGCCCGCAATCTTTTGGTCCGTGACAAAATTATCCTGTCGCCATACATATAAAATTGGGCATCATGAAACAGTTTGCTAAATCTCTTGTAATAATTGGAAACTGCTTTTCATATATTTGCCGAACATTTCCTCAGCTAAATTGAAAAAGATTAAACAAAGCAGGTATTTTTGATGGTCCCAAATCAGACATCTTGCGAAAATTTACCAAATTTACAGATTCGATGACTGAACTTGAACTCGAACTTGGGCAACTTTTATCTGAGTGATGTAAAATTTTCTTAGAAATCGAAAATCAGAAAATTATATTGAATTAGTAGATCTACTTTTACATTTAAAAAATATGAGATGTAATATGAGTATTAATCTTCACTTTATCCATAGTCACCTCGACAAGTTTCCCCAAAATCTAGGTGATATGAATGAGGACCAGGAAGAAAGCGCTCATCAGAAGAGAGTTATCAGGGTTTCTGGTATACGCATATGATGTCTGACTATTGCTTGTACCTGACGCGTCATTTATCAAAGCCTACACATAAGGGAAAAGCTATAAACGAAGTTCTTTTGGAACTTAATAATTAATTAAATTTTTTAATAATTTTCTTTACTAATTGCATATTTTTTCTTTTTTAAACATATGTTGCCTGTAACTCAAAACTAGATCTGAAAAACAAAATCGACTTGCATTTCTGAAATGAGCATTTTATAATTAGTCACTAACAGCTAAAATATATCCAGCAATAGATATTGTATTAATTAGTGTAATTCATGGAATACATAATTTAATGTTGCTCATGGAAGCCTTGATAAGAATGGATCAGTTGAACCTCATACTCAACGACTTCTTCACATAAATTGGGTTGAAATTCAGTAATGACACAGATAAAGTTACATTCTGCAAGTTGTGTAATATTGTTGGTTTGTTGGCATAAATTAATGACTCAACAGAATTCCTCCAGTATGAAATGCACACCCATATAGTCAGTTTAAGTTAATGTAATGTTTTTTCATGTATTACTTTTGGTAATGGGTCCCGTAAATGGGTTCTGTGTCACATCGTTAACAAAAGTCTACGGACCTTTCTTCTTTGATGAAAATATGGTTGCCGAAGTAATATATCATAGAATATTGAAAAACTGGCTTGTTCCCCAAATAAATTAAGGTTCAGAAGAATACATTTTCTAGCAGGACAGATCTCGACTCTTCGATACCTGAATATTTTCCAAATGAATCTCTATTTCATCGACAGACAATAGGCCGCATGGGGAATGAAGATCTGGCGTTTCAATTTTGGCCATCGAGGTCTGTTGTTCTTACATCTTGTAATATTTTTTTTATGGGGTTCCGTGAAAATGAAATTTACCACTTTGAATGATCTAAAAAACCGTATCATGGCTGCTGTGAACTCTGTGATAAAACATATTCTTCGTCGAGTGTGGGCTGAATTCACGTATCGTCTAGATATTATCCCTGCAAGTTTAGTGTATCTATAATTAAATGTAATTTACAGAATTTAAATGCGGCACATAGGTCAGAAAGTGTAAGCCGTTGAAATAATGAACCTATTAGAATCACTCTGTATTGGTTGAAACTTTCATTTATTATTCGTTCATTTTATATGTTCAGCTACGATGGCACTGTAATTCTTCTGGTAGCGTTGTAATCGGATATGAATATATTTCATGTATGAAAAATCAAGCCAAAATTATAGGTTTTCACAGAATTGTGAAGGTGAAATAATAAAAAAAAAGGATTTACCTTCTCTTTAACAAAACTCTTTTTAAATATTTCAAATTTAACCCCCTCCCCCGTCCTACATAAATATTCATACTGCATACACTGTTGCAAATTAAACGCATTTCTGTCTCAATATACATTTATTTCCCTTACTAATTCCATTTTTGCATTGTACATCACGCCCATTGTTTAAGGGTGATGCGTGCATCCGAATATAATTTTGAATAGTGTTTTTTGCACGTTCCCCTTGTCCAACTAAATTAATTCGACGTTTGTAATTGCGGTAGTATCATTTAGTATCTCGTAACAAATAGTCAGCTAGTGGCCTCTTACCGTACTGGTACTTCTAACCCTTTCCGTAGCACACGAGATTCTATTCTGTTCTCCTTCTCTCCGACCGGTTTAATCGCGAAATTAAATTTTGGACGCTCGGATTATTACATTCTGTATGGATTTCGTGATAATAAATAGTCGACCGAATGCCTTCGCTTCGTTTCGATAAATTGCAAATTTCCGATCTCGTTCACATGGATTTTTCGGTAATTCTCATTATTTTTGCTCTGGCTGTGTTGGACCCAGGTAGATCGCGCTAGGTATTAGATGTGAAAATAAGTGGATTACTTTGACGATGACGAAGAGTTATTTAATTCTCATATTTCTTGTTTGTCAGAAATTGTGATGAATTTCAAGAACGTTTCTAAGAGAAAATAAAATGAATTTCTACGGAAATAGATCTGAGTAATGAACGTCAATAATTTTGTAAAGACGTTAGTTTAGTGTAATACATAATAAAAAATGTTAATGCATTTATTGAAGAACGATGATGAATTTACGTGTTAGCCGCAGTCTGGAAATCTTAAAATTAATATCACTAATAGACAAGCTCGCAAGTTGAATTACATTGCATAGGCGTCTCGCTGAAGATATAGAACGTTAAATGGATTTAAATTATGATTTCTAAATTAAATACTACGGTGAAGCACTTACCCAGTAAATAATAAAAATTCGGATGGGAGTGACAGAACATCTGCAGCATGACTAATGTTTCTACGGTCATTTCTTTAAGGCATGTCCGGAGCTGTGAAAAAATGTTTTTATGCGAAGAGAGCGATCGTTTGACAACTAAATATGTAACATTTGTATAACTAAAATCTTTTAAATTGCTTAATGGATCTCTAAGATCATCACTTCTATAAAGCTGCCTTATTTATAAATACGTGATACATAGTATCATGACAACATTTTTTTTCTTTTCTTATTAACTTTGACGAAGGTAATTTTGATTGAGCCTCTGATTGATTAACTTAATCACTGAAGGTTGATATATAACCCCTTTCCACATTAACATCACAGTGTGCGTTTTGGTACAGATCGTGTGCGGAATTTGTTTTCGTACGGGTGTTTTTGCCGTAATTTTCCTGGTACGACATTGTTTAATTATCTGCTGATGATAACAACTTCGTTGTCGAAATACGTATAAAGAATACGAAAATTAATGTGGAAAGGGCTTATATATCAACCTTCAGTGATTTACTTTGACGAGTTTGTTTGTTTCGATCCGTTAGATGCACGCTATTCACTTGCTTGTTGACATATGAAACATATGAAACTGATAAATCTATATTTCGTCAGTAAAGATGTG
Source organism: Dermolepida albohirtum (assembly GCA_031893035.1). NCBI lineage: Eukaryota > Metazoa > Arthropoda > Insecta > Coleoptera > Scarabaeidae > Dermolepida > Dermolepida albohirtum. The sequence continues at coordinate 482,305 of JAVIWB010004724.1, read as the reverse complement.
AAACAACCGTTTACGTTCTTTGCAGAAAACTCACGAACTTGGGATCACTTTCATTGGAAGAAATTTCAAGCCTAAATCGGAAACTGTGTTGTGTTGATCCAAATGATGTTTGAATTTCATCACTTTTCTCCTTGATATCCAAAAATTTATATTGCATGACCATTAATTTGATTTTTCCAATATTTCTATTGGTTTTATCTGTTAATAAACTAAAATGAGGATCATCCTGGACTGGTATATTACCACTTTTGAAACGACTGTGCTATTTGAATATTTATCGTTTTCGGTAAAGAATTTTTCATTTTGAAAAGTACTACAAAATATTTGTTCAATTATTTTTTCATAGAAAACTCAAAAGAGATGGAAAAGTTGGTGTGAAGGAAATGGTGTAAAAACGAAACGCCTAACTGATATATTAAGCTGACATTTGGAATATATTAAAAAGTATATACAAACATACGACTTTGGTTCTAACAAATGCGATTAGAGTTTCTTATCTTTGGTGTCAAATCTCAAAGAAACTCTAATAAAATCCTAATGTTTTGCACGTATAATACGGCGACTTTAATAACTCACTTTCATTATGGAACAATATTCTTTAATTTAGTTAATAATAATACCGTAATCAAAAAAGGTAAATGGACAATTACGTTCGTATTTTTTATAAGTATTTTGACAGCTAAGTTGTCATCATCAGCAGATAATTAATCACAGTGTCGCTAAATTCGCGGTAAAACTCGTACTGAATTCCTTAATTAAATACACAGAAATTAAATAAAAATTTCTGCGCTGCAGAAGGACTCGAACCTCTATCTGCCGTTTTCTACACGACTGCGTTTACTAATTAAGCCACCAGACAGTGTAACTTCGAGTCTTTTAACACACCATAAATCGCATTATGGAACAGATCTAATATTTATTTAAAACCCGCAGTCAGGTTATTGTAATGTCATATATAAACACATAATTAAGTCGTCGTTAAGCAGTCGTCGTTAAGCAGTCGTCTAGAAAACGGCAGATAGAGGTTCGAGTCCTCCTCCAGCGCAGAAATTTTTAATTAAATTCTGTGTATTTAATTAATGATGAAATAGCAGAAAATAATATAATTTTCGTACTGAATTACTACCCTGCTACCACGTTACACAGTGCAAGAGGTTTTATTTACCGTTTTTGATTAACTCAATTAACGGCAGTATCCATTAAAATCTACCTTAATAATAACATCTGTTGGGGTTGTGTTTCAGAATAGAAAGGGGATCATGTTTGACTAAATTCTGAATTATTTTTGTAATTTATGAGTAAAAATAATAATTTTAGATAAGTGAAACCTATTCCAAGAAGTAAATCATGGAAAACTGTAAATCCTATTCATTTGTACGTATGTATGGACATCAAAAGAAATGGGCAAATATTTAAATATTCGATTTATTTGTGTATTTATTTAAAATATTTCGTGTATGGTATTCAATATTTATTCTCATAAATTTGTAAGTAACACCACGAAAGACTTTCGGGAAATGTACCGAAATAATTCCTCATACAACATAAAAATCATATGTACAGAAAACTCTGTTTGTCAGAAAAACAAACATGTTGCATTATAAATTAGGGAAAATTACATTCGGGAATGTAAGCGCCTCCTCTCGGCTCCGACTTTGCCGAACTTCTATCACGAAAATTGGCATCCCCTTTGTCGAATTTCCATCAAACCTGGATCGTTTTTTTTCATTGGTGGTCCTACACGTATAAAATATATTCCCTGGCTTACACTTCAAGTACACACAATGAGTTCGGAGACCACTTCATACAGGTTTGCATTTTGAATGGTTCCTTTTCCTCTTGGTGAGCCATACTTTCACAATATCCGCGCGTGTGTGTACATGTATTGAGTGGTATGTGTGTGAGTAAAGGATTTTAGTGGGTTGAGGGAGGCTCTCACCAATTTGCTTCCGGTTACATTCGTTCCCCATTCATCGACCGTATTCTCTTAACGAACTTAAGATGAAAAAGGCTTTTTGTGTGGACTGCTTTTGCCCCCTCCGGTGTTGTATAAACTGTTAAAGCATTGATTTCAGACCGTTCAATAGAACAATGGAAAGATCGATTGCTATCTGGTTGCTTTGTGGTTTTTTTGATATGTGGTTAGCGGCAGACATGAGGGCTGTTTTATTTCCAATGCGTAGTGCAAAAGAATTTTTTTGTTCTGCTTAATGATTTTATAGCCCCATTATTTGTACTAGATTAGAAGGGTTCCGCACTTGTGTATACAATATATATATATATATTTGAGTGTTTAGTTATTATTACTTGATTGGAATTACTGTTTAATACAAATAGCATTTTGAACAAGACATGGTGGAAACGCATCTGGGCTTCAATTTCCGCATTCATTATACTGCCGTATGAAGAGTATATTACAACTCTATTTAATGTTGTAATTATGTTCATTTATTTGGCCTTATGTGTATTTTCAAGTAATGTAATGTAATTCTAACATTGAGCTTGGTTGAACTTTGTTTCAATTCATTTCCAATAGCAACACATTAAATTCTTTATGAAGTTTCTGTTTCTGAAGGCTATGAAACCTAAATTTATCTACTGCAGTAATGAAATTGAAATTGAATCGTTTTAACTCGATCATTGACAGGAATTCTAAAACATACAAATAGAGATTGCAAATAAATATTTTTTCATTTAAGCCATTTTCGAAACGTACGTTCTATATTGAAGATTACGACAGAAGAATGTAGTAAACGATAAATATTTTGAAATGGCAATTTATTGATTTTTTAAGATCAATTTGCGGTTGGGACAACGAGTGATTTTCAATAAACGCTAGGACTAGTACTACCAAAACTGTATTATAATTATATAAAACTGTATAGTATCCCAAATAACGATCTGGGACGTAGACTTCCGCGATCGTGGACCATACTATCTGCTTCTGGGCTTCCGGGCTGGCATCGTCTGGGTGGTATAACTGCTGACGTTTCGTACCCACTCGTATGGGACATCTTCAGGGCTCAACTACTGCTACTGTCTGTCGCACTGAAACTTCAGTCATGTCCCATACGAGTGGGTACCAGTGCCCAGAAGCAGATAGTATGGACCACGACCGCGGAAGTCTATGTACCAGATTAAAAATATGTAGTTTTATTGGGTGTTCCTTTCTGCCATAGTATAATTTTTAAGAAATAAAACGAATTGCTCTTACCAATCTATCATACGTGTTAACTAATTAAATATAAAATTAACTTAATTATGATTTTCTAGTGTTATTTTTCTTAGTTTCATTATAATTTTCATGTTTAAATGTTCAAATTAAGAGTACATTAGTCTTTTATTCAGACGAAATAGCGCATGCGTAATTACATCCATTTTATTTTATATCTTGGACTACGTTTCTTCGTGTGTTTTTGTTTGTTATTTCTTTTCTTACTGCTTCATAATTTAATATAGACTTTGATAGTACACATGAAAATACATAATTTATACGTTTTGTTTTGCACATTGCGAACGGATTTTTCTTCTTTTACTTCTTTAATTAAAATTTAAAAATTTTTGCATTGTTCAACATCATATCTAAGTAGCCTAGTCTAAATTACATATTTGTTTGATGTAGAATAGCCTCGGAACTACGTTTTCATTTCACTCGTTCCTTAAGTAGTGAATGATTAATTTATAAAAAGTTATATGACTATCTTCTAAATTTTATATATTTCGTTTATTTATATACTTAGCAACATTATTTTATACTTCAGTACCATTTGACTTGAGCTCAGTAATGTAATTCAGTATATTGTCCCGTCTGAGTTTCTTTTTAAATGAGGTATAACGAGAATATTGCTTTCCTAAGAAATATACGAGCCATGGCAATTAAATAACGAACTACTAAATTATTTAAAATCTTAAAGATCTTAAATTGCATCACGAGCGAAGATGGATAATTCATGGTCTGCCAATGTTCCTTGTAATTGATATATTGAAGCTGTTGGAGGATCTAACGACATGAACTATGGCGTAGATTTCTCGCACTTCCTCAACCTCGCGCTTAACTCAACACACATACGTACCGTGTATGGCAAATAACGAGGCTGTAATTGGAATGTCATTGATCTTTATTCTTCCCAAGCAACAACCCGCAGTTTTGTCTTTCTGTCTGCTTTAGTCTACTTTCGAGCTTTAATTGTGGAGGCCACTGTTACTTAGTAGTGCCGTGATAGTGGTGGACATAAAAATCGAGCAGTGAATTAATCTGAAAAAAGGAAGTCCTAATAAAGCTGAGGGAAAGCGTATGGAAGAAAAGACCGGATTTGTAGAAGAACAACGCGTGGATTCTTCATTAGGACAACACACTAACTCACAATGCCCTATTTCTGAAGCGGTTTTTAGCAGACAAGCGCTTGCTGAGCTTGATCATCTTGATCTCCCACCATCTGACACCAAAAGTGAAAAGTATATTAAAGGGAACGCATTTTTAGCCTGTCGAACGTGTAAAAGCAAAAGCGGCAAAGTTGTTGAAGAGACTGACAGCTGATGAACTACAGCATTGCTTTGAACAATGGAAGACACGTATACAGCGGTGGACAGATAGGCGAGGAGAGTATGTTGAAGGGGATAAAAGTTAAATATAAGTTTATTTGCAATAAATAACATTTCTCATACCAGTCTCGTTGTTCAATTTCCACACCTCGTATGTACGGATTGAAAAACGAAGGAGACTTTCTGCATCGCGGCATCAACGTCATCCATACACCATCTTGACGGCGTATGCTACGCTATATACTACTGCGCGCAACGGTTGTAACGAATGCCATTAGTATTGGTAGCATGATAACAATTTTCGTTGAACGTATATAAAAGAGACAAACGTTCCGACATTTCAATTTTAAACTAAAACAAATAGAGGATTGTTCTGTATTCTATACTATACGTTTTGGGTGCATCGTTACACGTCTGGACTATAGTGTTTCGATATGGAATGACGCTTGAAGGTTGAACATTGCCCAGTGAAAATCAAAACTCGAATGATGTTGGGCAAACTCCTCATGATCAAAGGCATAGTGCTTAATGATTTTCTTTATGAACAACTTACGAACAATGTTGGTTATTACTGAAAACTTTTAAAATATCTGAAGGTAGCATGTCAGACAAAAGACGTGAAATTCTAATTCGCAGTGTTCTGTTGGGTTCAATATAATGCAAGATCGCATATCGCTACACTAATATAATCAACGCTCATACATTTTTATTGGGAAAAATATCTGCAATATTTTTTAAACGTAACCTTGCGACTGCCTTGTGCTAGGATCGGTAAAGGAAACATTGAATGAGCAGAAGTTTGAGAACGATTTATAGATAGAAAAAAAATCCTTTGCAACTAAGTTTCATAGCTGTACTGTTACGTTTTATAATACTGGCTTTAAAAATCTTCCAGTTCACTTGTACGAGGGTAGTTTGACAAGTAGTGAGAATGGAAAAGAAAAACGAATTTTTTAAATACAAAATAATTTTTAATTTTTCAATATATTCTCCTAAAAGAGCAATACATTTATTCCAACGGTGCTCCAATGCCCTTACGCCATCTCTAAAATGCGATTCCGGAAAGCTTGCAAAATACTCATTTACGAAGATGATAAGCTCGTCGTTGGACGAAAATTTCTTTCCACCTAGTGCCGTATTCAATTTCGGAAAAAGATGGAAGTCGGAAGGGGCTAGATCCGGCGAATAAGGCGCATGCGGTACTAATTGGAAATGCAACTCGTGGATTTTGGACATCGCAACTGTGCTGGTATGCGAGGGAGCGTTGTCTTGGTGAAACAGAATTTTTTTCTTTGCCATTCCTGTCCGTTTAGTATGAATCTCAACATTTAATTTTTGTAGAAGTTCTGCATAATATTGTCCATTTATTGTGGCACCTTTCTGAAGGAGCAAAATGCCCTTTGAATCCCAAAAAATTGATACCAGCACCTTGTTTGCCGATAAAGTGGTTTTCGCTTTCTTTGGAGGCGCAGAACCACGTTCTAACCATTGTTTTGTCTGTTGTTTAGTTTCGGGTGTACTGTAGTGTATCCAAGTTTCATCGCAAGTAACAAATCGCCTACAAAAGTCAACCGGATTCCGCTTATAAAGGTCCAAACACTCATTGGAAATGCGCAAATGAGTGAACGTTTGACCAGTCGTAAGCAATCGCGGCACCCATCTTGCCTAAAGCTTGGAAAGGCCCAATTCTTTCGTTAAAATGTGGTGTACGCGTTCTGTTGAAATGTTTACCATGTCTGCTATCTCTCTCACTTTGAGTCGTCGATCTTACGTAATAATATTATGGATTTTTATAATCATTTCCTTAGAAGTCAGGATTTTGGGTGCTCCAGAGCGCGCTTCACCAACACAGCTTATTCTACCACGTTTAAATACATTTACCCATCTACTTATTGTGGCGGATGATGAAGCAGATTCACCTAAGGTTTCCCGTAACTCATCTTTTATTTCGGTAGCTTTCATATCCTTAATTACGAAGTATTTAATCACTGCGCGATACTCTGCTTTTTCCATTTTAACAAAACGATGTGTTGCTTCTTTTTCAATCAGCTGTCAAAAATAAACTAATCAACCAATTTATCTAAATATCGGAACGTAAACATATAAATAGGCATCCTAAATTGCAGTGCATTTGTTTTACCAATTAGAGCGCCACCTATCTGTCATTCTCACTACTTGTCAAACTATCCTCGTAAAGAAGTATAGAACGTTATTCAACATATGTGAAAAAATAAGCATCCATGCTATTTATTTTGTAAATTCAAGTTGCTTTTATATTTTGACCACCCTCGTACTAAGAACAAAGGCAAGAAATATCATATTACAAATTATATCTCAATTACATTTCAAAATTGATAATGTATTATGTTGGTAAGATTTACTACAGTCAAAGGAATGACAATTACTTTGATTTTACATAATTTCCTTTAGATTCGGAACAGGACGGTGACTTGGTAAATTTATAAATGCAAAAAATATCGATTAAGTCGGTCTTTAATATTTATAATACCATTATTTCCAATTCTTGTCGTAATCGTTTCGTAATCATTAAATCTAATTTAAAACATATGAATTGTTTCTCAGGCCACGTTTCCTGTTCAGAACGGATATTGTAATTAACGGTACTGTAATAAATACAATTAAATACACCGGAGAAAAAATATTTTTCTCGGAATAATTTTAAATTTTATTTCAGTTTACGGAGTCAGCAGAATACTCTCACATCATTTTTCAAGTAAAAAGAGACTTTATATTTATTTCGACAATATCTTAAACAGAAAATATTTCTAAAGTAAGTAAGGAAACTAAGCATCTAACGTTCTGTGGAAGTAGTTTGTAATTTATTACGTTGAGAATAGAGAAAAGCTGTAATCGTGTTGAAAGAAAAATGCGAAAAAGGATGCTTTTATGAGTCCGTCCATTTTTTGGGTATATATAAATTACATTTCTAATAATTCCCCTAAAATAAAGTTAAATTATATTAAAAAGTAGTAAAATATGAATTTAGTTTACGTTTTATGGCCGATCGATCGCTATTCAATCCGTCGTTATATATTGAGCTAAGTAAAAATAACAAACTTCATCGGGACTGGATAAGCATTATTCGAAACTTTTACATCATACGGACGTTTCGGTAATGGAAAGGTGATTTCCAATATTAGCAAGTGCCGCTTTACATTTTATTCGTACAAAGTGTTTCCATCTATTTACTAGGAGTGAGTTGTTGCATCGTAAAGACCCAATAAAACACTTTAATGTACGAGTGATATTTGATGATTATATAGGATGTTTTTTTAAGAGCTTGAGAGCTTAAAATGATAATACAAGACAGAAATATTGTTGGAATGAAATTTTTTTATTATAATCTGGTAGACAATTTCATAGCATTTATTTTTTAAATAAGATTTTCGGCATATGTTCGCCGCAGCTACGAGTTACATGGACCATTCGATCAGTCCAATTTTTGACTACTTTTTCCAATAAATCTGGCCGTATGGCGTCAATGGTAGCTTAAATATTGGCTTTCAATGCTTCAAGAGTTGCTGGTTTGTCGGCAGAAACCAATGACTTAACATAGCCCCATAAAAAGTAATCCAGAGGCGTTAAATCGTACGAGCGAGGGAGCCAGTGAACAGGACCACTTCTGGAAATAAAGTTGTCACCAAACTGAGTTTGCAATAAATCGATTGTTAAGCGCGCTGTATGGCAAGTTGCGCCATCTTGTTGGAACCAAATGTCGTCGATGTTTAGCTGATTAATTTTTGAAAATAAAAGTTCAGTCAGCATGGCTGGATAGCGCTCGCTATTCACCGTAACGGCAGCTCCTTCCTTATTTCAAAAGAAGTAACGACCGACGAAGCCGCCAGCGTGTAGACCGCACCAAGCAGTTTTAATGGATGTAATGGTGATTCGTTAACGGCTTGAGGATTGTCTTCGCTCCAAATACGGCAATTTTGCTTATTGACGTAGCTATTTAACTAGAAATGAGCTTCATCACTAAACACAATTCTTTGATAAAAATGCCCAATCAGCAAAAACGCGACGCGAACGTTGGTTGTTTGACTTCAATTCTTGCACGAGCTGTAGGCACGTAAGCCAAGATCAATCGAAACTATGATAAATACCCTCAAATGGGCATACAAAAATCATACAACTTGTAGTGCCGTTTTTGGTGGATAATAAACCGTACAATATTAACCGTATACATTTCGAGCTCAAATTCATAGATACTAGGTATAGCAATTGAATGACGGAACTGGTGTGAGAAATGTTATTTATTGCGAATAAGTTTATACTTAACTTTCATTCTCTTCAACATACTCTCCTTCCCTATTTCCTCTACCTCTGCATAAGTGTCTTCCATTGTTCAAAACAAAGCAGTAGTTCATCAGTTGTCAGCCTCTTCAACAATTCTGCCGTTTTTGCTTTTACATGTTCAACAGACTGAAAACGTGTTCCCTTTGATGCACTTTTGGGACAGGTAGAAATCACATGGTGCCAGATCTGGCGAATACGGAGGATGACCAAGCATAGCAATACGCTCGTCTGCTAAAAACTGCTTCACAGATACGGCATTGTGAGCTGGTGGGTTGTCCTGGTGCAGAATACAAAGTTGTTCTTCCACAAATCCGGTCTTGTATTCCTTACTCGTTTCCTCAGCTTGATTAGAATTTATTTTTGTATTTCTGATTAATGATTTGACTCTCGAGCACCCAGTTAGTTATGATAACACCTTTGATATCGAGAAAAAGGATCAGCATTGCCTTCGATTTCGATTTGTTCATTCGTGTTTTTTTCTGTATTGGCGATTCGTTGGCAGATAATATTATCATTATTATTATCATATTAACATTTTTTTAAAAATTTCGCTGTTCGATTTTTATGTCAACCATTATCACGGCACTATTAAGTCACAGTGTTCTCTACAATTAAAGCAGACAGAGATGCGAAACTATGGATTGCAGCTTGGGATGTATCAAGGACAATGACGTTCCAATTACAGCTTCGCTCGATGCAGCTGCGCGATGGAGGGAGCGCAGTCTCGTTATTTATTTCCCATACCTCACATATATATATATATATGTATATGTGTATTGAGTTGGGCGTTAGGTTAAAGAAGTGCGAGAAATCTATGCCATAATCCATGTCTTTACATTCTCCAACAGCTTAATACCAATTACAGGGGACGTGAATTATTATTACATCCGCGGTCGTGGTGCAACTTAAGATCTTTGAGATTTTGAATAATTGTTCAAGTTAATGCCTACTCAATGTATTTCTTCCCATACTAACAAATTAACTATTTGTTTCCTCTTTAAATCTGGCCAATTTGGTCCAATGCACGAGGGTTTAAAGGAGTTAAAGTGGAGAAAATAGTATGTATGCGTAGCTATTACCAGAGAATCTTTAAAGAAGTCATTTTAGTAGGGAAATATTAAGGCTTCAAGCAGGGGATGGCTAGAAACTTGCCAGTGTTTTTATACACTACGAGAGCTCATTATAGTAAATGAAACACGAAGGCAGAGTATCGGTAAAATTTGAATGTTATATATGTACGTGTGGCTCCAGAAAAGGTCGAAATACCCAGGATCATGTGTTTACAATAAGACAACTTATTGAACTAGAATAAAGAACACGCAAGCGTACGTAGCGTTTCTAAATCTAGAAAAAGCTTTTGATCGTGTATTGCAAAGAGAAGTATGGAACACAGAAAGATACAGCCATTATTAACGAGAGCTATACAAAGTCTTTATAAATACAAAAAATGCTATATACGGAAAGAAAGTTTGCAGTCGAATACGTTTAAAATCAATGATAGGTTAAAGCAACGAGGGGTCTTGAGCCCTACTCTGTTTATATTGATAATGGATGATGTTATAAAGGCCACAGAGAAGAAAATACGTAAAATGGAGATAGGATACAATAAGCTAAAACCAATAAGAATATCGGAGCGTGTATTTGCGGACGATTTGGTTATTACAGCGGACAAAGAAGATGAATTACAACGGTATCTAAAAATATGGGAGGAAGAACTAAGGAAGCGAAGAATGAAAATAAATCCAAGTAAAACGAAAGTGATGACCATTGGTGACAACAACAAGGAATTGAATATGGGATTAAATAAACAAAGGCTCGAACAAGTGGATGTATTTAAATACTTAGGAGTGAATATCCAAAGAGAAGGGCGTATTGATGAAGAAATAAACGACAGAATAAGTAAAGCGTTACGCCTGAATAAAGCGTTCTTCAGCAAAAAGGAAATCACCATGAAGACCAAACTGGCAGTGTATAAGACAATCTTTAGGCCAATCTTAACATACGGCAGTGAAAGCTGGGTTCTAACACAAATAACGGAAAGTAAAATAAACGCAATGGATATGAAATATTTAAGAAGAGTCAAAGGCATCACAAAGCAGGATAGAGTAAGAAATGATAAGGTCAGAGAAGAACTGTAGGTCGATCCAATAAACATCGTAATAAAAAGACACCAATTGAAATGGTTCGGATATTTGTGCAGAATGGGCGATGGTAGGCAAATGAAGCAATTTATGGGAGGCAAAAGTACAAAATAGAAGAGGAAGAGGGCGGCCAAAGAAAACGTGGAACGGTGAGGTTACGGCGACTCTCAAGGAAAGAAATGTGACATGGGGCGAAGCAACGAAAACTGCTAAAGACAAAAAAGAATGGAGAAAATTTGTACATGTTTAAACTGAAATGTAATACACCTTACTCCTGAGGGTAGAAAGGTTTTGATAATATACAATATATATATGTGTGTGTGTGTGTATGTAATAAAATAAATAAAAGAATGGTAAAGAAAAGAACCGAAGAAACTGGCAGAAACAGTGAGACGTTTCTTATTGCAATGACCGCAATCCGTGAACCTGGAAGAACATATTATTTTCTATATATTAACCTTACCCTTTTAAACAATATTATATACATATATGGAACATATGCAAACATGTACTTATATTAAGTACATTACGATGCGAATATCGAATGTAACTCGGTTCATGTACAAGAGTACATATATGTATAAATGTATGTTAATATACATAAGACTTTGTGGTGGTGTAACTACCGTTGCATAAATTTCATTAGCAATTCACACATATATGAATATAAATTTTGTAAGTGTAGTGTAAGTATACTCAATGGTTTTATATCTAATCCGCAGTATGAATTAGACATGTTCTGTTTTGTAGGTCAGAAAATTACAGCATAAAGTTTACAGATTAAATTCTATTCGGCTCTATTAGATACCTGCCCGTATGAGTTTTGTTGGCTGAATTATAATAGGATAAAGTTATCCCAGTTATATACATGCATCTATGATATTAAATTATGTAGTTGTTTGAGTGGAAGCAGGAGTACGCTTAAACTAATGCAGAAGCTTTTGTCGCTAGATCGAACGTAATCTGAATTAAACTTATTGGTTTGATTAATATTGTGAACGGCATTAAACAATTCCATCACGGAATGGATCTAAACTTTGAACTTCAAACTAGATTTCCAACTCTTCTAAAGGTCAATACGAGAATGTGACTGCGGTTATTTCTACGAGATATATTGTCTTAATGTTTTTTCTTGATCAATAGGCGATGATTTATTGGCATAAATGCCACTGTGGCATTTTTATTTAATCTTTTTTTAGGTTATCAAAATGAACTGATAAAGGTGTTTATTAGTGAGTTATTAGATATCGCAAATCTACACTGCTTAACACAATTAGGGGATATTTGGAAAAATGGTAATCGAATAAATAAATAAAGAATGTAGCACCTCGCGAATATTTTTATATTTAACATGTTTGAACTTCTGCACATTATGAAGCTACTAAGACATTAGTGTGAATAAATATCATTAAATTAATACACGATTATGAGACTTTATAAGAAGTTTTATTGATAAAATGATGAAAGATCTATTGCTAATAATGTGTATGATCTCCATGAACGGCAATAAAGGTTTGACACCTCATCGGCATTGATTGAATCAGGACATCAAAAAATTCTTTTGGAGTATTATTCCATTCGTGTATTAGAGCAATTTAAAGTTCCTAAATTGTACGCGGTGGCATATTTCTTGCTACAACACTTCTTTCTAAGGCATCTCAAGTATGTTCAATAGGATTACCATCAGGAGAATTTACTGGCCGGTCCATTCCAGTGATTCCCAATTGTTCAATCCAGTTGTTCACGATGTTTGCTCGATATGGACGAGCATTGCCATGCATTAAAATGAATCTTTCACCCATAGCGCCAGCGTACGGAAGAACAATGGGTCTCAAAATTTCATTCAGATACCTCTCAGCAGTCAGGTTGCCATTCTGTATCACATAAAGGTCTGTATAACCTCCTTGCGCTTATCCGGGCTCATACCATTACACTCCCACCTTCATACTGTGGCCTTTCTCGAATAAATTGTGGCTGCTTACGTGTTTTGCGTTCACGACAAATTTAAATACGTCTATTATCTGTATTTAAGGTGAATCTGGATTCGTCACAAAACAATACTTGTGCTCAGTCATCGTGATTCCAATTCCTATGCTGCTCAGCCCACATTCTTCGCGAACTTTTATGAAGAGCAGTTAATGGAACGCATACTAGAGGTCTTCGACCATATATGTCAACGTTACGAAGACGATTTCTTATTGCTTGAGTTGATACTACTTTTCCCATAGCAGCAGCAAGGTCACTTCTAAGCTGCGTTGCTTTATGAGTGCGGTTTCTACGTGCAAGTACTGTTAGGTATCGATCATCTCTTGGTATTGTAGATGCTGGCCGTCCTTGTCCTCGTCTTCTCAAAATCGAACTCACACTTTGGTAACTATAAAAATTTCAGCAACAGTTTGCTGTCTGCGGCCACCTTCCAATTGTCATATGGCTCTCCAAGTCTGTGCATGAGTCAAATCGCGTTGCTTTTCCATTATTACCCGTAATTACAGTTAGAAAATTAACTATGATGCAGAAAATGGTAAAATCTAACTGTAGTCGAGATCACTCACATACGCGCTTTTATATCCTCAAGCAGTGGCGGTTCGCGTAGGCGCTACACTGAAGCGCTCTATAAGTTGAAACTTGTCTCTTTCTGTTTCTTGTTTAAAAGCGTTATAGTTGCAATATGAAAGTACTTACGTGTCTTATGTTATTAATTTATTTATTTTATTATTATTTTTTCAAATGTTCTCTAATTGTTTTGAGCAGTGTATATTAGTTTTGATTGTGTACCAAAAGTAATTGTTGTCGACAAAAGCATTATGATTGTTGTACGTAACTTGATAGAAAATTATCATTAAAGAACAGCAGTAGTCGCACATTACTACTGTCCATCGCTCTATTGAACGTTACAGAAATGTGAGATATTAACTGAAATTTTTAAAGAGCATATGACTCACAGGAAAGGACCTTACAATCTATTTCTTCATTTAACTTTCCATCCACCAGAAATCAGAAGGTGTTCTAACTACGAAATAAATTCATTGGACACACATATACAACGACAGCTTTTTCTATACTTAAAACCAAAACTATACTTTATTTGTTGCGTAGAGTACATATAAAAGTGAAGAAAATAAAAAAATCTTTACGCAGGTTATTTTTTATCTAATAACATACATACATGTAAGTTACATATAATATAATGCACGATGTATATGTTATATTATTATCGAATGTTCCTCACACCGTTGAAAGCCAAAACGCACACTTTCAGTGTGCGTTTTGGCTTTTAACGGTACAGATCGTGTACAGAATTTGTTTTCGCACGGGTATTTTGCTGTAGTTTTCAATGTGCAACGCTGTTTAATTATTTGCCGATGATGAGAACTTAGTTGTCGAAATACGAAAATTAGTGTGGAAAGGGGTTATATATCAATATTCAGTGATCAAGATTTAGGGATGAGTCGTGTAACTATAAAATTCATTCCACGCTTTCTATCAGAAGACCAAAAGAATTATCGAGTGGAAGTTGCCCAAGACAATTTAAAAGCGATCAAAGACAATATGGAGATGTTCAAAAGGGTGTTATTACTGAGCACGAATGATAACCCATAACCAGTCATGAGCCAAGAAAGCATGCTAGAGTTGGAGCAACATCGAAGGGATGCTCACTGTTTTTTTCGAGCAGAAAGGTGTTGTTAACTATAAATACGTTGCAAAAGGTTTAATGGTGAACAAAGAGTATTACCAAGAAGTTTTAGAACGATTACGTGACGCAATGAGAAGGAAACGGCCAGTCTTGTGAAGACATGCGACTGGATGCTTCACCACGACAACGCACCTACTCATTCATCGTAGCTTATCCGGTAATTTCTTGTGAAACACAGCATTGTTCAGCTACGCCAACCACCTCACACTCATGATTTAGCTCCCTGCGACTTCTGTCTGTTCCCCAAATTGAAGTATTCTCTTAAAGGAAGTAGATTCGACAATGAGGAGATGATAAAAAGAAATTGAATCGAATTTTATGTCTTTTAATATCTTCCGTAATTTTTTACGTAATATATTAACGTGTTGCTTGTTTTTGTTATATAAAATAAGTTGATAATAGAAATAAATTATAAATAACGTTTTTTATGTACATGGAACACAGTATGTAGACAATTTCATATTTTTAAAGTTTAAATCATAAATAATCCCTACGTCGACGGCAACCACATAAATATAAATAGGTCAGATTCGGATGGAAAATGCATTTTTGATGCAACATAATATTAATAATCTGGACTTCTCGTGTATCATAAAATTTCAAGTCCCCATTTTATGAAAATCCATAAAATTCTTCGCGAAATTATCTCGAAACAAATAGAAAAGTTTTCCGGTTATAGTTTATGTGTATGTATGCGCTTCCGGTCAGGAAAGAAGATAGGTGAAAAGAAGGAAAGAACGGTGTGGGGTGTGGGGATTAGTTCCGTCGGGCAAAGACTCATCCTCGAAAAACTATCGGAAAAGTGTTCAAAAGATAAATAAGAGCAGACGTTTCCGAGCTTAACTCATACATTTCCCCTTTTTTAATTTATCAGATGTCGGGGGACTCGCGGTCTTTAGTTTTTTTTTTTGATTCATTTTTCCCTATTCGATCTAGTATTTGCAATGCCGCCATTTCATTACGTATATTGCACTTTAATATCGCGTAAAAGAGAGAAGAAACAGAAGAGTAGATGATTTACGTAATAGAAAAATTGGTTTAATTCATTTCATTTCAGTGATGATAAATAGCCTGTAGTAATTTGGTTCATCTATTTTGTATGAAGTATAGCATTTAATTTTAATCCAGTGTAAAAAAATAAACGCTAGATTTGAGAACTGGTTTTTTTAAATTGTAGAATTTATGTGCAGTTTTATATTAAATGGAAAACACGTATTTAAATAAAATATTGAGTTTGCTCACGAAAAATGTAACATTTCTTCGTGACAGATTTAAATAGCTTTTATTCTTATGGCTTATTTTGCTATTAATTTCGTTCCTCAAAGATATTCTCTTTCATTCGCTAGTTCTTATCGGTATAATGCGAATGCAATTAGTCTGTTCTTCGTCTTAATTTATTCTATGATATTTATTAACTGTCTGTGCTTCTTATTTCTTTCGAGTAGCGGTTCCTCTTTTAACAGACCGTAAGCTATTTAAGTATGGATTATTTAATAATACGAAGGAGTATCCAAAAATAACCAGAATGTACTGTGGGTGGAGTTTGCCTAGCAAGGATTCCTGTCGCTAAGTGCGCGTGGCACAACTCGTTCTGCGCTCGGAGCAGTCGGTTCTTTCACCGAATAAGGTTGTGTCTTTTGTAATGTCGGATTTAAGTGCACAGCGTGCGACTGTGAAATTTTGCTTCTTGCTCGGAAAACATGCTGCGGAAACAGTTTTGGTGTTGCAAAGAGCTTACTAGGATGACGCTATGGGAAAAACTTAAGTGTATGAATGATTTTCTCGTTTCGAAAAAGGTGAAATGTCAATCGATTACGAACCTCGTTCTGGACGTCCATCAACTTCCAGAACGAATGGAAATGTCGAGAAAGTTCGTGCAATTGTATTGGAAGACCCACGATGGACTACTGAAACAATTGTGGAGTTATTTGGAATAACTTAGAGCTTAATGTAGCGAATTTTGTCAGGAGAATTGGGGATGGCAAGAGTCGCCGCGAAGTTCATGCTTTGCATTTTGGCTGATCATCGAAAACAGGGTCGAGTGGAAACATGGCGTGCTTTTTGATCATCCAAATCGGCCTAGTTTCTTATCCAAGGTTATTACTATGACGAGTCTTGGTGCTACGGTTGCGACCCTGAAACGAAATAACAGTCACCAATGGAAGACTTCATTGTCACCTCTCCCTAAACAAGCTTGTCAAGTGAAGTCAAACATCAAGATCATGCTCACTTGTTCTTTTAATATGAGAGAGATAGTTAATCAGGCATTCTATTTGGAGGTTCTGAGAACATTGCGTAACAGTGTGCGACGAAAAAGGCCCGATTTATGGCAGACGAGGGAATAGTTTTTCCACCACGACAACACACCTGCTCACACAGCATTATCAGTTTTTAGTTTTTCGTTAAAAACAGCAAAACTCCTTTGTCCCACGCCACCTACTCAACTAATCTTGCTCCGTGCGATTTTTTCTTGCTTCCACGAATGAAGAGGGACATGAAAGGACATCATTTCAAGGACATGGAAGAAAAAACGACATAGTAGCTCGCGGCCAGGTAGGAAAACGAGTTCGAACAGTGTTTACAACAATGGAATCATCGATTAGATAAGTGTATAAAGTTAAATGGAGAGTATATTGAAGATGTTTTCAGATTATTTTGTTAAAAAAATAAAGTACAGGTTGTTATAGAGAAATTTCGGTCATTTTTGCCCCCCGCCCCGTATATAAAACACGCTTTAGTAATAATATTTTGTTATACAGTTACGTATATTATACCAGGTAGAAAATGCACTGGACATTGTAGAAGTTGTGTGTGGAATTAGTCCATGTTGCTCAACGGAAACACTTTCCATGCATATAATTCTTATTTGCACAAATATCTAGATAGAAGGTAGGATCATGCTATCTCACACAGGTGTACAGGCCAAATAAATATGTCTTGTTTATACTATTATATTGCAATAATTTCAATATCCAGATTTCTATTTGCTCATGCTAGTATAGCAGGGAAGATAATTTGAACAGCCAAACGAGGGCATTAATTGTTTTTAAATTATTTTTCAATATACTTTCCTGAAACTTCGGTACCCCATAGACGAAGTGCCATTAATGGCTTGGGAACTTCAATTGATCTAATTTGTTGCGAATGACCTAACTGGTGTATGAATACGCGTTGTTGCGATGAAAGGAAACTTTTTTTTGGGATAATTCAGGTCGTTTTTTGAAATTCGTGCGGTATAAAGTGGTATAATAGGATTCGTTAATTACCTTTTGTAAGCCAATTTCCTTCGAAGCTTTAGAAAAAAGTAGCCATTACCATATACGCTAATTGAGATGTCTTATTACAATCTTATATGATTTATATCAAATATAAAAAATTCTCTTTAAAAAAAATTACAATTATGTACCTTTATTATTTATATTCTTACACCTAAGTTGCTTTACTGCAGCTTTCAGTTATTCTTACATATTTTCTGCTACACATGTATTGTAGTAGGCTTTCAGGTGAAATGTATATTACTATATATAAAGATTTCAAATATATAAACAATTATTGTAATACTTTATCAGTCAGTGGCTTTATTATTCTCTCTATTATTATATATACATTTACCCAACCTTGTTTTTTGCCGTTTCTTTCGTCTTTCTCCACCTTTCGACTTCTTTAATATGCCTGTTAATCTTCTACGTTTGTTTTTGCTTGCCATATCTTATTTTTCTATTGTTCTTCGCTCATTTGTGCTAGATGTCTGTATTACCGTAGTTGTTTACTTTTTTGATAAAGCCTAGTCTTCGTATTCGTATTGTAATTTAATATTTGTTTAAAAATAAATTGATACATAGTTATTTTAGCCTTGGTTATTTATTTTTTGTGTATAAGTGCTTTACTCAGAGCATGTCACAATCTGGAAGCACTAAAAATCGTTTCGTTTAATTCCGCTTTATTCTTCCCAAATATTTGAACGTTTCTACATAACTTTACCTTTTCCTTTATTTTTTTAAGGTTTTTAGCTCCTAATGATTTTCCCATATTTTTAAATTATATTCTAGATCCCTTTCGTTTTTTAGTGTATATTATGAAAATCTGTTTGGTAATACGTTTTCAATAAATGCTTTTTTATTTAAGTATGTGGAAGAAATTGTCTTAAAGTAAAAAAGATAAATACAAAAAGTGTGTTGCTGGAGAAAAGTTTCTCAAGTGTTAATTAAAAATATTTCCTTCTTAAAGCTGTTCGACAACAATGAATACTCAACTTTCATTTATTGACATAATAATAACGTAATGCAAGGCAGAGGAAAAAAATATAGCTGCGAGGACGAATGATAAAAACCCACCATATAACACGCCAGGGTATTTTAAAACAAAATTCTTTTAAGTTAATCTTCTTCCAGACTTACACTTTTAGTAGAAGATGCATGAAGTAATTCTAAGATCTTAAAGGATTCTTTGCTTTGGTCTTTAATCATTCAGCAACGGATCATTTGACTTCGCCATTAGTCGAAAATCTTTAATTTGGAAAGAAATAATAGTCTGACAATGCTAAATTCTGAGAACATAGTGGATGGAACTACTTTCATTAATTTTCTGCAACGTAATCAATTCATGAGGAAGAGCATTTTCTTGTAAAAAGAGCACACATTTGGCTAGTTTTTTTCGCGGCGCTATTCCTATGAACGATGCGAAACACAGGTTCATAAGAAATGTGCAGTACTTCTATAATATGCCTGGTCTAATTTATCAATCTTCTAGAATCATATCGTGGACAGAATTAATGTTTTCCGGAGTGGTCACAGACATTGTTCTTCTGGATTGGTGCTTATCTTTGACAGCTCGTCCTTGTCTTTGAAATTCCACTTACAGTGGCGTGAGAAGAACGCTGGTCACCTTAGATCTCTGTCATATCATCAAAACAATAACCTTTTATAAAGCAATTACTTTTCTTTCTAGCTGTTCTTCACTGTTTTATCACCGTTCAACTTCTGAATGTCAAACTTTGACTTGTAACCATAGTAACCATGTTCAACTTTTGTCTACTAAAAATTTTCCAGGTTAATTAGATGTCAATGTCCTCTTGTACCTGTAATATTTGAAATACGTCACTTAAATATTTATATTACACGTCGAACTACCTCTAATATAGTTAAATAAAATATGTTAAAAAATTCAAATCTTAGTGTAATTAATATCTTCAATAGCTAGTAATTCTTTTTAAATATTGTCTTTAAAGACCTCATTTTTCTTTAATTATTACACAACATAATTGTCACATATATTTGTATATCACTACAAGATGCAAAAAGTTGTTTTCCATCGGCTTCAAGGACTTTCAACAACATTTCTTGTTCCTACAAAGGGTACTAGGAAAGTTATGCAATACAGCTTCGTTTATTTAATTTTTTCAAAGTCATTTCCTCTACACCCAATACACCTCTCCATCATCCGAAACCAATCTTTAAATCAATTGTGCCAAGTTTTACTAGGGAATAAAGCACACTCGTCCCAAGCCCGCAGAAGGTCCTCATCACTGGAAAACCGCCTCCCTTTTAGCTTCCTTATCACATGCGGGAACAGTGCAAAGTCGCAGGGAGCAAGATTTGGACTGTGGGGGAGGGTGCTCCACAAGTTTCAATCCTGTCGTGATCAAATATTCGGTGCAGGCTTTGGCGCGGTGAGCTAGAGCATTATCGTGATGGAGGAACCAGGTGTCCATTCTTGATCCAAAGACCTTAGGCTGGCACTGTTCAGTATAACACTTAGCTGTGACTGTTTTCTGTGTGTCCGTAACGATGCGTTCCACAATTTCACTCGATTTGAAAAATACAGCAATCATATGCTTCTTTACAGATCGAGATTTTCTGACAACTACGGGTGTGTCCTCATCATCAGAGACCCAAACTTTGTTTTGAGCTTTGGTCGATACATCGTAATAATACAGAAAAGTCTCGTCACCTGTTACGATGTTGTTCACATACCGAGATTGTCGCTTATTAAACTTTTTTAGCATTTCCCGGCACCAAGTCACACGTCGTGTCATCTGCTCTTCAGTCAGTCGATGCGGCACCCAGAGAGTACAAAGTTTCTTCACATGCAAATTATCATGCAGAATCGAACGAATTGCTGGTGCATTTAGGTGTGAAGTACCCCCTATCTGTTGGTAGGTCACTCGCCTGTACCTCCCAAGCATTTTCCTCACAGTAGCAACGTTTTCTTCTTAACTGACGTTCGTGGCCTTTCCGACCTTTCAGCATCCTCCATAGTTAAATTTCCTCTTTGGAATTCTCTATACCACCTGAATGTCGTTGTGCGAGGTGGACAAACATCACCTAGTGCAAGAGTCATTTCTTCGAAGCACTGGTCTATGTTTAAACCACGCACGAAATTATAACGCAAAATCGCCCTTATCTCATTTTGTGACCACGATGCCATCGCAAGCACTTTACACTCTCACTACTAATGAATAACTGAGCCCATCGACATGGCGCAGCGGCTACTATGCACGTATGAACTTGTTTCAATATGTAGCAACAAGCAGTTTCCTACTATTCATTGTTGCGTCATATTGCAAAACTTTCCTAGTACCCTTTGTATATGTATTCTGTTGTGTAATATTTTCTGCTTACTATCAGTGATTCTTAAGTCTAATTAATTATTACTTTGTATATAAAATGGAGGGAAGGGATATTACAACATATGGTACCAAAACTGGCGTTAGCAGATATTACAATTGTTTCCTACCAATAAGATTAAAATATCACTTCATTCTTATTTATGACCATGATCTTCTAGAATCTCAATAATGTATCTTTGTTTGTATTCCGTAATTATATTATTGGGTCTGGGAAAAAGTTCGTGGCGTTTTTTCAGTAAAATTCAACTGGTCCCCGCATGGCGCGTGGACGAATTCATTCAAACCGAATATGCTCCATTATTATCGACAATGTTTCGCCATTTTTTTGGTAGATCCATGATCCCATCGGTGAAAAACTTCTGTGGTTTCTGGTCGAAAAACTGAATCAAGTAGTTTTCACAGGCTTCTTTTGAAACCAACTTAATTCCATTGAGAGAGTTCTGCAGAGATCGAAACAGATGATAGTCAGAGGGTGCTATATCCGGACTGTAAGGTGGGTGCATCAAAACTTCCCAACCAAACTCTCTCAATTTTTGACGGGTCATCAAAGAAGTGTGTGGTCGGGCGTTGTCATGATGGAAGACAACACCTTTCCTATTAATCAATTCGGGCCGTTTTCTTTCAATCGCCTGGCGTAATCTCTCTAGTTGTGCACAGTAGAGTTGAGAATCAATCGTCTGACCAGTTGGAAGTAGCTCGTAGTGGACGATTCCCCTCCAGTCCCACCATACACACAGCATCACTTTTTTTTTGGCGTCAATGTTGGCTTAGCGAACGCTTGTGACGGCTCACCATCCTTTATCCACGATCTTTTACGCTTCCGATTATCGTACGTAATCCATTTTTCATCTCCGGTTATTAAACGTTTCAGAAACGGCTCGATTTCATTCCGTTTCAGCAGCGCATCGCAGATGTTAATTCGGTCCATCATGTTTTTCACGCTCAACTCATGAGGAACCCATACGTCAAGCTTTTTTTTGTAACCAGCTTTGTGTAAATGGTTCAAAACAGTTTTGTGGTCAATGCCTAGCTCCATGCCAATATCGACACTGCTGATATACTTATCTTGTTGGACTTTTTCAAGAATTTCATCAGATTTTTCAGTGATTGGACGACCGGAGCGTGACTCATCTTTCACATTGAAATTTCCAGAACGAAAGCGAGCGAACCATTTCCGCGCAACAGATTTCGATAAAGTACCTTCACCGTACACAGCACAAATTTTATCACAAGCCTGCGCAGCGTTCTTCCCCTTATCATAATAATATTGCAGAATATAGCGAAATTTCTCATTATTCTTCTCCATTTTCAAGTGCGAATAACTTTCCAACCACTGCACCGATTACAATGTTTCTACGCTCAAACTAACGTTCGGAAGGTCATCTAAAAAACGAGCCGTCGGTGGTGTCGCTGTGACTTGTTGTTCTTTAGTTATCGGCAACCAATGCCATCTATCGGGAAAAACGCCACGAACTTTTTCCCAGACCCAATATTAAAACTCGGAATTTAATGATTAATAGCATTTTCTGTTATGATACACTTTGGTATATATTTGTATGTACGACGTATAGCTTCCTAAAACTTTATTATTTGTATTTGAATAAAATTTTGTGTGCCGAAAAAATTAGGTTATGTTTCACTTGTTTTTAAAACATTTCTTGTGTCAAATGTTAAGTAGAAGAGAATCAAAGAGGCTAAGATAATATTTTGTTCTCCTTGAATATCTCGGAATGCTTGAAATTGTTACATAAGAAGTAAATACGTTGCCAGCCTGTGTTTGAATATTTACACTTGAGCACGATTTATAGTTTTGGGCATAAGTAGAATAGAGAAGAAGTGTGTTTTAAAATTAATTTATGTTTTTTGAAATATAAACATCACGAACGACCAATATATGTCATCCAAGTCTTTAAGATTCTTTTAAATCGCGTCTTACATGTCCATAGAAAGTCTACGATGTGTTACAGATATATTTTTAGAATGTTCTAGCCAAATTTTTAAGCTTATTTTTATGAAATCCCATAGATGGAGCACACAATCTGAACAATGCGTAAAATATCCAATAACCGGAAGTTATAGTGGTGCAGATTTATTGCCTCCTACAAATACCTGTGACAAAATTTCCATTTTAAGTCGTTTCATAAGATGCTAAAGCTGCGTGGGTTTCGGCAACGTGTTAAAAAGTCTCCCCGGAAAGCTAGCTCAAATTACACTCATTCACGGCGGCACACCCGCACTACACATACCTTGCAATATAACGTAAAACGCTTAGATTATCGACGCCATTTCAGCCTTTCGCGTTCCATGTCGGGATTTTTGTTCTCGGTTTTTATGAGAAACACCTAGAAAATCCAATTTCAATAAGAACGGCATTTTTATGCGAAAACTCGGAACACAAAGTCAACCGCTGGAAATGCCTGGAGTTATAAAGGATCAATTCGGCTGGCTCTGTTTAAGTGATGTAAGCTAGTAATTTCGTTTGATCTTAGGAGACTTAAATCGTAATTTTATTCAGGTAGATGAAAGTTTAAACTAACATATAACGGGTGTTTTTCTTAAGAGCTTGATAACTTTAAATAATAATACAAGACAGAAATATTGTTGGAATGAAATTTTTTTATTATAGTCTGGTAGATACTTTTATGGCATTTATTTTTTAAATATTACTTCCGGCATATGTCCGCCGCGGCTACTAGTTACATGGTCCATTCGATTAGTCCAATTTTTGACTACCTTTTCCAGTAAATCTGGCCGTATGGCGTCAATGGTGGCTTGAATATTGGTTTCCAATGCTTTAAGAGTTTCTGGTTCGTCGGCATAAACCACTGATTTAACATTGCCCTATAAAAAGGAATCCAGAGGCGTTAAATCGCACGAACAAGAGGCCAGTGAACAGGACCACTTCTAGAAATAAAGCTGCTATCAAATTGATTTTGCAATAAATCGATTGTTAAGCGCGCTGTATGGCAAGTTGCGCTGTCTTGTTGTAACCAAATATCGTCGATGTTTGGCTGATTAATTTTTGGAAATAAAAATTCAGTTAGCATGGCTCGACAGGGCTCGCCATTCACCAAACAGTAATTTTAATGGATGTAGTGGTGATTCATTAATGGCTTGAGTATTGTCTTCGCTCCGAATACGGCAATTTTGCTTATTGACGTAGCCATTTAACTAGAAATGAGCTTCATCTCTAAACACAATTCTTTGATAAAAATGGTCACCTTCGGCCAGTTTCAAATGAGCCCAGTCAGCAAAAATGCGACCCAAACGACGGTCGTCTGGCTTCAATTCTTCCACGAGCTATATTTTACAGGCACGTAAGTCAAGATCCTTACGTAAAATTTTTCACGTAGTCGAAGAACAAAAGCCAACAATTTGAGAACGACGACGAATCGACATTTCGGAGCCTTCTTCAATGCTTCCCGCTACGGTAGCAATATTATCTTCGATACGCACATTTCCTTGTCCTGTTGATGGTTTTGAATCGAGAAGAGTAAAATTAGTGCGAGAACGATCAATAACTGCACGAATTGCTTGCTCACTAGGCCGATTATGTTGACCGTAAAATGGACGAAGTGCTCCATGAACTTCGCGAACAGATTTATTTTTTTCAAAGAAAATTTCCACAATCTGGCGTTAAACGATTCATGATGACTTGCCAAACCTTACTGAAAAAAATATCAACATAGTTTGACATTATCAGCTGTCAAGCCATAGTTACTGATATCGATAGTTCTCATGCAGCTTAAAAATCACCCATTATACTTATTTAATAAATTGCTATTTCTTGATTTACTGTTTTTGGGCATTTCAGTCTTCTTATTTCTTAACATGCTGTTAAGCGAAAGTAAATAAAATACCGTTTGATCACGACGTTTTCAAGTATGATTTGCTATATTGTTAAGAGCCACAATTTTTTAGACATTGATATAATGCCATTAATTAAAATGTAATAGTAATAGTAAGGCAATAAAATTATGTTACATTTTTTTTTTAAATTTTCAATGCAGAAAAACCATTCATTTGGATACTTTTTAATGTTGAACATTTTTTCAACTAGTTTTTTTCTATAAATGGTTTCGATTTCATTTACTTTTTCAAATTTGAAGGTGCGTACATTTTCAAAACTGTGGTGTGTTTAAACTATTGTTGGTTCGGATACTGTATTTATGTCAATAAAATCTTGCATACCATTGTGTTGTTTCTGTTTACCCTATGTGCACTGCTTCACAGCTGTACAGGATCTTGTACTTTATCTGTATTTTCTTGTATGTTTTAATTTTTTCTTTCGTGTTAGTGAAAAGTTGCTTAACGGTTCGAGTTTTCATTGTTCGCAAGAATTTTTTTATTACCAAAGAGGTTGCGTTGCGGATAATGTGCAGTCGCCTTCATTTTATTTACTGTAATCAATTCGATCCTCAGTCTCTTGTACAAATCTGTTCAAATGCAGGGCAAATTGGTTCCTGTATGTTGTCGGTTCTACTTTAGTTTGCCCATAAATATCTTTTATGAGTAAACTGTAATCAAGGTCTTCATTAAATCTACCACTTTTATTGACTCGTGAGTTATTTATTATTCTCATTTATATTCTTTCTAATGTAAGCAATTCTTCAATATTCTTAGTTTGACTCACCAATAACAGCTTTGTTGTATTTGAGCCACTAATACGTTGTGTCGACTTTTGTGTTGACATCTGCCTATTCGTTCCTAGATAGAGTATTTAGATATTCCTAGGAAAAGTTCTGGTCTAATCCTTCTCCGGCAAGGTGTCCCGGCGCTCATTCTTGTACATAGCTTTACTATATTCTGCTGTGCCAATTCTTCTAGTTCTTTACGATATTCTCGCACTGGCTTACGAGCGACCTTAGGTCTTTTCAATGATATGCCTAGTGCAGTCTAACTATCGGTAAGAATATGGATTCATTTATGTCAGTAAGTCTTCCTGTAAATATATTTCGATCCGGTGTAGTGCCACAGGCGGAGCACCGGATTCTAGGACAAGTATTGTCATATAATTAAGTTTTATTAAATAAACGTGTAAATATATTTCTCACATTGCAGAATAGCCTGCGAAAGTCTGTACAAAAACGGAAATTCACGTATATATTCAAGATGGACCCGAAATGCAGACGTGAATTTTCGTAACATATGTTCGCTCCAGTTGGTATCGGTTTCGGTCTTATACTTGCCTGTGTATTAGGTCTTCTCGTATTGTATCACATCGAAGCATCGCTGGTCTCATCTGTGTTCTCAAGCATTTCACTCATGTTTAAATAACTTGCAAACCTCATCACTTTACGTTTCTTAAAACATTTTATGCTATAATAAAACTTTTACGGTTATAGCATAAAAGTCAATTGCCTCTTGCATTTGTTTAAAATTCATTTTCTGGTCGTTTATTCCTTTTATTTGCATGATTCGGATTTTAATGGCAGAAACGCTTAGAAGGGTTGACATAATAATAGCAAAAATGCTACAGAGTGCCACCAGCTGTTTCCATCTGGAGAATGTTTTCTTTTTGAACCTAGATTTACAAGTCGCGAAACTTGCAATAAATGATTGTCTAATGTGAAAATCCAAAAGCAAAATAATATATGTTTTATTAAATATCGACATAGTACGATGTCCCTTTGCCCTTAAGGAAGAAGTTCTTTTTTTCATGAGTTTCAAGTAGACACTAACACCTTGTTTTATAACGATGGTGTATTTGATACACAGGGTTATTCTAAAAGAATGAACCAATTTTGTAGTATAATATTTCATTAAGAAAAAGTAATAGAAAATTCCAAGAAAGTCACAAGTGTTCTATTCATTATATACAATTTCATTTTATAAGTTTCACGCAATACAACAATTCTTCTCAATCACATTGTAGTATATCGCGACCCACAGAATTGACAATTTTTGTTATTCCATGTTTGAGGTTATCTAGGTTATTGAGTAACGGGGAAACATGATCTTTATTTCTCGGGATCTGAAGAAGTCTTTTGATGTTGACTTGCCGTTTCCAATGTAAACAAACAATAATCGAGCGATGCTATTGGATTAATGTATCTACAGCGCACGTGTAGCAACCATTCGAAACTTAAAAACCGCGTCTTTCAAATGGTCAGTAACTCATTCTATGATAATGTTTAAGAATCCAAGTATACCGTCATGAAATTGGTTTATTCTTCTGTACTTTAAAATATTGTTGACGTTTTTCCTATAGGAAAATTGTATTGGGTTGGCAACTAAGTACTTTCGGTTTTTACTGATAGAGAGCGTTGCTTTATTTTTTGTATGACGTATGTTAGTGCTGTACTTTACCGTTTGTCGCGTGATACTAGTCACATTGACGTAACTTCAGAAGCAAGTAGTGCGTGATTTTTATTAAAGCTATTAGTTGTGGGTTAATTTTAAATGGAGTGCAGAAACGAACATTTTCGACATATTTTACTATTTTATTTCCGCAAAGGAAAGAAAGCTGCTGCGGCTCACAAAAAGATATGTGAAGTTTATGGTGCTAATTGCTTAACAGAGCGCACGTGTCAGAATTGGTATAAAAAATTCCGTTCTGGAGATTTTTCCCTCAAAGATGAGCAACGTTTTGGTCGGCCTACTGAAGTTGATGATGACCAAATCAAAGTCATAATTGAAGAGGATCGTCATATAACTGTTCGAGAGGTTGCGGAGAGGCTACATGTATCGCACACAACAATTGAAAAACATTTAGAATGTCTTGGGCTAGTTAAGAAGCTTGATACCATATTTGGTTACCTCACGAATTGAAAGAAATTCATTTAACACAAAGAATCAACTTTTGCGATATGCACCTTAGACGAAATGAAACCGACCCTTTCTTAAAAAGAATCATCACTGGTGATGAAAAATGGGTCCTGTACAGTAACATAGTTCGAAAGCGATCATTGAGCAAACACGATAAACCAGCTCAAACCACATCGAAAGCTGAATTGCATCCAAAAAAGATCATGCT
Source organism: Dermolepida albohirtum (assembly GCA_031893035.1). Taxonomy (NCBI): domain Eukaryota; kingdom Metazoa; phylum Arthropoda; class Insecta; order Coleoptera; family Scarabaeidae; genus Dermolepida; species Dermolepida albohirtum. The sequence continues at coordinate 454,007 of JAVIWB010004724.1, read as the reverse complement.
GTCAGTTTGGTGGGATTACAAAGGTGTTGTGTTTTTTGAGCTGCTTCCAAGGAACCAAACGATCAATTCTGATGTTTACTGTCAACAAATAACAAAACTGGATGAAGCGATCAAAGAAAAACGGCCAGAATTGTCAAATCTCATCTTTAGCAACTCGTGGGAAACTATTGGAGCTTGGCTGGGAAGTGATGCCACATCACCCATACAGCTCTGATCTAGCACCATCTGATTACCATTTATTTCGTTTGCAGAATTCTTTGAATGGTAAAACTTTCACAAATGACGATGACCTTCACTCGCACCTGGTTCAGTTTTTTGCTGATAAGGACCAGAAATTTTATGAGCGCGGAATCATGCAGCTGAAAGAAAGATGGCAAAAGGTCATTAAGCAAAATCGAAAACATATAATTGATTAAAAACTATTCTTTGTTTAAAAAAAGTGTTTTATTTTATACTACAAAACCGGAAGTACTTAGTTGCCAACCCAATACCATATTGTTCTCATTTCTTATATTTCACAATTAATTGCTTCACTAATACTATTTGACATTGAAGATGAACTTTTAAAAATTTTTTCCTAATAACATTGGCCATGATGACTTGTTTATCTATTTTAAGAAGTATTAGTACAGTACTTAACAAAAGTTAAATAATATAATATAGCTGACCTATTAAAAACATTATATAATAAAATTTTTGTGTTTAAAAGGCACCGGAAAAAAGAAACAGACGTTCGAAGTAATACAAAGTAATAAAAATGTCGAAGTAAAGATAATGTCTACTTAACGATATGGCCGTTCGTTACTAAATTAAAGCCATGAGCAGAATTTAATAATATCGTAGTGACACATTCGGATAAACGAAACCCAAATAAACTTTAATTAAATAAATGAATCGAAAACGAAACTGTCTCTAACAATGTCTAATAAAAGAAAAAAATCTGACTTTGTGGAGATGATGCGTTGTAATTGGCTGGGTATTGCTGGAAAAAGATACACACAGCAATTGTGCAGTTCTCTTTCTCGATTCTTTCTCTCTTTGTATGATCAGTAAATATTGTCGATTCGTCCTAAATAACGGATAATAGAGAAATAAAATATACCCCTGGCAATATTATATCGAAGTAATATTTCTTTTTCGTAAAGCTTTACTTATTATCGTATCTTTTGAAGAGCTGCTGCTTTGATATCTTATTTTTCCTAAAATACGAATTGTGTGCTATCAAAGTAAATTATTTGATATAACATTTAGATATTAAAGTAATTAAATAAAATTTCGCTAATAGTAGATGTTAATGTATTTGCTGTAGACTTTGATAGCTTATTATGGGAAAGAGTTTTAAGATTTATTGTCAAGATTATTTGAATTGTTGGGATTGCATGTTTAAAATACAGTTTGGCGTTTGCTAGTTCGCGTTTAAGACATGCTTTTTCTGCCAGAGCTCAAACATTTTTTTCGAAATTCCCGAACTGATCATAATTGTGTTTTGCAGTATATTTAAGCTTTCTTTTACTAATCTTTTGGCTTTTCTAAATTATCTAGCAGACAAATGTACGCGGGATGTTTTTTAAGTTTCGCATAGTGAGGCACAGAGAGCGACACTAATCAAATGTCAATATTAAAAATTAACGTCCATCTTTAGTTAACCTAAATCCAAAGTTTCAGTGCGAGATGTGTAATGCTGTAGCTACAACGAACTGTTAAAATCGATAAGTCAGTTGAAAAATGGAATTAAACCCAGAACATTTTCGCGGAATAATTTTTTTATAATTTTCGAAGGCAATTATCTCAACAAGAATGCCCCGCCGGGTTGTTTTATATTTTCGGCAATGAAGTACCACATCAGTCAACAATTTATCGTTGGTAAAGAGAATTCAAACGTGAAAGGATTAGATGATCCAAGAGCAGGTTCACAAAAATCGCGGTCAGTCATCGCGGAATTATTGGGAATTTCAAAGACCTCAATTCAAAAAATTTTGCATAAAGAATTGTGTGTAAAAAATTAGTTTCCCGCTAGATATCGCATCTGTTGATCGAAGAACAGAAAGTAGTTAGGGTGATTTGTTGTTAAAAACGTGTACAACACTGTCAATGGTGATGAATCTTGGATTTGCTCATACCAGCCAGAAAATAAACACCAGTTGTCAAGACATTTGTCTCGAAAGCAGGTCATATAGCAACAGTTCCTCTACAAGATCAAAGAACTGTTACTGCAGGTTGGTATACAACCATTTGTTTGCTGCAAATCATCGCGATTTCTTTACTTTTCCGAAAATCAAGAGCGTACTGTGTGGTCAAAGGTTTCAGTCGTCAGAAAGAGCAGTCGATGCTTTCGAAAACCCAGTTTTGACTGTACCAATAAACGAGTTGGACATTTGCTTCCAGAATTGGTTCGAGCGCATGAAAAAGTGAATTAATCTCGTTGAGAATGCATCGAAAAGCAATGAAGTAATTAAAAGCTACTGCTTTATTCCAGTTTCATATGCAAAACCTGAAAGGCAAGCCACATATTAAGTAATAGAAAGGTGAAATCCATATATGAACTTATGATTTATTTTAATAGATTTTTGTTTTTTCTGACTTAAATAAAAAGCGTTCCATTTTTATCTTTATAAGTTCAGAATACATTTCTAATAACATATTACACTTCTTGTTTAAATGTCTGCATCCGTAGAATGTTTATTTAATCTAGCTGCTGAACAGTTTTGTTTAGAATAAAATGTAAATTTTTATCAATTTAGAGTGCTTGGTAGAGAGTGTATTGTTGAATTGTGAGAGACAAATTTAGGGAAATATTCTCAAGGTGAATAGGCATCTATTTAGACTCCTACGTCGTTTTTGGACATGGTTTCAAGACGTCCAAATACAAAAAGTGAATGTTAAGGATGTTAGGGTGTCAAGGTCATCGCTTAAGGCAGCCGTCCGTTTATTCAGAGCGATTAAAAATCAATGGTTTGTAGAAAATGAAACATTCACTGGAAAACGTATCTTTTTTCGATGCATAAAAAGTTTCGGATTTTTATCATACCGTCCTTCTTTGTTGCCATTTCTCACTACTGTTTATCGACTAAACTGATTTCAATAGCGCGGAAAACGATTAAAGTAGAATGAGGAAGGGAGTGCGAATTTTCGGCAATCAATTCCACTTTTGCTTAGGCATACGGGATAATCGAGAAAGGTAAAATATAATGTAGCGAACTGTCTTATCTAAAGTTTTCTGTGTAAAGAAATGTCTATCGTATTCTTGGGGTTATGCAATAGTATGATAGGGAGCTATTGCCAGTAGTAGGTGCGAGTAGGTCTTCTCTGGTTTTTATTGGAGTCGCATTCAAGAAATTCTGCAATTTATTTTACACTATAAAATAATGTGCTTTAGAATACTGTTCATTAGAAAGATAATATCTTACTCCAAATATATCTAGTAAGAATAACATTAGCTATTTTGAGTGTGTGGGATAATATCGGCAGGGGATTTAAATTTACTCCATTCTCCTGAGATTTTCACAGCACTTCGTTGTAAGGCACGGGTAACCTAGGATGAAATACCTGAAAAGGGTATTTAATGAATATGTAACATATCATGGGGATGAATATATTATCACATTTAATGTATGTATTGACTATCAGATTGGTTTGAAATTGTGTCTGATAGTCAGTACATAACTGATTAACTATTTCCCATATCCTTCTGAATGTATATTTCAGAAATTATCGAAACTAAATCACGAGATTCACTTTTCTAGTCACATAGTATATATAGATATTTATTTCTCTTTTGCATGAAATACAGAATGATTTCAATTATATATAAACATATAATTAAGAGTTTCACGATGCGAAATTAATGAAAATTAACATTTCCTATTATTCCATCATCATTACTAAGTACAGAAAATTAACTAAAACCTTTCTGTATTAGACTAGGACTCGAATCTGTATTTACCGATTTGTAGATGGTTGCTTTAACCAATTAAGCTCCAAACAGTAAAGTTTTTTAGCGGGAAATGTTAATTTTCATATATAACGTGCTTTCTTAGGAAAAGATTTGTCAAATTTTGGCAATTCATCATGCATTTTAGCTAGAACTTCAATACGTGTTTCAAAACAATCGTTCCACCGTCTCTTCGTCCTAATTAATCTGAACCTTGAAGATTAAGTTGGAAATCTCTTGTATGAAGTCATTTATCTCATCAACAGGATTTTACTTACTACAGTTTTGATATTTGGTTGGTATGCAATTCCTGTCTTACTAATGTAAAGCGTTTTTCTTTAATAACTCATTTAATATTATTTCCATTGTCAAACTTTGGGGTTGTATTTATGAATGAATACTAGTTCAATAATCATAGACATTCTGGTACCCAAATTTTCAAGTTTGCTTGAATATTTTAATGCTTAGCTAAGAATAGAAGGGTTGGTGATCTTTGATGTTATTATTGTGGTAATGCGAAAATGCAGTAGATGACCTTTGTTGTTTCATATTTGGGACATAATAGCGTACTAATGCGTTGTCTCAATATTATAGAAAAAGTAATTACTCTTATAGTAAGACAATTGTAATACAATATTGCATTTGGTATTACAAACGAGAGAACACCAAAGCCATTAAATAAGTAAATGGATTCTTTCTAGAAATATTATGAGTATCTATTTACGTAATGTTTAGCTCATTGTTAGCTGATGTTTTATTAAATTAAATATTGTTAGGTACTTCATTGTTCATCTTCGATCAATCTATGTAATATTTCAAGCATCGGTTAACTGTCGTGCAAAAATATGATTTATATTTTCGAAACGCCTATTTTAAGAACAGCTCGGCCTGTTTTCGCTGAAACGCTGACTTTAATTTTAGGAGATTTAAATATTTTATTCATATTTAATAAATAATTCGGTAGAAAGTAAGATACAGAAGTTAAAATCTTTTTTTTAAAGACGACCGCAAATGCTTGCAATCCAGATTATCCCTTATCCGTTTATTCTAGCCCATTCAACATCCGACCTTTAAAATCGTCTCGGGTAGTTTCCTTTCATCATTTCGGGTCGGCCGTAATTCACGTTTAACGCGTAAGCCGTCTGTCTCAGAGCGCGTGTGTGTACTGTCGAATGAGAAGTCGCGAAGACAAAACACACACATCAACGTACGTTAGATGGAGAAGAGTCGTGAGACGCGGAGATATGCGGAAGAGTGGAAGTGGGAACGGTACAAACGTCTGCCCGGATGTCATTCTATGAAAAAAAAGCGATATGTATTCACGGTCCGTGTCGGACAAACGAGTGAAATTCGCGTTAGAAATCCTCGAAAATGCTGCAGCAAAGTAAAGGATATAATCCACTTTTTTAAAACTTACATATCGCCTATATTTTCAGAGCTTTCTTTCCGCCTTGCTTCTTTGTTTGTCTGCGTGTATATGTAGATTGCGAAAATTTAATATAATAAGGAAAAGAGAGAAGCTCAGTATCATAAGCACTTAATGATGATTGCATTGTAAAATACAGGTGGCTATGAAGGAATGTTGTGCTTGTAATTAAGGCTATTAAATCAATTTACTAACGTGTGGAGGCTTCAGTTAATTAGTCACCATTCAACTGAATACAGCAACCTCATTTTATAAATAATGTAGGAAGATATATGTGCGTATAATGTTTTCCAAAAGTAAAGAACAACCTTTCTTTTACTTTGTTATCAATGAAACACAAGAAGGTATCATAATCATCATATATATTTCTATGGGGGTTGAAGGGAGTGTATACAGAAGTGGAAAATAAAATCGAAATTTTTCAAAATTTTAAACTCTTTTTTTCTAATATAAGAAATGAATAGAATTTTTGCGAAATGAAATTTAGACTATGCTGTTGACAATTTTAGAGTCCGTGACGATACCGTATACTGGACAGAATTATAATAAACATATTTTTCAGTTCTAAGTTAAGAAGTGTCAATAGCAAAAGGGTTTTAGAATTATTAGTAACGAAGCAGACTAAAATTGGATATGAAAGGTCTTCAGAGCATGAGAAATGAAGGAAATTGTAATCAAAGTTATATAGTATACAAAAGAACACAAGGCGTTAGGTAGGATTGAATATTAAAATCAATGTTATGGACAAGCAATAAATGCCCAAAAAACAAGAAGTGACCAAATATTAAATAGGGTACCGGAATGTAGTTATGTAGAATACGGACAAAATGCTGTGAGAATCTTAGAGAACGAATAAAATAAAAATAGGAAACGAAAATGCGGAACGGCGATAGAGGAATTTCAAAATTTATAATATATGGTGAATAACGTAATAAGAGAAAAGCGGACGGAAATTTCGAAAAACGAAATTTTTACAAAGTGGCGACTTTGATCATATATTGTTTGAAATTAATAGACCTGCATAATCGCGATTAAAGGTTATGAGGATGGGATATTTAAGAAAGATAGGAGGCAAATGTCTGATGGACAAAATAAAAATAATAATTCTAGAAAGAAACTGAATGCGTAAAGTTTATCCCTAAGGAAAGTTAGTTGAGGTAATGTCGTATAACAATTAATGATGGACGAAAAACGAAGGTCAGAGTTAGATGGGGAAGAACCTAATCCAAAGGGGGGATGAGAGAACAGAAAAGAAGGGTGACAGCTTTCCAAATCGGAAGAGATGGAAAGAATTTCGGAAGATAAACATAACGACTTACCTAGTAAGTAGAGTAGAAGGAGCAAAGGAGTTAAATGCATTGAATTTAAACAAATTAGCGTTTATTAGGGAACAAAATGCAAGAACGTTTAAGGCGAGGAGAAAATTTATTCTAGACCTCCCACCAAGGCTAGATGATTAAGGGAAAAAGACAGAGGACAAAGAGGTATGTTCTCGCTTCGATGTTGATGATATCAAATGGCAATTCAAGGAAAGTCTAAAGTTAGTAATTGAATTTCACAATAAATAATTGTAGGGATATCGAAAGATAAAAATTTTCGTGAAAGAAAAAAAAATACATAAAGTGGAATATAGAATGCCAGTAAATAAAGAAATAAATGTATTGCTCTAAAGGAATAACAACTCCCAAAATCTAACGAAAATTTTATTTTCTACTATCCATTATTCACGAAATTCTTGAATATTATTTTCTTTAAAAATTCACCTTTTGTATTGATAACTGTCCCCTGGGATGTTGTTCCATTCTTATTGGAGAATATTCTACAGATGTTCCATAGAAGTAGGACCGACAATTGACTGATCTGAACCACTACCGTGTTTTTGTTGATACAATAAATTCGGGAAGCATTCTCATTAGTGAAAGGTGTGACAAATATTCTCCTGCTTTGACCAGGTACCTGAAATATTGAGTTTTTAGTCCATAAAATATCTTACTACTGTTCCAACGTCTAATCTCGATTTTCTCGATCCTACCGTAACCTTCTTAATCGGGTGTAAATTACGTGGTAACTGAAATCGGATGCTGACGTCCACTACTACATTCACTCCCTATTTATTGTGCTGTTTTTCTGCGATTTCGATTGCTTATTAGTTATAGTGCACGATTATTTGCTGAGGTGCTTATTTGCGAAAGACCTGGATGGTCACAGTCCTCTAAGTCTTCCGCTTCTATTATATGTATTATGTTGTCGACGCGGCTAGATTTAATTTTTCACCGATTTGCTCGCTGCAATAACCTTCTTCATGCAAAATTATTATGCTGGATCGTTTAGCAACACGTTTTAATTTACCAGAGGACATTTGGAACACTGTTATTTACTTATTATACCACCACAATAATATTCAAAGAGAAACTAAAATCGCACTAAAATTTTGTAAATGATGATGAGCCTCTGAGAGAGAGAGAGAGAGAGAGAGAGCAATAATATCTTTGTCTGCCTGGTCCTGTCGATAAAACGTGTCTAATAAATAGATTGGAATAATTCGGTGTTGGGTACTCCGTGTCATAAAATATTTAATTACATCTTTCGCTCATAATTTTCGTTATTTCAATTGCAGATCTCTCTAAGAGAAATATTGGGTCTGGGAAAAAGTTCGTGGCGTTTTTCCCGATAGATGGCATTGGTTGCCGATAACTAAAGAACAACAAGTCACAGCGACACCACCGAGGGCTCGTTTTTTAGATGACCTTCCGAACGTTAGTTTGAGCGTAGAAACATTGTAATCGGTGCAGTGGTTGGAAAGTTATTCGCACTTGAAAATGGAGAAGAATAATGAGAAATTTCGCTATATTCTGCAATATTATTATGATAAAGGGGAAGAACGCTGCGCAGGCTTGTGATAAAATTTGTGCTGTGTACGGTGAAGGTACTTTATCGAAATCTGTTACGCGGAAATGGTTCGCTCGCTTTCGTTCTGGAAATTTCAATGTGAAAGATGAGTCACGCTCCGGTCGTCCAATCACTGAAAAATCTGATGAAATTCTTGAAAAAGTCCAACAAGATAAGCATATCAGCAGTGTCGATATTGGCATGGAGCTAGGCATTGACCACAAAACTGTTTTGAACCATTTACACAAAGCTGGTTACAAAAAAAAGCTTGACGTATGGGTTCCTCATGAGTTGAGCGTGAAAAACATGATTGACCGAATTAACATCTGCGATGCGCTGCTGAAACGGAATGAAATCGAGCCGTTTCTGAAACGTTTAATAACCGGAGATGAAAAATGGATTACGTACGATAATCGGAAGCGTAAAAGATCGTGGATAAAGGATGGTGAGCCGTCACAAGCGTTCGCTAAGCCAACATTGACGCCAAAAAAAGTGATGCTGTGTGTATGGTGGGACTGGAGGGGAATCGTCCACTACGAGCTACTTCCAACTGGTCAGACGATTGATTCTCAACTCTACTGTGCACAACTAGAGAGATTACGCCAGGCGATTGAAAGAAAACGGCCCGAATTGATTAATAGGAAAGGTGTTGTCTTCCATCATGACAACGCCCGACCACACACTTCTTTGATGACCCGTCAAAAATTGAGAGAGTTTGGTTGGGAAGTTTTGATGCACCCACCTTACAGTCCGGATATAGCACCCTCTGACTATCATCTGTTTCGATCTCTGCAGAACTCTCTCAATGGAATTAAGTTGGTTTCAAAAGAAGCCTGTGAAAACTACTTGATTCAGTTTTTCGACCAGAAACCACAGAAGTTTTTCACCGATGGGATCATGGATCTACCAAAAAAATGGCGAAACATTGTCGATAATAATGGAGCATATTCGGTTTAAATGAATTCGTCCACGCGCCATGCGGGGACCAGTTGAATTTTACTGAAAAAACGCCACGAACTTTTTCCCAGACCCAATATATATTAAGATTATCATCGTATATTGCAATAAAACTTATTAAATTAAGGTATCGCAAAACTTTCTCTCTTGGCCAAACTTCCGAGAACGGTTTTGTATATGGCTTTAATATTATTTAACTTTCAAGCAGTAATGATTTAACGCATGCTTTAATTAAAACGAGCAAACTGTAGTTATACAAGTTCGGAATCAAATTTTTATATGTAAAAAAGTAAAACTTGAATGTTCTTTTTTGTTAAAATTCGATATTAATACGCGGTGTTTTGCGCTTGTTCACACAAACTACCATCTCTAAACTAAAATTCTCACCATGCAATACACTTTTTGCCGATGTTAATCTTCTGAATTAAACGTATTAGTGTAATATACGTATTCATCCTTGTTACATTCGCAATTCGGAAACATTGCAGAAAAAACAAGAGAACTGTTTTACCGTTGTTGTCCGGAAACAACTTTGGCGATAATGGTGTGATCTCGTTTATATTTTTGTTTTGCTCCTTGTATTCATTACAGAATCTACTCCAGATTAGTTTGTTCAGTTATCTGTTCGGTGTTTTTGCGATCGTATTTAGTTTCCTGGTATTATACGGAGTGCTAACGAGAATTCGCATTAGAAAATTATAAACATGGCAATATTGTCAGCATTTCAACTGTTAATTTAATCGCTTAAGTATTATATTGAATACTGATTATTGCAAACTAAGCATCGTTTAAATTGTTTTAAATTAAATTAAATGCTTATATCTGCTGTTGTTTGAATTTTTCAAGTTTCATTAAATTTATATTTTTGAGGAAAATTCCGGTTTTGATTTTTTAAATTAATTTAAACTGTTTTAGATAACTGTTGGAGAGTATGATAAAACTACGGATTAAAAATATGCAAGAGAATTGTACGTTTTTATTCTGCTCAAACATTTGGAATTTCTTTGTATTACAAGCTATACAGTTGGGCAAAATTTCATCTGTCTGCCTAACACGCGTTTATTAGCGATAACGAATTTAGTTGAAATTACAAAATTAATTAGTGAGGCTTTTGGTTAAAGTGAACTTGAGATTGTTCATTTATAAATTTGTTATTTTGCATGGGCTTGGCTCCAGGGACGTTCTTCAAATCGTATCTTTCTATGCCCATTATTACACCATCCTATCTTCTATGCTAGTTTTGAGTGGCGTACCTCAGGGTTCCCATTTAGGACCCCTATCTTCTTAAATTAATCTTTTAGATTTTCTAATTTATGGGGTCTTATCTTATATAGACGATTTAAAAATTTTCCAAAATAACACTTCGTTAATAGACTGAAATTTTACAAAATAACTTAATAATTATTGGTGAATTGTGTACAAATAATTACGTATCCTAAATAGTGAAAAGTGCTGCCTTTTTTTAGAGAAACTGTTCCATATTCTTTTCAATATAGTTTATTCCAAAATTTAGTTTTTAGAGTAACTCAATTTAAGAATCTTCCAGTTCGTTCTGACCTTAGTTTATCTTACACCCAACATATATAAAGGTATGGGATTTTTTATAAAATCTTGTAAACATTTTTCTAGTTTGTATACCTTGAAAGTACTGACTTATTCAGTTTTCCCCTCTAAGTTAGAATATACATTAACTGTTTAATATCCACACGATTTCTATCAATAATTACTATTGGAAGATGTTGAAAACGATTTCTTAAGTATCTATTTTATAAGTCTGATGGTATTTATCCCTTTGGTGGTCTTGGCTATTTAAATTTACTTCTCAGAAACAGTTTCCTCTGTAACTCATCTAATAGATAGAGCTGGTGTAAAATATTTATTAAGATTAGGTAACAATTTTTGTTTCACTAATTCTTCTTCCTCAAATCCAATTTAATATCCCGCAATATAATCTGAGATTGTTTAATACTTTCCAAATTCCTAAAACTTGTAGTAATGTATCGTATAAAGTCCCACGTACGCATATATGCAGGAATGCGTTTTGTATTTTGATCCTTTTTTCAATTACTTTATGTAATTCATGAGTAGAATTTCCTTTTATTTTCATTAATGAAGATATATAGTTTCTTATTCATTATGAATGCTAATTTATATACCCATATATTTATTATATTTTTATATCTTAATTTTTATATTGTGTAGATACTTTGTCTTTTTGTACTGTACATTGGCTTACCCAAGTGCTTAATAAATAGAATTTTTGGTACTGAGCGAATAACATAACATTATTATTATTGTTATAATGGCGCTGGGAAACTTTTCACTTAACCTACGTATACATATATGGGTTTGAGTTCGGACTATACGCGGCTGCTACTGCGTTGTTATTATATATCATAGAACAATAAATGAATACAAGATATGTGATGCTTTTTATCGTAAATACCCGTATAAGAAAGAACATTATTATTGTCATTATTATAGTTTTATTTAAATGCAGATGAAATTAGGTACCTCTTTATTGTGTTTTCAGAAATTTTCTGAAGATTGAGTAGGTGTAGAAAAATAACAGTTTTTTGCATTATAATATAAGCATTTGGATTGAGATTAAGTTCTTTAAGGCTTTCATGGGGTTATTTAGGAATTACTCTAATAGCAGGAATTGTAATTTGGACTTGTTTTTGATGCCATACTTACTGGTAATTGTGATGGAGCCTGTGGTAGATTAACTTAATCACTGAAGATTGATATATAACCCCTTTCCACATGAATTTTCGTATTCCGTATACGTATTTCGACAACTAAGTTGTCATTATCAGCAGATAATTAAACAGTGTCGCACCTGGAAAACTACGGCAAAATACGTACGAAACAAATTCCGCACACGATCCGTACCGTTGACAGCCAAAACGCACACTGTATACTAGTTTCACATAATTTTTAAAAAATTGTATTCTAGTCTTAAACTAAGATAAAAAACAAAAGAAAAAATGGAAAGAAAAGAACAGTGCCTACATGTGTTTATTGCACTCTCCCTTATCTGTCGTTTAAGAGATAAAAGAGAGATGAGTTATTGTTAGGGCCCAAGTCATTGTTAAACACATGGCCTTTATTCTTCAAAATGTACATGCTTTCATACGTATCTAATTCGCGATAATTAAACACATTCTTTATCAAATACAAAAAATTCCGCGTTAACACTATGATTACTTTCCAGCACATGTTTTGCTAAACCGAATTTTCCTGGCCAATTGAATTTTATGCGCGCAATGTTTTTTATACCGGGTTTCTATCGATCGTTTTGTTTGGCCGATGTATTGTTTACGGGAATCTCGACCTAGCTACTGTATCTTTTCTGCTAGAGAGATATATTTACTACGTTTCTCTGTATATTTTTGTTAAAGATTGTAAATATTAGGTATAGAAACGTCAAATACGTAAGTGTTTTTATATGAGGCCTAGATTAAATTGTGTTATAATTTGTGTACCAGTAGAAGTTTTATAACTAGTTTATTATTTCTTTGACATTAAGCCAAAAAAAGTCACTTAACTCGACTCACACTTTAAAAAAAAAGAAAAACTCAATTACTTTTCACTCTGAAAATTCATTTCACAATCTTTTTACGAAATAAATTGTAAAAATTTTAAATAAAAATATACTACTAAGCGAAATGCTTGACGTTATTAGGTCGGTGTATATCAAACGTCGGGTTTGCTTTTCAAGCAGGAATAGTGGGTAATGTACGATATTTTTAAAAGTGAAAAAAGCGAAATTTTTAATGCGAACGAGTATTGTGAGATTAACGCCTACTTCGTTCAAGTATTTACCCATTGCAAAAGACAAGTACCGATGAAAAAGTATTGCAACATGATGTGAGTCTAATTTGAAAATATTGCGCCGTCAATAACACGTAACATTAACCAGTTTACCGCGCATAAAAAGAGATTCAAGTTAAAATTTTAGAGAACTTGCAAACAGATTAAATGAAAAAAATTAGAGAAACAAACTGAGTCGATTGAAGGAGTTTTTTTCACAATTGATAACAGACAATTGCCTTTTGTACTCTCCGTAGTTTTCTGCGCCGTATCGTTACATTCAGAATCGATAATTTTTCTTCGCATTTGCTCCACTCATTATGAACTTGATGGAGTTATTGCTTGTTGATGTCTTAAAATATTCATAAACGAGTTGGGTATTATTAGTGGTAATAGGTTTCTCATTGTTACATAATTCTTCATAAAATAATTTTTCTAACTTTTTTGTGTAGCCAAATAATCGTCTACGTTTCGTAGTCAGTACTTTAACTTCGCTTTGCTATTTACTATGGCTCCTTTGTCATGAAAGAGTTTGATATTACTGGTGCTAGTAAACTTCTTATGGTTAGATAATGTTTCTGCTCCTAAAATCTTCCAAAGCCCGTATGTCAAAGCTTAGGATTTGAATAACTTGAGGTAGTGATAAAGCCCACATTATATTGCGACCTCTTCGGGTCTATTATGTTACAAATATCTCTGGAATCGTTTGACTTTCCATATGCCTCTTAAAGTTAGCATTGTTACTGCTTTTTGGATATAATTTTGATCTTGTATCATCAGCTGTTTGTACTTCGACTGCAAGCATTCCAAATCACCTAATCGATCCTTATTCTTGTAAGTGAATTAGGTTAAATCTCGCCTGCCTGGCTTGTTCGTCTTCTACTTCACGTTGAAACTTACTTAAGTGTTGTTTGTGCTAACCATTGTGGTGAGTTCTTAATGTACAATCTCGTTTTTCAGATCGCGAGTGGCTGAAATAACGGGTGTTTTTTTAGAGGTATAGAACTTTAAGTTGGCAACACTTTTTTAACTGGCGGCCATTTTGTCAGCTGTTAAGTGATTTATATTTAGTTTGGTTTGTCATTTCAACATGAATAGACTGACGCCTGAACAACGCTTGCAAATTGTGCAAATTTATTTTGAAAATCATGGTTCTGTTCGAAATACGTATTGCACACTACGTCAATATTACGGTCAACATAATCGTCCATCAGAGCAATTAATTCGATTAACTATGGAACGTTTTCGCACCACGTATACTCTAAATGATAATACGCATCCAGAGAGACGTCGTACAGTGCGTACAGAAGAAGTCATTGCTGCTGTAGAGCGTAGCGTAGAGGAAGACCCGAATCAGTCTATCCGCCATCGTGCACAGGAATTGGATATGTGTCCATCCACTTTATGGAAGATTTTGCGGAAAGATCTAGGTTTGCGTGCTTACAAAATCCAACTCGTGCAAGAATTGAAGCCACACGATCACCTAGCAAGGCGTAGATTCGGTGAATGGACCCAAAACAAGATTGCCGTTGATCCCGATTTTCATAATCGAATTTTGTTTAGCGATGAAGTTCACTTTTGGTTGAATGGATACGTCAATAAACAAAACTGCCGTATTTGGAGTGATGATAATCCTCAAGTGTATGTTGAGACACCGTTATATCCAGAAAAACTGACTGTTTGGTGTGCTTTATGGGCTGGTGGAATAATTGGTCCGTACTTCTTTAAAAACGAAGCTGGCCAGAACGTTACAGTCAATGGTGACCGCTATAGAGCCATGATTACTGACTTTTTCGTTCTTCAATTGAACAATCATGATGTGCAGGAGTTGTGGTTTCAACAAGACGGCGTAACATGTCACACAGCTCGTGCCACAATTGATTTATTGAAGGAAACGTTTGGTAACCGTATAGTTTCACGTTTCGGACCCGTGAATTGGCCTCCAAGATCGTGCGATTTAACGCCGCTTGACTATTTTCTGTGGGGATATGTGAAGTCGCTAGTCTACGCCGATAAGCCCGAAACGATTGACCGCTTGGAGGACAACATTCGTGGCGTCATTGCCGATATACGGCCACAAATGATGGAAAAAGTCATCGAAAATTGGCCCTCCAGACTAGACTACGTCCGAGCCAGCCGCGGCGGTCATATGCCAGAAGTCATATTTAAATTATAATGTCAGAAGATTATCTTTCGAATAAAGTAAATTTCATGTCAATTTAAAAAAATCATATTTGTTTTATTCCATTTCAAAGTTCTATACCCTCTAAAAAAAACACCCGTTAGTACTGCTTCGTTTTAAATATTCGGTAGTTCACATAATTTTGCTGTTTAATACTATTTTTTCTTATTTACTTTTTTCTTCTTAGACTTCCTCTGTTCTTGCTCAGTTAGAAGAATTTAATATAAGTTTTAAATATTATAGAAGAATCTAAATATTAAATATACCGCTTTTTACTTATTTTTTTTAAGCAAAAAAGTATATCAATTTTAATTCCAAGATAATTACTATTGTCTATAGTTTTATTAACTATACGAGAAAATTTTTTTGAATCCTGCCTTGAATACTCCAGGCAACAACTCCCTTTGCATTAAAGTGGATATGATTGAGTTTGCTCGAGTAGATTTAGTTCGTATATATAAGGGAATAAGTTTCACATATCGCCGAACATGTATGGAAATGTTAATTATTCACTTTGCGCTACACATCTACCTAGAATTCCTGGCACTCATAATTTAGTTTCGGATTTATGCGGTGAATATTTGTAATGAAACCTCACATATTTCCGAAGGAAAATCAAGTTAATCCTTATTGTTACGTTAAATTTTAGCAAATGTAAATCTATGATCGAATTCGTATTCAAAATAGTTAGCTAATATGATTAACAAATTTAAGTTTGTGATTGTTATGGTATGGTATTTATAATTAATATTTTATTAGTTTTGGAAAACGTTTCATATTTTGTAAGTTAATTAAATAGTATACTTACATATATTTGTTTTCTAAATCACTGAAAGACCAGAGGTACGCAACGCCATTTGTGAGCATAACGCTCACGAATGGCACAAAGATCTTAGAATTGCGGAAAGAAATATGAGGGAAATTTTAAGACCAACAAAGCTCAACGAAAATTAATTAAGACTAAGTATGAATCAGGAATAATACAAGAATGTAATAAAAGAGATAAGGAAACAAATATTAAAATAAGACGTCTACAATATATATGTATAATGCTACTGTAGGAACTAAAAGGTGAAAGTGGTTGAGGGAGATTTAGAATGAGAGATGAATGAAAGAAGCATATGGAAGAAATCAATTGGAAAGGAAAGACTTGAAATGATTCTATGCAAAACTAGAACTGATCAATCCTGATATATAGGAGTGCCATATATATATATATATATATATATATATATAAACAAGGAACTAGTTGGTAATTCGGTCTGTGAACTGAAAGACTTGATACTTTTTTCTTTAGATTCTCTATATTTCGCCACTGCTTGGTGGCTTCTTCAGGAGAAGCAAGAAAATTATCAAAGCCACACACTCGCGACTCTAAACTAAGTTTAGAGTCGCAAGTGAAGAAGCCACCAAGCAGTGGCGTTAAACCTTCCTTCAGATTACTATATATATATATATATATATATACTACTGTGGGCAAAAAATAGTAAGACTTTTTAATTTAAATTTCGCGCGAAAACCCATTCGTCGAAATATTTTTTTTCTAGGTTGGTATGACTGTCAGTGACATCTGTGCCAAATGTCACATCAAAATAATCATTAGTGTTTAGTATACGCTTGTCTTTCTGAAGTACAGAAAGTGCATTCGGCGATTTTCACAATGAGTGAAATTATTCAACAAAGAAGTTCCATTAAATTTTGTGTACGGAATGAAATTTCTGGTGCCGAAACGTTCAGAATGTCGTAAAAGGCCTTCGGTGATAATTGTTTGTCGCGAGCAAGTGTTTTTGCTTGGTAGAAATTATTCAAAGAGGGTCGAGAACGCGTTGATGACGAACCACGTCCAGGACGGCCATCAACATCAACTGATGATCAACACGTCAATAGAATCAAGGAATTGGTGCTTGAGAATCGACGATTAACAGTCAGAGACTTTACTGGCATCGTTGGAATATCGGAAGGATTAGTGAAAACCATTTTGAAAGATCATTTGGGCCTAAGAAAAGTGAAAGCACGATTTGTTCCAAAATCACTCAATTTTTTCGAGAAACAGCGTCGCGTTGACGTCTGTGAAACAATGATTTCCGACTATCAAGACAAAATGAAAGGCATCATAACTGGAGACGAGACTTGGATCTACGCTTATGACCCGGAAACAGACGATCAATCGGCCGAATATCGTATCAAAGGTGAGCCGAAGCCCGAAAAACCACGTCAAAGCAAGTCAAAAATCAACGTTATGTTGACAGTTTTCTTCGATTATCGAGGTGTGGTGCACTCCGAATTCCTTCCGACCGGTCAAACTGTCAACAAAGAATACTATTTGAGTGTTATGCGTCGTTTGTGCAATGCTATTCGTAAAAAGAGGCTAGAATTATGGGCCGACAACTCTTGGTTTTTGCACCACGATAATGCACCGTCGCATACTGCATTAATTCTTCGTGAGTTTTTCTCCAAATTTTCAACCAATGTCATGCCGCAACCACCGTATTCGCCTGATTTAGCTCCGTGTGACTTCTGGCTATTCAGAAAACTCAAACGACCGCTCCGGGGAAATCGTTTTGAGTCAATTGAAGACATTAAACGTGAATCGCTACGCGCATTGAAGGCTATTCCTGAAATTGACTTTAACAACTGTTTCGAGAATTGGAAGAAACGTACAAGTATATTGGGGCCAGGGGGAATTACTTTGAGGGGGACGAAATAGATTTGGAAGAATAAATTAAGAATTTAAAAATTATGAACAAAGTCTTACTATTTTTTGCCCACAGTAGTATACTCGTATATATATATATATATATATATATAAGTTACCAACTGAAAAGACAGCAAGATAAGTACTTTATCTCGTAGATGACGAAGGCTCAGAACTACTAGATATAATCGACGAGATTTAAACAAAATAGGAGTTGCCGTGCCTGATTTTTTCGATCCAAGATTTCTGAGTTCGATACCTCTTCTTCCTTCCTGTCAGTGTCTAATAAAGTACAAGTTTGGGCCATCTTCCATCTTCCATTTCTAAAAGGTGGCCGAACTAGTTCAAATATCATTTTTCTATCCTCTATGTTATTGTTTCTGTGGCCAACATTCTATTTCCTATTTCTATATTAGTAACTCTTTCTCTTCGGGGCAGTCTACAACTTAATCTGGTACATAGACTTTCCCGGTCGTGGTCCATATTACCTTCTTCTGGGCTTCCGGGCTGGAACCGCGTCACTGGTATAACTGCCGACGATTCGTACCCACTCGTATGGGACATCTTCAGGGCTCAACTACTGCTACTGTCTGTCGCACTGAAACCGAAACGTCGGCAGTTATACCAGTGACGCGGTTCCAGTCCGGAAGCCCAGAAGAAGATAGTATGGACTCTACAACTTGTTCGCAAATAATCAATTTACAGAGCTGTTATTTTCCTTTTATTTTCTTTTTAATATCCAGGTTTCACTAACGAAACAAAAACCAGTTCCGACCATTTCTTAACCTATCCTGCTTTTATTATATTTAGTTATATTTTACAAAATTTAAAGCAACTACAATTTTTCTAGCTTTCTGCACTCTCTGGTTGATTTCTGTCAATTTCGTTACTATATGGTGACGTTAAGGTATTTAAACTTATTTTGTTTATTTGATGTAGCCATGATCATTTAAAAATACTCCAAATTTTGCATCGGAGTTAACTACCAAATATTCTGTCTTACTCACGCTTATTTGTAGACTCTATTTTGTGTATTCGTTGTAAGTAGAGGAACTCCTATTCTCGAACTTCCTCGCTGACCTTGACCACAATGCATAATAATACATTACAAACAAAACAATAAATATATATACACGCCTCATACGCCACTCCAACTTCGATCTTTAAAACTAATTTGATATACATATGTTTAACTCATTTTCTATACCAATTAGTAATACAGAATTAAACATAAATACAATAGTCATTTATTATTTATTTTTAAATATGTACATACATATATTTTTAAATGAATTTTTCTCAATAAATCTACATGATTATAAAATTTTCTGCGGCCCGTATACGGCCAATGTCTAACTTGTTATGCAAACACACTCTGACGTCACTCCATTAAACATTTTATCTATTTCCATATTTTCATCTATTCCACTTCTATCCAAACGATCCACCAATTCTTTATAAAATTTACAATATTTGTTAAAAGTGCTAACCGAGATTCCACCACATCTTTTAAACGCCGCAATTCCAACAAACCTTCATACGTTAAA
The DNA here is from genome assembly GCA_031893035.1 of Dermolepida albohirtum. Lineage (NCBI taxonomy): Eukaryota > Metazoa > Arthropoda > Insecta > Coleoptera > Scarabaeidae > Dermolepida > Dermolepida albohirtum. Next base: position 434,564 of record JAVIWB010004724.1, on the reverse strand, counting down.
TATAAAAACTCTCCATCTTTTTCTATTTTGAATATTCTAGTCGATACAACAAAACATTCAGTATAACACACATTTGCAAATTGAAACTGTTAATAACTGGAAATGCTCCATTGCACTATTTAAAATATTTTTTCATCTTCGCTTTCTCTAAAATAATCGACTACACTCTTTAACTTTTTTACACAAAAAATTTTCACTACAGGTTCAAAGTCAAAGTCTAGTAACAAATCAACACATATCCAATTCGAATGATTTTTATTCAAAAAACATGTCCGTTCTCTTACTAAAGATACATTCCATGATGTTTCTTATACGATTTTGTCCGCATTTTTTATCCCAAAAATCATCCGCACATTGAAGAAAAAATACTTCCATACAAGGGTACACAGTCAACTTCATTCGTAAAATTACCTTCTTCAATAGTAACATTTCTCAATCCATCCTCTTCAATTTTTTGAGAACAATTGTGACTTTATTCTCTTATATTAAATGAACGCTTCATGATAATTCACAATATTGACAACGATTCTATAACAGTAATTTGATGTATATTCGTTCACACACCTTGTTTGAACTTCTTCAGGCTCAGCCGATTCTAAACCCTTCTCATTGACCTTACAATATAGAAATAACCTTGAAATTAATTTGAAATCATCATTGATACTTTATCGGGCTCAGCCGATTCTAGAACCTCCTTATTGACTTTGACTATTCCAACATGCATTGTGGTCAAGTTTAATGAGAAGACTCGACAATCCGCTGGGTCTCTCTAGGTTGTATAGTTTTCTGAATATAAATTCAGATGTATCTTGGGTAAATATTGTTTGAAACAGGTAGAAATAGATTTGACATTATTGTATATATTTAGTTTTTAAAATTGTTTGAAATCATGTAGTTAGAAAGAAACGGATAGGTGCAGTAATCCAGCTTTTATCTAGCTATGAACTTGTGTTAAATGAAGAACAACTTTAAAATATAGATTCTGAAAAAGTTTCACGGAAGATAATTATCTAATTTGAAAAGTTTTAGTGTTAATATTTTTTGTGATTATAAGAGCGGCTGTTTGCTTTTGTTTTAATTTGTTGTCTCTGAAATAAATAGGATTTGATTACATTATGTGGGCATTACAGTGGAGTTGATCTTGGTGTCAGGTCGTGAATTAAGATTCCCGTATTCTCAGAGAATATATTGCATTAGCTCTGTAAATATTGAATTTTTTCAACTCGTTAATTCCTGAACTCAAATAGTCAAAGAAGATCATGCTTTTGCCTTTCGTAGGATTCAAAACTAATTGTATATTATAGGTTTAACGAAACTGTTAACTGAGATAAGTCTTTTATAAGTAACTCGATCGATTAAAAATGACGAAGTGATGGAGAACGATCAGAACTACACTGCCTTTCATTCTAACAACGTTCTCACACGTGTCTTTGCAGATGACTGAACAGGGTTGGGGTGTTTTATTTGATTCGACATATTTCCCAGGTATTGCATCCTCTGGTTGCCGTTTACTTCGCTCTTACGAAATTAACGTAAAAGAAAACATTTTGATAATTCAGAGGTGTATAAAATGCGTTTGGGGTAATTTTCTTGGGGGGAAAGTAAAGTTTGAGAGGAATTTTCAAACTTCCCAACAGGTTATCGAAAGTTAGTAATGGTAATACCTACATTATTGATTAAGTGTGTTTGTAAATTGTCTAATCTAGTTATGAAACTTTCTGGAAAAATTGCTTTTCGAGCAGCCACTTGTGAAGAGAAAAGTAATCTCTAATGGAATTTGAAAAATATAAAAGATTAAAAATGTGTATATACGTGTTATTTACCTGGATTGAATTGGTTTCTTCTTTGTGTTTCTTAGGTCGTAACATCAAATGATATTATTAAACATATGGTAACACTGGCCAACAAATTTCAACTTTCGGTTTTGCTATCAAGTGACGAACACTAATTTTTACAGACGTACACTGATTTTTTTATTTTAATAAAACGTACATGATCAAGTAAGCTCTAATTTGATTTGGATTTTATTGAAAAGAATTTTCTGTTTATAACACGCTATATTTCAAATTTTTACAATTAGAAATGTGACAAAATATGCATTGTTTCTTATAAATAACATCTATAGCTTCCCCTCTTTAACATTCAACAGTAATCTGCTAATATTTTAGGATCATATTTGCCCTGGTATTGTTTCTCTGTTCTCAAAATTGTCTTGGTGGATGGGTTGTATGCGCTTATCACTAACGTCGAGTCGAAATGATTTCCGGACAAAAGTCAAAGTGAAATGTAAAATGTGCACTTTGAGGGAAACATTGCAACCAGTACCGTGAAATGCTTGTATCATAACCATTACCAAAGTCTTGTAACTTTCAGCTTCTTTGTTTGTCAAAAGACTGGTAAAAACTTGTTCTATGGACAACTACGCAACTTTTTCCCGCGTTGTTAATTTCTATTTTCTTTTAGTTTTCCTTCTGTTACCTTTGGGAGTGCTTCTCGAAAATATTTAGAACCGTCACTTTTTGGTCCAGTGCCTTAACAAAGCTTTTCATGGGCCCTAATTTAATATACAGAGGTGACATTATGATTTCTTCCACTAAATGTTAATGTCGTAAATTGTCTTTTCTTAGTATAAAGTTTTGTAGCAGTGGGCACTTCTGCTTAATGCAATAGTTTTCCACTATGACTGTTCTAAAAACATAAGAGCAACAATATTTGGTATGCCCTGATTGCATACCAAAAATAATTACAAAAACTTTAAAATTCACACAATTGTTCCAGGAATAGTATTTATACTTTATCTCTAACAAGTTGCAGTAAATCAAGTTGTCAGCTACACTAGAGAAATGTATAAGACTTTCGTATGTGCATTATCTTCTTAACCAGAAATAAGCCAACACTATCGCATTTTGAAAAATTTGTACTTTTTACGTCTAGTTTGTTGTTCTACGAGGGTGGTCTCATAAGTACTAAAAGTACTAAATATCACTGTATTATAAAGTACACAATCTATAAAGCACATATTTCAAGATTGAAGACGCCACGTTTTTTAGTATTTGTTTGGCAGTCATCAATATTGAACGTTTGCAGTGAATTTGTAAAAATGGAGAAAATTGGTCACCTTTACGTGATACAATACTTTTATTTGAAAGGCCTCAGCCGAACCGACAAGCTGAACTGGATTCTATTCTGGGTGAGTTTGCTCCTTCGTTTACAACAATGAAATATTGTGTAGCAGAGTTTAAACAAGTGACGAGCTCCAGAAATGGTGCAGAATATCCACAAATGAGGTGCTGGATGAAACTGTGAAAAAAATCCAAAGTGTGCGAGCCAGCAGACAAAGTAGGCATTTCAAAAAGCATGGTACATCGTATATTATCTGAAAATTTGGACATGAGAAAGCTGTGTGCAAGATGGGTGCCGCGTTTGCTCACACTTGAGCAAAAAACAGTATCGCGAAGATATTTCAACTGAGTGTTTAGCGAAGTTTCACAGCAACGAACCAGAATTTTTACGCCGTTTCATAACCATGGATGAAACATGAGTTTATCACTTCACACCCGAGACAAAAGAACAATCAAAACAAGGGACTCAAAGGGGAGAACCGATTCCAAAGAAGACGAAGACCGTTTCATCTGCAGGCAAGGTCATGGCATCGGTTTTTTTGGATGCACATGAAATAATTTTCATTTACTATCTTGAAAAAGGAAAAACTATCAAGGGCGAGTATTATGCGAACTTATTGCAACGTTTAAGCGAAGAAATCAAGAGAAAACGGCCGCATTTGGCTAAGAAGAAGGTATTGTTTCATCAAGACAATGCACCAGCTCACAAATCCGTTATTGCAATGGCTAAAACTAATGAATTATGCACGATATTCGCCAGATTTAGTTTCCTCGGATTATTTTTTGTTCCCATACTTGAAAAAATAGCTCAGTAGTCAAAGATTTTCCAACGATGAAAATGCGATGTCGGCAGTTAATGGCTATTTTGAGGAGCAAGGCAGTTCTTATTATAAAAAGGGTATCGAATTTATTGAACATCGCTGGGAAAGTGTATAGAGCTGAAAGGAAATTATGTTGAAAAGAAAATATACTTTTTCCAAAATTTTTGTGTTTTCTTTGTTGGGTTGGGTACTTCTGGGACGACCCTCGTATTTACTGATTGTTAGTTACGGACGGTTGTTTAGCTTCGTATGTTCCTTAATATACAACTACTTCCTAATCAAGCCTTATAAAAGCGAAATTTAGATGAGGAATTAACGTATTCTATTAAGAGAAACATAATACGGGCGCACAATATTAATTAAATATGCATTAATCTATGACGTTATTGTCTCTAAGTATTATATTTTGACAGATTTCCCTTTAGTCTATACGCGAGTAAATGAACGTACCCATACGATGTGTTCCATTAATTTTATATTGCCCGTCGGCGTTATTATTCGGCAGTTAGAGAAATACCAACCTCGGAACGGAACGAAGAGAACTTTGATCTTTAGTGAAAGTCTATACAAACGAAGGTATATTGTGATAACCCCGCTTGAATTTATGTGTGCGTCAGTATGTGTGTGTTTAGCGCCTGTGTGTGCGTATATTCAAGTTTATGCTCGTCTTATACGAGGCGGGAGATCGTGCGAGAGGAATTTCACAAAATGAAACATGTTTCACCATCACGAAGCCGTGCTACCAACACATAAAAGTTAAATTAGTGCTCCTACAAGGATATCAAGATCGGTCGGGTATAATAACATGAAATCGCATGCTCGTACCGACGGTAAATGAAGATCGTTGGAGATTTTGCGTTTTCCAAGTCGTCGAGAACATCTTGAAGCTTTCAGTTGGGGCCTTTTTCCTTCCTTTTTTTAAGTTATGGCAGTGATGCGCCTGTAAAGGCTTAATGAGTTTCGTAATTGTTTAGGTTCAGATGGAAATACATATATGTTATTGGTAATGGGTCGAAACAAACGAACGTTCTCGGTCGAAACCAGTTTTTAGTGCGTTTTGCATTGGAACACAAATTGCATAATAATGATCTGTTTTAAAATATAAAAAATATATTTTAAATTAATTTTTATCTTTTAATGTACGAGTATTATTAATTTGTAATAACAATTCAAAATAAGATAAAAAGTAACTAAACAGTATGGTTATTAGCATACTAAATATCAATTTTTATATTTGGTCACTAAAAAATTTTCATTTATACAAAATAATCTTCAGAAAAAAGTAATTGAATGTAAAACAATTTCAGGTATCTGAATGTAAAAAAATTCATGTTGCAAGTGCAATTCAAATCCTCGAATGCTTGAAACTGCTAAAAGTATTAATTACTGCCACAGGCGATCTTCGAAATAGTAATGGGATTTATAGCGATAGAATTACTGAACGCATTTTCAATAAATTTTTGGCAGCGAACAAAGACTTGGAAAAATACTTGAATAATGTTATTAAAAAGGGACTCAAGGTATTAGATAACGCAAAAGATGAGGCAGACGACTTGAAGGTAGATCTAAAGGAGACGAAAGACGAAGAAGGAGATGGAGAAGGGAAATTTAATAAGTATTCCTCAAATAATGTTCGAAGTGTAAAATGTAAGGTTCAAAAACATTTCGTAATTCTGATTTAGATTTGGACATATTAAAAATACCAGACCTTATACTGTATGTTATAAGATCAATGATATTTAGGCAATTATAAGGATTCACTATTAAGATTTTGGAAATCAGCAGTAATAAGGTTTAATACCCTTTTGTTTAATAGTGACGAAAGATGTATACTCGAAACTGACATTTTAAAATCGTATTTACGTTTGTAATGGAATTCAGTGCTTTATTCAATCTGTCAGAATTAGCTTTGTAGACGTCCAAATATTAAGAATGGGTGCATCAACTGAAAAAAAACGTATTGAAATTTAAATGATGAATGGTTTTCGTGATCGTATCATAACCCATGAAAAAGTATGTCAATTTATTTAAAATTTGTCTGTACTGTCCTTGGTAATAATTTGAGGAAGTATAATTTAACCGAAAATGTTAGAAATTTACAAAAAAAGAGGCGATCAAAGGTCTCAACTAATGAAGTTATTGTTTAAGATTAGAAGAATCACCACAAATTTATACTACTACGTACTAAACTATAAGTTGTCGACCAGTGGGCAAAATATTGAAGCATGAAATATATCATCCGTTTAAGCTACATTTAGTACAAGAATTATTGGACGAAGTTTATGAACGTAGAATTGAATTTTGCGAAATGGTGATGGGGATTTTTCAGACACGGTAGACTAGTAAAGTAGAGACATTTTAGTTCTTTCGCGTGGTCGAGTTGTTTCTCGTATTGAGGAAGAAGGGAGAACTACCTGTAAGTGTTTGGTTCCAATAACATGGAGTATCTTCTAATTATGTGCATAAAATTCGAAGTTTTTTGAATGAAACATTCCCAATTCGGTGGATTGGGCTAGATGATTCATTGATTGAACTGTATACTCTCCAAGTTTAAATCCCTTTGGAGTCATTTAAGAATCTGTGGTTTATACTAGATGACCCCATAATCTAAGTTACGCAGAGAATAATTGAGGAAGTTCAATTAATTCGTGAGAAGCTGTTGGCCAATATCATTCGAAAGTTTATTCACAGACTTACACACTGTCTAGAAATGAACGGTCATCATTTCAAAAAAATTATCTATTAAAAATTAAGCTATCTTTTCTTGTCAATAAAATTTGTTTTATAAGATTTTGTTAAATATCTTCGTTATTGTTGAATAAGATGATGGTAAACCCTATTATTTTTGAATTCTCAAAGCAAAGCTCTATTGAAATTTTCAAACATATACAGGGTGCTTCATTTAAGTCGAAAAATTTAACATATTTTTCGACTAATAGAATCATCTATTTGCATTTATTTAAATGAGGAGAATCCCTCCTATTGAAACCACATATCCTATAGATCAATATTCTTTAATTCGGGCCACAAAAATTCGGTTATCATCCGACGATATCGATCACCATTTACAGTTACAGCTCCATCAGCAGTAATTTCAAAGAAGTAAGGTCCAACTACGCCACCTGACCACAACGCACACCAAACAGTTTACATGTTAATTTTGTTTATTAATATAGCCACCAAGTTCAAAATGCGCCTCATCGGAAAACATTATTTTTTGAGAAAAATCAATTGACAAATTGACAAATGAACGATGTCTTAAATGATCTAATGGCTTCAGTTCCTGTGTTATTTGAACCTTATATGCCTTCAGAGCTAAATCCTTGTGTAAAATACGCTACGTTGTTGATCCACTAAGTCCAAGTTGTTGTGAACGTCGTCTAATTGACATTTTAGGATCTTCAGCAATATTTTCACGAACCAAACCAATATTTTCTTGTGAACGACCACTGCGACGGTATTTTTCACTTTTTTGATCTTCCACGGAACCGGTCTCTTGAAATTTTTTAATAATTCGACCAATAGTGTTTTCCGATGGACGATTATGTAAACCATAAAATTCACGTAATTTTCTAAAAACTCTTTTCGCAGAACGCTGATTTCCATAAAATAATTCAACAATTGCAACGCGTTGTTGTACCCCGTACGAAGACATTTTTATAAATGTCATATATCACACTTTTTAAATGCCCACATACTCACACAAATTCAGTGCGCCATCTATATTTTATTTATTCTTAAAAAAAATCGAGCAATTTGAAGCACCCTTTAGTTTGTATATTGTTCTGTACTTAGTTGTTGTATTGTTATTGTATTAAGAAAGGATAGAATTAACAATTACAGTCAGTCAATATTTAATGTTTTGAACATCAGTTCAGTATTTATTAGAATTATAATATAATATTGCTTTAGTTAATACTTGAAATAAGAGTTTCTTCTAAGATCTTCAAGAACTAACACCTTGACAAAAAATTATATTATACGTAGTATTTATAAACATAATGCTTGCGATGTTTATAAAAGTTTTCGAATGCTACCGAAAAAGCTTTTTGTAAAAGAAAACAAGCGAGTATTCGAAATCCGCCCCTTGTTTTCGTATGTGTCAAATTCTACAGCAACGCTTCTGTTAGAATTCGATTTTGTTCACGAATCCAATTTTATTTAGCAATATTCCATCGAATATACCGCGCGTACATCCACGTAAAAATCCATCTTTGTGCGCACCTGCTCTTGTGTACTTAAACCGATCAATCAATACGAAATTAAAGTCCATTCTTTGCCTATTTGAAACAATAAAAAGGCCGACTTCTATGTGCACGTATGTAGGTCAGACGAAAGGGTTAGAATTCAATGGGGGTGATTTTTGATGACATGACCTCGTGTATTTGATCCAAGTGGAACTACTGCCACTAAACAGCTGTTAACCGGTTTTTAAATGGAACGGGGGATTTTCGATAGCAATCAGGAAGTAATTACGACAGTTATTCGATGTCAAGTTACTTCTGCGGACAAGCTAAAGATTTTAGATTTCGCTTTTATTGCTTGTTTAGATGAACGTTCGAGATACACTCATTTGAAGTTCGCGTTGACGCTTTTCTAAAGTAAAAGGAGGTTTTTCTTTTAATTTTATTATTGTTATACAGCATATATACATAATGTAAAGATTCGGTATAGAATTTAAAATTACGTTTCCTAAGATGTTTCCATTTCTTCAGATAATCCATCTGATTCTGTCGACATATGAAAGCAATTAAGTAGTGAGCTACTGGCTCATAGTACTTGAGATCTTGGTCTCGAATCCTACGCTACCATCCGAGAAGTAAATGCTGACAGCCAAGTCGAGATTAAATATCAGTTCATTGCTCTTTTATCCAATCAAGTAAAAGAACAAGTTCAGTGGATGCAATACAGATATGTTCTTTATGTTATCATTGCTTACTTCAGAAGATTGATTATTTTAGAAAACGCAGCCACCAATCGAGTTAAAAATTTAGCAAAATATTTATTAGTGTTCGTTTGCTTCTCATAAATAGACAGATTGGTGATATTTTTGTATAGAAAGTTAAAATTTTGATGTTCTGGATTATCTTTAGTACTTTTAGTGAAGATAAGTTCTGAGAACCTTTTGTTCGAGTGTGTCTAGCGAACTGTTGAAATTATGACTGAAAAAATAAACATTCTACGATGTCGAGTCAAATTTTATGTTGGGAAATGTTGTTGGCGTACGTAGTTGAAAGGTGTTTGAAATTGCGCGTTTTTTTAAGAACATTTATAAAAATGGCTTCGTACACGGTACAACAACGCGTTCAAATTGTTGAATTATTTTATGAAAATCAGCGTTCTGTGAAAAGAGTTTTTAGAAAATTACGTGAATTTTATGGTTTACATAATCGTTCACCGGAAAGCACTCTTGGTCGACTTATTAAAACATTTCAAGGGACCGGTTCCGTGGAAGATCATGAAAGTGAAAAATACAGTCGCAGTGGCCATTTACAAGAAAATATTAGTTTGATTCGTGAAAGTGTTGCTGGAGATCCTCGTCCATTAAACGACGTTCACAACTTGGACTTAGTGAATCAACAACATCGCGTATTTTACACAAGGATTTAGCTCTGAAGGCATATAAGGTTCAAATAACACAGGAACTGAAGCCATTAGATCATTTAAAACGTCGTTCGTTTGTCAATTTCATCAATGAACAACCAGCTGATTTTTCTCAAAAAATAATATTTTCCGATGAGGCACATTTTGAACTTGGTGGCTATGTTAATAAACAAAATTGCCGTATCTGGGATGAGGAAAATCCACAAATTATTCATGAGAAACCTATGCATACTAAATGAGTTACTGTTTGGTGTGTATTATTGTCAGGTGGTGTAATTGGACCTTACATCTTTAAAAATACTACTGATGAAGCTGTAACTGTCAATGGTGATCGATATCGTCGGATGATAACCGAACTTTTGTGGCCTGAGTTAATGAATATTGATCTAGAGGATATGTGGTTTTGATTTATTGAGAGAAAAATTTCCTGGACGTGTAATCTCAAGAAACGGTGATGTTAATTGGCCGCGAAAATCATGTGATTTGACACCGTTAGACTATTTTCTTTGGAGTTATTTGAAAAGTCAGGTTTATAACAACAATCCACAATCAATTCCTGCTTTGAAAGATGAAATTATTCGTGTCATTGGTGAAATAGAGCTTCAATTCTGTCAAAATGTCACTGAAAATTTCAACAAAGAGTGGACCTCTGCGGAGCTGCAAGAGGAGCCCATTTGGCAGATATAATTTTTCGCATATAAATGTTAGAACTGATACTTCAATTACCAATAAAAAGTTTTTGAAAGTGAATTCAAGTTATGTGTTTTATTTATTTTAAGAAAACCGCGAAATTTGAAACAGCCTTTGTTTGTAGACCATAAATACTTACTTATTCTGGGCGATCTGCTACCTCAATGATAGTTTTTTTTTTAACTTCACAGTTCTTGTTATGTGAACATCTAATTTATTATTTTAAATTTCGGATACTATAAGTCTATATGATTTGCTTTGTGTTTTTCATCAGAGAAAGTTATGAATAATATTTAAACTGTTTTGTAGAAAGTCTATGTCATTTATATTCTTATTACTATGATACATTTAAATGTCTTCTGCGTAAGCCAATACATTATATTTAAGAGATGTAATTAGATCATTAATAAATAAATTAAACAAAAGTAGGTCAAGGTTGGAACCCAAGGGACTCTGATGTCGAATTAGAAAACTTTTCAAATTTGAAATAAATATGAGGGGTGAGGGCTGTTGCCGGTAAACAATAATTATGAAAAGAAAACTATTGTCACTATCCTTTAGGACTATTAAAACAGTGAACTATTTATCCTAACTTTTTGCTGATATGTCTTACCGTTTTGGAGATATTAAAGCAAATAGCGAAGGGTTGTGTTGCCAAAAGAGCACTTCAACCCCCGAAAACGATCGATTAGGCAGTTAAAAAATTTACCGCTGTTCTTACACTACATCAGTCTATAAACCCACCAAGTTTCATTTAAACCGCTGAGGGACACTTGCCTGTGTGTCCCTTGTTAGTATATATTGTTTTCATCGATCTTCGATGAAAACTAAAGAAATAACGAAATTATTACGAAACTTATTTTATTCAGTGTTTAACATTTCATTTCTTTTTCGTTACTTGCAAAATTAATGTAGCAAAATGATCAATTTTTTTTTAAAACACAGTTCGCAAATACGAAGTCGGTCTACCACTTTCATAAGCAACTATTTATATGTACAAAATTTCGCGAATCCTAATATATTTTTAGCCGCTCTTCCACATCATAAAAGCATATCATTAACATGACTAACATGTAGCGAACATATGTGTAACATACATATGTGTTAACGACGTATGTACATATGTAAAAACTGGTGATTACCCCAGAGCAATTAAGTACGTCGCTAACCAGTTTAAAAATATGAAGTGACCGACCAGCAAGTGAGCATTTGCGAAATATATTCGGGTTTTAATATTATACAAAGGTTATTTGAAAAGCGATGGTAAATAAATGGAATCAATCATCCTACAATATGACCATATAAACATGTTTAATAAAACATTTTACTTTTGAAAATCAGTTTGATCATTTTATTTACTTGGATTGAATAAAATGAGAAATAGACACAAATGTATTTTTGAAAAAATAACGATTACTCTGAATGATCTAGATATGAAACAGGGCTGGGGAAAATTATAATTTTCCGTTATACAAATATATCTAAAGATGGCAAATATGTAGGTAAGGTAAAAATTGCCATTCAAGTATTGACTCGTATAGAAGATACATACGAGGATAGTTTGACAAGTAGTTAGAATGACACATAGGTGGCGCTCTAATTGGTAAAATAAATGCACTGTAATTTAGATGGCTATTTATATGTTTACATTCCGATATTTAGATAAATCGGTTGATTAGTTTATTTTTGACAGCTGATTGAAAAAGAAGTACACGTCGTTTTGTTAAAATGGAAAAAGCAGAGTGTCGTGCGGTGACTAAATACTTCGTAATTAAGGGTATGAAAGCTACCGAAATAAAAGATGAGTTATGGAAAACATTAGGTGAATCTGCTCCATCATCCGCCACAATAAGTAGATGGGTAAATGAATTTAAACATGGTAGAACAAGCTGTGTTGATGAAGCGAGCTCTGGAGCACCCAAAATCCTGACTTCTAAGGAAATGATTATAAAAATTCATTATATTATTACGCAAGATCGATGACTTAAAGTGAAAGAGATAACAGACATGGTAAACATTTCAACAGAACGCGTACATCACATTTTAACGAAAGAATTGGGCCTTTCCAAGCTTTCGGCAAGATGGGTGCCGCAATTGCTTACGACTGATCAAAAGTTCACTCGTTCGCGTATTTCCAATAAGTGTTTGGACCGTTATAAGCGGAATCCGGTTGATTTTTGTAGGCGATTTGTTACTTGCGATGAAACCTGGATACACTACAGTACACCCGAAACTAAACAACAGTCGAAACAATGGTTAGAACGCTGTTCTGCACCACCAAAGAAAGCGAAAACCACTTTATCGGCAAACAAGGTGATGGCATCAAGTTATTGGGATTCAAAGGGCATTTTGCTCATTGATTGCCTTCAGAAAGGTGTCACAATAAACGGACAATATTATGCAGAACTTCTACAAAAATGAAATGTCGAGATTCGTGCTAAACGGACAGGAATGGCAAAGAAAAAGATTCTGTTTCACCAAGACAACGCTCCCTCGCATACCAGGACAGTTGCGATGTTCAAAATCCACGAGTTGCATTTCCAATTAGTACCGTATGCGCCTTATTCGCTGGATCTAGCCCCTTCCGACTTCCACCTCTTTCCAAAATTAAAAACGGCACTAGGTGGAAAGAAATTTTCGTCTAACGACGAGCTTATCATCTTCGTAAATAAGTATTTTGCAAGCCTTCCGGAATCGCATTTTAGAGATGGCATAAGGGCATTGGAGCACCGTTGGAGTAAATGTATTGCTCTTTTAGGAGAATATATTGAAAAATAAAAATTATTTTGTATTTAAAAAATTCGTTTTTCTTTTCCATTCTCACTACTTGTCAAACTACCCTCGTACACAGTGTGTCGCAGAGAAAACGGAACTGTTTTGAAATAGTAGTTGTGCCATCTATTAAAAAAAAATATGCGTAGGTAAGGTAGATCTTTCGCCAATGTTATGTCAAAAAATCATGACATTTGCATCATTAGAAGCAGAGAAATTGCGCATAAAGTAATAGTACGTATTTGGTATTGGTTGAAAAATGAATTTCGAACAAAGAGCAAATATCAAGTTCTGTTTTAAACTCGGTAAATCGTTTACTGAAACATTTAATTTGATGAAACAAGTATATGGTGATGCGTGTTTATCACGTACGAGTGTGTATGAATGGTATAAACGATTTAAAGACAGTCGTACGGACATAAATGTCGACGAACATCCTGGTGCAAAAAATCTGTTGTTACGGAAAGTAACATCGAGCTCGTGCGTGAATTTATCACAAATTAGTCGAAATCGTCATTGTAATAATGGAGAATGGAATTAAATATATCCAAAGCTTAAATTCATCGCATTTTTAGACAGCTTTAGAAACTGACAAAGATTTGTGCAAAATTTGAACCACACAAGCTAATTGAATTCAACATTGTACAGACTTGATTAAAGACTCAAAAAAGGACGAAAACTTTAGGTATTCTATTGTAATTTGCGATGAGACGTTGTGTTTTTAATGTGATCCAGAGACCAAGCGTCAAAACTCTAAATGGTGGCATCCTAATGAAGAAAGATCGAAAAAAAGCCGTTTGGAGAATTCAAAAGAGAAGGCAATGTTGATTTGTTTTTATGATTCGAAAGGATAATGCACAAAGAGTTTGTATCAGCTAGTCAAACAGACGATGCTCTATATTATCTTGGTTTTGCGAAGCGTCTTTTGGCGAGTACATTTTAATCATCAACCATTCACCGTATTCACCGGATTTGGCCCCCTGTGATTTCTATCTATTCTCCAAATTACATTTGCCAATGAAAGGACAGCGTTCGACCGACCTCGAATCCATTAGAAAGGCGTCGACAGCGATGTTGAAGGACATCTGTAAAGATGCACTTAAAAATTCATTCGACATGTTAATTGACTGTGCAAAACGTTGTATTGAAGCCGAAGGCGACTACTTTGATTAAAATAAATGAATTTTACCAAAATAATTAGCTTTTGTTTTTATTTTAAAAAAGTTTGGTTTTCACCGCGACAGACTGTGTATAATTATTACATTTAATTCGCCGAAACAGATTTTTAGAGAAACATAGTGAAGCTTGTATATGTGAATATATGATAATTATTTAGCACGAACTCGCGAAATGCTTTCAGAGCATGAATAATCAAGTGCGAATAGCAATAAATAAATTAGCTCTTTGCAAAATGCCGGCTCGACGTTGATCCGCTATCTATAATGTACATTAGTCAAAGCTTTTGGTCATGCCACCATCCGTGACAATACTTGACACTTGGTTAAATTGTATTACATAATTACGTTAGATAATTAACAGTGATTATGTGATATGAATTAAATTATATCTAATTTAATAATCTATATATTAATACACCACTATATGTTCTCTAAAATGAATAATTATTTCGTTTATTTCCAACAAAATCTGAAGAAAAAATTTTTTTAGCAATAATTTAATTTATTAATTTTATTTACTTCATTTATTTAGTTATTTGAAATACATAGTGTAAGATTATATGAATTTAAATTATGAAATAGTCTAGTGATTTCAACTCATAATGTAAAACTACCTTTCACGGATAAATTATACAACGCTGGCTTCAGTAATTCTGCGGTGGAGATGAATCTTTTGAAAATACGCCTTGGGGTGGGTCCAAAACCTTGGTCAACTGTGAAATTCAAGGATTTTAGTGTAAGGTGACCCAAGTTAAGCTCCAACAAAGCTTTTTAAATATTAACAGAAATACGTACTATGGTATCTTCATGTCATAGATTGAGTTAAGATGTAGATGGAAAGGTAGATAATACGAGGGTAGTTTGACAAGTAGTGAGAATGGAAAAGAAAATCGAGTTTTTTAAATACAAAATAATTTTTATTTTTCAATATATTCTCCTAAAAGAGCAATACAATGCCCTTATGCCACCTCTAAAATGCGATTTCGGAAGGCAAAAAAATACTCATTTACGAAGATGATAAGCTCGTCGTTAGACGAAAATTTCTTTCCACCTAGTACCGTTTTCAATTTTGGAAAAAGGTGGAATTTGGAAGGGGCTAGATCCGGCGAATAAGGCGCATACGGTACTAATTGGAAGTGCAGCTCGTGGATTTTGGACATCGCAACTGTGCTGGTATGCGAGGAAAAGTTGTCTTGGTGAAACAGAATCTTTTTCTTTGCTATTCCTGTCCGTTTAGCACGAGTTTCAACATTTAATTTTTGTGGAAGTTCTGCATAATATTGTCCGTTTATTGTGACACCTTTCTGAAGGCAATCAATGAGCAAAATGCCCTTTGAATCCCAATAAATTGATGCCATCGCCTTGTTTGCCGATAAAGTGGTTTTCGCTTTCTTTGGAGGTGTAGAACCACGTCCTAACCATTGTTTCGACTGTTGTTTAGTTTCGGGTGTACTGTAGTGTGTCCAAGTTTCATCGCAAGTAACAAATCGCCTACAAAAATCAACCGGATTCTGCTTATAAAGGTCCAAACACACATTAGAAATGCGCCAACGAGTGAATCAGTTGTAAGCAATCGCGTCACCCATCTTGCCGAAGGCTTGGAAAGGCTCAATTCTTTCGTTAAAATGTGGTGTACGCATTCTGTTGAAATGTTTACCATGTCTGCTCTCTCTCTCACTTTGAGTCGTCGATCTTGCGCAATAATATTATGGATTTTTATAATCATTTCCTTAGAAGTCACGATTTTGGGTGCTCCAGAGCGCGCTTCATCAATACAGCTTGTTCTACCACGTTTAAATTCATTTACCCATCTACTTATTGTGGCGGATGATGGAGCAGATTCACCTAATGTTTCCCTTAACTCATCTTTTATTTCGGTAGCTTTCATACCCTTAATTACTTAATTACGAAGTGTTTTGTCCTAACTTTTCTCACAGAAAATTCTGATAATAGTTTGGAAGAATAGGGTAACTGATTATTCTATAAACTATAGAATATAGCTAGAATTAGCAATTTATCCCCGACAAATTTTATTTCTTTTACTATTTATGGTCGGTTATAGCCAAACAACCTATTAAAGGCCACGTATAATTAAAATAAGCCTCTTCGAAGCAAGTTTACGACTTGATGAGCAAAACGATACTATTTGAATAGCCAAGTGCGATAGGTGTACTATAGGAGAATGCGCACTTTCATTTTCAAAGAGCTGGGGCTTTACCGGGAACATTATGGTAGTAAAGTCAGGTTCATTTGTTAGGCTAATCTGTCATCGCAAGATATTTCTTTTTTTGACCTCTATAGCATCTCGCGCTATCATGAAATGCATCACCTCATCTGCTCTTTGAAAAAAGTATGAGGTAGTCAAAGAGACAAACTTTTCTTGTCTATAGATATTCTGTTGCAATAACTTATATGCTTGTAAGACTCGAGCATTTTCTTAATAGTATCATTATTCTTCTCAGAAGGATTTCCAAACAGGAGCTTTCTCTCTTGAACTCCTTACGCCATCTGAATACGTTCGCACGATGTGGATAATTGTCTTCTGCCAAATGGACCATCTCCTTCAAACGTGGATAGATATTTAATACATGAGAAAGGTTGTAGTGCAAAATTAGTCAGTACTCTGTCTTTGACTAAGATGCAATAGCGAGCCGTTTATACTACCATAGTTCGGAAACAACTAACTCAGAGACAATGAATTGCCAGCCATATTGCAGGCTTTCCAATCAATACTGAATCATATTAGAAAACTTTTGTAGAGTTATATGAAGTTACGTAATACATACTGAGTTATTTGTGCTCTTAAGTTAAAGTTTTTATCAGTAATCTTTTGCTACAAGGGAAGGTGTAACAATTCTATTTGTTTCATTCCATTCGAAATTATTTTCTTTGGGCGAAGGTGTGTTTCTGACAGTATTATTATACTTACGATATGTGTTCCTAAATATTTAGCATTCTCGATCTGTATAAATTCTCAATTATTTAATTCGACCAATAAGCAGTTGCTTTTCATTATAATTAATGTAATTTGTACTAACTTGTTTTCGTTAGCTCTCATCATCGAAATTTTTAACCAAATTTGATTTCTTTCTAAACTAGCTTGCAGATTTTCTGAGGCATTATTTTCGTAAGTCGTTTTAGTCAGAGATCAGAAACATATATGCATACATGATCTATCCTGTTCTACTATTTACAATATTGTGGTGCGGAGGCTGAGTTTTTTCCATGATTTTCCATCTCGAGGTTCAATCTTCAGGTTCTCTTTGTGTTTTCTGAGCACTTTTATCATTTATGAATTCCAACCTTTTGATAGTTGTCTCTCCTTAATGATAAATACATAACTTAATTACTAATCTATTGCTTTGGGATATTAAGAGAAAAAATCTCTGAATATAAATTTGTTATGGTGTGGAATAAGGTTGTTTATGTTGATAGTATTACAGAAAACGTATTAAAATGGAAGCCTTCCAACAGTGTATTTAAAGTTCTACTGATTTAGGCAACAAAGTTGTTATTCTGAGTAGAAGAAGGGTGTTATATTTACGTTGGTACTAAAAATTCCACAGAATTCAGAGTATATTTTTAGCTAACTGATGTGGTGAAGAGCGTTCCATTTCGTCCATTATTCAATCTACTTTGCATAATATAAATAGTATAAAATTAAATTGAAGGTTAACGCGTTCGCAAGTACGGAGGCCACTTTTGCGATAAATTCATCATTTAATTAAAGGAAAGTGACTACCGTAACCTTTATTCGTGTAGGTAATCTCGGCGTATTAATTAGGAATTGATTACGCGGCGTTTTTAGCTTATTATTTAACTTTACGTACGGCGGCTTTCCGAAAGCAGTAGAAAATTAATTTTAAATATTTTCTTTTATAAAGGTATCCTTTTCATAACAGTAGGGACCAGGGGACTTATATTATGTAATTTATGATATTAATAATTCAATAGCGAACATGCTGTTTTTTCACATTCAAGTCATGCTACAGGTGTGTAAGTTTTCATTATTTAAACATGGTTTCTGCTAAATACCAGAAAACATGTAAATTAAAATAAATATTTTAATTTACTTCTTAGAATATTTACCCGTAAGGTAGTATTATATTAAAGAAAGATAAAAATATTATTAATATATTTTTTAAGGTGATTTTGATGGAGCCTGTGGTTGATTAACTTAATCACTAAGGTTAATATATAACCCTTTTCCACATTAATTTTCGTAATTCTGTATATGTACGTCTTTCGAGAAGTAAGTTGTCATCATCAGCAGATAAATTAAGCAGTGTTGCACCTGGAGAAATACGGCAATAAATACCCGTACGAAACAATTAATTCCGCACACGATCCGTACCGCTGAAAGCCACAGTGTGCGTCTTGGCTTTCAGCGGTACGGATCATGTGCGGAAAATGGAGCATTTTTCAAGTCTAGAAATGCCAATGTTGGGTAGGATTTCGTTTGTTGTTTGTGTTGCCATTCATAATATTTTAAGCTTAAATTGTATTAAAGGAATAAAGTAATTAGAGTTTTATGAAAGGAAAAAGGAAAATCTATGCAACAAAGAGATTATTTGAAAAAATTTTTCATCTTTCAGTCATAGTGAGGACAATATTGTATTGGATTTCGTCTCTGATTTTATATGTTTTTTGTATTATGATATTATAACTTCAATATTGTCTTTTAAAAACTTCCATAGCCTGATAAGCTGACAAGACATTTCCAGTGACGGCATATTAATATTACTGTTGAACAATTGAAATTGAAAATTTGGGAAATAGTTTAAAGTAACTTTATTTGGCACACTTAGCAGAACAAACCCTTCAAGAGTGATTTAAGAAAATACGACTTTTGACATTCGCAACAATCATGTTCCTTTCACAATTTTTCAACGCAACTCACACAAATAGACTGATTATTTAATTCTGTATGACTTGGCTACTCTTTTGTCGGATTTCTTTAGTTTTCATAAAATCCAGTCGAAAAATTTTGCATCTTGTTTTCTAAAGGACCTATTTTGCCTGCACAAATTGTATTTCTCTTACAAGTCCTTAGCATTTTGACATGTATGTTTATGTTTATATGGGTTCCCCTACTGGCCGCATGCGATTTTATTTTAAGTTAAATTTCGCTATATTTAATTATAAAGTTCGCAATATTTTTTGGATTTTTTTTATCGATATTTCTATTAACCCTCTAAATTAAATGTATTGATAGATTTGAAATAATATTATTATGAGATAACACCATTTCGCCATTGAATTTTTTAATAAACGGTTCTGAAACAATTAACTGCCTTTTAAGCAGCGTTTGCAGTGCTGTCACAAAATGGATAATTCACTAATAAACATTAACTTTGTCAGAGAATGGCTTTTTTTCTGGTTATGTAACTGCGACATAATTACGAACAGTGCCGTTACACAATTCTCAATAAAGAATGTACACACGGTCGTACGTCTTATAAAGCGCCGTGCAAGTTTGCACGCTCTAGCTATTAGCCTTACCCGCAGGAATAGTTGTTTATAGTTTTCAATTATTTTAAATAATCCAATTGATGAAAAGCAATTCGAAACTATCACTGATTGTTTCGTCGAATATATCAAGTATTATGCGAACAAGAATAATTGTAATAGGAAAATTCATTTGGTGAAATATTTGGAGGGATGAGATGTGATAATATAACTATAACCAGAATGATCAAGATAGGTGATATCTTGTGATGTAATTCGCAGGAACCAATAATTGTGTAAATTTTGTCAAGCTGTTAGAGCCAGTTTTTGTTTAGGTATTGAGAAGATTGTACTTCTTTTATTAGATTAGAGTAGTACATTATAATAATATTAATTTTTGTATGAAAACGATCAAATGTGTTGCTAACACATTGCAATTATTGCATGTAACATATGGTGAAAATATTGCGAGAGAATCGAATGCGTTTCAGTGGCACAAGAGATATTCAAAGAGGAATAAGAATGTGTGATAAATAACAAGTGCTTGACTGAAAGCAATAATGATGGGCGTCGATGTCGAGAGCGTTATTAGCACGATTATGTGTGAGATTGGTAGTTGAAAATTGCTTGTCAACTGAGAATGAGTGAAACTGAAGCAGTCTTCCTTTGACGTTGCGAATTATCTTTCTTTAAATATATACTTGCCTCTGAGCTTAATCACAAGTATTGAAGTATTGAAACTGGTTTCAATACGAGCCAGAAGTAAAATATCACAATTTGAAATAGAAGTTTTTGAGTTCACTCTGTATTAAAAAGATAAGCTTAAATCTTTCTTCAAGTATTTGTAAATAGCCCATCAAGACTTTATCAAACATGGGCAAATAATCAGCCAACAATACTATTATAATACACGTTCAAGCAATATAAATTATTCTTGATATTCCATCCTGCATTACTCTAGTTTGCAAGTATACAATAAACTTCCAATATTTATTAAATCCACACAACCTATTAGTTTGCTGAAGCATAGATTACATTATTTCTTGGCTAATCTTGAACCATATTCTTTAAAAGACTATTTAAACTTGTAGCATTTTGTGTAAATAATTCATTCGTTATTATTAGTAATATGTTCGTTTTATTTTTCTTTAATTTACTTTGTTTTATTATCAATGTAGATTAATGCCTGACTTTTGTTTTTGTAAAAATTTACAAATAGAATATTATTATTAATATTATTAGTATTTAGAACGAATGAAGAGATTACCCAAGCAGATTATTCTACCTATTCGTCCGACTTAGCTTCCTCTGACTCATGTCTGTTTTTAAAACTAAAAAATACACTGAAAGGGCGGAGATTTTCATATAAATAATTTAGAATACGAGACAGCTCTTCAACAGTATTTGGAAAAAAAATATGATCCAGTTTGCTGTTGCGTTCCCCATACATATTTTTCAAAGGCCCATTCGGATTTAAATTTTAACATTACGTACAAAATTCTATAATAGAGAGGCCATTTCTTTAAAATATGTACTACAATACATTTTAGCGCGTTACCTCTATTTAAAAATACAAGGCCTGTCAAATGGTCGTTTCTCGGGGCTTAATGTGAAAAAAACATCCCTTTTATTATGGATAAAAAAGTAATTAATTACAGCAACTGGAAATATACGACAATCGATTCTGTTTGTTCTTGACGGATTACACGGGGTTGGTGGAGCACTCATTTTAATTACGATGTTTAGTACATCACAAATGTTTTTTGAACGAGTTTGTTTGGAAAACTCTTATCAGATATTGTATACATTTTCAGTGTTTGATTATAATAATAGTAATCAATTTCTAATTAACATTTTTTAGTAAATTAATATTCGTCCTTACGATACTTTAGAAGGAACAATTTAAAATGTGAAAATTACAGGAGTTTCAGATATTGTCAGAAATTAGTTACGAGAAAAACTATGATAGCATTAAAGTATAAAAGCGAAGAGTGTTGTGTATAGTATACAGTAACCCTCTATAATAATGACGTATCTTGTTTGCGTTTAGATAACACAAATTGAAGATCTATACTAAGTCCCATATATCAATTGTCTATTTGATTTCATATCTTTTGACGTTCGAATTTGATGTAAAATCCTAATTGATGTGTAGGGTCTTTCAATAAGAGGTTTCATTTTGATATGTAAAAAAAACGAATATTTTCAAGCGAAATAGTCGGATGTTTATTTAATTGTAAAGAGGAGGGTATGCCATTAATGGAAACAATATTAGCCAAATGGCCACCACGGTTACGCTTGTAGGACTGTATTCTTTTCATGAAATTTTCCATCACCAATTCGCACATTTGCGGCTGTATGTCCTCGATAACTTCATAAATTTCATCTTTGAGGTCTTGAATTGATTGTGGGCCATTGGCATAGACCTTATCTTTCACGTAGTTCCAAAGAAAAAATTCTAAAGGTGTTAAGTTGCAAGATCTCGGTGGACAATTGTGATCACCTCTTCGAGAAATGACACGGTCAGGAAACTTTTCACGCAAAAGAGTGATGGTATCGTTATTTGTGTGGCACGTAGAACCATCTTGTTGACGTCGTGTCATCTGCTCTTCAGTCAGTCGATGCGGCACCCAGAGAGAACAAAATTTCTTTACGTGCAAATGATCATGCAGAATCGAACGAATTGCTGGTGCACTTAGGCCTGGAGTACCTTCTATCCGTTGGTAGGTCATTCGCCTGTCCTCGCCAAACATTTTCCTCACAGTAGTAACGTTTTCCTCTATAACCGACGTTCGTGGCCTTCCCGGCCTGTCACCATCCTCCATAGTTAAATTTCCCCTTTGGAATTCTCTATAGCTCCTGAATATCGTTGTGCGATGTGAACAAACATCACCTAGTGTAAGAGTCATTTCTTCGAAGCACTGGCCTATGTTTAAACCACGCACGAAATTATAACGCAAAACTGCCCATATCTCATTTCGTGACCACGATGCTATCGCAAGCACTTTACACTCTTACTGCTAATGAATAAGTGAGCCCATCGACATGGCGCGGTGGCTACTATGCACGTATGAACATGTTTCAACATACAGCAACAAGCAGCTTCCTATGATTCATTGTTGCGTCATATTGCAAAACTTTCCTAATGCCCTTTGTAATGAAAAGTTTAAGCATGATATGAAAAAGGTTTGGCCACGTAATTATGATGGTTAAAGAGGACTTGCAAAAAAGTTTCTTTTGGGTAGTTAGGGGAATAACAGCCAGACAGGTATGTGAAAAAAATAAATAGAGGCGATTAAAGAGGGTTTAGATGGACAGGAAAGATGGAAAGTTATAATAT
This sequence comes from Dermolepida albohirtum, assembly GCA_031893035.1. Classification (NCBI taxonomy): domain Eukaryota; kingdom Metazoa; phylum Arthropoda; class Insecta; order Coleoptera; family Scarabaeidae; genus Dermolepida; species Dermolepida albohirtum. The sequence continues at coordinate 411,589 of JAVIWB010004724.1, read as the reverse complement.
AAGGAAGACTTTTAAATTATGAATCTTTAAGATCTATTTACGCATAATTTGAAATGCTATGCTTCGGTACAAACATTTCTTGAAGGATGAACAAGTGTCTAGGACAAGCATAGACTTCGGCAGTCGGTGTAGATTATTACGAACAATTTTTGTCTATACAATACCACTAGATCACAAAAAATTATAGCAATAATAATGTCATGTATTCCAGCAAGTTTTCTTTTTAATTCTTATTTTTTTGTCGACTTTCTTATGTATTATACACTGCCGAAGGTCAAGTAGAATACTTTAAAATGCATTAGGTTTTTGTGTCTAATATACCTTACTTTAAATACGTTCCAGCCTATCTGTATATTACTTCTAAATGACGTCTCGGAAAAATGTCCATACCCATTCAATAAACATGCTTATTTACGTGAAATTTCCTTTGACCTACATACATACATATATCAAAATTCAGTTTGTGAAGGTGTCGTCCGAATGGATCTTTCTTACCTGCGTTCGCTGCTATACCCATCTGCCTTGCGACGACTATTAGGTGATGACAGGTTTTCGCCACTTTATAATGGCGACGTCACCCCATTCGACCGGCGTAATTGTAAACGATTTATCACAGCGTTCCTTTCAGTGGAAGTAATCAATCAGTAAGGGGTAAAATACCCCGTCTTAAATGACACTGTTCGCTTCAATCAACAACGCGACGAACCATTCTTTCGGTTCATATTTAAATTAATTACGAAATGATTTTGTTGTCTCTATTAGAGGTCATTACTTTATTATCCGAGAGGGTTTGGAAAAGATTTTTTTTTAATAATTATGTAATTTATTATTTGAAATAGACAAATTTAGGCTTTAATAATTATCCCAGAATTTTTCTGTTGATGAGTTGCTTCGAGTTTTTGTTGTGTACGGGTATAATTTAAATAGATTTGATTCGAAACTATCTTGACAAGCTTTGGATATTTATTTTATTTTTTGCAAAAATTTGAAAAGGTAGATATAAATTAAGATTCGAAATATAATGTGTCTCGTAAAGCCGTAATTGATTAAAAAAATTATCAGAAAAAGTAGAGGAAAGTGTATATATGTATTTATTTCTTTTTAATGTAGATGAATGTGTGTTAAGTAAATTCTTTTCCGTAATAATAGTAATAATTGTCTTTATTGTCCAAGAGATTGCTCCGTTAAGAGAATACAACGCTACTAAAGTACAGCGTTATAATTAAATTATTGTCCATAATAAAAGTAAATTTGAAAAAGTTGAAAATTAAAATTAAAAAGAAATGAAGATTATACGAAATACTAGAGCTTAACAAAAGTTAGTTTGAACATTATCAATATGTGTGATAATATGTAATTGAAGTTCAATGGATTAACAGCGTTGAACTTAAATTTCCTATTATCACACTTGCAACAACAGGGTAAAAAGATCAGCATAAATTTATTTGGAATTTTTAACCATGTGCGTAATAGGCGCTGTGGCAAAAGCGTTTGTTCTAGTTGTAGCTTTGGTGAATTTTTACTGGATCTTCCTCCATATTTTTGCAGCTTGATAGCAACAGCAAATAGTAAATTAGAAGCGTTGATGTCATTGTTAACAACGGAATAGAGCGCAGAGAGATCGCAAGTGCTAACATTATGTTAGAACTCGCGATCTCTCTGCGATCAAAAATCGAGATAAAGCTATGTTTCCATAGCAATAACTGATAGTCAACACCCCCGGCAGGATAGTTACCAAAAGATTTGTATGTTAAATATTTCAAAACCTTCTCTGGACCTTCTTAATCAGTACATTCTGGTAGACATAATGAGGGTACCAAATAAATGACGCATACTTCAGTTTGGGAGGTACCAGAGTAAAGTAGACTGTCTTCAGCGTATCTGGTTTTACAAATTTTCAGCAAGATCGAATAATGAAACTGAGAGTGTGTGAAATGGAGTTACAAATAAATAGAAAGATAAGTAAACTGCAGGCCCTGATTGAATAAAACATCCAAGGTCTTGATTTGTATTTGTTTTGGAGTATTAAGATCAAATGAGCAAGAATATATCAATGGATTCATCTTTCTTGCGTATGAGATGATTGTACATTGTTCATGCTGATTTTTATCTTATTACGCCAGAGCTAGATAGTATTTAAATCAAAACAGAGCTTCGCAATTGGAGATTGATGTTATTTTCTCGTAAATTTTTAAGTCTAAGTAATTAGAAATATATGCAACACTTCTTTATACAAAGAGGTGAATTTTGTTTCGATAAGACCAGGAATTGGATCATGTCGATCATTTTGAGAGTAAATTTTGCTCTGCGTGTTGAACAGATGTAAAACTTCAACTAGGAAGTATAGTTCCTCCTGTTATTGCTCGATAAAAGACCTGGATATCACATTTGACTAGAAATTTACTTTCTCTAATCATGTTCTTGAGGTGATAGCAGCAGAGATTTTGGAATCGTTCACACATGCAAATATATTGATGATATTGAAACTATTAAAACTCTTTTCTTGGCTCACGTCATTTCCAAGCAAGAATATGCATCCATAGCCTGGTATCCTGTCTATAGTGTTAAAACTAGTCTATTAGAACGAATCCAACGTGCATTCTTGAAGTATTTTTGCTTTAAGTGTGATGGTCAATGTCACGTTCGTGGAACCGATTATAGCGAGTTACTTGAGAGACATGACATCGTTTCGCTCTCTGAAAGAAAAAAGACCAGTGCTCTACTTATGTTGAATGTTATTACTGACAGGGTTGACACACCAGATTTATTGTTAATTGTTGATATTAATGTTCGCTCTCTTATTGATTTACGCTGTCGGGTGATACGTGTATGAAATTAAAAATTAAAATTATTATATTTTCATATTTTGCAATACTACTGAAAAATATTTCAAACTTTATGCTTTGAATGGCACGATCATTAAAAGCTTAAGAAAATTTATTATGAAGGTATTTAGTGACTTATAAGACCATGCTTATTATTAACGCAGTTACTTCTAGTCGAAGTAATTTTTTTAAATTTCTTTGCTGTAGTTTGTAGTAGATTCCGATGTCTAACTTAATTTTTTTTTGATAAAATTGCAAAAATGTTTGTGTTATAATTACATTCGTATATAATAGAGAATACTCTTAACGCTAAAATAGCAAAAAATCATGAAATTGTGAGATACTGAAGGTGAGGCAGAAAAAATAGAATTTTTCGTATTCATTTTTTTGTACTTACTGTGAACATTTCGCATGAGACCTTAAACACGAATCTAATAGTGATATTCAATAGATACATCTCCACTTCGTAACTTCAAACCGCGATAATTTCAAGTTAGTTCTACGTTGTTCTGATGAATATTGGTCAAAATTTAAATTTTTCCAAAAAAAAGTTTTGTTCAAAATATGAAAATGAAAATTCTTTTTACTGAATTTTCTATGCGTTTTGAAAATGGTTATTGTATCAGGATTTTTAAACAGTTTTTATAATCTATGACTATTTTGCCGGGAATACCAGTCTGACAAATTCTAAGCAAAATTTGAGGCAAAATTCGGTTTCATTTAATGATATATAGGGTTCTTGAGATAAATACAAAGAATTGCACCACGAAAAAGGCGATGAAAAAACAAACAAAGCCAAATTATTTGTACAAAACTTGGTACAAATCATAGTCTTATAAATAACATTATTATTCAATGTAGCCTTTATCAGCTGCCACAGCCTGCTAGAACTTGTTATGTAAGCGATTGCATGCGTGTTTTAGCTCCATCCATGTTGGTCCATATATCTTTGGATGGGTCTCTTAGGGCCTTACTTGGATTATAACGTGAAACTTTGTCTCGTCGGAGAAGGATTTCAGAAGAATCGTTCAGAAGAATTTGTCTCGTCGGAGCAGGATTTCAGAAGAATCGTTCCGAAGAGTTCAGTACTTATCCTGTTTTTGTCAGTCAGAAGAATGGTACGGAAGAGCTCAGCACTCTGCTCATCAGTTTCTCAGTCAACAATTGTCAGTTTCTGTGAACAAAAATGTATAGTGCAGGTCTTCGTGCACTGCCACTGAGTGTCAGCCTCTTCTTGTTTGTTGCATAAACTTGAATATTTTTGTGTCAAAATCATGTAATTATCTTCTTAGGTGATTTTCTTGCGCGGAGAGATTCCAGTATCACTATTTTTTGGTCATGCTTTTGTCTGATTGCTGAACAGACCATCGCGTATTTACGATACTTACTTCTTAGTTGAATAACCTTAAAGCAGGGTGAAACACACACATATTTCCGTAGTATGCATTCTCTGCGCCACAGCGTAAAGACATTCCGGATTTATCTCAACAGTTATGTATTTTCATACTTACATATCTTCTAATTTAGTAGACATGGAGGAAGTATTTAAATATTAAATTGCGATATGTTTCATGATCGTAGAAAAGTTACATTTAAAATTATTGTTTGTGTCTTACTGAAAATTTTAACATTGTTGTCGAAAGGTGCTTAATCGTAATTTTTATGTATAAAGTTTTACAAAAAACTTAATATTGTATTGTTAAAAATATATTAAATTTAAATTACATTTCAAATCGGAACTGATATTGCATCTTAAATGATACGAATATTATTGTCAGACTCTTTGTATGTATATAAGTAGAACATATGGTAATGTCGTGAATGACAGATGAATATTTTAATTAGATGAAAACGTACATGTTACTCTAAAGTATTGCAACGTGGGATCATTTATCATTGTCCGACAGGAAAGAAATGTAATAATATTAAAAAAAACTCAGAGAGGACGTTTTTACCCGTCGCAGTTGAAGAAGAGCATCGCAACGGAGAGATTTATCGTTTTCAGATACCTAATTTCATTAGCTGCGACAATTGTAGGACAAGGACGGGTTACAAAACAACCCATCCGGATCGTCGAAGGAGGTCTCCTAGATTGACACACGAGCACATGATAAGTTCCTCCTCTTCTGCTCACTAGACCAGTACTTCAGTGTAAGTCAATGCCGAGTCGACACGAAATTATGCGAATCGACATGGGACGAGCTTATACTAGTTGTTTAAGTCTCTCTAAGTCTTATTTATACACCATTAAGAAGATAAATGATCCAGCAAAGATGGAATGACGGTGATCGAATTCTCTTTCGTTGTAACACAAGCCGTGTTTCCCGTGTAGGGAATATAGAGGATATCGGCGTCATCCCAGTGATTTTCTATTTAATAGTCGTGAAGGATGACTGTATTTTCGGTTGTCAGGGATCTAGGTGGTAATTTGTGTGATGAAATACAAACTATGGGATGAAAATAAGCTACTTACCGTTGAGATTTATCGTTTCGAGCTGTAAGGATAATATAAATAGACAATATTCGACAGTATTTCTTGAATTATATTAATATAATAAGAATCTCTACAACTGGCGATGTCTTTTTCTGAAGCAGAAATACCACGATGTTTGTGGTAAAGAAATTGATAAAGATTGATATAAAACCTCTTTCCACATTAAATTTCATATTCTGTATACGTATTTTCACAACTAAGTTGTCAGCATCAGCAGATAATTTAAAAAGATATCTGCTGATGATGATGACAACTTAGGACATAGGTATGACCCAAATCAGAACTATCTTGTATGATCACCTTACCGTCAGAAAGCATTGCGCTCGATGGATACCACGCAATTTAACCGAAACTCAAAAAAAGCGAATACAGATTAGTGCAAAAAATGCTTAAAAAATTCAACCGAGGTCGAGCAAAATGAGTAACAGCGTTACAATTGACGAAAGTTGGATTTATTGCTACGAAACAGAAGGCGATAATCGGCTCAATGGGTCTTCAAAGACGAGGAGAAATCCGCGAAGGTGAGGACGATGTTCTGGCAAAAAAATGGTGGCTTCTTTTTTCGGAAGCACCGATCATCTTGCTACTATTCCGCAGAGCATTGTCGCTCAGTCAATGCTGAATGGTATATAACCATTTGTTTGCCAACTTTGTTCCAAAAATTGGGAGAGAAACGACCAAGAGGACGAATAATTCTGCAATAAGACAATGCACCTTCATGCAACGCATCTCAAATATCAGAGTTTTAGCAGCTCCATGAACAGAATTGAAGACTCATCGGCCTTATAGTCCCGACCTAGCAACTTGTGACTTCTTTTCATTCCCATACATAAAAGACAAAATGTGTGAATTGAAATTTAATAACCTGGAAGGGATTGCGAAGGCTTCCGAAAATTTCGTACATAAGGAGGTTGAAGAACAATGCGCCCGATGTTTTGAGAAGTGGTTCCACCAAATGCAGAAGTAATTAGATCACAAAGGATCAAATTTTGGAAAAACAATGAATAACTGAATAATGGATTTTTTCTATATCATCCAAAAAATTTTTAAAGGAACCTACGTGTGGTTACTATAATTGCATTACTTGAGCAATGCGCTTCGTCGATAAAAAGAGTCAGCGCCAGTAGTTGAGGGATTTGAACCTATTAATGCAGAAGCCATTGCTAAAATGTGGTATGTAAAGTAAAGCCAGTAGGATATAGTGTCTGAATGTACTGAATATGGTATGTATATAGCACAGCTGCTTCAAAATTATTCAGTCCTGTTACCTACATTCACGTTATTTTTCTAGTAGAACTAGAAGTGGTAGTACTTGCATCTCCCCCGATCATGTTCAGCAGGTTTTCTTCCAATTTTACTGTATCTGTGTTTGGTCTTTCTGGTTTTCTATTACGTGCAAATATGCCTGTTTCAGAAAGACGAACATTTTGGAAGGTTTTCATACCTGGAGCGTAACGATTGGGAAATCGTTCACTGTATACTCGCTTGGCCTCTAAAGAATTTCCATTGTTAAGTCTATACATAAAATTTATATCAGTCATTTCGGCATTCATAGAGCTATTCTATTAGACCTTCAATAATAAAAATTTGTAACGTTGTTCTTCAATTCGCGGTGCTGTCACAAGGCGGTGCGACTCCTCACATGCTTATAAATTGAGAAATTTATTCGACTGAATGTTTGGAACGGCAAGTCGACAGCTATGGCTTATATAGCCCAAGCTTAACGTTTGGCGTAGCAATTACTCCAAGAAACTAACGGGTTTAATTACAATAAACTGAACCCAATTTTTAAATACTCGTTTTGTCTTTCCAATTACTCATAAGATGAATACATATATCAAATGTACTGATCAAGGTTGGTTCTACTGTCCACTTTTCAATAAGCGAAGTTGGTAACAATCCTGGTCAGTCAAAATAGCGTCGCGCGGGTGAAAATGACACTTACGATGTGCATCGTCTTTTTTAAATTAACTAAAATGAATAACGACTTTATACCGAGTAACGGGTTAGCTCAAGCAAAACGGTGGATTTCGAAATAACGGGAAAAAGAAAATGCTATTCTACTTTACTTAAAAAACAATTTTGAAAAATGGTTTATTTAAAAATATGCGTTCGGCTTGTGTTCGCGTGTTTCTCAGTGTACAACTCTTTATGTGGAAATACTAAGCTGTTCGAAAGTATGTAAGTAAACGATTTATGTATTCGTAAATAAACATCTTTATTACACATTTATATTTCTTGTATTCGGTAGGCCCAATACGGCACAGTAGTTTTACTTAGGCTGTATTAGTAATTTTAAAAATATCCAAATCTTTATCTTTTTGAAAGTCATCCGAGGACAAATGTTTTAAAATGGCATAATGAATTGTATATTAATTGATACTATGCTCGTGCCACCGAATTGAAATTACTTTATATGATGCGATGACTTTATATCTCTATTTATTTTTATTTTAGATGTTCCTGGCGTTTTTGATATGTTATATTTTATATAGTAATTGTGTAATATTAATGCGCCATACTTTGTGCTAGCTATAATACTATATATGTATAAGAAATTAATATTAAAATAGCGCATGGAAATTAAAGGTGGAATATTCTACCTCGCTGCGTAACTTCATGTTATTTTTAGAAGCGAGTGTATTCCAGTGTTAAACAAAACGTAGTTATACTTTTACATTTAAATAAGTACAAAATGCAGGTACTGGTCAAGGTTGTTCTATATTAGAATTTACTCGCAAATAAGTAATTATCATTTTAAATTAATTAGAAGCACCTTAAATCTCATTAGAATTTTCACATGCATCATGTATTTGATTCGTATTTACATGTATGTGCGTCACCCTTTTTATGTGCTAGCCTTCATATTTGTAAAAAGAACACTACACGGTCGACTTTGATGGCATCGCAAAGCGTGAATTTTTTTTGTTTGTTCGTCTTTGTCTTACGTTTCAGATGTTTAAGCACTGGGAACACGCGCATAAAGAATGTTTTTATCGAAGCAAAGTTTTTGTCGAGGTAGTGCCTGTGCGTGTATGTACAACGTAGAGTTTTTTGGGATACACAATTGTAGATTCTCTCGTCTGTCGATGTGGGCTTTTGTAAGAATTGTTTGTACGAATAAATTACAGTGGTCATTACTTCTTTGAATGAGTCTTCGTGTCAATTGTCTATCAATTGAAGTAAGTGTGATGTTCGCTGAGAGATTCGAAGCGACAGGCTTCCAAAAGGAAATTGATCCTTTTGGTTTGGCGGTTTAATAATGGTCCCTTATTTTACAATGTGGGTTAGTTTGTTTTGTTGCGATGGTATTTGTTTCTCGTATTTCAATTTTAGACTTGCATTTATTAAGAAAATATATACCATAATTAGTGACTTATTAACCTTAGTAGTTCAAACAATTATTGGAAATTTGAGCCCTAATAATCATGCATTTTATGTTATTTTATGTACATGCATATATGTATATATGTATATTTCTGATATGAATCAAGGAATACTAAATCAGCAAGATTCTGGTAGTTTACCTTTTCAGTATCCAAGAAGGCAGTTTTGCATAAATCGGCAGCAATTTCCCATATTATTCAATGCCTATTGGAATCTCCTATTTGAATCTTTGGCATAAAATCATTTAGGTGTACTTAATATTAACCTTAGTAGTTCAAACAATTGTTGGAAATTTGAGTCCTAATATTCATGCATTTTATGTTGTTTTATGTACATGCATATATATATATATATATATATATATATATATATATATGTATATTTCTAATATGAAACAAGGAATACTAAATCAGCAAGATTCTGGTAGTTTACCTTTTCAGTATCCAAAAAGGCAGTTTTGCATAAATCGGCAGCAATTTCCCGTATTATTCAATGCCTATTGGAATCTTCTATTTGAATCTTTGGCATAAAATCATTTAGGTGTACTTAATATTAACCTTAGTAGTTCAAACAATTGTTGGAAATTTGAGTCCTAATATTCATGCATTTTATGTTGTTTTATGTACATGCATATATATATATATATATATATATATATATATATATATATATATATATGTATATTTCTAATATGAAACAAGGAATACTAAATCAGCAAGATTCTGGTAGTTTACCTTTTCAGTATCCAAAAAGGCAGTTTTGCATAAATCGGCAGCAATTTCCCGTATTATTCAATGCCTATTGGAATCTCCTATTTGAATCTTTGGCATAAAATCATTTAGGTGTACTTAATGTCGCAGGTAATGATTCTTGCTTGTTGTGATGCATACTTTCTTCACTCTTAGTATTCCAAAATGAGTAGACGGTATTATATTACCAGCACCAAAAGCAGCAATTGCTAATGTCTTAAATTTGTTTCATTGGAAATGCTGGATTATATTGACATTATATTTACAAGAGAATCCTTACAGCTTACTGAAATAAGTATAAATGGATTTAATTATTGCCTCTTAAGAAGAATCTTATTTTGAAGTTGAAGGCGATTTTTGCCAAGCTTCTAGTGCATTTTCCCAACGTGCGTATCCATTTCTTTTAATTTTTTGGTATATAAACATACAATAGCTTTAGTAATTGCAAAACATATTAAGTTGTTTAACATTTTGAGAATATTTTACTGATATTTATTGAATAATGTTAATATATTATATCTTATGTGTGACTTTTGAGTTGTAAGTAAGTGTATTATATTATTATTCAAAAAGAGAAATTTTATATTTCGAAGAAAACTGGCAAAATAAAAACTTTAAAAAATATTTGAATACTTAAAAATAAGGTAATAGTACTGCATTTGACCGCGTGCAGCGTTTATTATTTATAAGTTAACTGAATGATTTGGGTCTGTCTTCGGATCTAGTACAGATTGTCAGGTGCTATTTGATGAAGCACCTTAACTATATTGAATTTCTCAGTTTCAAATCATTTGCCTACGGTTTCTCTCCTGGAGCACCGCGGGGTTCAACGTAACGCCCTTTTCTATTCTTGCTCTTCGTTAATGACTTTCCTGATTGTTTTTCCTCTGAATGTTTAATGTATGTTGACATTCTTCTTCTTATAAATATATAGATATGGTTGAGAGTATTTAAGAGAAATTAGACAATTATCTGCCTCACAGTTCCATGTATGATGATCCTTTGAGAGGGTTTGGTTATTTATCAAGATCGTAGGATAATATTTCAAATTATATTTGCTTATAAGATTTTAAATAACTATATCGTATTTGTGACACAAACTTGTTAGACCAATTGTCACTTTCCATCCCAGACTTAATTCTCGTTTCAGTGGGAATTTTCTATTTCTCTTTTATCAGTATTTGTCATCATTCTCGATCCCAATTTCGTCTATGTACTGTACTGTGTATACATAGTCATAGTCATAGTCATTTATTTAATTTTCAGTGGACTAACAATACAATCATTTAAATTCTAAAATCTGTATACGAAAATAAGTCGAAAAAAGTAATAAAGTATTTCTAGATCTTCTGTACCATAAAATGGTTATAATATTCCTCTATATTGCTAAGTAACTCATACAATTTATTTTTCATTGCAGTGTAATTTTCCAAGGATTTTATTTCCCTGCGCAATTCGTTAAATAATTTCATGCAAGAGTAGTATGCTCCACGTTGATATAACGACAGTTTATGGCGAGGATATAGATATTTTAGGCCGTGCCTGGTATTGTAAGTTAATGTTACAGATCTGGATTCAAAAATTTCTGGATGAGCCCAGACACATTTAATACATTCATATATATATATATATACATACACTGCTACAGTTGTTAGCATATATTCTCGTTTGAAAGCACCCCTGCAGCTATCTCTGTATCTCATATTATTTAGTATTCGTAATACTATGTGGATATTGACATACGTCGTATTAAGTCAGATGCATTAAGATTAGCTTTAGTTTGTAAGTTCAGAAGAAAATTTTCTTTTTTACAAAAATATAGCGAAAAATGAAGTGTTATGTTTATTTAAAATGCCTTTTTACTTAATTTGTAGAAACAACTATGTAGTTATGTTGTTATAAAAGTATTTTAATTAGATCTGAGAGATGGACGTATAGTTCTCTCCAACTACTTTCTATTATATATATATATATATATATATATACATATATATAACTACATAATATATCCTTTCTTTAGTAACACTCACCACGATATCAGAAGTATATAACTTGTCGACAAAGCCAGAATATCCGACTGGTTTTTTTGGCAGTAATTTTAATTAACTGCGCTTTATTTGGCAATTAGCTATGTTTAATATTCACACATCGTTGCTTGCTTATTCAACAGATGTAGTTTTGAATGGCGATTACAGCGATATAAGTGCTTTCATTTCAATCTAAGAAATGAACGTATATTTCTCTCACTACTTTAGATCTATTCATTTATTATTTTGTTGTTTTACTAGATCCAGTTTCTTCCTTGTACAGAAGCTGCACAACAAGTTTTAATTTCATTTGTAACTTTATTAACAGAGTGTTGCATTTACCAAAAATACTTTTCTATTTGGCTAAAAAGTATTAGCTGCTGATGTAATCAGCATTTTTAACATTTTTTTAATATTTGGTGAACATGTTTGGTGCATTGCTATAGGTGACCAATAACAGTAGTTGAATGAATGCATTTTGCATCGACTGAATGCACCAGTGTACTAATCATTAATTTTTATCTATAATTTGAGCTGTTGCTGTTTTTTTCTATTTTCTACAGACGCTCTTTTATGGTCTCGTTCATTGCACAAAAATGGTAAGGGGCTCAAAACACTACCCTGCCATACTCTTTCAATTGTGACCTAACGCAATAAATCTTCATTTTCTTTTTAAAAATCGACATTTCGTAAGATATCGATATTATTGAACGTCAATTAAATTAATTTTACTGTGTTGGAAGCTTTGTCTTGTTTAATACCGAAGAAGTATTAATAGTAGTGATAATATAAGTGATAGATAATAATAATTATTATTATAGTAGGGTTTGTAGTTGTTTGTATATAAATTAGCATACAAAAAGTATGTATAAATGCTACCGCAATATTTTCACATCTATTTCAGCGTGGGAAAAAGTGCTTTTATTACAGGCATAACACATAATGTACTGTGTATAAGCATATAATAGTTCGGTTGCTATCCTCATGTCGGAAGTTTCCGAAGTAGGTTCCGTTACTGTCAGCTTTATACTCACGCTGAGAGATCGTCGTGTATACACAACTTTAAAAATCGAAGAAGACGATCCCATCTCGGAATTCTCAGCAAGAATTCTCGCCAATATCACGCACTCAACTGGCCGACTGATGCGAGTCGTTGAAGTCACCGAATACGGACGAATCATTTCTCATAGTCATTTTGTTGTTGCACTGCGGTTTTCAAGGAGGGCCACCATGACGGGATAATTATATGATTATCTAAATTCGTATTTAAGTTTTTCTATGAGGCGAATATGTAATTTGTCTACTCTGTTACAAATTAAGTAGTTAATTATGGAAGAGTATTTGATAATATAAAAATTTCCTATTTGAAATTGTATCGTAAATAAAATTATTTTTCGATCCCAAAATGTTAATAATTTTGATTATGTAAAATAAAATTTAAAATGCAGATTAAATCTAATATTTATTTGAATATGTTGTACTCTTTCGTTACAAAATTTTGAGTCGTTTGTTACTTTAAAAACTAATTAAAATCAATTACCTAGGAGACCACATAAATTTTAAATTGATAATCATCCGTTAATATACAATTAATACGGCTATTTGCTTTTAAAATAGTTATTAAATAAAAAATTAAATACAGGTCAAATCCAACGTTAATTGGACTTCGGTATATACAATTTCTATTTACCATGAACGGTGTTTCAAATTACAGTTACTTACTGTACTATACAAGTTACTTTTGGGGTAATAAGTATGACTAGAATTAAGAAATTAATTAAGAAACGAGAATATTTGTTGTATAGGAAACATATTTTTGTATTGCCAGGGTTGAGTTGAATTGTGATATTTCCAAACTATCAATAGTTTTTCCTCCACCGCAACCAAATTTTTCAGGAAGATAGTAAAAAGACTAATCAAAATTTATATATATTCTTATTGAACAATAAAAACAATCAGTTTTATATACATATACAGTCTATCTCAGAGAAAACGGAACGTTCTTAAAATAAAAACAGAAGCTTACTATTTTGCTAAAATTCATTTATTTTATTCAAAGTAGTCGCCTTAGGCTTCAATACAACGTTTTGCATGGTCAATTAATATGTCGAATGAATTTTTAAGCCCATCTTTAGAGATGGGCTTCATAGTCGTTATCGCTTTTTAATGGCATTGACACCAGCATAATGCTGTCCTTTCATCGGCAAATGTAGTTTGAAGAATAGATAGAAATCACAGGGGGTCAAATCCGGTGAATACGGTGACTGGTCGATGCTTAAAATGCCATTTGTAGTTAGAAAATCAGTGATAAGTGTTGAAAAATGAGATGATAGATTATCATATAACAAACGCCAGCTACTATTTTCACGATATTGAGGGCGTACACGAAGAATACGCGCCAAAAGACGGTTCACAACACCAAGATAATATCAGCATCATCTGTTTGACTAGTTTGTACAAACTCTTTGCGCACTATCCTTTCGAATCATAAAAACAAATCAATATTTTCTTCAGTTTTGACTTCTACAAACGGCTTTTTTCGCTCTTTCTTTGCTTAGATTCTCCCATTCAGAGCCTTAACGCTTGGTCTCTGGATCACATTGAAACACCACGTTTCATAGCCAGTTACAACAGAATAGCTAAAGTTTTCGTCCTTTTTTGAGTCCTTAATCAAGTCTGTACAATATTGAATTCAGTTAGCTTGTGTGGTACAAATCTTGCATAAATCTTTCTCATCACCATACACTTGTTTCATCAAATTAAACGTTTCAGTAAACGACTTACCGAGTTTACCCTAGGCTTCAGTACATCGTTTTGCATGGTCAATTAACATGTCGAATGAATTTTTAACTTCATCTTTAGAGATGTTCTTCAAGATCGCTGTTGACATCTTTTTAATGGCTTTGACATCGGCCTAATGCTGTCCTTTCGTCGGCAAATGTAGTTTGGAGAATCCGGTGAATACGGTGACTGGTTGATGGTCAAAATGCCATTTGTAGTTAGAAAATCAGTGATAAGTGTTAAGCAATGAGATAATAGATTATCATGTAACAAACGCCAGCTACTATTTTCACAATATTGAGGGCGCGCACGACGAATATGCGCCAAAAGACACTTTATGACATCAAGACACTATACAGCATTGACTGTTTGACTAGTTGATTTAAACTCTTTGTGTAATATGTCTTTCGAATCATAAAAACAAATCCACATTGTCTTCACTTTTGACTTGAAATATTTAATTCCATTCCCATATATCGCAAAGAGGATTTCGGCTCATTTCTGATAAATTTACGCACAAGGAACCTAATAAAAGAATGCAGTACTAATAAAAATCTTTTTTGTTTTTCAATTTGCCAATCCTTCAAAATATGATTCCTAAGTTTCGTTTTGAAATATGTTCGAGCAAGTATTAAGAACTAAGCAAACGATGAAATTAAAGCCGTGCCGTAGTCCGTTTACGGAGACCAGTCTCCGTCGATTGCAACTATAAAACGATGACTGGGCTAATATATTTGATGAACAACATTGCGAATGTGTGTTCTTCAGAAATTATTAAAAAAGTAAATGATATGATGTGCGAAACATCAGTGTCTCTACCGTGGACTGTGGATTGCAAACGTGAACGATAGCGCATTTCATCATTCAATTTAGCAAAGTTAAAACACCATCCGAAAAATTTTTGGGACCGAATAATAGCGGTATATATATGGATACGTCATTATAAACCCTAAATGAAGCAACAGAAATAATGAACTGATGTTAGTACAAATGCTTTAAAACGAACTGTATAATCAGCAGGCAAAGTTATGGTTACTATCTTTTTGCAGTGAGATTCTTCTTATGGATTACTGCAAAACGGTTAAACGACAATAGGCGAATATTATGCCCCCTTTTAAATCAACTGCATGATGCAATACAATATAATAAACCCAATTTAAAGAAGAAAATGCTCTTCTTGTTCGAGATAATGCCCGTATACTCACTTCAGCTACTTAATTTATCAGCTACATTTCCAACTATTTGCCTATCCAGTTTATTCGCCGGATTTGGCTGTGTTCTTCCTCCTTTTCCCTATCTGAAAATTTGGCTTGGAGACAGGAGATTTAGCTGAAATGAGAGGGTAATTACTGAAACTAACGCATATTTCGAAATACTTGATCAAGTTTACTTCCCTGAACAAATGAATACCGGTGGACTACATCTAAAGAGGTGGAAGGAGAAAACATTAAAAAAAAATATTTTTTTTACTAACACTTAGTGTCACTAATTATTAATCGACCTTCGTATGGAATCTCTCACACTCACAAAAGAATGCATTTCATCGACTTAGTCACCTTTAGGACAATATTTTAGGATAATATTTTATCTTTAAGAAATACCAACTGGCGGCGACTTCTGTTGCATAGCACTGAAATGGAATTAAAATGAATAATTTAAAACCGACGATTTATAAATTTTCTGGAAAGAAATGAGTCACTTAAAGGTAAATAGATATAACGTTCCATTAATAGATATAACGTTCCATTATCACTCCCCATAGATGATATAAATATCTTAAAATGGTATGAATGATGATCATAGTTACCAAACGATCGTACTGGATCATAGTTACCCAACAGTATTCTTTGGTGAATAAGTTTATTACAAAATGTAATCAATGGCACTTGATTAAAATACAGCTTAAAATACAGATTAAAAGACAGCGATGATATTAGTACATAGACCTTGGAGTAATTTAAATTTTCGTACTCATTGGACTTGAAAATATTGTCCAAAATATGCAAAGTGGAGGCTTTTGCAGATTTTCTGCCCCTATATTTGGACTATTTACCATTGTTTAATTCAAATTGAAGGCAGTTTCTTGCAATGGCAGTGTATGTATTCTTTTTGAAATCTCCAAAATATCACATTGCATCGAGTCGTTGAATCGGTGTAGTTAATGTTGGGCGAAACCAATCATAGCGAACTTTGGTTGCTGTTCTTATTTGTTTTCGAAGTCTTCGTCACGTTTTTGGAAACTGGTGATTTAGATCTGACATCTTTTTTCTGAATATTGGTGATGTTTTTCATCTCTTTGTACTATATCCGCACGTAATAATTTTTGGACTTCGCGATGATTTTCGTTTTGTCAAAGTTTGTAGTATATCATTTTGTTACATTTTATTTCCCATTTTCTGTCTCGTGCTATAAAATCATTGGCCATTTTTTAAAATTTGGTAAAATATTTTGCAGCACTATACGGATATTACCTGCAGCTAATACATTTTATATTTTGCTATTGTATTGTTAAATAAAGAAAAGATAGTCGTAATCAATTTAAACATATATCAAAACGATCGTTCGCAGGCAAAATTCCAGCAATTATTCCTGAAAGCTCAAATCGTTTCTTAGAAATCCCATATGTAAATTGATTCGAACCGTTTCAGCTGACTATAATATGGTTATAACGCTTCACCTGCTCTTTACACACATGAAGTATATTTAGTATTGGTACAGCAATAGCTATTACTATTCCTGCAAGAATACAGCCGCTTGTCTGCTTTTGACATTTAATTTATATTGTAAACGCAAACCGAAAGGACGGATAAAACATCACGTACCGGTCTCGGAACCTTGTTTGTTACGCGTTTACATGAGCAGCCCGACCGGTAATGCAATGACAACGGCATTGTACTGTTGAAATTGCAGTTGTTTTAATTGGTAGCGTTTTCATTGTCGTTCGCTTGTAATCTTCCTACTTTTTTTTTGCGTTTTGGGAGTACGGTGTTCGCATTTTCGTCCAAAAAAAGAGGTGAACAAAACTATAAACTGCGGTTCTATTTGTTGCGTGGTTCGAAAAAAGTTTCGCATGCGAGCGTTTGTCCAAATTTTGCTATGTAAAAGTCATCAGAGTTTCTGTTGTTAATTTACTAAATACGAGAAATAGTGTGGTAGTGAATTTATTTTTTGAAATAATATCAGTAAAACACACACATTGCTAATATGTGTGTTGTGTATTCGTATTTAGTAAATTGACAATAGAAAGTTTGATGATTCGGATAAATGCACGCATGAGATATTTTCTTTGAACCACGCAACAAATAAAACGTCAGTTTCTAGTTTTGTTCATCTGAAAATGAACCGTTTATACATATATACATACATATATATATATATATATATATATATATATATATATATATATATATATATATACATATATACAAGGTGGGGCGCAAAATACAATTTGAAATTCCCGCCGTTCTATACCACTGGTAGATGCCGCGATTGGAGTTAAAGTAGCTTGACGCAAATACTAAACCATCATAAACGGCCACAATATCGAAGCCAAGTACGGAGTATAACCGACGAGTTGCGATTATCGAAAGTATTCGCGCAGAGTGCTCGACGACAGATATCACTCAATGCTTTGGCAGGGGCAGCGATTAAAATTCGCAAGAAAAAGTGGAAATGAAAAACTCACTGCAGCTCATATCGATCAGACTGTCAAACATCCTGTAAAGAAGATGTTTTGGGGATGTTTTTCGTACGTGGGGACTGGATCGCTGGTGCCTATAGAAGGCATGATGAAGTATTTGGGAAAAAATCTAAAGAAATGTGAACCAAACGGAGGTGCAATTTTCCAACAGGACTCAGCTACATGCCACAAATCGAAGATTATTGTCAAATATTTCAACAAAAAAGGAATAACTCTCCTCGACTGGCCTGGCAATTCTCCAGACTTAAACCCAATTGACAATCTGTGGGCCATTTGTAAGGCTAGGTTAGTTAGAAAAATGGACTGTACAACGAAGACAAAATTGATAAAAGCAGTAATTCAGGTGTGGTTTCGGGACGAGAAAATAGAGGAAAACTGTCAAAAATTAATAGATTCCATGCCGAAAAGAGTTCAGGCTGTCATCGCAGCCAAAGGAGGGCATATCTCTTATTAAATTACTGGTAATTTATAATTTTATACCATCTCATCGTGATTATGTGACAAATAAACGATTTTCTTAGTTATATTGTGTTTGATTCCATTAATTTGCACAATACTGTAGTAGTTTTTCCGTGCTTTTTTGATATAGGCAGTCTATAAATTACTTGTTACACTTCTGCATGGGCATATTTTTTTGGTATACTTGTTGTCTTTCTCGGAACGAATCTGTTATATGACATCGGACTAAACTTTTAGTTATGCCAAAATCTAGCTTTGCTTCGAAATATCTCATTTTTGCTCCTCGTCTAGTGACATCATTGACTTTGTAATTGCTTTCAATCCCATAGCATCTTGACATTCTAATCAGCCCTACCTAGTTTTCATCCGCCAGTTTCTATAGTTTTTATAGGCACATTCATACTAGTCTTGATAGCAAGCACAAACTGCAAAGGCCTTAAGTGCCTCTTAAATCTTTAAATATATGCGAGGCCGCCTATAGAAACAGGCCTTCTGTTTTTTCTCTGCATATTGCAATATGACATATTTACACCTCCATCTGAAAACGAAAAATTTATTGATAAAAGAATAGAAAATTTTGACGCGGCTTAATTATATATTTTGTATTTGTATTATTAGTTCTGTACGAACATGTTTTTGACCTCCTGGACATAGAATACATTTAATTTACTTGACACTCCGAATAGTTATTACACAATTTTTAAGGGCGCTGGCATTGATTTAATTAAAATCGGAAACGTTATACGCCCGCAAGACATAATTCGCACGAAACTTTTAATTATGGACCTCCTTAAATCACCCTTTCTCTTTCTCTTAGTACTGCTTCTATCCTTCTTTGCGAGGGGAAAGAGGTCAGGGGGTTACTGGAATGTAATTAATTGAAGATCCGGATTACTCGGACTTTAAAGCAGATTAAATGTTTTGCTTCGAACGAGTAAAAGAAGGTAGTGCCTACTGAAATTTGCAATATTAATATTAAGACGCCTGTACATGAGTGAAGAAGATGAAATCCAGGGAAAAAGTTTGACAAATTATAAATTTTTAAACATGTATATAACCCGTTTTAGTAGAAATTGCGAGAGCAATGTACATTTTGGATAAATATTAGTTGGATTTATAATTTATTACAAATTAATTTTCAAAATTTGTCTCACATCAATATTAACTTTTTAGGTTAATGATTATATAATTGGTTAATAAAATAAAGGACTGTTTTATCAACCAACAATGTTAGAAACCTGTGCCGATTTTTACAAAAAAAAATAATTTAGACAAAATTCGTCGTGCTCTTACTTATAATGATGTAAAAGATTTGGGTATCCTATTTGATAGAGAGTTATCAAAATATCAAAATATTCTCTTTGAAAATCAGTGCACTTTTGCATTCGTTTAAACCAATCTGAAAAGCATTGCTGCCACTATGAAGGCGGTATCTCCAAAATATGAGGCTTGAATGCCTCAACTGCTTCTTCCGGCGTAGAAAACCGTTGACCACGAAGTTTATTCTTCGCGTGTGGGAACAAAAAGAAATCACAGGGTGCTAGATCAGGACTGTACGGCGGATGGCTCATCAATTCAATGTTTTGATCAGTCAAATATTCAATTGTTTGAACCGATGTATGAGAACTCGCATTGTCATGGTGGAGAATGATCTGTCGTTTTCGGTTTGTTTTCCTTATTTCTTCAATAACTTTTGGCAAACAAATAGTTGGGTACCATTCGGAATTGACCGTTCTACAACTCTGTAAAGGCACGGTTGCAACGTGACCGGTTTTTCCGAAAAAAACAGGCGACTATTTGTTTTAATGTGCTTCGAACGCGAACAACTATTGTTGGTTTTGGCTCTTCTTGGAATACCCACACAGTCGACTTGTTGTTTACTATGGGGCTTATACGTATAGATCCAAAATTTATCACCTGTGACGACTTTATAAATGTTCTTTGAAGCACAGCTATTGTATTTTTTGTGCATTTCTTGGCACCAATCGACGCGAGTCCTTTTTTGAGCCGTTGTCAAATTATATGGTAGCCAACGTGAACATAGCTTCTTAACGGCTAAATGTTCATGCAGGACCTTGTGCACGCTGGTGTTACTAATACCTATAGATGCCTCGATCTCACGGTATGTCACATGACGGTCTTCTATTATCAATTCAGGCACTGCATTAATATTTGCCGACGCAACAACATTTGTCGGACGACCTTCACGAAATTCATTGTCCAAAGAACGCCGTCCAAGTTTGAATTCACTTCAAACCAGTTACAATAGAATACCTGAAGCTTTCGTCCTTTTCTGAGTCTTTAGTCAAGTCTGTACAATGTTGAATTCGGAACAATTTTTTATCATCAGTTAACTTGTGTGGTACAAACCTTGACCATATCTTTCTCAGTCCCAAATACTTTGTCAAAATCCGATGAATTGAATCTTTAGAATCTTTCGCTTCATTTCCACGTATCGCAATGAGGATTTCGGCTCATTTCTGATAAATTCACGCACAAGTTCGATGTTACTTTCCGTAAGCACAGATTTTTTTGCACCAGGATGTTTGTCGTCATTTATATCTGTACGACCGTCTATAAATCGTTTGTACCACTCATACACACTCGTACGTGATAAACACGTATCACTATATATTTGTTTCATCAAATTAAACGTTTCAGTAAACGATCTACCGAGTTTAAAACAGAACTTGATATTTGCTCTTTGTTCAAAATTCTTATTTCGACCAATGCTAAATACACACTGTTACTTTATGCGCAATTTCTCTGCTTTTAATGATGCAAATGTCATGATATTGTGACATAACATTGGTGAAAGATCTACCTGACCGACGCATATTTCTTTTAATAGCTAGCGCCACTAAGAATTACTATTTTATAAAAGTTCGGTTTTATCTGCGACAGACTGTGTATTATTATCTTGCCATATAAATACAGAGGCAGGTACCCTTTGAGCATCTGTAAAATAACATGAAAAGAATTAAAAAATAATACCTTATAGTGTGGAAAATGAAAGTTAATAAGAGTAATAAGTCAGTTCATATAAATTTTGCCAACTGAAAAATTGTCCTGCAATTACCTTAAATGGACAATAACGAAGCCACACGGATTCCTTGAAAGACCATGTTATGCAACTCTACGATGAAGCGAATTGAAGAAGGAACACATTCTTGTCAAGGGAAAATAATTTTGTTTGCAGTTTAGTAAGACGTATTGAATGTTAGTTAAATTATTAATTTAATAATTAATTCTAAATTATCGATCCAAAATAAACTACTTATGTTCAAAGCTATATTAACTCCAACTAGAATGCACGGCATACAATTCTGGGGAACAACATTGAGATAAATCCGAGATTTGAGAATTAAGCCTGTCGTGTAATGATTGACGCGTCATGGTATGCCCTGAGTGGATTACTCAACGTGCTCTACAATTTAGTTAGTGAAAAGGGAAGTTCAAATATTGAGTGTAAATTAGATTGAAAAAAAGCCTGTCATATTGTTATTGCTGAAAGCCTTGTGAAGAACTAAAAGTAACAGGGCGCTTAAATCGAAAGATCTGTAGATGAGGTTTGGATAATTATTTGTGAATTGTTAGCTTTTAGTATAAATTAAAGATAGTGCATAAGAATATATGGGTACGTTCAGTGTCACTTCTCCCTCCAGAATCACAAATAATTACTTAATGCTCTTCTTAACAAAAAGGGACATATGTATTGTATGTACTAAGCTAAGAGGTTAAAAATATATTTGGATTCCATTTATTTTGTAAATAAATAGGTATTATATTTAAATGGCATATGTTTAACGCGGTCTAAACTGAGAGTGCTAAAGGTATTGGAGATATTAGCAAAGGAATTTAAGGTGATTTTGATGGAGCCTGTGGTTGATTAACTTAATCACTAGAAGTTGATATATAACCCCTTTCCACATTAATTTACAGTGTGCGTCTGACTTTCAGCGGTACAGATCGTGTGCGCAATTAGTTTTTTCGTACGAGTATTTCTTGCCGTGGTTCTCCAGGTGCGACACTGCCTAATTATCTGCTGATGATGACCACTTAGTTGTCGAAATACGTATACGGAATTACGAAAACTAATGTGGAAAGGGGTTATATATCAACCTTTAGTGATTAAAGAAAAGGAATTTAAAATGAGAATTTGGTTAGAGGAACAGGTGTAACAATTAGAAAACTTACGATTTCTTTAAAAGCAAAAGATAAAATATTTAAGAGAGATGTAAAAGCTGCCTTATGTTTACAAGATAGCTAAAGTAAACAAACACTAATTAAGAAATAAAAAATGAAATTAGAAGACATAAATAAAAGATTATAAGGAAAAACAATAACTTTTAGAACATTTACATGAAAGTTAAACACAGAACAATGAAGCAGAAGAAATTTGACTCATTAAGAAAAAGAAAAGAGAGATTATTGGGAAGAAAATTAACACTAATTGTAATTACCTAATCTTCATTTTGATATAAACATCGTTTCTTTTATTTTAACCAAAATTTTTAAGTTTCACAATGCTTAATTTTTTAGTTGCTATAGGTAAAGCAAGAAATACAAGAAATGTTCTTCTTATATTCCGTTTTTACTTAAGGAAATGAATAAAACCAGAGCACCTATTTATTTGTAATCACTGCTGATCAAAATCTTAGCAGCTAATATTTAAGAAAATGTCATTGAAAAAAACATGAAAATAATAAAGAAAGTCGTCCATTATTTTATTAAAGCGACTTTATCTTTCCGTGATTATCTCCGACCATTTAAACCAGTGCATATAATGGGAAATGACATAACGGAAGTAAAATGATCTAGACATTCTCCTCGTTGTCGTCTTTTTCTTCGCTTCCTCTCCCTCCACGCTCACATATAACTTAATTTACCCGCCGGGAGAGCCCTCACTCAATAATAAACTTGGTCGAATGTAGAGAGGGAGGTGAGTAGTACATTTCCCCGGGATATTAGCGATACATCATCATCGCGAAGGGACGACGTTTCTGGAAGAATCGATCGTTTCTAGTTCATCGAACAAGTATGTCCCGATGGCCTAAAATTTGATTGGCCGATTGTAGTGGTTGTACCACGGATTCCGGTGTAGCAGGAACGTCGAGATGCGAAGTGAACCGTGGGCTGGACGAGAACGAGAGTTTAACGCGTCCCACTTTAAGGGGTTTCTCAATGACAGAAATGCTTTTTCAGACGGCCAGGGTGTGAGAATCTAGCCACCTTGGAGATGGTAAACGTGGAAACTCTAGTGGTGTGTTCGTGTGTTGTCTACTGTGTGAGGTCACGAGGCATGCGCCATTTCCATTTGGCGTTTCGACTTCCGTGTTTGAAACTTCCTTCCGCAGTTTATGATATGCTTATGAATAACTATACCGTACAAAATATCTAGATTTGTTTATGATAATAATCGACTGATTTAATTTGAGTAATTAACGCTTAAAATTTTCCTGTAAAAGTTATTACAGCACACACATTCAATGGCCATAAACCTTTTAGCGAATAAGTCACGAAAATAAGTTTTTCGAGTTATTTATTTTTTTCTTTTTAACTTGCAATGCATTTTATATTTACATATTTTTATTTGAATAATAGTTTTTTTTAATACATTTTTTGTATAACTGTCATTAAAAGAGACATTTTTAATGGCTGTCAGGAGTATTAAAGAAGACGTTTACAAAGTACAAGTTTTTACCAAATAACAGTAAGAGAGTCATAATCATTAAATTTTCAAAAGAACTTCCAAGTTTTATTATGAACAGTATAGAATTTTATAAAGGCTGTTTCAAATCGTGCGTTTCTTTAAGAATAAATAAAATATAGATGGCGCACTGAATTTGTCTGGGTATGTGGACATCTAAAAAGTGTGATGTATGACATTTATAAAAATGGCTCCGTACACGGTACAACAACGCGTTCAAATTGTTAAATTATTTTCTGAAAATCAGCGTTCTGTGAAAAGAGTTTTTAGAAAATTATGTAAATTTTATGGTTTACATAATCGTCCGTCTGAAAGCACTATGGTCGAATTATTAAAATTTCAAGAGACCGGTTCTGTGGAAGATCAAAAAAGTGAAAAATACAGTCGTAGTGGTCGTTCACAAGAAAATATTGGTTTGGTTCGTGAAAGCGTTGCTAAAGGTCCTAAAATGTCCATTAGACGACGTTCACAACAACTTGGACTTAGTGGATCAACAACATGGCGTATTTTACACAAGGATTTAGCTCTGAAGGCATATAAGGTTCAAATAACACAGGAACTGAAGTCATTAGATCATTTAAAATGTTCATTTAATTACTAAGGTTAATATATAACCCCTTTCCACATTAACTTTCGTAATTCTGTATACGTATTTCGACATTATTTGTCATCATCAGCAGATGATTAAGCACTGTTGTACCTGGAGAACTACGGCAATAAATACTTGTACGAAACAATTAATCTCGCACACGATCCGTACCGTTGAAAGCCAAGACGCACAATGTGTTGACTTTCAACGGTACGGATCGTGTGCGAGATTAATTGTTTCGTACGGATATTTATTGCCGTAGTTCTCCAGGTACAACACTGCTTAATAATCTGCTGATGATGACAACTTTGTTGTTATACTTTAAAAAAACCGCGAAATTCGAAACACCTTTTATTATTATAATTTATTAACATTAATATTAATAGTACAATTAGAACAATTGCTGATGTTAATGCCTTGCGATTTTAAAAAACCTTGTAACACATTCGAACTAGCTGGGCTTCCAATTTCATCAGCATTAGCAGTCAGTTCTTGAAGTGAACTGGAAGATGCTTCTGTAACTCTAGAGCTAGCTATTGGGATAATTCTTTCAGCAACAGCCGTTTTATGAATAACAGATTGATCGATATAACCCGCAGCTACTGTTGCAGACTTCCATCCTCCATACTTCTTCATTTCCGTTATATTTGCTCCTGAGTCTGCTAGCAAAGAAGCAGAAGTCCTTCTAAAACAATCAACTGTATATTCCTTTGGTTCTAGGAGGTCGTTAAACTCAGCAATAACGGAGGGCATTTTCCCAAACACGTTTATACCAACTGGGTTGGGTTGGGTTGACTATTTCAGAAAACATCGATGATTAATATTTAAAGGACGTAATGCAGCGTACTTATTAAAATAGTCAATGTATTTTCCAATAATATAAAAAGAACGATTTATTTTCGCTTTAGTATTTGGAATTTGAACAATCAATGATTTATTTATTAATTCAATGCCTTCTATCAATAAATTGCACAGCTCTTCACGCCGACAGGCTCCATATATTCCGAAAATATTATATCATCAAGTATTTTTCATCTGGCGCCTTATTTATAAATATCCGGATTTGTTCAAACGTAAAGGTTTTTAATTTTTTGAAACTATAACCTTCATTTCTCCGCTTCACGAATACTATTACCTTGAAATATTTTCTTACATCAAAACAATTTTTTACCATTGAAAACTTACTCCACGAACTTGACGACTTCCATATTTTTGATTTATCTTCAAAATATACTAAGAAGATGGGTTCACTGAATTTTCCTTCAACGTTTTGCATTCTACATCAGCTGAGAAACGTAGAATATGCAATATCGTAATGCTGAACAGATTTTTTTCGGTAATAATTAAAATGTAGCTCCTTTTGCAGCGTTTTCAATATCGTCAGGAAGACACAAGTCATCATTATTATTATTCTTCATTATGCGAGATAAACATTAACCACCACCAAGAGTCTTTAATAAAAAACATGTGCTGTAAATATTATTGTTTATTGGTAACCAAGGTGATTCAGTGTCACCTAACACGGTCACTTCACAGAAAATGTAATAATAGCTCTCAAAAAACACGTCAGAAAATAACAAGAAACGTCATAGTGTGATTTTATTAAAATATTAAATTTATCTATTTTATTATCAAAATAGGACAGTTATACAAAAAACTTTGTGTAATATTTGTGATAAAAGTAAGTTTTATTTTGTTTGTTGAATTGTTTGACTCGCTTCGTTCGTTTCGCAAACTTTTTCACTCACAAAATAAAACATTACTTTTAGTACTTATATCATAAATAGCTTATTTGATTATTTTTGCCCGTTTAATATTGTACAAATAAAATCCCACAAGAATATATTTAAAATTAACAACCTTATACCGTGTTTTGTGTGTGTATACTTGTTTAAAGACGTAATTTTTGTGCACATTTGGCAAAGGT
Source organism: Dermolepida albohirtum (assembly GCA_031893035.1). Lineage (NCBI taxonomy): Eukaryota > Metazoa > Arthropoda > Insecta > Coleoptera > Scarabaeidae > Dermolepida > Dermolepida albohirtum. The sequence goes on along the minus strand of JAVIWB010004724.1, from coordinate 384,941 downwards.
GTTCTGCACACACGTGTTATTTATTTATTTTTCTTTTATCTTGCGTGTCAAGTACGTATTCCAAATTCTTCGAAAATACAATATAAAATAGTCCTTATACAAGTAAAGATATATCATACACAAAAAGTACGGTATATGGTTGTTAATTTTAAAATTGTTGTGATTGTAAACTTCGGAAAAGAAAAATGTAAGTAATTATTTATATAAAAAAATCCATAGATAGAATGTATTGCAGGATAAAAAGAAAAAAATAAGCAACTTGAAAAGGGAAAACGCCCCTCTCCCTTGAAGCATCATTAAAAAAAATTGAGAAATCTTATTTATTATCCCATACTGGTCGAAACACCCAAATACATACAAAAGAATAAAACTTATAGTTAGAATAAAACAATAAATATATTAAACAAAAATACGTTAACAATATGCGTTGTTCCGAAAGTATGCGCCGCGGCGCCCGGGGACTCCGCAAAGAGTTTCCAGGAGCACCGCGACAGCCTCGCTAAAGATTTTATAAAAATAAATTTATTAAACAGCTTTTTTTGCACTTGATTGTAAATACAATCAACTATGATTTGTGTTCGTCAGCCACTTATCCAATTTGGAGCTCTATTTTCAAAAATACCTCCCGAAAGATAAAGTAAAATCAGTACAGTAGGTAAGTGATCCTATGAACGCAGAGATCGCTTTCGCAAACGAGGAAGCTGAACAGCCCATCGACATTTCTACAGACTCATCGTTAAATTCAAGACTCCAGTCTAAATCTCTAATTGATTTTTGGTGCAGTATCGAAGATGAGTATCCAGTAGTGACTAAGAAGGCACTTCGATCATTGATACCGTTTGCCAGTTCTTACCTGTGTGAATGTGGGTTTTCAGCAGTTACTGTTATGAAATCTAACTATAGAGGTGACCTTAAAATTGAAGATGAAATTCGTGTTGCTCTATCAAAAATAACACCAAGATTCCACGAACTAATCAAAAATAAACAAGTCCATCCCTCTCATTAGGATAGAAAAGATTTTCGAAACTCTTATTACTTGTACCCAATTACGTTTAAAATGGTTCTCTGTTTTATATTAATTAGTTACTATTTCTGTTCTCAAAATAAATGTGATTTTCTTTATTTTTCGATTTATTTACATTTTCTTTCTCCTCCTTATTACAATTGCTAAAAAAAAAAAAATTTACCAACTATTCACAGAGTATTTAAACAAAATTAAAGCCTTATACAAATCTAAAAGTTAAATTTAGCGATCATAGCATAGAATTTATTTAAATTTAAGATTTTAGACTTAAAATTATCAGGTCTCCAGTTTTGCTTCATATGAAGGGCGCCGCCGGAAATAATCTGAACGTTAAGGACGCCATGGCTTTAAAAAGTTTGGAAACCTATGATATAAGGCATAAGTGGGCAACAACCGGCCCGCTGTAAGATTTGTTCCGGCCCGCGAGACATTCGTCGTATTATTTCATGTCTGATATATATCGCTAAAAATTATGAACACTACTTTACAATGCACTACTTTTAAACGCAGCCCGCGAACATATTTGCACATTACAGTTTGGCCCACAACATGTCAAAGGTTGCCCATACCTGATATAAAGCATATGTGAACAACAACCAGCCCGAGGGCCGGATCCGGCCCCTGTATGATTTGATCCGGCCCGCGAGACGACATTGTCGTATTATTTCATGTCTGATATCTATCGCTAAAAATTATGAACACTACTTTAAAACACTATTTTAAAATGCACTACTTTTAAGCGCGGCCCGAGAACGTATTTTCACATTAAAGTTTGGCCCACATGTCAAAGGTTGCCCATACCTGATATTGGGTCTGGGAAAAAGTTCGTGGCGTTTTTCCCGATAGATGGCATTGGTTGCCGATAACTAAAGAACAACAAGTCACAGCGACACCACCGACGGCTCGTTTTTTAGATGACCTTCCGAACGTTAGTTTGAGCGTAGAAACATTGTAATCGGTGCAGTGGTTGGAAAGTTATTCGCACTTGAAAATGGAGAAGAATAATGAGAAATTTCGCTATATTCTGCAATATTATTATGATAAGGGGAAGAACGCTGCGCAGGCTTGTGATAAAATTTGTGCTGTGTACGGTGAAGGTACTTTATCGAAATCTGTTGCGCGGAAATGGTTCGCTCGCTTTCGTTCTGGAAATTTCAATGTGAAAGATGAGTCACGCTGCGGTCGTCCAATCACTGAAAAATCTGATGAAATTCTTGAAAAAGTCCAACAAGATAAGCATATCAGCAGTGTCGATATTGGCATGGAGCTAGGCATTGACCACAAAACTGTTTTGAACCATTTACACAAAGCTGGTTACAAAAAAAAGGTTGACGTATGGGTTCCTCATGAGTTGAGCGTGAAAAACATGATGGACCGAATTAACATCTGCGATGCGCTGCTGAAACGGAATGAAATCGAGCCGTTTGTGAAACGTTTAATAACCGGAGATGAAAAATGGATTACGTACGATAATCGGAAGCGTAAAAGATCGTGGATAAAGGATGGTGAGCCGTCACAAGCGTTCGCTAAGCCAACATTGACGCCAAAAAAAGTGATGCTGTGTGTATGGTGGGACTGGAGGGGAATCGTCCACTACGAGCTATTTCCAACTGGTCAGACGATTGATTCTCAACTCTACTGTGCACAACTAGAGAGATTACGCCAGGCGATTGAAAGAAAACTGCCCGAATTGATTAATAGGAAAGGTGTTGTCTTCCATCATGACAACGCCCGACCACACACTTCTTTGATGACCCGTCAAAAATTGAGAGAGTTTGGTTGGGAAGTTTTGATGCACCCACCTTACAGTCCGGATATAGCACCCTCTGACTATCATCTGTTTCGATCTCTGCAGAACTCTCTCAATGGAATTAAGTTGGTTTCAAAAGAAGCCTGTGAAAACTACTTGATTCAGTTTTTCGACCAGAAACCACAGAAGTTTTTCACCGATGGGATCATGGATCTACCAAAAAAATGGCGAAACATTGTCGATAATAATGGAGCATATTCGGTTTGAATGAATTCGTCCACGCGCCATGCGGGGACCAGTTGAATTTTACTGAAAAAACGCCACGAACTTTTTCCCAGACCCAATATAAAGTATAGAGACAATTATAGTGTTTATTAAGATTTTAATTTTCTAAAATGTGTTGCAATAGGTTAAGATAAAAAATCAACAACTAGACAAGTGTCTCTTTTCGCTATATAATTTACAATAATAATAATAATAACTTTATTGCAATTAATTGTACAAAGAAAAAAAAGAAAATGGAAACGTCATGACAGAGACAATATATTACATACACTGCAGGCCATAAGTTTGAAAATATTGTAGTGGCTTTAACAAACATTGTAAAAATAAAACAATATACCAAAACGTTTTATTATAAAATAAGGAGGAAAAAAAGCAAATTTTATTTATTTACATCCACTTATTTTTATTATCAACTAAACGGACTTTTCATCGAAATACCCTCCTTTTGCTTTAATGACGGCAGCACACAATCGCGGTAAACGAGACACTAATTTTGTAAGGGTTTCATTGGGTATATTTGCCCAAGAATCTTGTATAACTTGCCACATGTGAGTCTGGGACGTCGGACACTTTTCACGCACTTTTCTATCCAATTCTTTCCACAACAGCTCTATTGGATTGAGGTCTGGCGATTGTGCCGGCCAAACCATGTCTTGTAAAACACCGTCGGCTTCCTGTTGTTGGAGATATCCTCTACATAAATGAGAAGAATGTTTTGGGTCGTTGTCTTGCATGAATATAAAGTTTTCTCCAAGTAATCTCAGACCGGAGGGCACAGCGTTGTGTTCGAGAATCTGTCTGTAACCCTCCTTTTTCAAAACTCCGTCGATTTTCACCAGATCTCCTACACCAGCCGAAGAAAAACATCCCCAAACCATTACAGAACCGCCACCATGTTTTACCGTGGGCACCACACATTGCGGTAACATTTTTTCCGTAGCAGTTCTTCTTACAAATATCCGACGTCTGGAACCGAAGACCTCGTACTTTGATTCGTCGGTCCATAGTACTTTTTCCCACTGTTCTATTGTCCAATCTTTGTGTAACTTAGCCCATTGTAGCCTTTTTATTTTATTTTGCGGACGTAGAAGCGGTTTGCGAACTGCTACACGTCCCATCAGTCCAGCCGCTCTGAGCCGCCTTTTTACTGTGGTTAAAGAGATCCGAGTTTCACGCTCCCTGTTAAACTCACCGCGGATTTGCGAGGCCGTTAATCTTCTATCTCTTTTCGACGTCAATATAATTGTCTGATCTTCTGCAGGAGTTGTAATTTTTGTTCTTCCTGATCGTTTTCTGTCCGTATACCCTCCAGTAGATTGGTATCTTTTAATTGTATTTTGTACACCTTTGTACGATATCTTCATTCTTTTCGCGATATCCCGTATAGAATCTCCCCGATTATGATGACTAATAATTTCTACACGTTTTTCTAGCGATATCTGCTTTCTCTTCGCCATAATCAAACGATGTTTACGGATTCTACACACTTTTATGTGTCTACACACTTTAAATGATACGAAGCAACTAAAATATTCTCATTACTTCAAAATGTATAAATACTTATAAATATAAAAACTAAATGTAATTACAAAAGGTTTATGCGGAAGGGTCTGCAATAAAATTTGTCCATTCCATGATGCTGTCGACCGTCAGAAATATTACCTGCTCGAATAAATAATACCGCACGCAGAGTTTCCTTAATCTCTGGTTATTTTCCAACTATTAATGCATTTAAAACTACATCTTTTATGTAAAGCTTTATAATGTACTTAAGAATAATCCTTTGTACTTATATCAAAGTAATACGAACGTAACATAGATAAATTTTAATTTTTATGAATTTAGTGGAACTGATTCCAAACTTATGGCCTGCAGTGTATGTGTCAAAATATATTCATACACATCATATTCTTGCTGTAGAGAACCACGATTGATATATTCAAATATACTGTATGGTTCTATGTCAATTAAGAAATCACGAACTCTTTTTTTAAATATTGAGAATATCTTAATTTTTTTTATGATTCCGGTAAACCATTAAAAAATTTAATGGAAGAGTAGCGAAGTCCACTCTCTATCAGGGTTAGGTGGTGTTTATTATAATAATAATTAATTATTATAAATTTCAATCTCACAGAATTATTATTAGGAAGTCAATACTGTATAAATTTTCATGAATATTAAGATTTACTTGCAATACTAGAATCCATTTCAATGGAACCAACAATTCTGTCCATTTTACTTTATTGAATTACTATAAACATGAATAAGAAATATTCGAATGCACCTAAAAGAGTACGTAAATAGCTAGAAGTTCAAGAGCTCAAAGTTTGTAACTATTATTGTTTCCCAACTCAAACAGACCTATGAAGTTTAGTAGAAATACCAGCTGCACATGCTAAGAATTCGAGTATGGGAGAAGTATTGGAAATGCAGCTGAGTGTAATTAAATGAAACGCAGTCAAACAATAAACTCAATATGATTACAAAACTTATCCAACTCGGATTAAAGCCGGAATTCCAAATTACCTGAAGACATTTAGGAAGTTATTTAATAGCACACATTCTACGTCTAGAATTTCAGGTGGCGTGATTTATAAAGTCGGAAAATTTATTGAATCAGACCAATAAAAGAATAATAATTATGAAATAACATTTAAGAGTGTAGTAATAAATGCACTGAGTAAATACGTCATATTAAAACTACATAGATTCAATATATTGACACTTCACAAGTTAACAATCGAGAAAAGTTACTAAATTATATATGAACCGATTCTTTTGTAAATGCTATTGACGAAATTAAATCCCCTAATATTACAATTGTATATAAATATATAATTAGTTTCACGATGGGAAATTTAATGAAAATTATATTATTTTCTGCTACTCCATCGTTAATTAAATACACAGAAATTAATTAAAAATTTCTGCGCTGGAGAAGGACTCGAACTTCTATCTGCCGTTTTCTAGACGACTGCCTTACCAATTAAGCCACCAGGCAGTGTAACTTCGAGTCCTTTAACACGAAGTTACACTGCCTGGTGGCTTAATTGGTAAAGCAGTCGTCTAGAAAACGGCAGATAGAGGTTCGAGTCCTTCTCCAGCGCAGAAATTTTTAATTAATTTCTGTGTATTTAATTAACGAAGGTGTAGCAGAAAATAATATAATTTTCGCCCCTAATATTATTTTACAAATTATGGAGCGATAACCGTAAGTGGTTAGTCAAATGTATTTGAGACACACGTGTTCAATGCGTCGCGATTTTCAAAATAAAATACAGAGCCATTATCAACTATTATTTTAAATATTAAAAAAGTTACTGAAGCCTTTTCGATGATGACATTTGCATACAGAAACGAAGAACATAATACCAGAGGAGGAGAACCCTCCACTTTCAATTTTGAAAAACTTGTAGCTTGTTGATGCTATCCTAGAGGGGAAGGGGAGAGAGAAAGTCAGAGAGATAGAAAGAGAGATCAAAAATTTAATAAAAAAAGAAAAACGATTTGTTCAAATTGTGCAATGTGCTTACTAGACAACGGTAAAAATTCGTGGGGTTATTCTTTGAACTATTTTAAGATTTTTTTACCCTTGAAGGTAATTCGGAAAGACGATTAATGTTTGAATATTTTATAAATTATTAATGCACCTTAAGTAAAACTATGGTGTGCTGCACTGGTGTTACTGAATACATGAAATGGTCGGAAATTTGTTTTATTATGTTTCTAAGAACATTTAGATTAGGAAAAACGGATATAATTTGCAAATCGCACGAAGTTAGTGCAAATATCGAAAACACCTTCACTATAACAGTAGATTTCATGCATTGTTAATTACGTTTCCAGTATTACTCATTTTATCGCTTCGAAGGTTGTCAAAAGTGATTACGTCTCGTCATTTCTGTCGCGTGTTTAGTAACCATCCTATATATTTCGCCCTGATTTAAAATTTCATTAATAGCATGCAGAAATTAAATTATAATGAAGCAACCCATTACAACTGAAAAAAATTAATAATTTAATTTAAGTTAACGTCCAAAAAGCTTGACTCTCTCAAATAAAAATTAGAGATTCCATAGAGGGTTTTATCCTCTTTAAATTGAATGCGCTCTTTGTTCCTCACAAGACGGTCGAGATGGTCGATAATTAAAAAGACTATATCGCATGAGATATTCGTGAAAATTGCTCCTTCAGGCTTCTGATAAGAGTTGAAATTTTTTTTTGAAATATTCGTTACTGGTAAAAAAACGTGGTGTTTTGAGTATCAGCATAGTACAAAGTGCCAGAATAGTGAATGGACATTGAAAGAAGAGGCACGCCTGACACAAAAGTCAAAGGTACAGACAATGCTGATTGCTTCTATAACGCCAAGGATATTTCTTAGCAAGAATTTGTTTTGTCTGGTCAAACGATTTTTTCTCGAAATGATTGAAACGATGCTTGCGTCTGATTATTTTTATTGCTCTATTTTTGATGGTCATTTTACATTTCGTTTATATATGGAAATTCTTTCCCAAATTAATGAAATGAGAGAAATACGACTCTATTGAAGGTGACAGGGACCCTGACCTCCTGCATTATCTAAAAGAATAAGAAACCAATCGTCAAATCGAAGCTGAGATATATGAAATAATATTTATATCTAGTTTATATTAATTTCTATCCAAAATTAATTTTTTTTTTGAAATTGAAATATTCGAAATTCTTATATTTTAGAAAAGTATGCTTTATTCTATATAAAATTTAATTGTTGAAAAAGTCTGACTCGTTCTTAATTACAAATTGAAAATAATCTTTATTTGCTTAATATAAAGTTTACTAAATTAGATTCCACAAAGAATCTCTAAATTATTATTTTGAAGGGTTTACCATGTATGTAAAAGTTTTACCACACTGGTAGAAATAATGCATTCATTTCATTAATTCAACAACCGTGCAATGCGCAGAGCATGTGCCCCTAACATTTAAAAAAGAAGATTATTTGAGTAAACGCTACAATTTGTTATTTGAACATATTTATATCTTGGATAAATTTGGTGTTCAATTATTTATATTTTGGTAGTCGACGTGTGGTTCAATTATTACAAAGTTAAATAATTACACTTCTTACATAACATCTCATAAAAATGTATAACAATATATGCATATATAATACAAAGTAAAGAGAGAGAACTAGGTATATATCTCTCAGATAAAAACGAAAGCACTTATATTGCTTTATCGCCATTAAACAACACGGCGTGACGAAGGACTTTTTTTCCGCCCATATGTATACGTGCGAATATAAGTAAATGCGTACTCGTTTCCTTTTGAAATTCTATAAATCAATGAGAAAATAATTTTGAATGGACTTTTTATCATTTGTTATCTTGAAATTCTAATAATTTAATCAGCAAATGTTTGCAATTTATTCATTAAAGTTAAATAAGTTAACATTTTTTAAGCGTTTTCTGTATGCATCGCTTTACGTTTATTTAAAAACTAACAAAAAGCGGATATTCAACAGTTTGTTAAATGAACAAATTCTTTTCTCTCAGTGCGGAAATACCATTTGCAGTGATACAAACAAAAATCGAATTTTATCCTAAAAACGTTCCTCGGACTGTGAATTGTAATATTAGAGGATCGCCTCCAAAAAAAGATCTCCCTAAATTGCACGGGCAGAGTCGTTTCTTGGTTAAATACCAAAAACTTGGCTCGGTTCACAATGAGAAATTAATGGAGCTTTAATCACCCGATAATGGAATTTGGAATCTACTTAGTGAATGTTTAGAGATTATTAATGTTAATAGCATCTGATGGGGTTGTAATATAAAATATTTCTCGCCTGTGTTTATGACCTTATGTTTTTGATATAAAGTAATTTATTTATTTTAAATATATTCGTTTTCTTTTTATTGAACAGTTGTAAATTTACGTATACGAATGCATCGAAACAAAATGTGACATAGGAATATTTCACCCTTTATTTTTCAGACTCTAACTCAACTGAATTATGCGGAATTTTCATGCTGCATAAATACGATTTTGTTTCAACAATAGACGCAGCATTAAAGCAAATAAAATTAAATAAAAAAATTAAACTCCTGTAAATACTAACTGTGATCATAATGAAAAATACAATAATAAAGGATGGAGTTTTATATTTTATCCTTCTCGCAATTTCCGCATTCGAAATAGAAATTATTCTTTTGGAAATATTGACAAACCAATGCCAAGAGTCGTTAACTTTGAAAGCGCTGACGTATTTTTGGATCGCGATTCGTCCAGACACTGTATTTTTATTTGATATTTATGTCAGAAGTTCGTATATACAGTGTCTGTTACAAAACTTCTGATTTAAATAAACTTATGAAAGTGTAGTAAATAAAAAAATAAGAACGAAATTTAATAATGCATTAATATCTGCAAATATGCGTAAAGGAGATGTTTTACAATTGATTTATTTGAAGTGAATGTATAGGGCTAGGTAGAAACAACTTCCTAATATTAAACATAAATAACAAAGTCCACCCAGATGCTTTTCACAAATTTGTTTCACGGTTTGAAAGAGCAATGCTTTATTTATTTCACATCACATTTCACACCACGCGACTTACATTAGTTGAGCGGTAGGTGTTGGCCGTTCTCCCGATCTTGCGATTTGTTTCTTTTGTGCCTGAAGAGTTGAGAGGCAATATCACCAGATGTTATCAAGAGCATAATGTGAAACTTCAGGGAGAGATTTCAGTATCACATAGAAAAGAATGGCTAGCATTTAGAGGACATCTTTTCAAAACCAAATGATGTTGTATTTTTTTTTAATCACTAAGGTTGATACATAATCCCTTTCCACATTAACTTTTGTAATTCTGTATATGCATTTCGACAACTAAGTTGTCATCATCAGCAGACAATTGCAAAGTGTCGCACCTAGTTAAACACGGTGAAAAATACTGTATGTGTATATGAAGTAAATGGTAATTGCATGAAAAGTTATGTAAAGATTCATTAGACTAGAATGCTTGAGCTGATCATAGAGTCCATTTCACTGGGACGAGTCCAGATTTCTTGTGGTCTTCAAGTCTCGTTAAAGTATATTTTTTAACTATATTCTTTTAAGTCATCGTCGATAGCAGTTCTTGGAGTTCCTCTTTCCGATATTCAGCGTTAATTTACAGAAACCGTGTTCAAGTTTTTACATTGATGTGTATAACAATTTCGTCTTCTATTGAGCAAAATGTAGAATCTATATGGTACTTGCTTCTGACAAGCTAATATTTTTAATATATGTGAAGCTTACAATGATCTATTAGTAGATCTATTATTATCTTAACTACTAGGTCCGTTGCAAATTTAGACGACGTTCCCGAAAGAACTGTCTTGAGTCTCTCTCATCTACTGTCTTTCCACTTGTTTCGAGATCTATTTTTAACTCCACTCCTTCACGATTGTTTTGATGCGCAATCCTATAGGAAGGCTTTGGTTGTACAAAAGTCATAAACGAAGCTTGTAGAGGCAGTTCGTCTGCTTTTTATTAGAGTTATAGGCTTCGTGGTCTGCCATTTAGGCGATTGTCACTTTTTTCAAATGCCGAGGTTATTCAAGAAATACAAACTCGCATACTAGTTTGGATTTCATCTTTGCCCAATCAAGATTCTACAACTTTTCATATCTGTTGCAGGTTATGGGTGGGAGAATTGTAAAAAAATTAAAATTACTGATAGCAGAATAAAGTGAAGATGGTAACATACAGACAAATGAAGGAAAATAGAGACAAAATACGGGATACCAACACGTCAAACGTATAGAAAAAATAATGAGAATAAAATACTTTACAAACAAAACTTTCATGAGCTGAAACTGGATATTTAGGATGGCTGAAATGAATACATGTACAGCAATATATAGACTACTACGAGTCAAAATAATAAGACACAAGCTTTAGAAATGAAGTAAATATAAGAATTAAGAGATTGCAAGGAGTAAGAGATAGACATGGGAGGATTTTACAAAAGGAAGTGTGAAACGAAGGCAAGTACACTCAATGGAACCTTTAAAGCAGATAGTCAATAAAAGATAAGGGAAGAAAACATGGAACATTAGAATACAAATAAGAAGAAACAGTGGAAATACGAGGAAAATCGCAACGAAATAGTCCATTATTAAGATTGCTAGGGGTGGTGAAAGCACACACTATTATAAAAGCGAAATAAATTGATTGATGTCTTTGGTACGTCTTTATGTCTTTACGGAAGTGAAATAGTAAATGACGAAAACGTACACTCTGATTTTACATTTTCAACGTTTTATATTATAAATACTCAAAGGTTTTAATTTTGTTTCAAAATGAAGCTAGAATTGTCAGTTGTTATTGGTATGGAATCGAGGTAGATGAAAATGACTGTGTACTACTTTGACATAATTATCTAACGCTTTCTGTGAACTTCCTGAAAACTAGATTAAAACATCCAGAAGTGCACCACATACATATGTATACTTATACATATGTACATTGATTATCTTCTGTAAGTGGATGTTAGTATTATTTACTTGCGTTATCAGATATATGAAACTTTGGCTTCTTATATGGTAGATACATACATACATAAGAAGGGTTGAGTCAAATACATACGTTGTATAATGGATTTGCTTCACTATACTTTTATGTACATAAAACCACGTTCGAAATTATTATTACCTATTGCGATATGTCATTTATGTAACAAGTGTATGTAAGAAACCTATACATATTACTGTATCACATTTTATAGGAAAAAGAAAAAAGAGAATTTTAAATATAATTTTAAGCATAATCAATGAAAACAACTACAAATTCTAAGCACTGGAAAATCTAGTGAAGTAAGCTATGAAACATCACGCAAACTTTGTTTTTAAAGAAACCCAAATAAAGTATTAGTGATTAAGTTGCCAAAAAAAAGAAAGAAAAGAATATAGTTATAATAATAAATAAAGCTGTAGTGACGTATAACTTTGAGCAGACTGTATAAGTGTATGTATTTGTTCAATTTTATTTCAAATGTAAACAGTATAAAGACAATGGACCCAGGCGACTCGCCTCGCATGTCTGGACTTTGTCGCGCCGCTGAAACATACTGTTACGTCGTTATATTATTTTGTTCTCTGTTTCATACCGTTTCCAATGGTAAACATGGTTATTTATAGCTTTTCGAAAAGGATATATCTCGTTGCTGTTTTACTAGTGCGAGACATATCAGATATATAAGAGAACTTTTAAAATAATCGTCCTAACGGCGATGAATTTTAATATTCTGAAAAAACATTTAAAATTGCATAACACAAATGTGTGTTTGTGTGTAATACCGTTTCTTTCACGTTATTCGGCCTTAATTCATCTTAAATACTTCTATATCCCGGTTGACATGGCATAATCTCTCTTGAAACAATTACACACCAATTATTTCTTAATTCCGGACCTGCTGAAAAAACACTCGCGTCTACAGCAGTGGGAAAGAGCGAACCGTCTCTGAACTGAAATCCCACACGATATTCAACTCATCAAAGCGCAATAACTTTGAAGTTCTTCCCTCGTTTATGGTACGTAATTAGATGGATATAGATGATGGTATAATGTTCGGAGCTGATACCGGAAAAAGTACCCGCAGAATACTCTATACTCAAAGAAAGTTTCCGAATTGTCTGTGTCTAACATTATGATGTTCTAGTTTCTTTTATATTGTTATTGCTAAAGTTTCTAATAGAATCTTTTTCGTTCAAGACGTTACATACTATGTTGAATAAATAGCATCGTATTGTCACTGTAAAATATGATGGATCGATTATATCTGTTGGATAACTGATTATTTTTAAGCTGAAGAATTTTCCTTTGTTTTAAATGACAATTATTTACCATTTTTAATAAAAATTTGAAGTATTTTTAGTAAATTTGAATACCATTGATCAACATAATTTTTGCAATTAATAAGGTTTATTTTTTAAATAAACGTCGTTATCAAGTACGCTGCCAATGTCTTCGTTTACATCTCTAAAATCCTATAAAATCCAATGGGGTCTATGACATCTCTACACCTATTTCTAAAGCCTCTTATGATTTTCTAGTAAAGCCACTCTTGCATATCCTTAACCTGATTTTGTCTGTTCTGGTGTTTTCTCCGATAAATGGATGTTGTCAGAATCTACACCTATTTTTAACTCGGGTGTTAAAAGGTCTATGATAAAATACTATTTACGAAGCACTTGTTGAGAAATCACTGTAATGAGCACTTCTACCCGTTGAAAGTTTTGTTGTAGAATAAATACTTAATGCACAAGAAAAATTAACAAATATTGAAGCGGCAAGTTATATAATGTATTGACTACAGATTATGCATACAATTTAATGACATAAAACAATTTAATCTAAAAAAGCTCCACATTGTAAGATTTCGATCGGTATTACAGCTAGTGTTTCGAATTTTGAATTAAAAATATATGCTTTTGCGTAGATGCTTTTTATTTTAACGAATTTATTAATACATGTTTTTGAAAGAATTTTTTCAAACGAAGTTAACTCAATTTCGAAAACGTTGGGATCTGATTTTTACAGCCAAACAGAGTAGTAAAACCCATATAGCAAAATTTCGTAATCTAGCTTCGAATAATTGTATACTATTTATACATAATATTGGGTAGTATTGAGATTACATGTATTCGAATTAACGAATTTGGCATCTCTTCCTTTCATTTACGCTATTGTATTTCTTCGTAAGGTGGAATCTATTTGAAAAACAATCACTAAAGTTCTTATGCAATCTGAAAATAGAAAGTCACTTTTCAGTTATGTGGAGATAATTTTAGAATGGAGAAACATTTACCATGCCTTATTTTTATACTTCGCGATCACCATTTCTCATAACATGAATTGTTTCTGGGCAAATAATCTAGACCGTGCTGAAGTTGTTTTTCCAAAATAAAATTTATATAAAGAGCTGGAATTTCTTCTTTTAAAGTCTTATAAAAGTAAGTAAAGTCCTTACAGATGCTTTTGAAAATATTCTTTGACTAGGCCTTTGCTATATGCTTATTCTTAAAGTCTTAGAAGTTTCTCCTATGTAGAAACGGGCAAAACACTTCCAGTTTTGAATGATATGCAACAAGATTTTATGTTTGGACGTTTCGCTACAACAAACCTTGCATTTTTTTCTGAGCAAGTGAAGTGTTAGATCATCGTCAGTAGGTTTGAGCGGATTTCTTTGTGTCTTTGGCTTCACTTCTAGTAAAATTGCAATATTTTGGTTAGTCTCCTAAATTATTGAATCTTATAAAGTCGTACTTGTTGAATAGAGAAAATTATATATTTTGCAATGGGTTTATTTCCTATATTTACTGCTTAATTTTTGATTTGTCTCAAGGATTTAAACTTGTTCTTTAGCCTTTTCATTAATTTAATATCTTTTACATATAATGCTTTAACTTGTACAAACCTACGCAACAAGACGGTAAAAAATTGCAAGTAGTGTGGTTTAGTGTCCATATTATGCGATATAATGTTCGTTTATTGAGTGAATCTAGAGAAATTTTTGAACTACTGGTCCTTTTGAATTGTTGGCATATAACGGATTATATGGACTTGTGTAACACTCGTTACAAAATAATTAAAGATATTTTTATAGGTGAAGTTAAGGAGTTAAGGTTAAGGTTATGGTAATGAGTTATTAAATGATTCATGATTATTGTATGTATTTAAAATATTTTTGTTGAAATTAATATTGTTTTATATATAGATAGAAAATTATTTGAAAATGGGGCTAATATTATTATTATAGTTATTTGTTAAGATTATCACAATTTGTGAAAAATTTTATTTCAGAAGATAATACTATTATATATAAAAAGTGTTTCATATTACGCGGTTTTTTAAGAATAAATACAATATAGATGGCGCACTGAATTTATCTGAATATGTGGGCATTTAAAAAGTGTGATGTATGACATTTATAAAAATGGCTTCGTACACGGTACAACAACGCGTTCAAGTTGTTGAATTATTTTATGAAAATCAACGTTATGTGGAAAGAGTTTTTAGAAGATTACGTGAATTTTATGGTTTACATAATCGTCCATCTGAGAGCACTATTGGTCGAATTATAAAAAAATTTCAAAAGACCGGTTCCGCGGAAGATCAGAAAAGTGAAAAATACAGTCGTAGTGGTCGTTTACAAGAAAATAGTGGTTTGGTTGGTGAAAGTGTTACTGAAGATCCTGAAATGTCCATTAGACGACGTTCACAACAACTTGGACTTAGAGGATCAATAAAATGGCGTATTTTACACAAGGATTTAGCTCTGAAGGCATATAAGGTTCAAATAACACAGGAACTGAAGCCATTAGATCATTTAAAACATCGTTCATTTGTCAATTTCATCAATGAATGAATAACCAGCTGATTTTTTTCAAAAAATAATGTTTTCCGATGAGGCACATTTTGAACTTGGTGGCTAAGTTAATAAACAAAATTGCCATATCTGGGGTGAGGAAAATCTACGAATTATTCATGAGAAACCTATGCACCCTAAACGAGTTACTGTTTGGTGTGAATTATGGTCAGGTGGTGTAATTGGATCTTACTTCTTTGAAAATGCCGCTGGTGAAGCTGTAACTGCTAATGGTCATCGATATCGTTGGATGATAACCGAATTTTTGTGGCCCGAGTTAACGAATATTGATCTAGAGGATATGTGGTTTCAACAGGATCGTGCTACACCGCACACGAATCAAATTGAAAATTCATTGAAAGAAAAACTTCCTGGACGTGTAATCTCAAGAAACGGTGATGTTAATTGGCCACGTAGATCATGTGATTTGACACAGTTAGACTATTTTCTTTGGGGTTATGTGAAAAGCCAAGTTTATAAAAACAATCCACAATCACTTCCTGCTTTAAAAGATGAAATTATTCGTGTCGTTGGTGAGATAGAGCCTCAAATATGTTAAAATGTCATTGAAAATTTTAACAAAAGAGTGGACGTTTGTGGAGCTGTAAGAGGAGGTCATTTGGCAGATATTATTTTTCGCATATATATATATATATATATATGTATATATATATATATATATATAATAAAATAAAATCGTTATATGCCATTTAAATAATCTACAAACTATTTTCTAAAGAATTTTAGTGAACGTCATTACTTTTTTCACAACGTAAATCAAAATATTATTAATATGTATAGAACATGTCCAGTATTTATTTTTATTCACTGCCTATGGCT
This sequence comes from Dermolepida albohirtum, assembly GCA_031893035.1. Taxonomy (NCBI): domain Eukaryota; kingdom Metazoa; phylum Arthropoda; class Insecta; order Coleoptera; family Scarabaeidae; genus Dermolepida; species Dermolepida albohirtum. The sequence goes on along the minus strand of JAVIWB010004724.1, from coordinate 368,644 downwards.
AGAAATAGAAGCCCCTAACCAACCGATACGTATATAGGGTTTTGTCGATATCTTCGATTTCAAGCAGATGTATTGGAAGATAACGCATACAGTTTATAAATAACGTTCGAAGGGCTGGAAACCCACCCCAATCACACAATGACGATCACATTTCTAGTCCATTGTGTGACTAGATCTACTGTACAGATACGGCAAAAGTATGCTTGTATTATTTGAAATATTATAATTAGGAGGCATCAAATATTAGTTGTGAAATATTCAATTGTTATTATGCTATGCAAAACATGTATCTTGTAATTACAAGTCTGTTTTGTAAGAATGTATGTATTGCGATGGATGTTTCGGTCTAACGTATCAGGTGAATCTAGGAGTTATTGTAAAGGTACTTTACAATGTGAAATAACGGAGAGAATAATTTTTGTGAAGTAAATCGATGTCATCTGATCGTATTGCTCGTGTCTGAATGTTATATTGTTTTTTTTTGACAAAACAAGTCTGTCTATTTTGAATCAAAATATCCATTTACGTTATCACCTTTTTTTCTTCAATTCGTGGGAACAACTTGCTTCACAGACTAATTACTGTCCGATTGCGCCTATCTCCATATTCAGAAATAGTTGCAAACGACGCTGTGCAGTACCCACGAAGTTTATTTCTTTAACTATTTCTGTTAATGTTACTCTTTTTTTGCTATAGCATTATCTACGTTTTTTGTATTACATTTTTATATTTACTTGACATTTTTCAAATCTTTTACTAGCTAATGATTTTTTTTAGTCCGCAATTCGTCCAAACATAAACTCAGCTTTCTAGTAGGTAATTCTGATTTAATACTGTTTATAATATGATTGCGCTCAGAAGCTACACGATTTTGCAATGTTGATCAAGATGGTAATTTCCACTAAGCCTTATTTTAACGTTATGTGACATAGCTGTATTCGCATTCTTAAGTAGTGCGATTTAGTAGCATATATTAATTATTAAAGATTTTTTTTGGGAACTTCTTTCAATGTACGAGGCTCAAAATGCTCAGCCTATAATGAAAAATTGTTTTATAAAAGTTCCAATCCCTTTAGTAAAAAATTATAATTATATTTTACTTGAATTTTATAAAGTGCATCCTAGATTATTGAATATTTAATTAGATAAATATTAAATTAAATACATTATAATTAATATTTCACTGGTATGGACACAAACAGAGGATATTAAATGACAAAATTATCAAAGAATTTTTCGAAATAAAGCTTGGGCAAAGCAGGTCAAGGAAAAAACCTCGAAAATCTTGGACAGAGAAGATAAAAGGAACAGAGCTAAAGAAAAGCGTAGAACGGCAAACCGCAAATCTGAACAAACTCCTCTAAGATCGAAAGAAAAGGGGAAAAATTGGTAAAAAGACAACAGCTCAACTTCCATTCTGTCTTACAGCTTCATGGGTAGAATGGACTTATGATTAAGTAAATAATAGATATTTTAGAATAGGATTCAAATATGTATATGTAAACGAACTTTTAAAATGGGCGAAATCGTTTTCACATCTAAGTAACAGGACATATAACTATTTAAACAAGTATCACTTGAAAAATTTTCTCGTATATTTAAACTTTCTACAATTTTTTTCGTTATTTCAAGTACATTTATTTATAAACCAAAGAAAATTGGTGCAAATGTGTTTCTATGTTTTCTGGAAAACAGGAGCACATTCATAAATCCTATTATTATTCTATTATTATTTGACGAAAGTTTAATATTACAGCTGGTATTTTACTTTCCCAAATAATGTATTACAGTGTGACTCATCGTGCAGGCTGTACATAGGATGTTATCTGAGCTTTGAGTATAGAAACGTTGTCGACGTTGGAATAACCAGGTATCCATGAAGGTAGACATTCCTCAGGGAACAACATAGCCTTAACAGCTTGCGGGTTTTAAGCACTAGTCGTGCAAAAATTAGGATCATCGTTCTCCTTTTAAAAGGTTACGTCTATCATTATTATTAATGATGTCTCCTCTTCTAACATCAAAACTTTGTTGTTGGATTTTGATGGCTCATCATAATAATATAGCCACCACCTGTGCCTATAGAATTTAAGACAATATAATCACCGAGATTCAACTTTTCAATCCTTTTTTAATACCATTCAATTCGTTTTTGTTTCTGTTTATCCATCAATATGCGAAACGTTTATAGAGAACGAATTTTTGTTATTTGAAATATCGTGAAATATAACATATACTGCTGGTATTTTTTATTTTTGTTACTTGAAGTAATGTGGAGGTTTTGATCAATTAATTTTCGTATTGCAGTTACATCTTTTAGAGTTTTCACTTCCGTGTTTTCCAAACTCTTCATTGCCTAAGTTAAAAATCTTAATTAAAATTATTGTACCATCAATTTATAATCATCTAAGTTTGATAACTGTGACAAATCACGCTTAAATTAGTATATCATTCAATAGCTACCCTTCAATAGCTGTAACATTTTAACAATTTTTTTCTAAAGTCATCCAGTAAGAGATCGAAAGGATATACATGTTCAGACAGGTACGGAAGAATCATTACCTTGAATTTATTCATTTTAACCTAAAATGAAATTCTTTAGCGCCTTGCATATGTAAAAAGCGGTGCTTCATATTACAGGAGACACCTATATTGACGTCCTTTTCTTGATAGATGTATCGACCATAGTTCAAAGCTATCTTCTTTTCCTGAGCTATTAATTTATTACGATACTTTAGTTATTAAAGTTGATATTGAATAACAGACCTTTTTATCATGTAATTCAATTCATGATTAAATTAGAGTTCAGTTTTGTGACATATTCTTCCATATCGGTCGCTACTTATACTCTCTCTTGACAGAATATACAATTCTTTTCATTTAATATTTCCTTTCCTTATCTCTTCTTGACACCGTCCTCCAGCTTTTCTTAGTCTACTCTGTCTTTTCTTTTTCGAATCATAATGTTTTTCTCCTCATGTATTCTAGACACATGGCCAAGCTATCAAAATTGGTGCTGTTTTCTCTTCTACCTTAACATTTGTATACCCTATTTTTCATTCTGTCTCCTTTTGTTTTACATTGTGTTCGTCACGAAAATCTCACTTCGCCATCGATTGTCAATTTTTTTTCTTTCTCATTTATGAAGAAAGTAATCTTTATTGGATTGTACAAATCTTCCCGTTGCTGCTAAAATTGATTTCGATTTTGTATTGTTTAATAAACATCTATTGCTTATTGCTCGCTAATATTTGTAATGTAACTAATGATAACAAACAATATTGGTACACGCGGTAGATAAATAACAATTCTTGTGAATGTATTAACTAAAAAAGCTGTCATCTCGAAATTGTTTTCTTACGAAGCTTTTTATACAATGACAAGCTGTCTAGCGATCTCGTTTTGTTTAAAAACAAGAGTTATTGTTTTTCACGGGCCGTTGAATCGAAAGAGCAAACCTTTTTAATTCCATACCTGATGTGGGTATTTTCTGACAGAAAAGCGTAAATATATACAAAAAAGCAAATCTTACCTTGTTCAATCCATTGAAACTTTTAGATTATGTGGTATATTCGAAGAATGAGTCACACAGAAATGATTTATTATCACACATTCGTAACGTGGGAAATGTATTTGAAGGGAAATTGCGAGAAATTGATCAATATCCCTGTACGAATGATATATGTATATAATATATTTAACTTTTACGTACACCCTTATGTGAATATATATAAAGGGTGTTTCAAATTGCACGTATTTTTTAAGAATAAAAAAAATATAAATGGCACACTGAATTGTCTGGGTATGTGGGCATTTAAAAAGTGTGACATTTATAAAAATGGCTTCGCACACAGTACAACAACGCGTTCAAATTGTTGAATTATTTTATGAAAATCAGCGTTCTGTGAAAACAGTTTTCAGAAAATTACGTGAATTTTATGGTTTACATAATCGTCCATCTGAAAGCACTATTGGTCGAATTATTAAAAAATTTCAAGAGATCAGTTCCGTGGAAGATCAAAAAAGTGAAAAATACAGTCGTAGTGGTCGTTCACAAGAAAATATTGGTTTGGTTCGTGAAAGTGTTGCTGAAGATCCTGAAATGTTTATTAGACGATATTCACAACAACTTGGAATTAGTGGATCAACAACAAGGCATATTTTACACAAGAATTTAGCTCTGAAGGCATATAAGGTTCAAATAACACAGGCACTGAAGCCATTAGATCATTTAGGACGTCGTTCGTTTGTCAATTTCATCAATGAACAATCAGCTGATTTTTTACAAAAAATAATATTTTCCGATGAGACACATTTTGAATGTTAATAAACAAAATTGCCGTATCTGTGGTGAGGAAAATCCACGAATTATTCAACCAGTTACTGTTTGGTGTGCATTATGATCAGGTGGAGAAATCGGACCTTACTTCTTTGAAAATGTTGCTGATGAAGCTGTAATGAATGAATAACCAGTTGATTTTTCTCAAAAAATAACGTTTTCGATGAGGCACATTTTGAACTTGGTGGCTATGTTAATAAACAAAATTGCCGTACCAGGGGTGAGGAAAATCCACGAATTATTCATGAGAAACCTGTGCATCCTAAACGAGTTACTGTTTAGTGTGCATTGTGGTCAGGTGGTGTAATTGGACCTTACTTCTTTAAAAATGCTGCTGGTGAAGCTGTAACTGTCAATGGTGATCGATATCGTCGGATGATAACCGAATTTTTGTGGCCTGAATTAATGAATATTGATTTAGAGGATGTGTGGTTTCAACAGGATCGCGCTACACCCCACTTTGCACACGAATCAATTGAAAAATTTCCTGGACGTGTAATCTCAAGACACGGTGATGTTAATTGGCTACCAAGATCATGTGATTTGACACCGTTAGACTATTTTCTTTGGGGTTATGTGAAAAGTCAGGTTTACAAAAACAATCCACAATCAATTCCTGCTTTGAAAGATGAAATTATTCGTGTCATTGGTGAGATAGAGCCTCAATTGTGTCAAAATGTCATTGAAAATTTTAACAAAAGAGTGGACGTCTGTGGAGCTGCAAGAGGAGGCTATTTGGCAGATATTATTTTTAGCATATAAATGTCATAACTGATACTTCAGTTACCAATAAAATGTTTTTGAAGGTGAATGAAATATATTCCTAAAAAAAAACCGCGAAATTTGAAACACCTTTTAGTATACAGGCCAATTATATTTTGTTTATTTTCAAGATTATTTAGAACCGAATATTTAAATATGCAATCTTCTGCTCCTTTGAAAGTTTTAGATTGTAAATATTGTGTTCGCATTAATTTTAATACACATGAGCACATATTTGATGGTGATGACAGTAAAAGCAGTGTCCCTATGGTCAGTGTTTTGATGGTCGGATATATTCGTTGAGAGACTAGTGATACGACTGTTTATAAATCAGATTTATTTACGTAGTTCTTAGCCTTTAACTGAATATTTCTATGACTGTTCTAGACTAAAATCTCAAAATCAGTGATAGTTCAAATATAGAACAGGTTCTTAATGAAAATGTTGATTATAAAACCATTCTGAGAATTGTTTATATTAATTTGGCTTTGAGAAAGAAATAATTAAACCAGACGACGTAGGATGTTCATGAAAATTACTCCAGCTAATTAATAACCAATTATCAAAGAAGCTATTCTCTGATAGCTGCAGAATTGTGATGAGGACGCCCGTTTTGCCGGGACTAAATTATGTTAGTGTGTCTGTTAGATTTTGTACTGTTGGAATTACGCTATTTTGATCGACTGTGTCTCCATTAAGTCTCCATTAAAATTTATCATGAAGTAATATTACTTCAAATTATTATTATAATTATGTTTTACTCTCAAGCAGTATTATAAATGTTTTTTGTTTAGCTATAACATCTCTCTAGATACCTCGTTTCTGATGCAGTCTCTTTTAATCAAAGTGAGATCTTTAGATTCTTAAAGATCTCACTTTCCCATTGGTCAGTTATTCTTTCGTTTCTCGTTCATGGTGGAATTTACTTCCTATCTAAGAAATTGATGTCTCAGTATTCATTTTTAATGGGTTTAGACTATTTTTAAGAAATCTCTCCCAACTGTGTTGTATTTTAACGTGAGTCCAGATCGTAAGTATTAATAATAATAATAATAGTTTATTTCTAAAAAAAGGGAAAAATAAACAAATTTATCTACAGAGTACAATCAATCCTCAATTTCTCTTAGTTTTCCCCTCTTTCCCCTCTTCCCCCTCTGGAAATCACAGGGTGCATATCAACTTCAAGCAAAGTTGTTCTTCCTATGCGCCCTGAGACTAACAAACAAATTAACAAAAAAAGAAAATGCCTAAAAGCTAACCTAAAATTCGGTAAGTCCATATATCAGAGAGAGAAAAAAAAACTTTTTTCAATGATACACAAACAAGTTAAAATCAAATGATCAGGTAAGATGTAGAGAAGATCACACACAGCTACCTGGACAACAACTCCTGCTTCAAGAGGTCTCTAAAACGTGTCACAGAGAAGCGCTTAAATTCACTAGGTACAGCATTGTAAACTTTAGCAATCTCGTGTGAAAACGAACGCTCATACAATGCCGTTCGATGCACAGGTGGTGCAAGTGTGCTCCCAAATCTCAAGTTTAATGTGTCCACATCTGTTTTGAACGTAATTTTATTGTATAAGTACGCAGGTCGCCTACACGTCACGATCGTATGAAACAGAGGTCACACTCAATTTGTGTGTGATGCGGTCAAATTTTTTTATACCGAAAATTAACCTCAGACATGAATTCTGGACTCTCTAAACGTGTGATATAGAATTAACACTCAAGCACGGACCATACAACAAACAACCAAACGAAAATTGTGACATCACCAACGAGTTGCAGAGGCTACACTTGGTGTCAATCGCAAGACAATACCTATGGGGAAATATTAACTTTAAATTAACGTAAGCACGTCTAACGCATTGAAGAACATACGCATCAAATCTCAGTTGAGTGTCCAAAACAACTCCTAAGCTTTTCGACTCAGATTGAATAGGTAGATCTGCACCTGCAATGTTATGTTAATTATCACAAAATAAATTATTCATTATCGTTTCATCAAGACACAATTGCTCTGCCTTCTCTTCTTCGATTCATAAAGTTTCATAACCATTCTCTTCTCATTTATTGTAGACATATGTATGTTCGGATCTTTTTAATTATTGCCGGTGTCTGTTTAATTCCAACATATGTTTGTATATCTCATTTCTGATCCAGTTTATTTGTATTTTACATTGTGCTCTTCTCGTTTTTTTTACACTGGTCAATTCATCCTTTCATTTTCGGTTCATAATACATAGCTTACATGAATGTTGAAGAACTTCTGCTTTAGTTTTAGTGAGATTTTCTTCTTGTACAAGAAATTTTAATCCTGGGTATTGATTTTTAATGGGTTTGGACTGCTTTTAAGTAATCTATCGCAACTATGTTGCAGATCATCGTAAAGTTCGCATCTAGTTATATTATTAAGTCCACGCGTAAATGATTAATAAATGAATTTATTCATTATCGTCTTACCAAGACAGAATTAATGCTCATGAAATGTCATAAATCAATAATTATTTGTGTCGCTCTTATTAACATTGTCGCATAATTCTGCAACTCTTTTGAATTGGAAAATTTAACATTCTTTCAATTAAATATGATTGTTAATGTTAATGTATGTACCGAATATACATATATTACCCATGTATTTTTTCGATAGTATTCATTGTGCTCAGTCGGCTATATGCTATATGTTAGTTAGTGTATACGTACTTACTACAACAGATCCTATCCTGTCGCCCTGACAAAAATTGTTTGCTCTAGTTATTACTTATAGGAAAAATTCGTTAATTTTCTCGATAGTTTTCCAATAAAAATGAAATTTTATTTAAATAAAATTACAATGCAGACAGAAAAACGAAATCTCTTTTATATTCTATTATAAAATGTTCGTTCTTAGAAGGAAGCCAAAAGATGTTACTTTGCACATAAAAATGCGTCATTACTAACAAAACAGAACTAAAACACGAATTCAAACGATCGAGGGCGTTAAAAAATAGCACTTGATTCTCTTCGCATCCGGGAAGACAAATCATTCTGATCGGAAGAAACAATACATCCCGGACCAAATGACTTGTTACGAGAGATAAATTCCGCCGATTTATTTGATTTTTCGGACGAATTTCTTCCACAGGAAGTAATTTAATGCACTTACTCACTTCGCTCTTGCGGAATAGATTTCCTCTATCAACTTGAAGGAATGTAACATGTACGATGCGATATTCTAATGACTCTATCGTTTACGAAACTAGTACTAGTTAAATATGTATACAGGAATGATGTTATAATACATAATTCGAAATTTAATATGTACATATCTTGCAAACAGACTAATACAAAGGACAAAATACTTTAAAAATCTATGTTACTGCGTTATTTAAGTTTCTGCATTCCATAGAATATTAATTATTCAATTTCGAATAAGACGATTCTAATTAATGTATAATAAAAAGAAAATAAATACTGGCCTTCGTAATAGAATTTATTTAACCTTTTTTAAACCTTTGTTTATAGTTTTCTTTCTTGAGAAAATTCTTGTATAAATAAATTCTATTACGAAGGCCAGTATTTATGTATGCATGAATTTTCTCAAGAAAGGGAACTATAAATAAAGGTTAAAAAAATTTTGAGCGAGTACAACCAAGTTGCTATTCAGATGAGACCACAGAAACTATTAAATAATAATTTACTCCTTAGAGATTTGAGACGTTACAATCCCTTTCAGAAACCGCAAACATTTTAAATTTTAATAGATTCATTCCTCAACAAAGCGTATTTTATTCGTAAAAACGGTTAGCATCTTCTCAGCAGAATGCAATTTTGAACTCATACATTAGTCGGGGTAAGTTAATATCAAAACGAAGAGATTTTCATAGACGTACATGTACACAAGCATTGTGCTGCTCGAGATTGCAGTGTATTGATTTGTTATTTTAATAACAGTTTTATGAAAGAAGGTTATTTCTGGTATGACGAGGGGAATTGACTAGGTTACAGTCAAAGCTTTCGAAACTGTTATTGTTGTTATTTCTGGCATTTCGCTTTGAATAACTTCACGATTGTGACGAAATGTTAATATTAATTCTTTATGAATAAACTCGATACATACTTCATTTCATTACCTAGGTATTGTAGTGAACTCTTTTGAAGTATTCAACTTTTATGCCCGGCGATTTTACGAAATATAATTTCTCTTTGATTGAAATATTAGTTTTTTTTCATTCTATTTTAGTGAAATATTTATAAAATTCTGGCTGTAATTTTTATTATAATTTTAAAGATAACAATTGTCTGGTCGTACAATGTATATATTTCGCATTATAATATATAATTTACATTATAATACGAAATGAAATATAAAATTAATTTTCTTATATTCTGCGTTATGAACTAATCAAAAAACATTTCCAATATTTAGTATCGAGCAACAACTACACACTTCACTAAAGATAACTTTGTTGTTAAAAAAAATTAAATAATAAAATTGGGTCAAGTAAAGTGTTAAAGTATTTAGTGTTATTTTAATCACTAAAGGTTGATATACAATATAACCCCTTTCCACATTAATTTTCGTATGCTGTATAAGTATTTCGACAACTAAGTTGTCATCATCAGCAGATAGTTAAACAGTGTCGCACCTGAAAAACTACGGCAAAATACCCGCAAATTCCGCACACGATCTGTACCGTTGAAAGCCAAAACGCACACTCACAAACAGTGTGCGTTTTGGGTTATATATCAAACTTCAGTGATTAAGTTAATCAACCACGGGTTCATATGATCACAGCGAGCACGTTTGTAGCGATCGATTCTTTGGAGCTAATTTTCCACCACTTTCTTTTCTTTCACACATATCAGCCGGAACGTTGGTAGTTTCTTATTAGGTATTGTCCCTGAGCTCCTCTAACGTTGTTGGCTTGTTGGTATAAACCAACGACTTAATGTAACCCCATTAAAAGAAATCCAACGGCGGTAAATCACATGAACGAGGTGGCCATTCGACCAGACTATTTCTCGAGATTACACAGTGACCGAACTTCCCCTTCAATAGTTCAATTGTTTAACCAGCTGTGTGGCATGTGGAACTATCTTATTGGAACCGTATATCACTGATATCAAGTTCATCTAATTTTGGCCAAAAATAGTCTCCTAGCATGGGACGAAAGCGAACTTCACTGACCGTGACATGGCGATTGTTTTCATCGACGAAAAATATGGCCCAATCGCACCTCCAGTATCAAATCCACACCACACGGCCACTTTTTGTTGTTGTAATGGAGTCTTTTGATGCACATGTGGGTTTGTTGCTGTCCAATAACGTGTATTTTGTTTATTATCAAAGCTATTAAGCCAAAAATGAGCATCATCGTTGAAGATGATTTTTCGATGAAATTCAGAATTTTCTTCATACTTTAGCGGAGCACAATCGAAGAAGTTTCGGCACTTCAAATGATCGAGAGGTTTCAGTTCTTGAGTTAACTTGATCTAGTATGTGTAAACCTAGATCTTTACTTAAAATTTGACACAATGTAATTTGAGAGATCCCCAATTCCTTTGAATGGCGTGGAATCGACTGAATTTAGCTCATTTTGAACTGAAGCACAGCACACACAAGCACAGCTGCGATATTTTCGGTACTTCGACCGTTGCGTGGTCTCACTGGCACAGGAACATCCGATAATTAATGTTTTGACTCGAATTTATAGACTATAGCGCTTGCGGCCTGTCTGGTGGGACGCTTATTACGACCACAAATTGGAGTAAGCGCTCTTAAAGTGGTTAGGTACCTATTGGAAAACTGTTTACATGTATATATTTGCAATCGATAGACAGATAACTAATCGAAACACTGATTTAGTATTGTTGGTAGAGGGGCACAGAAATCTAATCAGTAGATTTGTTCTTGGGGATGCAGACGAAAAGTGTTTGCAAATTTATTAGTTAACTTGCCTCGGAACCAATAAGTTTTCAAGTGCATCAATTCTATTGTGACGAAAATGATAAAAAAATGTATGTCATTGTGGTGTTTACACACCTCTAATGGTTCAATATTAAAAGCAGACAGTAGATTAATATGACCGTAGCTCCGAAGAGAATAGTTCCCAGGCGGGCGAAAGAAAAGGTACTTTAGAAAGCATCTTTGCACTAATTCCATGGCCTAGATATATCTTTTATAAAGAGGTAACCATGCTAACGATACATATTCAAGTTTAGACTTAACAAAGGAAAAACGGAGTGGTACTATATGGCCAGTTGATGAGAAGTGGTTCTTATTATGAAATTCCAGACTTTTAACGCAGCATTATATACATATTATTATGTATATTATTTATATGGTTTTGAATCAAACGTGACATTTACATTTAGAAATGTTCGTGAAAAGCATTCAACTAATTTCTGATAGTTGAGAACTTCAGCAAGGTCGTTCATGAAAATAGAAAACAAAAGAGATTTGAGATTTGACTCTTGCGTAACTCCAGATGTTGAGTGAAGAAGTTGAGATTTATGACCTTTGTGATAGACATAATTAGCTCTATTAGATAAATAAGACTCAAATAGCAAGACAAGTGACTCTGAGAAACTAATATTAGAAAGCTTGTGAATCAGTATTGAGTGATTTATCTGATTATTATTAGATTTCCAATTATGGAGATGAAAAGAAAATAACCATCCTCTTTATCGTTATTTACAGTTATTGAAAAAGTTCTCAATATTAAGAGTATGTTTCTTTTACTTTTATTATTTTTTCTCGGTATACAAAATTTATTGAACTAAATGTAGGAGTTGGAGAAATTCGAAAGTTTAAATTGTAATACAAGTTTGCGAAACGACATCCTTTGTAAGCAATCGAAGTTTTAAATCTTTAATAAAATGTTTTCTAACTATACAAATTCCTTTAAAAGACGCTGTAAAAGTAACAATTATTTTTTAATTTATGTAGCAAAATACAACCAGAGAAGTTATAAATTTCACAAACTTCGAAATTTACACAGGCCAGCGCAACTGCTGTGCATGTCAGGACTAAATTAATTGTACATTGACCAGGTGTCAGAGTATTCGGGTATATTTTCAAGTATTTATCAATAAATTGTATTTTATTAAATATTAGTATTACATTAACCATATTTGGAGGATAATTATGGTCTATTAATTAGTATTCCACAACACTCGCTCGTATTGGTGTCGATATTTAAACGTCTTTTTACTACTTTTTATTTTAGTGCTTCACTAATTAATCAAGTGAATCCTTTGTCGACTTCCTGGGAGATAGCAAGTGATGTCCGAAAATGGAAACTCAATTAAATGTTATCCCAGTGCTAATTACAGCTAGAATTTGTTTTCGTCACGTTAATGCCACGGTTGTGTGCAAAAAATGACAAACCATTCCGAAACATCTCTTTTCTATGCTTTCTGTTTACACTTAATTAGCTGAGCAATTTATATTAATTATTTCAATTACAGGATTTTTTTGCAAGCTGCCGTCGACATGAATATATTTAATAAAAGTTAATTAGATAGATGATTATTTAAATAGTTATTTAGAATAGTAAAGCGCCGGCTGCTCATGTTGCGCATTACTATTTATAAAAGACTCGCTCATCTACAATTATTAGCAGAACTTGGTTAACTCGTTACGAAGTTATAATATGTAAAATGATATCTTCAATACTTACTAGTACATATGTAGCTTGAAAAAGTATCTTACATTTTAAATTTTAGGCATTTGTGCCTGCTAAAGACTTGAATATTTTAAGTTTTAAATTAATAGTATTACCTCCTTAATTCGGTACGTGTTAGTGTTAAAGGGTTAAATAGCCCCTTAAGTAATCTAAATAAATAATGTAGATAATATTATTTAATAGTAAATATTTATTTGAACGTGCTGGTTATTAAATTTATTACGAGCGTGTGCCCGGTTTGCTGAAGCGCTGTAATTAATGCAAATAAAAAAATAAGTAATTGCAGGAGTTAATAATTGATAAAGTTTACAATGAGTATCAAAAGTTCAGGATATGTGCCAAGCTGAAAGAAAGATATTAGTGTAAATAAAACAATAGGATTGCTCTTAAAGTTTTATTCACTTATTTAATTTAAATCTTTAAACTTGAGTATATTAAGATCGAGAGCAATAAATAAAACAAGATAAGCGTAATGACAGAGATGTAATAAAAGTAAATCTAGAGATATTAAGCTGTTTAATAAAATGTAAAAAGGGTTAGATTAAAACATGTATCGGACGATACGTGAGGTCCTTGCGTGTTTGTGTGTGTATATGCTGGGCCATTTTACGGTAGCAAAATAAACACGTGGACACTACAGGCGCGGGTAGAAACTTAATTTAACAATTTGGTCATGGCCATGGTGGAAGTCTCTCTGTTTTCCTACAAGCCGAGGCTTTTAAGAAACAACGCGGTAGACTAAGGGGTAGGATACTGGTCATGGTTGAACCAACCAATAGGGAAAGAGAATAGCCACGCTAGAAATTGGCGCGCTAAAAGATTTGCATAAATTAAAAGTGAGATATCAATTTCAATATGAATAGCAAGCAGATAGATACATATCTGGACAGAATAATAGACGTATATCCTGTATGGAGAAAAGAAGGATTAATATTTGAATGTCTGATTGCATTTAGAAATCAATAAAAATAGAACGAATATTAGATGTTAGTCAATGGAAAGTTGCCAGTGAGAAAAGGTTTGTAAAGTTCTAGGTATTCGGCTTCCTAGAAAATGACGACGGTCTGTTTTATTACAGCCTAACCGTGCGTGACCAAAACAAACGATTTTGCACCTGAATATATACATACAACACAAATAATGTTAAAGTAATAAATAATAATTTAATAATACAAAATCTAATTATTTTTAAAATAAAATAAATTAATTTAAGAAAAATATTATATTATTTACACGGAGCGTAAAAATAGAATAAAACACCGCACGTTGTTCGATCATTGATAGTGGTTTTAGTACATCGCCACAGCAACGACAAAACTTTGAAATGCAATATTTGCTATATTGTAGAATGGAGGTTTTTCTGTACAACGTAATTATGTCACGAAAAGGTTATGTTAGTACTAGAAGTATTAGAAAATGTCGGTTTGCTATGGATGCGCACAAGACTTAATAAAATACGAATCAATGAGGAATAAACCTTTGTTTTACCGGATCAAATTTGCTTTACTTACTAAAAAAGAATTTCGTCAATTCTCTAGTACTTACAATTCCAAATGGAAATTACTAACTTGACCAACATTACAAAATTATGTAGCTTTTGTAGGCAATCAAACTTAAAACAATACTAAATTCGAATTACACAACAAAAGGTTGCGATTATCTGTGATCCAAATTACAGACTCTAAAAAATTCTGTTAGCAATGTTGTAGTACGTACACTAGAACTTTGTAAACTCTTATTCTCATTGTTATTGGCTAGTGAAAGTTTGGAAAAATGCACTAAGGAAGCAATTTTGAGAGTAGTGCTAAATACATTGACAAACTTAGTAACGTTATCCGTCAATTCGCGAGCGTCGTGACGCCTTATAGGTATGTAAACTGTAGCTGGTGCCACTTCTAACAGTTCGGCAGAAGGAATTGATATAATAGGAAATTTTTTCAAAAGTTTCTTCAAAGTATCTGCTAAGACGCAGTAGAAATCAGAATTTTTCAGTTTCACATTATAAGAGCGCACACTTATGTGCAATTAAACCTACTTATATCTGTTTACCTTTGAAATTTGTTATTAGATTCGAATATTACACTTCTCTGTAATTTAGTAGCGATTAAGCTTCATGTCCGGTAAATATGAGATCGTGGGTTCGCATCTCATCAGAGCGGCGTAAATTTCTTCAAAAGTTTGTCCAATGCGTATGCTGTGTAAAATGTTTGCTCGATATTTGCTACAGGCGCTAAAAATTTGTTCTTTTATTAAATGCACAACTTCTTAAACTTGTAATTATAATAACAAATAATGAAGGTTTCAGAATACTGTCCTGCCAAATAACATTTAATGTTACTGTATTTGTTAGGCAATGTGATACAATGTCAAGCTTAAAATTCATATAATAACTTTCAATCTTTTATACCAGACAATATCTATAACGTGTTTATTCCCGTAAACACTATACAAAGGGTACTATAGAAAAGCTTTGCAATAAAGCTTTGTTTATTTAATTTTTTCAAAGTAATTTCCTCTACACTCAATACATCTCTCCATCCTTCGAAACCAATCTTTAAACTAGTCCTGCCAAGTTTCACTAGGGAGTAAAGTACATTTGCTCTCCGAAGCCCGCAGAAGGTCCTCATCACTGGAAAACCGCCTCACTTTTGGCTACATTTTCAAATGCTGAACATTGCAAAGTGGCAAGGAGCAAGATCTGTACTGTAGGGAGGGTGCTCGAGAAATTTCAATCCTGTCGTGGCCAAATATTCGGTGCAGTCTTTGGCGCGGCGAGCTGGAGCATTATCGTGATGAACGATAAGGTATCCATTCTTGACTTTGGCCAGAGGTTCTTCATAGATCCATTGACTTTAGGCGGGCACTGTTGAGTATACCACTTAGTTGTGACTGTCTTCTCTATGTCCAAAACGACGCGTTCCACAATTCCACTCGATTTGAAAAATACAGCTATCATTTTCTTCTTTACAGGGATTTTCTGACAACTACGGGTGTGTCCTCATCATGAAAGACCCAGACATCACCTAGTCATTTAGTCGAAGCACTGGTCTATGGTTAAACCACACACGAAATTATAACGCAAAACTGCCCTTATCACATTTCGTGACCACGATGCCATTGCAAGCACTTTACACTCTCACTGCTATGCACGTATGAACATGTCTGAATATGCAAAACTTTCCTAGTACCCTTTGTAATTGAGGATGGTGGAGATGGGAGAAAGAGGAGGGTTATATTTGTTCGTAACAATTGTAATCCTTCATTTATACGAAGGATATTAATATATTTTCAGTTTACATTGACACCTTTTTCTGATGGAATCTCTTTATTGGATTGCAATCCTTGTAAATTATATTTTCTTATCTGAAGTAATTGATCAAGTCTAAATAAAGGCCGACATTAATTGCTGCATGCGTATGCAGTTATATTGTCTCCGTTCGAATTAAAAATAATAAAACACGAAGCAAAAGACGTTAACTAAATTGTGATTGTACGCTTTGCTTTTTCAACATTAATCTTCATAAATAACGCTCCGACATGGTGCCCGTCCTTTTCTGTTCGTATATCTACCTCATTCACTTATTATGTCCAAAGTGATGCTATTCTACGCTCTAATATTATGTTCGAAAGCGAATACATCGGTTCGTTTTGCTTTTATTCCTGCTAAATTATATTTATCGTGCACAGTAGCTAGGTAAAGTGAAACTACCTTCAAGAGAGATCAATAAGGACTGAATGCATTTAGGTACTGAAAGGGAATAATAAATTGCAATGGTAAACAGCAATGTAGAAGGTACATTTACCATGGTTGGTTTGTATTATTTAGTTGTGCATAATGATAATGATGCTTTGGTATATACGTAAGTACGGGTATTATCGCTCACGGGTTTAATCGAATCAATTTAAACGTTGGACAGTTTAAGGGCTTTAGGTGTTCGACACATTTTGTAAGATACGGGTCTAGGATACTTAATAATGTCTTCGTACTACCGAAGCTAATACATTAAAATGCAATATTTTATTCTGAAAAATTTTATCACATTTTTTCACTTGAAGGAACAGTTTTGTTTCTTTTTTGAAGACACCGATAATACGCCTTGAAATGATAAAGTTGTGGGTTATTTCCACAAATGCTTTTCCAAATGCACTTTCAGGTAGAAACGCGTGAATAATTTTTAGAGTTTTTGATTGAATAATGCGTTAGTAGAAACGAAAAAATAGAGATCACTACGATATTTGGGAACCGTGTCGGTAAATGAAAGATGTTAGGGATTCGATGCTACACAAATAGAAAGAAGAAAATGAAGACCTAAAGAGACATGGCTAGAAGTTAAAATTGAAAGAGAGTGAATGTGAATGGGATAGAAAAAAAATGAAGGAGTTCGGAATAGGTAGAAGAAAACGTGTGGAAAAAGAACCCGATGAGGGTTTCGTAGAACTCGCTTACGTAAGAGATGTCCTGTTTATATTCTTCGACTATATAGTTTTCAACATTGAAACAATTTTTTTAATTATATTTTTATGTCTCTGTAACTTATGCGGATTCATAGAACAATTTCAACATTATATAAGAAGTGCTGATGAGTATACGGAAATGATTGGTCTGGAAGTCAATCATTGAATGATATAATAATAATATTATTTATTTGCCCAATAGATTTACAATCTGATTACAAGGCAATGAATATTGCAGAACACATATATGTTATAAATATATTAACTACGTTTGTATGCACGCACACAACCACGAAAGCAATTTTATATACCATGTGGAACAGCAGAACAGCAGCGCGAGGCCAGTAAAACAAATTGTTCGATTTTAGCATCCAACCTTAGAACGAGGAAGTTAATTCCTTCTAATAACTTTGGCCAGTCAGTGCCATTATTAAGCAGATGAAATAAAAACCTCATAAAAGTCTGATTCCGACATAGTGCCAAACAATCTGAGTTCCTGATTATCAAAGCCCCGAGTGGGATACGAGCCAGTATATTTGAAGTAGAGACATTTTAGGAACCTTCTCTGTACAAACTCCAGGGAACGTACATAAGCATGTATAGGAGACTAAACCAAGGAAGCATATTCAAGTGAAAGCATTTCCTGTGAACCAAAGTTACGCGTACTTCTGATTACAAACCCAAAGTTTTTAAAATGAAATTGGTAATATTTTCAATAAGAGAAGGAATGGACAATTTAAAATCGAAGGTGACGCTAAGGCCCACCGTATTCTCACGTCGTGGTAAGAGGGATCCATTTATGCAGTATGGGCGACGAATTTCCTGTAAATGAAAAGCACTATACGTTTAGAAATATTTATATCCAGATTATTTCTACTATCCTAATTATGCATAATATTTATCTGATCGTGAAGGAAGTCACAATAACCAACCTGTGTTACTTGGTGGAAAAGCTTACCCTTATCACTTGCGAACAGTTCAAATTGTTTACATATTGTTTTGAATCATCGTTTCCAAGTGTTTTGTAATGGAGGCAAAATAAATTTGTGAAGCTTTAAGAACAGAAACAGAAGGAGTAAATGGTATGACTTTAGAAAGTGGAGTATTCGCTTACGCTGTCAAATTAAGTTCGAAAGCTGTATTTTTATGTGTATTTCGTCCATCGATCAAGCGGCTACGTACTATTAAATTATTTCATGTTATAATTGTGCAAAACATGAGAAATCAAAAATTTTTCTCGTTTCAATTTCAGCGTTATGTCTCTATATAAAAAATTTGAATTAATGAAGGGTGTTTCAAATTTCACGGTTTTTTAAAGAATAAATAAAACACATAATTTGCATTAACTTTCAAAAACTTTTTATTGGTAATTGAAGTATCAGTTATGACATTTATATGCGAAAAATAATGTGTGTCAAATGGCCCCCTCTTGCAGTTTCACAGACGTCCACTCGTTTGTTAAAATTTTCAATGATATTTTGACATAATTGAGGCTCTATCTCACCAATGACACGAATAATTTCATCTTTCAAAGCAGGCATTGATTGTGGATTGTTTTTATAAACCTGACTTCTCACATAACCCCCAAAAAATAGTCTAACGGTGTCAAATCACATGATATTGGTGGCCAATTAACATCACCGTTTCTTGAGATTACGCGTCCAGGAAATTTTTCTCTCAATAAATCAATTGATTCGTGTGCAAAGTGAGGTGCAGCGCCATCCTGTTGAAACCACATATCCTCTAGATCAATATTCTTTAATTCAGGCCACAAAAATTCGGTTCTCATCCGACGATATCGATCACCATTGACAGTTACAGCTTTACCAGCAGCATTTTCAAAGAAGTACGGTCCAATTACACCACCTAACCATAATGAACACCAAACAGTAACTCGTTTAAGATGCATAGGTTTCTCGTGAATAATTTGTAGATTTTCCTCACCCCAGATACGGCAATTTTGTTTATTAACATAGCCATCAACTTCAAAATGTGCCTCATCGACAAACATTATTTTTTGAGAAAAATCAGGTGGTTGTTTTGATGCAATTGACAAATAAACGACGTTTTAAATGATCTAATGGCATCAGTTCCTGTGCTATTTGAACTTTATATGCCTTCAGAGCAAAATCCTTGTGTGAATTACGCCATGTTTTGGATCCACTAAGTCCAAGTTGTTGTGAACTTCGTCTAATGGAGATTTCAGGATCTTCAGCAACACTTTTACGAATCAAACCAATATTTCTTTGTGAACGACCACTACGACTGTATTTTTCACCTTTTTTGATCTTCCACGGAACCGGTCCCTTGAAATCTTTTAATAATTCGACCAATAGTGCTTTCAGATGGACGATTATGTAAACCATAAATTTCACGTAATTTTCTAAAAACCCATTTCACAGAACGCTGATTTGCATAATATAATTCATCAATTTGAACGCGTTGTTGTACCATGTACGAAACCATTTTTATAAATGTCATACATCACACTTTTTAAATGCCGACATACCCAGACAAATTCAGTCTATATTTTATTTACTCAATTCAACTGCATGGAAATTAAAACGTTGGTGTTTAAAGAAAGCTTAATTAACGAAAATCTTCATTAATATGTATTTATATGTGTATATATAATGATGAGATGGGATATTTGTTCATGCATCCTCACATATAAAAAAATAATATCGTATAGTTTGTTTACACGTACAAAAAGTTTGGATGTAATTCTATATGGTCAATTTTATATGCGTACTTTTGAAAAGGTTTAAAATTTCCTTTATTTATTAACTGCTTATGTTTATATTTTATATTTAAACTTTTTGAAAGAGAATATGATCTTGCTTTTAATATTTATGCTTAGTTTGTAAACAATTTCTCCTTTTTTTAACAAGTTTTTAAACGTATTGTGAATTTGAATTTGATTTTCAGTAAATATTTATGTACATTTCATTCTGCAACTAATGGTTTTATTTATATTTACTTGTGTAAAGCTGAAAACCTAGTTGATTAAAAGAATTCATGGCCAAACAAAAATTTAAAACTAGAAAACTTTTAGATAAGAGTTTCAAATGAAAAATATGGTGCTTCCAAAGGTCACAGCTATAGGCAGATATATTGATTTTCACAGAAGTGAGTAAATTTTAAGTCTATCACAAGATACATAGAGATACGAATTTGGACTTGTATTGAATTTACGACTTTTTCTGTATAGTGGAATTACTTTCATTTCATTTCGTTATACTTGGACAATGTTTCTTAAAAATAAATTATAGCCCTGAGACTAGTCAAGGAGTAGAAGAAGATTTTTGAAGAAAATCTATAATTCACTAGTGGATACCATAAATACAGTAATACGTAAAAAAGAGATAAAACGAGATTATATAGCATAACCTATATTTTATATCAGTCAACGAAGCCACGGTGGAACAGAATACCGTCGTAAGATTTTTAGTCGATCGCAATATGGAATTCCGTAAACGCAATTCCACTGCAAATATCTGTGACCCACTTTCGTCATGCCACAACGTATTTTCGGCAGATGGGGTACAGGTTTAATAAACAAGTATATACAAAAGGGCTTGCAATTTGTTAGGATGTAAGATAGAGGATCGCGAAAGTTAGAAAAGCTGTTGGAATTTAAGTCAGTCGTTAGAGTAATCGTGTTCTCTGTGTTTACACAGATACTTATTGAACGTTCTAAGGCGATCATCTCATACTGCGAGATGATGATTTAAACTAATGGATTTCTCTCTTCCAAAATGAACTGAACTTATCGATTCGTGTCACCCTTTCGTTAATCTTGTTTTTGATATTTATTTATATAACGAAATAATCTATAATAAATGTGTGTGTATTTCAAAATTTGGATTCAAAAAGTTTTGGACAATTATTATTATAACAAGAAGGTATTCGACCACACTTTTAATACACGAGATTCTTTGTATAATTACAATTAATTAAATAATATTCGTGAGCTTGTCAAAATGGCCCTACTTCATTCATTATTTCATAATTTTAATAGAACTTATACAGTTAGTTAAATAAATGTAGTGAGTGTGTTACTCTCCATGAGTTTTTAAATATGAGATTCTAACACAGTAAAATGGAATATTTGTTTTGAAGTAACATTTTCTTACTTTAGAAGAAATTAGCTTTTAAAACATTTTGTTCTTATTTCTGGAGACGTCATTGATACATCTTTGAAAGGTATTGACAGTTTTACTGGTCCAAATAGAACGCGTTCCCTTTAAACGTATCTTTGAACAAAAAATTGTTAAGTGCTAAATTCCGGTTTTTGTTTTTTTTATGAACCATTTTTTTTGAACTGAACACATTTTTGAAAGCCCAAACTACTACTATTGCTTTGATTTTGTGTTCATATATATGTGTATATGGGTAATATTAGATTCTCGGGCTCTCCGCGATGTTGGGCTGAAATTCTCGAAAGGATCGGCGTCTCGACGTTTCGATGACATCTCAATCATCTTCTTCAGGAATTGTTTCTTAGTAAAACGTCCACCTGAAACTGTCCGATAATCTAATATTACCCATACTTACAACCGCGAGAACCTTCGTTCGAACTAGTATATATATATATATATATATATATATATATATATATGTATGTATATTAATATATTTATTAAAACAAAAGCAAGACCAAATAAATTACAGTAAATATTCAAATTTATGCTAAACTAAACTCTAATCTATTATAAAAACTACTTATAACGTTAGCCAACCGCCTGTCAGTAACTATCGCGCACTCTGTAACTATTGCTTCTTTCAAAGAATTAATGTATGAGTGGTGCTTTTGTAAATTTTACACTTAAGGTGTCCCCACAAGAAGAAGTTACAAGGCGCCAAATCAGACGATCTTGTTGACCAATTTATAGCACCAGCAATCTAAGGATTTGGAAATGAATGATTTAAAAAATTTTTAACATCTAAATCAAAATGCGCGGGGCAACCGTCATGTTTAAACCAAATCTCTTCATCTCGCGCGATTTCTTTTAATCCAGGTCCTATCTTCTTTACTAAAAATTTTAAATTTGTCTCTGCATTTAAGATTTTCAAGTGGTTCAATAATATTATTATTAAAAATTTTTTGAGGATACTATATTTCGGTCGATGTATTAACTTTAGCATCTTCCTAAGCCCAGTATCGTGTATTCTGAGCATTTAGTCCGTCATTTAAGGTGAAAGTACACTCGTCAGTGAAGCATATCGATGATAGAAAGTGACGATTAATGTTAACGTGCTCTTGTATTTCGTAACCAAATGAACTTCAACATTCTTCATCCATAGCAAAAGTTTCTTGATAACATTGTGGTTTATATGTGTGACATTTGTATCTTTTTACTATTTTCCATACTTGCGACATAGATCAACTTCAAGAGAAATTTGCCCTAAGCTCTGTGTTAGATCTGCATTTTTACATCGTCAAAGCACGCTCTTCTGTGGCGTCAACTAGTTTTCTATTTCTTTTCTATTCTTCCTGAATATGTTGGTTTTCACTGGCGACAGTAGGCTCTCCGTGTGCTGTTCTTCTGCTCGTAGTATTCACCATCCGAAAGAAAGTACGTAGTTGACATAATTGCCCCAGATGATTGGTATTATCATGTTGACGACATCTAACGTCAGAATCTTACAACACTACGTAGAACTTCTAGCGAGATTGACTACAAATCTGGAGTATACATATATCAGTGAGCTTCGCTATGACTAAGTTATTTACCAACATACCTACGCAGAACGTGTTCGTAGGTATGTTATTATTGAGGTATTATATAAATAAGGGGAAGAAAACAATTGTAAGGAAAATAAACTGAAGTCGTTGCTAGACAAATGAGTATAACGAGAAAATGGATAATAAAAAGAAATGGGGGATACGCAGTCAAAATTGTTACGAAAACCATAGAAAGTACAATATATAAAGGAGTTCTTTTATATAAGGGTGCCGTTAACTGTTATGCCTCATTATCAAGATTTATATTGGTTTTAATTTTATTTTCATGTTTTTTTCATTAGATAAGTTCCACCAATAATTTATCATAATTAAAAGTCGAATAATATTACTTGAGACAAGCATAAAAAGTACAAGAACATTATTATGGGTAAATATAATCGTTATTCTTTTCTTTCGCTGCTTCTCAAGTGAAAAGAAAGATTAATTTTAATTATTAATTCCATAACAAAACAAGTACTGTTCGCATCGAAAGTTCCTCATTGTCTTCCGTCTTCTCATCCAAACAACCTATTCATAATACAGTCATTATGCTACGTTCACATAGTCTGTGTGACGGCAATTCGGTTTGACAGTTCATAGATACCGTTAAGATCGAGACTAAGACGAGAGAGAATACACTTAACGATATATAAATACGTATATGGGGAGAACTGTAAAAAATACATCTTTCCAGACGCGTCATGTCACACGCAACAACAAGAAGAAATGGACTCAAAATATTCTCTTTTGTATCATCATCGTCTTGACGACAAACAGTATATTGTTTCGAGACGAACAATGGAACTAGCGGCGCGCATTAGGAATTGCGGCGGAGGTCGCGATTGTGTTTCAAACGTTTCGAATTCAGCGGGAAAATATTTAGAGCGGCACTCGACGCGTGATGGAGCGATTCCGGTTCACGACAAATGATGCTCGGAATTTTTAATGGTCGACGATGTTATTTGATCGATTAGATGTTGGTATACAGGCATATAACGTAAATAGGAACTGTATCTCGAGAGAAATAGCAAGAGTGCTTGTCTACCACTTGCAATGTGTAACTCCTTATGTAACTACTTCAATTTTATAGAAGTCAGTTCAATTTTATAACATCGATATTCTTAGATACTTGTTAAGATAAATGTTTTCTTAATAATAATAAAAGTACTTTACTATTCTTTTACTGTATAGGCTAAAACAGAGAAACCTGGATTTATTTCATCAGACCTTGTTATGTACCTGCACTGAAAACATTTTTAGCAACGGAAATCAAATATTATCCTTTAAACTTCAGAAATTAGTTAAGTTTATTAAATTCTTCCAATCCTAATATACTGCCGTTTTAAGCTTCTATGTGGACAGAAAATTAATTTAATAATTTTTGCTGCAACTATGTTTAAACCGTGTATTGATTGTTGAATTTGATGGAGCCTGTGGTTGATTGACTCGATCAATAAGGTTGATATATAACCCCTTTCCACATTAACTTTTGTAAATTCTGTATACGCATTTCGACAACAAAGTTCTCAAAACCAAGATGTACACTTAGTGTACATCTTGGTTTTGAGCGGTGTGGATCGCGTACGGAGTTTGATTTTCGTACAATTGTTTTTTCGCCGTGTTTTACCAGGTGCGACACTTTGAAATTATCTGCTGATGATGACAACTTGGTTGTCGAAATGCGTATACAGAATTTACAAAAGTTAATGTGGAAAGGGGTTATATATCAACCTTATTGATCACGTGTATTGATTTGTAACTGAAAAATTCTTCAGGAATAGAATTTTTTATTAGTTGACGAAACTTCTGTCTATATAACTCATTGCTTTCCTTGGAATATTTAATATAATATTTGTAATTCCAAACTTCTAGGTTTTGTATTGTTACTTTTTGCAAATATAATAATTTTTTTATCCTGTTTTTTAATTACTTTATTTGATTTAAATACGATCCGATATTGAACAAGAAAATTATTACCTTAGGCCAATCTTTGTTAGTTCCAAATATTCCAGGGAGAGATTTCTTTGTCTTCTTAATATCGTTAATATAAAGTGAGGAAACTAGAACGAACATATTTGTATATCTAAGCCAATTCCTGGAATATTTTCTGCAATATTCTATTTGCATAATATGAATTCTATTTTATCTAATTTCTAATTACAATTAGAAATACAAACTTTCATCCATTTTCACACAGAATACATATTTATTATTCTGCCTTATTATATACTTGTCTGATAATTATATTCAAAATACCGCACCTCTCTATTGACTCTAATTTTTGGCGTGTTTCGTGCTTCGTGATTGATTCATTTCAAATTGACCAGTGCACTTGCCCTTCGTTCTACGGAATCTTTTAAAAGCTTCGATACTTTTAGAAATTGCTTACTCTAGTAGTACATTTTTCAACGGGAAACGAGTCCAACGTTTGCGAGTGAGATTCTTACAGTAACCCCGTACATGTAGTGTTCAACGTACATACTTTGTTTTCACAAAATATAACATCTTGTCCAAAGACAGACAGGCACGCAAGTATGTATATCACGTATCGTTCGATATCAACTAATTTCCTACTAACTCTTATATATTGTATTTTAATCCATAGCTTATTTTCTAGATTATTTTATTAAAGCACTTATAATTGAATATTCCTTTCCTTTTACCTATTACTTTCGCTTCTTAATTATTAATATAATCAAAACTATAAGATTTACTTTATTTAAATTAGTAAATAAAATTTTCAGGACAATGAAGTGAAAAGAATGTTCGATTGTAAATTCTTTAAACAGTTTATTCTTGATATAAGTCGTATACGGTTGTAAAGGCTTCAGTACTTTTTTATTAAATATGATATTTGATGAATAATCATTGCCTTTCTCTCTCGTCCAACACAAAAGTTTATTGAACGACAAAGCGGGAACGCGTCTGTGTCGCATGTCAACTACAAAGTTTCCAGAGCGTATATAGAAAGACGCTTGCAGCACGGCGATTTGCCGAACAAAGAATGTTAAAAGGAATCATTCAAATGTTAATAACACCCTGTCTACTACATATGCTTCAGTGAATTACTCATCGTCAGGTAGACTTGTGTTATTAACGAACGATTCCTTCGTAGAATTTAACGTATCTTTTCGATGCAGAAAAATAATTAATAATCATTGCCTCCCTCTTTCGTCTAACACAAAAATGTATTGAACGACAAAGAGAGAACGCGTCTGTCTCGCATGTCGGCAACAAAGTTTCCAGAGCGGATACATTCTTTCTTTTGCACAGTACTGTATATCACACATGAACAATCGTGTTATTTAGATGCTATACGTATTAGGTACGTTTGCATGTATGTACTATCTGTACTTATACATACTTTACCAGAAGGTCAGCAGATTAGCTCGTATACTATCTTATATTTGCCGAGCGATTCTATTTACTACCCTCATTTTGCATATTGAAATAATTTCACATTGTATTGTCTCCATACTCCGTCAATAATTTTATAGGAAATCAAAATAGGAATTCAGAATGTAAGTTAAGCAAGTTAGTAAAACTACGTTTCTTATTAATAGAAAACCTTCATAGTAAGTCTCTCACATTTAGTCGGACGGCCATATACGTCACCCATACGGATTTAATTTGAAATTTAGATAAGTGCATGGTCAAAAACCCGTTCCGGCGAGATATCTTAGGAGAAGGTCGTGAATTCAATTTCTCCACTAGATTTATAATGGCTTTACCAAGCTTTAATACGGGACATTATTTTTATGAATTTAAAAATCGATAGGACCAAGTCTCGAGACCCCATATTTCCTCAACTATTTACTCTTTTTCTCTAACATTTTTTCTTATTCGTTCTCTTTCAAGTTTATTTTTTTCACAACTTGGCGTGTAGGAAAACACGTTCGTTCGGCAAGTTATTAAAGTGTTACCGCGTGAAAATATGTCTAAATATAGAGAAATTGCGGTGTAGTGAACAGCCAGGGGGCTCAGTCAACAAATCATTTTCGTGAGAGTATCCGAGCAGCCACTTCGTGCCTTCGGTGGCGGTTTGTCGTTGTATTACCTTAAAAGCTTTTAAAATGCAAGCAACTGTGAAGAATAGATAGGGAGTGAGGACTTTTTTTTGCAAAAGAAATGGAGAAAGGTGGTGAAAAAGGATATAGATATATGATAGCATTAAAGTCTTAATTTAATGAATTATATTTGCAAGTGGTATTCATCTAGACGTGCGCGGCAGAATGACATTTTTTATTCAAAATGGCATACAACATTTGCCATTTTATGTCGATGTCGGTGTTGGCCTCTTTATTTATTTGAGAGGTGAGAGGAAATAAGATCGTGGTGTTATAAATCATTAATGAGTATCCCCTGAACTTTTTAAACAAAAATCTAAGTGATTACTTCTATTGACACCTTGCTTAATACCTATATACATTTACATATCAAATTAAATTAAAGTTTCGCCAAATTTTTTGATACGTTCTATTTATTTTGTATTTTCTCACTTAAAAGTGTTACATTTCTAAAATTTCAAATAGTATATACTCGTATCATAGGCTTATTTCATTTTTATGGTGGTACCTAATTTTATTTTTTCTTACTTCTTTTTTACTTTCTATTTTTTTTAGTATTTATTATTCTGCGTGTTTGGTAAATTAAATATTTTTTAACAAATTAATCTTATAGGTTGTGATATACCGTCAATATATTTTATAATGCAACATGCACATACATACATAACGTAATAATGAAATGACAGCAATGTATTTTAGCGTGTATTTTATTTTGCAACATAGGATGTGAAATACAGTAGTTGAACAAAATTTAAAAACTAATTTAACAAATTTTCAAAAATGTCACCATTGACGGCCAGACAGTATCCTAAGCGATTGTAGAATTCATTTATTGTATTTTGTATCTGCTCTGGAGTTATTTCTCTTGCAGCAACTCGTATTCTATTTTTTAATTGGTCAATATTGTTTAGAGGTTCTCCATGAAAAACTTTATTTCTGATACATGACCAAAGAATGAAATCGTTTGGAGACAGGTCTAGTGACCTTGCGGACCATTCTACTTCTCCTCCACGGCCTATCCAACGGTTTGGAAATCTTTGGTTGAAAAATGTTCTAACCATATGAGAATTATGTGCCAGCGCGCCATCATGCTGGTACCAAATCTCACCATCAATATTTAAAGCGTGGAGGGCTGGCATAACTCTGTACTAAAGCAATTCTAAATATCAATCAACCCAGTCCTAACATTGACTTTCTGTGGCCGCTGAGTCCTTGTGATATGATATCTATGCAAATTTTGTCTACTCCAGTTGCGGCAGTTCTGTGAATTTACTTCACCATTTACATAAAATGTTGCTTCATCTGTAAAGCAAATTCTGCGTAGTAAAGTATCACATTATGAAGCTTATCCAACATGATTTCACAAAAGTTACTTCTTCTTTCTGCATCATTCGCAATTAGTTCCTGATGGTTTTGAAAATGATACGACTTAAAATGTTCTCGTTTTAGTAGTTTATGCACGGAAGATTTGCTTACATTTGTAGTTTGTGCTAAAGCTCTTGTGAAGAGCATATTATTATTTTCGATTGTTTGTAGAATTTCATCTCTTTTGGCGTCAGTAATAACATATCTTGGCCTATTCTTTTTTTAATGATTAGGAACGATGCATCCATTATTTTTATACTTCTGTACTAACCTACCTATTGTAGTTGGAGTCGGTCTTGGACGGTCAGGATATGTAATTTGAAACAAATCTGCTACTCTCCTCAAACTCATATTCGAGTTATACCAGTTCACTAATAACAGTTTTTCTTCTACACTATACATACCTCAAAAATAGAGTAACTTATTTTGACATCCTATGTTGCAAAATAAAATACACGCTAAAATACATTGCTGTCATTTCATTATTACGTTACTCTAGCAACTAGTGTATGTATGTGCATGTTGCATTATAAAATATATTCACGGTATATGTCAATCTAAATTATAACTGATATTTAGAAGATTCCGAAGTAAGTTTACTGCTCAGTATTTTGATACGCATCATATTACTGCTAAAAACGAATATTCTTCTTTCATTTCGTCTTAAAAGCTATGAATTTAGATATAAATCTAATGAGTATGTTCTTATTAAAATATGGTGCGATTGTTTTTGGCAAACTACAAATATTAGACAACAAAAGGTTTCTTGCTACACCAGAGCTTAAAGGAAGCTGATTATGGCGTTTGTTGTAAAGATGCTAATAGCTCCTCCTCATAATTGTGCAATACATATTTCGAAAAATATAAGAAAATATTTTTATCAAATTCTGTACTTTCTTTTATTAAAGACAAGATAATTAAACATATAAAAAATATTACTGAGTGCTTCTTGAGTCATCAAAAGAGAAAATGTGCGTAATTTGAAACCATTTAAAAGGAAAAGAAAGGCTTGCTACCGGAGCGTGCATCCAAGAATTTCATATTGTTCTGAACCCCATTTTTTTAGTGGTTTAGGTATTTGACTGAGGTATTAAAAAAAATTATTTTATGTCTTTAAAAATTGCAGAGGGTGGGCCCTGTATATTAGCTGTATTTATTTTAGCTAAACTTTCGATTCATTGACTACTGTATTCTACTTTATGAACTTTCCTCTTTTAGTTTTAGTAATATCCCGGTTCAATTTATGAAATCTTACTTGACCAACCGATGAAATTATGTGTACTTTAACGGTTATAGACCTTATACCTATATATGCCTACTTCTGGGGTTCCACAGGTGTCTAACATAGGTCCGCTCTTAGCTATATTCTTTATTAATGACTTCATTACCTTCTTGAGTTGTCCTGTGCATTCTTATGTGGACGATTTAAAAATTTTCCATAAAATCGTTGCAGATGAGGATAACCAATGCTTACAAAGCAATATAAATACAAACTATATATTGTTTAACATATATAAGTATTTCTTTTATAAATCGAATACCTATCTAGACACTATGTTTAATTCAAAGGGAATATCTTCTGAATCACATTGAGTCAGATTTTAAATTGGGATTTATTTTAAGAACAACTAAACACTGAATAGATTCTTTAGATGATTTCAAATGCGTCGCCTGATTCAATCAAGTAGTTAATAAATGTCGATATTTGTCCAAATACAGACGTCAGCTATAGTTTGGTATGTCTTTGATAGATGGAAATTTACTCTTTCCCTTGATTCTTCAGCTTGTGTAATTATATATTTTGAACATATTTCGTATAAAACTTAGTTTAACACTAATACTAATATTATCCCAGAATATTTGAGACCACAATTTGACTGCTGTTAAGTCGTCGTCTTTTCTGTCATCATTAGTAAATTCAAATACGTTTCTATCGTATGGTATTCGGTTAACAATATTCAGGAATATCCAGTTGAGAAGATGCAACGAAATTTCTTAAAATATTTTATACCCAATGGTATTTATCTCGAGAGGAATATTGATTACGTTCGAATCATAGAAAAGCATGGATTTACTGATTTTACAGAAAGGTGTCAAAAACATGGTGTTTTGCTTACTGAAAATTTTGTCAGAAGCCATATAGACGAACCACGTCTAAACTTAGCATTTTCATTCCACATGTTACTGCTGGAATCGCTGACACATTCAATTTTCCTATGACTGGAGTGAATATTTTCCATAGGGCACTATTGCTTCATTGCGCGCGTAACGAGGACACATTATTCGACGACTTGTTTATCAATTAAACTATTGCATTTTACGTAATACTATGTACATGATCATTTGCATTATTTTGTATATTGTGTATATTATCATTACTATCATATGCCCCTTTGGATTACTATCTCTTGGAAGGATGCCGATAGAAGTTTTCATTGATATGAATGAATTCTTTTGGCAATTTCAGAGATTTTAAATTGAAGACTTTTTATTTTATTAAACTGGTACTGCTTGTGAGACTTCAATGTATATTAGTTTATTCCAATCTATTTTCACAACATATAAACATAGCATAATGAATATTATGTAATTCTAATGTGCCTTACAGGTTCTATACCATTCATATCTTACCGCCGTATAATGACACAATAAAAGTCACTTTACACCTCATTCCTTTTGTTTGACCAAACAGGATTTTAATAGGATGTTTAGGAAGAACGCTATATCGACATTATCTGCATAATAAAAGAACCGGTTTGTACAAATAGATGTAACGCAGGTGTCTAACACGAGCGGTGGCTGCCACACTCACGTATGTATGTACATACATACGATGCATAGAATAATTTCATTAGCCTATTATTTGTCGTATTTTACACATTTCTAAATCGCTTCAAGGCATTGGATATTAGTTTTGAGAAGGAAGAATACGTCACTGTGTGAAGTAATGACAATCACGTTATTGCTTCCTTGGTGTATTATTTTTGAAGCTATGTGGATGGATATTTATATTGGCATATGTTGTTAAACACACATTGTCTCAAAAAAGGAAAAGCCTTAAGAAATAATGGAGAACTCTTGATCAAAATCAATTTATTTATTAGCAATATTATTCTTCATTGTAAATATAGTGATTTGTATGTTCGTGGAAAATATCAATGACTTTTTTGTCACTGATTGCAATGGTATTAAGATTGTTGTTAAATGTTAAAATGCAGCTTAGAGAGTAAAAAGAACGTACGAAAAATAAATCGGTTGAATATGCAGAATATAGAGACAAAAAATTAATTTGCTGGCGAAAAAATCTATGAAACTTGACGAACTATGACAAGGTTTATTTTGTGCAAAAAAATATACGCACCGGACAGTCGGCAAAGATTATCATATGCAGAAGTTGCATCAACAAATAAATTATTTCTTATCTTATGAATGTGATTTTCTTTATATAATTCGAAATCAAAAAATAAGATTGATTGTGTATAGTCTGTATATAGCTTGCTTGGATAAATAAATGAATTAAAAATATAAACAATAATATTGTAATTGTTTTCATGATTCTTACACGTGACTAAGGGTCACATGGTGGCATGATTCGTTATAACGTGGTACAATTAGGGTTAAAGTAGAGAAATGATTTTCTTAAATACATTTACTACCTCCAGTTGTATACATTCAAATTTATATTTTGTCTTCTCGTCTGTTATTTGCAAACAAAGACGTAAAAAAGAAAAAGTGTGGAACAAAATGTTTCTTATTTAACACATACTTTCATACGTGTTCCTATTTTGAGATAACCTAAACATGCTACAGGAAATGTAAAAATTTCTATACGTTGTTGTATATCCACTTACGGTATCTATTCTGGCATAGAAAATGTTTCATTGTATTCGAACGTTAGAAGAAAAGCAAAATCGTTTCCATTATTGCGTTATCGTGTCTTAATACGTTTTTTCCTTCATTTTCCATGTGGTCTTTTTCGCTAAAATAAAAGACCTAAATAATGCGTCACGTTTAACCTGTGCGTGTTTACCATCCGTAAGTCGATATTCATCCAGGATGAAAATTATAAATTACTCGAAATGAACTTGTTATTTTTTAAATAAAATTTAATGTTTTATATGCGACGAATATGTATATGCTTACAACTGCAAAGTTTAGCCCATAAAACTACTACTGTTGATCAAACTTGTAAGAGCATTATAAAGCAAAAAATAACTACTTTAATAGAAGTTAACACACAATTTGGAAAAGCGGGAAACTATATTAAGCACTAGATGTTTATGCTTCGAGTTATTATCTATAATAAGTGCCCCCGACGTAATATGTAAACAAAGAAAAGCGGATTTGTTGCAATCTTTATGATGCAAAACTTCGAATTTGCATCATAAAATTCTCTTTGTTTGTTTATTTAACCATCTTTGTATGAACAATCGATAACTAAAAATAGTTATATAGAATTAGTTAAGCTTCGTATGTGAGCATTAGCAAATTATTTTAATTATTTTGAAGAAGTTTGGAAATATTTTACATGATTGTTTTCGCTATTATTTGAGAGATGGACGTACAGTTCTCTTTCATTACTTTGTATTACCGTTTCGATAATAATACCCACCAGGTGCGTAGAATTGCTGATAAAGCCAGATTATCTGACAAGCTCTGAATGTGGTAATATTTAATTATTTTCAAGTGAACAATTCATAACTAAAAATAATTATATAGAGTTTGAATGTGAGATACTAATCTCTCATTAACAAAGAAGATATTTATCCTCATATTTTTCCAAACACCTGTAAAATTAGATTATGCCAACGAATTTTCAATTTTTTCTTTTTCTTTTTATTAAATATGTACAATTTTATTTTGTTTTATAGGTCTAATAATAATAATAAAAAGAAATAGTTGTTCTTTTTACTTTTTTGTTGCGTTTGCCCTGATACCGATTTTCAATAGTTAATACATTTTCTGTAATCTTCAGATTTTCTGTTTTTTAAAAAGTTTTGTGTTACGGTTTTAAAAATCACCCAAGTAACGTGTTTCAAACAACTTAAAATCTCCTCTTTAAGCTTCGTAATACTTACATTAGAAAGCTTTTGTTTAGGATATTACAATCTGTCTTTCCTTTTTTTAAAGGCGAGTACAAGGTCTTCTCCTGTTTCTGTTTCTTAGGCAAAGTTCTTCCTTAAATCAAATTTAACCTGCACTGATGATAGAAATACTTTCTCGGACTTCACCATGAATCATGAAGTATATGTTTTTGGTCTAAGCTTATACATACTAGTCTACCGATCAGTGTTAAACAACATTGACAAATAACATAGCAATACTATATGCATTCAAGTTACAAACTGAGCAGAATTATTACGACTTTTAGACCAATATCGATTTACCATTTAGTTTATTAAAAAAGCGTTTATGTTTTCTGCTTAACTTTGTCTTTTGTATTCTGGTATTTTACTGTTTTCAAGTCCAGAATTAGAGTATAAAACTCCAATTGATTTAAGTGTTTAGGTGTGGTCCTCTTTTTTCTTTCCCGGATTTCTTGTAACATCACGGGCGTCTAATATTAGTAGGTTTCGCCCTTGTCACCCCTTCCTTTAATTTTCTTCTGTCAGTCGTCATTTTGTTCATATCCTCCATCGTTTTCTCTCTTGCTTTTCCTATCTCTGCAATTCTATTTATCCACGTTGTTCTAGGTCTTCCTGTTTTTCGTTCCTTCGTTGTTTTTATTTCCACTATTCTTTTCAGTAGTCTGTTACTGACCAATCTTTCTACATGTCGATACCAGTCCAATTGTTGGTTTTCAATTTTCTTTAT
Organism: Dermolepida albohirtum; assembly: GCA_031893035.1. Lineage (NCBI taxonomy): Eukaryota > Metazoa > Arthropoda > Insecta > Coleoptera > Scarabaeidae > Dermolepida > Dermolepida albohirtum. The sequence continues at coordinate 334,442 of JAVIWB010004724.1, read as the reverse complement.
TACTGCTCTCTGTTTTAGTTTCCCTCTAATTTCTTCGTTTCTGACCTGAACTAGCTTAGTGTTTCCTGATATCTTCCAGAGGCATTTAATTTCTGCTGCACTAATGTGTGGCTTGTGTCTTTGTTGCACTACCCATGTTTCACTTCCAGTGTTCTTCAGCTTTATTCTTTCACTTTTTCTCGAATATTGTTTCACTCAACAGGTAATATATATTATTTGCTTTCTTAGTTTTATTAGCTATTTCTAATTCTACTCTCCCATCGTTTTCAATTACACTTTCTAGATACTTCCTCGTGGTCACTTCTTCTAGTGTTTCGGTCTTATATGTTATTTTAGTTTGTTCTTCCTCTTTTTTTGTTTATATAAATTATTTTGCTTTTATCCACATTTATCTCCATTTTTAGTTTTCCCATTTCCTCCATACATATAAGTATTTATCAACTGCTGCATTTTAGCTTTCCATTTGCTCTTAGCCCAAGATCGTCAGCATATAGTAAGCTATCTATTCTAATTGGTATCAAATTTCAATAATCCACTGTACTCTGTAATTTTTGGCTGTTTCTTGTCTTGTATTCTTGAGTAATCTATACGTTAGTATTACGAATATATATGGCCTCAAGCTGTTTCGCTGCTTTATTCCCATTCTAAAGTGAAATGTTTCTGATTGATTCCTATTTATTTGCACCTTGTGCGTCTTCATATGTTTATTTTATGATTTGTATTAATTTCTTGGGTGTGCCTAGAGATTTCAAACAATTTTGTATTGTTTGTCTTTGTATTGAGTCAAAAGCCGCCCTCAGATCTATAAAAGCGATGACAAGGTCTTCTCCTATTTCTGTTTCTTGGACAAAGTTTTTCCTTAAATCAAGTTTAACATGCAATGGTGATTGAAATACTTTCTCAGGCTCCACCATTGATGAAGAAGTATATATTTTTGATCCAGGCTTATACCAGCCTACTGGTCACTCTTAAACAATGTGAACTTTTCACATTACCATTGCATTCGCAAAGAAAACAACTAAATACTATGTGCATCCAAGTTGCAAAGTGAGCAAAATTACTATGACTTTTAGACTAATGTTGACGTTCTATTTGGTTTATTAAGAGGGCGTTTATATTTTCTGCCAAACTCTGTCTTCTGGATTCTAGTATTTTTACTGCGTTTTCAAGTTTAGAATTACAGCATAGACTTCTAATTGAGTTAGGTAATTAGGTGTGGTTCTTATCAAATAGTAAATATTCCTCGTTGCTGTTGGACAACTCCGAAATGAGTGATTTTATTTCTATAGCTTTCATAGATTATGGTACAGGTAATGATTCGGCACGAGGTCCTAAACGAATGGCAGTTGGCAAGTTGGAATAAATTAATTACATTTTGTTTTTACTGGAAAATTTGAATGTATTATTATGAACGATTTCATAATTTTGCGTTGAAATTAATACCAATAATTTAATGAAAGTAGTCACATGTTGCTATTATTAGTATATTAGAGCATAACGCTTTTAAAAAAAATAATCTAGAATGCCATGAATTAGCTAAAAAAGTGAAAATCAATGTATGTATGATAAATATAGGAAGCATAAAGAAGTTCAGTGTTAAGTATTTAATAATTATTTTAAAGCGATTCACAATACAAAATCATGTAGTAGCATTCATACACCTACGTGTATGTTGTCTGTATTCCATAAGAAATTAATCTCATAAACATTAACGGTCTTCAATAAGTTAGTTACGTACATTAGACTAATTCACCATTCGACCGCCTACAACATATCAAAGCTTCCACTTTTAGTCTAACATCCAGGTACGTAAATCAAAGTGCTATTAAAAGCAAATTAGTAGGCGTAAGGCGTCTATATTTTACGCTCGTACTACCGACACACACGTGCAATCGGTGACCATTAACTAGTAGGTATATACATATATATATAAGTTACGTACATACATTATACGTGGACATGTTTTCGGTGGATACTAATGTACAAGTAAATTGTAATATAATTGATTTCATATGATGTCTGTAAGTGATCTATTTTGCTAAAGTGGATGGTGTTCTTCCAGACATTATAAAAATCAATATTTTCCGAACATTACAGTAAAGAGTTAAAGAAGCAAATGTGCCTTGAGTGCCTTGGAACAAAAATTGTTAGGTAAATGTAGATATAAAGTTAATGTCGTATTATTGTTTAACCGAATTGTTTTTGAATTACAAATTGAAAAAAACGAGCATTTTCGATATATTCTTTTGTTCGAGTTTACTAGAGGAGATAAAAGTTGGAACCGTGTCGTTTACGAAGAAAATGTAATTGAGGAGAGTACAGCACGGAATTGGTTTTCTTTCAGATAATTTAAAAATGCCGTTTTTACAAAAAGGATTCTCAGCGTCCAGAAAGACTGTCGGACTTTGATGAGAAGATCATCTGAATACTTTAATTCATAATGATGCAGGCCAATATTCTTGGGAATTGGTTGTCATAATAAATTGGAACTAATCTACAATAGTGTGACGTTTGCATGGCTGAAGTTCAAAAACTCCGTATTTGGTTTTCGTATATTCAGAGCAAAAACAACAAAAACTAGAGGGGCAACATTTGTGCCTCTATGCTAACCTGTCATTGATCATTAACCACATCGACAGTTTTTTGTGCTACTTTTTTACTGGTGTCAACGTCAAAAGTAAAGTTTGGCCTAATAAAAGGTAAATTTCCAAGCTCAAGCTACTATTCATTCGCGAAAGCTCTTATTGTGCATATGATGAGACAAAGAAGGCGTCGTCTTCTATGAATTGCTTCCGAGAAAGGTAACTATCGCTAGTGAGATTTAGTGCAAAGAACGCAATTCAAGAACAAAATCGGAGAAGACGCCACCAAACCATTTTACATGATAACTTCATAATTCTAGCATTGTTAAAACAGCTATTCAAGAGCTAAGTTGGCAGATTATTTCAGATCTAACTTATTCTCTTCATCTCGCTCCGTCAGATTTTTATTTCTTTCGTTTTCTATTAAATAATCTTTGAGAAATGTCTATCAAAATTGATTTGACGACACACTTCCAAATTACTGGATTTCTTCAGACATGGATTCGAAAAGTTGTCACATCATAAATCGTAAACAATGGAGGAAAATATATTCGTGATTAGTTCATGTATTTAGTTTGTTAAAAAATTAATAAATTTTGAGTTCAATAAAAATGCCGTGAACTTAATATGGAGTTAATAATATTAACTCCTAGTATTGCATATACTTCTCAGAACAATATTAAAACATTAATAGAACTCAAGTAGTATCTCGAATATAGTTTGTCTTTACGGAAATGTGTCTAAATTTGTTAGAAGTTGCTGTTGTGCTATTTACTGTCCATCTTTACTGATTATCGCAACAAACGGATATTGCATAGTTGAAAAAGCATTTTTACAGCAGCTACTCTGAAGGCATGGGTGCAATATGCAAAAGAGAATAACAGGAATAATATTGCAATCATAATATTCAGAACGTACTACTACAATCCATTTCGATGCGAAAACATTTCACAAAATGTCATCCGGTTGATATGGAAACATTACCAATGTGCGTCCTTGAAACAAGATCAGGGAAATGTACAATTTTACTCGACCAAGTGTCGTGAAGGTGTTAAATCAAACGAAATTGTAGATGAACTGGTAAAACAATCAATAGATGAATGTCGTATAAAATAAAATTGCTGGAAGTGATATGTTGAATATTTAAAAAATGCATTGCTTAAACTAGTGTGGGAACAACGGTGGTGAGCGTCACATATCAACATTACTCATTATATCTTAATACAGTCCATGGTGTTTACTGCTTCGGGGCAAGTCTAAGCTTGTGTCAATACTATTATACAACTGCCTGCACATTTATCGAAAATTAACACTTTACTCTTCAGTAGGCTAATGTGATCAGGCAGTTGATTTAAACCACGTTTTCTTTAATTGTTCTAGATTATACTATGTTGTGTTAAAAAATGGGTATCGATTCCATTATCAATGGGTATCGGTTCCAATAAAGTATAAAAAATCTATCTGCTTCTGGGTTTCCGGGCTGGAACCGCGTCACTTATATATCTGCCGATGTTTCGTACCCATTTGTATGGGACATCTTCAGGGATGAACTACTGCACTGAAACTTTCAGTGCAGTAGTTCAATGGACCACGACCGCGGAAGTCTACGTACCAGAAAAATCCGTTTTTTTTTTCAAAATTTAATTCTGGATCCTTCTTTTAAAATTAATATGCTGTAAATTAGAGAGTAGTTATAGCAAAGCTTTGGGGATAATTTGCTTTTTGTAGTCGTATTGAAACTTAATACTTACTCAAAACGATGTTTGTATTCATTCTGAACACAATTGACAGTAGATGCTTTGAATCAAGAATATATCTTCTACGAATGTGTGATATTGAATATTTAGATACCTTTTAGAGAAGATTTCGCGAAAAATATTATTTTTACGCTTTGCAAAAATTTTAAAAACAAAAAAAATGCAGCAACACAATCAACATAATTGGACTACTGCAAATTCTAGTAGAAACTATTCTTATGGCACTTGAGCAATGTCACAAAGGGAAGTTTCTATTTTAAAAGCTAATTGCACTTGTTTGAGGATTTGTCTGATTTTTAATCTTTTATTATATTTACTTCCAAAAATGACATGTTAAAAGATACTTTTCCAAAAAAAATAAAAATTTCGAATTACATAAAGAATTGTGCTATATAAAAACAATTCATTAATACATCTAATCCAATAATAACAATCTGTTACATTATGGAACTCATTTAACAATAAGGATCTTACTAATCTCTAAATAACTTTGATCCTCTTAAAGAACTATCTCGTGAGAACGTATTTTACAATCTAAGATTAGGAGAAAGATGCTCCAGGCTAATTTAAGTTGTTCGAGGTGTTAACATATAATTTTATTTTGGACAGGTACGTACAGGCGTCTATTATAAATAGTTAATTCACTGAGGTTCTTCAAACGCTTTATTAGACTTCATTTGAAAACTCTAAAAAAACAGATGTCGACGTACACAAAAGCTGCCAATTGTAACAATGCGATTAGTTTATGTTCACTGTTAACTTCGAAAGAAATAAGCAAATGAAAGTGCCCATCGTTATTCGCTTATGTTTGTAAAGTAATTGATTAAGAGAGAAAGAATTGAATAGGTTTTTATGTGTTAGCTACTATAAAATCATCACATGATTAAAATACTGTGCAATTAATATGCTACCAAGTATAAAGGGAGTGGAAACAACACTATATTTGAATTATATTAGGAAATCAAGCAATTAAATTACTGATTTTTTTTTTAATTTTCTTTATTTTTTCGCCCATATTTCCCCATTTTCCCCATTTTTTGGGGGGACTTTTTAGGGTCAACTACAATTAAATATTTATTAATTATCCAAACTATGGACAGAACAGTAAATCTTGATCAATATATTTTTTACATTCTATATACTCACAATGTGAACTGTAATTTCGGAAAATACATAAAAAATGATATTTTCTTATTTATTAGATTTTTCCTACTGCAAGTTAATGTCTTATGCATTTTAAATCGTTTTTCACATGTGTTACATTAAAAACCACTATATATCTGTATATATCTGTTCAAACGAAGGTTCTCGCGGTTGTAAGTATGGGTAACATTATATTCTCGGACTCTCCGCGATGTTGGACAGAAATTCTCGAAAGAATCGGCGTCTCGACGTTTCGATGATATCTCAATTATCTTCTTCAGGAGTTCTTTCGTGGTGAAGCGTCAACCTGAAACTTTATATGTATATATATATACAATATAAATATATAACTCTATATACATAACTGTATATATATATAAAACTGTAAATATAATTCAAACTATGAATAGAACAGTAAATCTTGATATATTTTTACATTCTGTATACTCACAATCTGAACTGTAATTTCGGAAAATGCATAAAAAATGATATTTCCTTATTTATTAGAATTTCCCTATTGCAATTAATGTCCTATGCATCTTAAATCGTTTTTAACATGTGTTACATTAAAAACCACTATTATGTTTTATTATATATATATATATATATATATATATATATATATATATATATATACATGTTCGAACGAAGGTTCTCGCAGTTGTAAGAATGGGTAATATTATATTCTCAGACTCTCCGCGATGTTGGACAGAAATTCTCGAAAGAATCGGCGTCTCGACGTTTCGATGATATCTCAATTATCTTCTTCAGGAGTTCTTTCGTGGTGAAGCGTCAACCTGAAACTTTATATGTATATATATATGTATATATCTATATATAATTACATACATAACCACATACGTAACCTATTTTAAAATATAAATTTCTAATAACACATTTATTAGAAATTAAACATGATTTCGATTCTAACTTCGATTAAAGTATTCTATTAAACAATCTACAAGGACTAGAAATTGATAAATTCAAAAGCAGAGACCTATTATTAATAATCAATTGAAGATATCTAAAGATATCACTTTGAAACTGATTTAATGTGATATTGACCACTGCAATACGAATAATATAAATAATAAAATAAAATACCAAACCTTTAAGTATCTGAGTTTTTAGTATTATATATTTGACAAAGTTACTGTGTATGGGAAGCATGTGTAATGTAACAATTGTTCGTCAGCATCGTGACTGTTTCAGACTCAAATGTACGTAACTTTAACTGAAACGGAATATATTCTAATCAACTAAATTATTTTCAGGGTGAGGGTGATATACAATTACAATGAAATAAGTTTAATAGGGGAGAATTTTTCAAATCTACTTACCATTTAATAAATTATTACATCTTTATGTTTGTTTATTTAGTTATAGTTTCAAGAAATGATAACTTTGTCCCTTTATTTTCCGAATGTATGTAGAATGGTGAGCTCTGAATAAAAAGAATGATTACAAGTATTTAAATGTTTTCGTTATAACAAAAATGACTCCTACTATGCAGTACATTTAAATACTTGTAATAATTCTTTTAATTCAGCGATCGCCTTTTCACATTCGAAAAATAAAGCAGCATAAAGTTATCATTACTTGAAACTATTGAAATAAACAAACATCAAAAATGTAATAATTTATTAAATGACCAAATATATTTGAATAATTCTCACCTGTACTGCATAGTTGGAGTCATTTTTGTTATGACCCAAGCTATGCAGTACATTTAAGTACTTGTAATAATTCTTTTAATTAAAAAGTTTACCATTTCACATTCGGAAAATGAAGGCCTAAAGTTATCATTATTTGAAACTGTTGAAATAAATAAACATAAATAATGTAATAATTTATTAAATGATCAAGTAGATTTGAAAAATTCTTCTCTGCTAAACTTATTTTATTGTAATTGTATTGTATATCATCCCCACCCTGAAAATTAGTTGACTAGCATATATTCCGTTTATGTTATATTTACATTTGAGTCTGAAGAAGTCACAGTGATGATTTAATTTTTTCAATAAATATGTTTTGTGAAAATCACACAATTGAGTTTTTATGTTTAATTTAATTTTAGTTTTAGCATTTCGCCCTGAAGTTAATATTTTAGCGTTATAAAACTTGTATTACTATCGCGTAGTAATATAAAAACACCTAAAACCAATTTTGAAATATATACATAGCTAATGTGGTATATGGATTGCACGGGAATACCGTTAGAGACATAAAGTATCGCCTATAACAAATAACACGTCAACGTAATTAAATAAACAAATATAATTGTCGGTAATGTAAATGTCATGCACTAAAATTAGAAATTTATAAACAAATTTTGTTTTGTATTACGATTGGGGTATATATTCCAATGTCGGTTGCACTAACGGGCCAAATGTGTACATTCGTATGTATACCAAGTCAAACGCGCGGCTTTGGTGTATGGTTATTAGGTTTTATTACCTACTATGGAAATTTTGGCACGCTAATTAAACGTATGTTTCGGATGTATTTGTTAGTCGCCAAAATTATGTCATTGTCGTCCTGTTATTTTAGGAATCTGTTACAACCAGCGAAATGGTGGCACGCCAGCAATAAAATTACGAAGACAATTTTACATTAACGCATCCATCCATCAAAAAAAATTAAAGCATTATTTGTATACAACGCTATGTACCATAATTTAAATAAAAAAGAGTGTAAATGTGAATTTACATCTTTCAACACAAAAAAAAGTATTTAAATAAATTTGCGGTGAAATTGATGTGCAGTTAAAATCTTGAACTGAAAAATTTGTAATTTCAGGATAGTTAGATAAGTGTGGTTTCCTTGAAAAAAATAATACTCCAGGATAATATACACCACGCGCCAAAATAAACAGTACCGAAATTTACTATGCTGTAGAATTGCTTACGCGATACGTATTTATGATATCATATCTCTTTTGTTTGTTAATAACTGTCATATTAACATTTCGTTGGAGATATATATATATATATAACATAATCATTTTGAAAACGGTTTTTACAACTTAAGAAAAGGTATTTATTGTAGGGCATTATTTTCGCTCGTGAAACGGTCAGAATAATGGTCCAAATTTAAGACAAGTCTCAGAAGAATATCCTCAAATAGTTAACAGAGGGACTCTAGTAAAAGTGTTGTTTTAGAAATTGCTGAAAAATTTCGTTGCATTCTTAGTGTATTATGTCAGTGAAAGGGCTCTTTAAGTCGCCGAAGAAGAGCGTAACAAAAATCAAAGATGTGTTCTTGATAAAATGACCGAATAGAAGCCTTTCACGAACTGCATGTAATCAGTCAAAATTCCACATAGCTGTTTGAATCAATTGATGGTTATTCATGCTGCATTCAAATTTGACGACGATATTGTTGTACATTATATGGACATAGAATCATTGGCTCTTATTTTCTTGAGGACGAAGACAACCAACCAGTTATTGTTAATCAAGAGCGTTGTAAACAGAATATTATTATACCTTTAGGTAAGGATTTATGAAACTTTAACCGAATACGAAATCTTCACTTCCATAGGTAATGATTTAACAGGATGACGCAACTAGACGTACAGCCACACCTATTCACACTTCGTGAACATTTTTAAGATGATTAATAATAAGTAATAATTTCATATGTAACTGATTTCGAGTACCGTTCTTGTTTATATGATCTACCCCTACTTGAAATATACATTTAAGTATTTTGTTCGAAACGTATTACAACAAATATTGGAGCATACATTTTTTGAGAGACTGCACAGTAACTGCTCTTTGTAACTATGTTTAATGATCTGAAAAATCGTTAGAAAACTTGTTTGTGCTGCAATAGTGTACATGATCATTTGCACGTGAAGAAACTTTCTTCTCTCTGGGTGCCGCATTGACTGACTGAAGAGCAGATGACACGACGTGTGACTTGGTGCCGGGAGATGCTAAAAAAGTTTAATAAGGGACAATCTCGGTATGTGAACAACATCGTGACAGGTGACAAGACTTGGCTCTACTATTATAATGCGCCGACCAAAGCTCAAAACAAAGTTTGGATCTTCGATGATGAGGACACACCCGTAGTTGCCAGAAAATCCCGATCCGTAAAGAAAAAAATGATAACTGTATTTTTCAAATCGAGTGGAATTGTGGAACGCGTCATTTTGGACAGGCAGAAGACAGTCACAGCTAAGTGGTATACTGAACAGTACCTGCCTAAATTCATTGGATCTATGAAGAACATGCAGCCAAAGTCAAAAATGGATACCTGGTTCGTCCATCACGATAATGCTCCGCTTGCACCGAATATTTGACCACGACAGGATTGAAACTTCTCAAGCACCCTCCCTATAGTCCAGAACTTGCTCCCTGCGACTTTGCACTTTTCCCGCATGTGAAAATGAAGCTAACAGGGAGACGGTCTTCCAGTGATGAGAACCTTCTGCGGGCTTGGGTCAACGAGTGTGCTTTACTCCCTAGTGAAACTTGGCAGAACTGGTTTAAAGATTGGTTTCGGAAGATGGAAAGGTATTCAGTGTAGAGGAAATTACTTTGTATTGCAAAACTTTCCTAGTATCCTTTGTACATTAAAAGGAATTACCTTTTACTAAGTGTAGATATTATCGTGTTTGAAATACGTAGTTAAATTAAATTTATGTCTGGCAAAGGTATGAGTTTCATATGTATCATATCGTACGTATTGTATTTATAATAATTTTCTATGAAATAAATTTGATATTTTCCAGCAATATTTATATTTCGTTACCGCGGTAGTTCCACTTCTTTTTTATGTTTTTCATTTGTAGCTTTCTGTGTAATTTATCGTTTTCGCGACTTAAACGTTCGGAAATACAGTTGCTATAAATATTTTCGAAATCGTAGATCTGTATTTTGTGAGTGAGATTGTCTGGTGACTTTTAGAGCTGCCATTGTCGCACCGCGGGCCTCTGTTTTCGCTATCTTTACACATAAATCGGAGACAATCATCGATTACACGATTTATGCGCGTATGTTTTATATTTTCGTCGCTCGGGCGCCACATTTCACACATTTAATTTCGATACGTTCCCGGGGCGTAAATTTATGTATTTTTATTAATGTTACCAAATTTGCTGTATCTAAAACGGAATTATAGGGGCCCGACTATTTATTGCAATAATTTATAGAAATGAAAAAATAGGACGACATTATTGATTATTCGAATATCGTGGGTGTGAAATTCCAATTCAAATACTCAGGCGCCAAATGCACATTTTAATATTGTTTTGCAATAAATTTATAATTACAATTTTAGTCATTTATATTGCATTTCTAGTGCTACAATTAATGAAATAATAATAATGGACTTTTATTAAGTGCATATTATCAATGATTTAAGTTTAAGGTCGACAATAGAGATTTTCGAATTGCTAAATTTTATTGTTACATTAATTGATGAGTGACGTACTCAGCATAACGATGAATATTTTTATGATATGCTTCAGAATAAATGTTTCAGTTTGGTGATTATATTTCATATAATTTCGAAATACAATTCTGTTATAAGAACACATTCCAATACATAAATTTGAAAGTTTCTGTCATCAATTTTTCTTGTATGGATTTTTTACAAGGCAACAATAACTTTTCAATCTGTTACGAAACGAACCCGCACTGAAAAGTTTGTTTATTTTTTTCTTTTCGGGAGGGGGAGAGTTTCGATTTTTAGATCGTTCGCCTGCAGACATTTGGAGGGTCGTTCTGGCTATGGAAATTGCTATTTGTTTACGTTGTACTGTCTCGTAGTTATGAATGAACAATAAGTATGCAGAGTGTCCATAGAATTTGCTACAGACGAAAACTTTTTCTTATTTTTGTCCTAATTATAAATTCAAATTTGAGAGATTAATTAGGTATATCTTAGGTTATTGTTGTGGGAAAAATGATGCAAATTATATCTTGAAATCGTTATATCTTGTTCTATTTTTTGAGCTTGGACTATTAGTTGTCAGACATGTCAGTTAAGCAAATCAGACCCTAACAAGCAGAAAAAATTAGATGAAACGAAACTAGAGAAATTCAAGGATACACACTTCACAAGGCCGTCGTGACGACTTACAATTAGTGACAGATTAGGTCACAGAATGCACAGGAAGAAACTGATAATCGACTGCTATAATTTTAAACCGCTTTTTCAATATTCTGTATATGTTATGTAAGCATTACCTTACTTTTCTGTGCCAATAGGAAACATATTGACAGGAAAAATTATTGCTAAAGGCTTTATAGCGTCTTAAAACAATAGAAAAGACGGTTTTCAGAAGCCTTGAGATGTTACACGAGCAAGTAGCTGTTTCTATTACTCTTATTCTATGGAGGTGCACAATTGTGGCAAATTTTTAACAGAGCTTTTATAGATCGGGCGAACACTCGTTAAAGAGTTCTGCCGATTTTCCGATAAAACTTTTGGTCTATATTTTATTACTTCATTGGAAATGTCTCCGGTTTCGGAAACTTTGCCGATTTTATATTAGGTGTGCAACTAAGTTCTGGCTGTTTTTTTGACGAAAATGCAACTTTATTATGAAAAAATGTTTACCAATGAATCATTCAAAATATTGCCCATCGCTAGTGACAACTTTTTCCCATCTTTTGGCAGAGCTTGAATACCGTCACGGTAGAATTGTTCGTCTTTTGAGGCCATCCAAGGCCATTTTGAGATGTCTTCATATGAGCGGAAATGCTGATTAGCCAGACCATGTGCCATCGAACGGGACAAGTAATAATAGAACGGCGCAATATCTGGGGAACATGGAGGGTGGGGTAGGACCTCCCATTTGAGCGTTTCTAAGTAGGTTTTAACGGGTTTGGCGACGTGAGGCCGATCGTTGTCATACTGTAGAATCACTATTTCGTGCCTCTGCTCGTATTGTGGCCGCTTTTCGCGCAGTGCTCGGCTCAATCGCATCAATTGAGTTCTATACCGTTCCCCAGTGATGGTTTTGTTCGGTTTCAATAGCTCGTAATAAATAACACCGCCCTGGTCCCACCAAATACACAGCAAAACTTTCGCAGCGTGAATATTCGGCCGAACCGACGACGTAGAAGCATGACCGGGTAGTCCCCATGATTTTGTTCTCTTTGGGTTGCTGTAATGAATCCACTTTTCATCACCTGTAACGATGCGATGAAGAAAACCTTTCCTTTTCAGCCGCCGTTTTCTTCGAATGAAAGAAGGAAAGCAACACTTCCCGCAAATGTCGATTATTTGGCACAAAATCAGACATTTTCACACAACCAAAAGAATATGACGCAAAAACAAAATCACTAATGTGTCAAAGCGGTTTGTTTACCATATATCTAAGCTTGGTTCATGACGTTTTGGTTATGTCACAATCGATCAGCACTTACTACTGGAGCCATCTCTTGAAAAACAGCGAGAACTTAGTTGCGCACCTAATATCTTTTAATACCGTCTTCGCCTCGTTTATTATTTTTATTTTATGCAATAAATAAGGTATATTTGTTAACTTAGTTTTTAAATAATTCACATTAGTTTCGCCGTTTTATAGGTATTAATGTTTATTTCTAAACATTGCAGATTTTGTAAGTATTTGTTTCATCCCTTATTTTAATCATGTTCCTTTTATTTCATTCTTTAGAACCACGAGTTTAGAACCACAAGTTTCGAAATTTCCTTTTTGTTAAAATATAATTCAATGTTTATAAGCCGTTTTGTCAAATTTATATGAATTTTATTGCAAATGGCATTTATAATCATATTTAGCTTTCGTGAAGGCCTCTTCCCGCGTTGTCGTATTGCCCCGGAGTGGGTGATTACCATAAGTGGTGCTTCTTTACAGCGTCTAACGATACCTATCAACGAGAGCAATTTTACCAAAAAGATGTGGACATTTCTCTCTCAGGGACTACATGACAACGTGAAAAAGAACCGAGAAAACATTTTAACTATTTTAATGTCTTTTTTACGATATCAAGCGTGTTATCATGAGTGACTAAGTGTCTGAGGGTCAAACTTTTAATCAGAAATATTACAAAGAGGAGTGAAAACGAAAAGATCGGAGATTTTCAAGAACGACTTGTGGATTCTACACCAAGACAACGCACCAGCTCACAAAGCCCTATCTGTGAAGCAGTTTTTAGCCGACAAGCGTATTGAATAATGTGACTTTTACTTGTTCCAACAAATAAAAAGTGCATTGAAGGAAACACCTTTTCAGTCTGTTGAACATGTAAAAGCAAAAACGGCAGTTTTTGAAGAGGTTATTGAAGAGGCTGACAACTGATGAACTACAACATTATTTTAAGCAAGACACGTATACAGCGGTGTATAGATAGGGGAGAAGAGTACGTCGAGGGGAAAAAAATTAAATATAAGTTTATTTGCGATAAATAATATTTCTCACACCAGTCTCGTTATTTAATTGCCGCACCTCGTATATTCAAGTCGAAATTGTCTCTGTACTGCTGTTACAGACTTCGAGCTATGAAATGCCTTAATACGAAAGGCACGTCGTTGCACCGACCATAATTTCATGGTGACTGAAACTGCATATAATGCCGAATACTTTAAACTGCATTTTAGTCCCACTACCGCGTTGCATTTTAGTCAGTGACATTCCAAAAATAGTTAATATCCATCACACGTGAAAATAAATTTGTGAACCAGTAGTACATAGAAAATTCTAGCTTAAAAGTTTCAGATTATCATTTTTTAAAGCTTAGTTTCATTTAAATGTAGAGTTGAAATTTCTAAAAGTATTTATCTCAAGTGTCTATTTTATTTAGATCAAAGAAAACCTACATCTTATACAAAGAAGCCGTTCGACATAAACTAAATTATATTTCACGAACAAACATTCGTTACAGATTAAGTAATACAATACTTTAATCTGCCGTATTAATAAAAGGAAACGTTATGGTTAGTAGAATCGCTGTCAGAGCGCGACACTGCCGGTTTTGCTCACTTTTCCCGCGCATTCAATATATTTATCGATCTTAGAGCCCAAAAAAGCGACGTCTGTGAACGGTAAAAGAAAATCCGGTAAATTGAAATATAAAAACTTAATTGGAAAAAGAGAACGTACACCGGTAAAAGGTTTCCGTTTGCACTACGTTGGAGTTTCGTCTTCTGCATCTATTTAGTTCTATCGTTCTTGTGACTGCTACCTATGGGAGTGCTTTTCAACTATCTGCCGTTAATTTTCTCGGGCTCGAGTTGCTGCCTGAGAAATGTAAATAATTTAGAATAGGGAAAATTCGATTTTGGCGCAGCCATAGAACATCTACTTTCCATTTTTCTCATTATCGCGAGGTGTGCTAAATATTCAAGTCTGTCTTTGAATATAGAACTTCTTATTGTACGTTCGTTTTTCTCCTATTTTTCTTTCACTCCATTCGTTAGTTGCCTTGTTCGACGTTAGAGGGCGAACTCAGCTCTGACTTTCGTCTTTCGCCTCTCGTCACAAATATTTGCCACGGCAAATCAAATGTGGAGAAGGCTAAACATGAATACGATTTCAATTGGCTTTTCTCTTTTCTGTCAGATTAAATTAAATAACAAGTCTCCTTTACGATCTCTGATTCCTTATCCTCTTTTTTCTTTATTTTCCTGTTTGCGTACTTACATGTTGTTATTTACTTGTAGTGTTATTGACTTTGTGGAAGTACAAGTTACTTCCTTACATATTTTTTATTTTACACTTTCAATAATAATAAACTTTATATTTCTAATTACATATATTTTCGGTATTGCTGCACCATGTCAGTCTGTCACAGAGAAAACCGAACTTTTTTAAAATAGTAATTCTTAGTGCCGCCATCTATTAAGGTAAGGTAGATTTTTCACCAATGTTATGTCAAAATATTATGACATTTGCATCATTAGAAGCAGAGAAATTGCGCATTAAGTAACAATGTGTTTTTGGCATTGGTCAAAAATGGATTTTTGAATAAAGAGCTAATATAAGGTTCTATTTAAAACTCGGTAAATTTTTTACTGAACCGTTTAATTTAATGGCACAAGCATGTGGTGATGCGTGTTTATCATGCACGAGTATGTTTGAGTGGTATAAACGATTTAAGGACGGTCGTAAAGACATAAATGACGACGAACAACCTGATGCAAAAAAATTTGTGGTAACAGAAAGTAGCATCGAACTTGTGCGTGAATTTATCAGAAATGAGTCGAAATCTTCATTGCGATACATGGGAATGGAATTATATATTTCCAAAGATTCAATTCATCGCATTTTGGCACATCTTCTCTGGCTATATAGTAATGTTTGGTTTCCCCATCCTTATTTCAGTTGATTTTTCCGTTTTTCTCTTGATTAGCTTATTCTCCATTTGCCTCCTATACAATTCGTTAAGACCAGCGTTGGCGTTCTGTTGGTAACAGAAGGTAACATCCTGATTACGATACATGGGAATGGAGTTATACATATATGTATTTCCAAAGATTCAATTCATCGCATTTCGACATATCTTCTCTGGCTATATTAGTAATGTTTGGTTTCTTCATCTTCATTTCACTTTACTTTTCCGTTTTTCTCTTGATTAGCTTATTCTCCATTTGCCTCCTATATTATTTGTTAAGACCAGCGTTGGCGTTCTGTTCCTCTAGACCCTCATTATACTATTACCTCACAGATGTGCAGAGATGTTTATTTTATGTATTTTTATTGTTCCCAATAAAAATGTTCGTTATGATTTTTACTTCGTTTTTAGATTTGCTTCAACAATTGAGTTATCATAGTTTTATTATTCACTAAATATCATTACTCCAAAAACAAGTAATTTTGAGAGAAATATGTTAAATTAAGAACGCTGAAATAAAGGCTAAAATTTTTTGATTATATTTTTTCAATCTTTATGCAATCTTTCTCTATTATTCAACCCAGTTTAACTGTTCTTTTCGCTAAACAGAGATTAATTTTCTCTTGTTTGTGTTTTTTATTCACGATATTAGTATATTACCATTTTCCTGTATCATTTTAAATTTGTTAGACGGGATGTTATTTGAGAAAAACTTTGTTTTGTATTCTTGGAAATGCAGTGAATGTATCTTCAACAACTTTTGCAGTCTTCCTTTGGTGTGATTTTTTATTTCCTAATATTAGTATTCGCTATACGATAAATTCTTCTTTTAGGAGCCATACCTATTTAAAGAATATGAATTTCTAATTATTTTCGAATGTATATTTTACACTTAGTTAATGTAATAAGCAGACAAAATAATAATTAAATGCTAGATCAGGAAATTAAAATAACAGTAGAAATATTTTCCAAAATGGGCAAAATACTTAGTGGGAAAACAGAATTAACGGATTAAACTATACCAACGTAATTCACAATAAAATTTATTTGTTGCTTTCTGTCGCTTCTTTATTCAAAAACAGAATTATGGATAGAATTGAAAAATTTATAAAAACTTAGTATCTATCGTAAATAATTAACATTATTCATCTATATTTCTTTGGACTGTTTCAATAACGGATTTATAGGTTTCGAGAAAACGTATACGTAATTTTTTTCTTAGAAAGTTTCGAATGCATCTATGAAGTTTATGTTCGTGTAAAGGAAAAATTGTATGTTGACATATATGAAATTGCTGTTTATATTACTGAAAATGTTTGTAATCATTACAAGGGGAGCTATATTTGGAAGCGACCATACTTCATGTTATTATCTATATTAGAAGTGGACTAGCATTCAGTCAATGACTCTCACATAAAGTTACTGTTTCGACTCTGAAACATTATTCCTTGCATCTGCGTTTCGTACAAATGCCTTCTCTAGTTAGTATATGTGCGGTTATGTTGTTTGAAATATTTATTTAAGATATACTATATACGATATGTGTATGTGTTCTTATGTAATCTTTCACAGAAATAAGTAATTTAGGCATTCTTGGTAGTACAATATTAAAATCGAGATTTGTGCAAGACATATGTACATTTATTTTCCTTCTAAAAACAGTAGTAATAGCAATAGCTTCAATTTCGATTTTTTGTGACATATTCTTTAAAATGGTTTGAAAATATTTGTTAGGAGCTTCACAAAGGTCATCCTGTTCTTCCCATTATTTTCTTAAAGCGAGTATTCTGTTTTTTTCAGTGACTGTTAGATCTTTCAAATGAATTTGTGTAGATTAATTTTTTTCGTTTTCAAATAATGACTTTTAGTATAAATTCTATCCTTACTTGGAAGTTGTTCAACCATAACAGTCTTAAAAGCAATACAGTCTTAAGTTGGCTTACCATGCACTTCCATATTACGTATTGCACCCAATTCTACTGTCTCTTGTACTAATATATCTAGTTCCTGGGCAAGCCACCTGCTATATATAGTCACGTTTAGAGCAGGTTGCCGATAAATGGCTTGTCTCTTGTGATTCAATACCCTCTCCATTCTCATAAGACATATTTGTTCGTTTTTAGAGCTTTATTGCACAATCTCCATTTGAAATCTCTATTATATCTACTAATTTTGCTTAAGAATTTTCTTATGGGCGTGTGGGCTATGAATTAGTTTAATATTCTTAACTGATTTCTTGCGAAGAAAAGCAATTTTTATCCTGTCTATAATTTGGCTTACCAACAATGGCTTTTCCAGTAAGTTTCGTTTGAGCTTTAGTCCATCTGCCTATTCCCTCTCAGAGAGTGTACCATAGTACTTCAGGAACAAGTTCCCATCAAATATATAGCGATTCTGATCTTTTTCTGGAAAACTGGTATACCCTTCCTTTTCCTGTTATTCCCCGGTGTCCTGTCTCATGTTTCAGAATTTCATACACCTCTGCTTCAAGCATAGACTTATGTTTCTCAAATGGAGAGCAGCGGGCGATTTTCAAACTTTCCAAGTACACGCTCACTCCAGTACTAGTATTTCAGCCTTAGATATGTCTGTACCCGTAAAGTATCATATTGGAGTACTTCTTTTTCATTCATGTTCTGCGATTCATACTAAAGCATATACCTCTGATTATCTGTCAATATTAATATAACCTATAATCTCAAACAAAAGTATAGGAACGACTAAATTGTTGTATTCTGGAAACTTTTCATTGCCCTTGTAATATGAAGACAAGGGGGTTTTTGTATGATGCTTAATTTTGCTTTTGTTATGATAGCTGCTACTACCACAAGTACTATTGATGGTTTCAACCCCTATGTTTTCTTATACGTGCGCATAGTTACCATAAAAATAGTCTGTGCTTTTGTGGTTATTCTGCCAACATGTTAGATCCAGATAAGTTTTCAGTTCAAAGTTGATCTGAGATACTCCAACTCCCCCCCAGATTGCCAACTCTGTTCCTTAGAGTCTTCAAAGCTTTTCGTGCGAAAGACGAATTTTTTGCCATAGTTTCTTTAGTTAGTTTTTCTCAATGGATTTAGCTTTGATAGTTAATCGATTCTTTTGATATATATCGGTTAAGGCTGCTTCTTGTATGTGTCGAATCAGGGTATCAAGTGCTATATCAATATTGTAATTTGTTTATAGTTTTAGCATTTTTCTCTAAATATTTTGAATGTAGTAGATTTTGTTGACTGAAAAATGCGTGATTTCTGCTGTCATTGTGTGTTGAAGTCGGTGATAACTGGAGGTTGGCGATAAATTTCAGCATTGTTGATCGATGTATTATATCAAATTTATTCCACCTAGAAATTTATAAGGTCCGGCTTCTTCCTACAATCTTTAGACTAAGCCGTAGAAGAACGCTGTACAAAGTATCTTGTTTAGTATAGATTGAAATGAAAGGAAAAATAAGTAATTCGGCTATAAGTTGAAGACACTGCTACGCTAAAGCCTGTCAGGAAATACGACATATTTGCAGTGTATATAAATTTACTGGTCAAAGGACTACAAAATGAAATAAAAGATAAGGATAGGCTTATGAGACCCAAGATCGAGATTTAAATGAATGGAAAAAGAAAAAATAGACTTACATTATAATATCATTGCAAGCTTCTATATAGACATATATATATATATATATATATATATATATATATATATATAAAGCGCGGAAGTTCTCGCGATTGTAAATATCAGTAATATATTCTCGGGCTCTCCGGGATGCTGAATAGAAATTTTCGAAAGGATCGGCGTCTCGACGTTTCGATGACATCTCAATCATCTTCTTCTGAAGTTGTTTCGTAGTAAAGAAGATAATTGAGATGTCATCGAAACGTCTAGACGCCGATTCTTTCAAGAACTTTTGTCCAACATCGCGGAGAACTTGAGAATATATATACATGAACTATTTAGAGTACAGAAGATTTCTTGGAGTTGTAGTTTGTTTACATGCTTTTTCAGAATATTTTTGTTTTAATTAGATCTAATTATAAATAGTATGAAAACATTTTGAATTTATTGTCAAAATAAGTATAAGGAAAAATTTTGGCGAAAGTGATGTCAACACTTAAAAATGAATTGGTAAAAATAGTACCCCTTATTTTCCAATTATAATTACACTTATTGAATTATCATGTAGACATTTCAACACAATAATTACGTGCAGTCTAATAACACCCTCAGAGGACAAACAGTATTTTCGTCTGTCGTCTCAAGAAAAACACGATTGGAATAAATATCCTGCTGGTAGCGCGCGGGGCTTCCATAATAATATTATTATTTGTCGAGCATGGCAGGCGTATAAATCAATAACTTAGGCTCGTCCAGAGGGCAAAAACAACGGTTAAAGATGGCCGGGTGGAGGATTTGTAAGAGCCAAGCGCCGCC
This sequence comes from Dermolepida albohirtum, assembly GCA_031893035.1. NCBI lineage: Eukaryota > Metazoa > Arthropoda > Insecta > Coleoptera > Scarabaeidae > Dermolepida > Dermolepida albohirtum. The sequence goes on along the minus strand of JAVIWB010004724.1, from coordinate 314,219 downwards.
GCCGCCACCGACATACCAACACTAGCGGCCGTATTGATCAAGTTCTTTTATTTCAAACGAGCGAACACGTATGGGTATGTGTGTACAGGTATGTGTGCGTGTTGCTTGTATCAGAATGCAGCGACAAGAAAAGATGGAGAATCGGCGTTACCTGCTTGCTACCAAGTGCACAGGTCTCCCTACTATCCCTTTCCAATATATTTTACGGCACGTGTAAGTTTCACCGGTGTAAATAAAGGGAAGTCAGTGGCGTAACATATGTTGTACGATATCAGAAAATACGATGGGAAAATGAGATGATCTTTACTTTATCGATCTCGTACTTAATATGTTCTTCCCTCATAAAATAATTTAATCATAGCTTAGAGTATGCTACTGAAAATATTATCTTACGGTTACGTTGTTAATTAATTTAAGTTTCTTTTGGTAATCGTGGCCATGCTGTGTATAACGTTTTACAGTACATTTATTTTTAGTTCGTCCTTCTTTTTTGTACCTTTTGTTTGGTTTTTAGTATACTAAGTGTGGCTAAGTAATAATCGGTCTAGCTTAATATCATTTTTTATTCAAATGATTACATATCGAACTTGTTGCCACCTTCAATATGTTTTCTTTCCCGAGCCACCCAACGCTCCATTCAAATTTTCTCTCTCTTTGAAGCAGACCTGCCAGTCAGTATCTGTTAATTTTTGCATGACTTTCGCCACTTTTATCTTAACGCTATCTAATGACTCACATCTCGTTCTCCTCTTTTAAAATTTGATAAATGAGAGTCCTTCTGTATTCCTTATAACATATTAAATCTTTTATGGTTCTATTTTGTAAAACACTGTTTTGTTCTGTTAAATGTAACCTTTACAATAGTAACTATTAATTGCAAATGTAAGAGTTACAGGATACTTTTCGATGTCTTGCACGTTAATCTATTTTTTAGTGCTAGTAGGAGTTACATACATACACCATAAGTGATATTGTGCTTCGTCAAGAACGTCCTAGCAGACAATGTGTTGTGTGATGGCGCATTGTCTTGAGGAAGGATCCACTAGTTGTTTCTCCACATCCCCGGTCTTTTTTTCATGTTCACGGAAGAGCCTTCGAAACCTCCTTCTCAGTCAAATTGGTTAATGGTCTATCCATCTGATACCCAATCGACATGAATAATATGCTTGATATTGAAAAAGGCAATCATCAGTGCTTTGAATTTAAATTTGCTATGTTGTGCCTTTTTTATTTTGGTAAATTGGGAATCTACCAATGAATGGACTATCGTTTTGTTCTGGATTGTATTGGAAGAAGCGTGAGACAAGTGATTACTTCTTCTAAAATAGTTTTGGTGTTTTCGATATTCTTTCTGTTCTGGGGTTAACAGCTTCGGCACCATTTTTATGTACACTTTGCTCATGTTAAATTTTTCATGAAGAATTTGACATACCTTTGTTAATGTTGATTACCACAGAAGGAGCTGGAATGTTCAGATGGCGATCTTTTCGAACGATTTCATTAATTTTCGCAACGACTCATCTTCACTAACTTCATTCCTGCCTTCTTTGAACCTTCTAAACAACTCGTGCACTTGAGTGCACTTGAGTGCAAAACAAATTCTGTTCACCATAAGTTCCTGAATAATTTGTAAGTTTCTGTGGTGGTTTTGTTTAGTTTAAGACAGAACTTCACGCGTTAACACGTTACTCTATTTTAGCATTCATCACAATTCCAGTAGGGAGCAAAAACATGAAGCTTTACGACTCATCTGAATTATCTCCGCTCTTGCAGCTTTTGTAAAAGACTGAAGAAGTACTAATGAACAATGGAGGATATCACTTGATCAAAATAAGATACCAGGGGATTATCAAAACAGGCAGTCCTGTTATTTCTTAGCCATACATCGTATGTTTTCTGAGGAAATTGTTTGATTTTACTTTTTATTATTATAATTTGATATGAGGAAGAAGCTTATTTAATACAGTTAATAGAGTTTTTCGAATTTAACGACGAGTTCCTTATTTCTCCGTTAAACTGTATGCTATGTAAGTTTAATGGAAAAAGTCTCTTAATTTAAGAGTAAGTTCGAGAGAAATTTCTTCAAGTATTCTGAGTTAATTAGATATTTCGCTCAGCTACGTGTGTTTGGAGTTTAGAGAACGTAACCGTAGCAATTAAAATAACCCAAAAATATATTTTGATATTTTAAGACGTAAGGTAAATTAATAACTTTGCAAGATACGAGGGTGGTCCCAGAAGTACTCGACCCAACAAAGAAAACACAGAAATTTTGGAAGGAAATATATTTACTTTTCAACATAATCTCCTTTCAGCCCCATACACTTCTCCCAGCGATGTTCGATAAGTTCGATACCCCTTTTATAATAAGAACTGTCTTGCTCCTCAAAATAGTCATTAACTGCTGACATCACTTCTTCATCCTTGGAAAATCTTTGACCACTGAGCCATTTTTTCAAGTTTGGGAACAGAAAATAATCCGAGGGGGCTAAATCTGGCGAATAGGGTGCATGAGGTAGCAATACAAACTTTAGTTCATTAATTTTGGCCATTGCAATAACGGATTTGTGAGCTGGTGCATTGTCTTAATGAAACAACACTTTCTTCTTAGCCAAATGCGGATGTTTTTGCTTGATTTCTTCGCTCAAACGTTGCAATAAGTTCGCATAATACTCGCTGTCGATAGTTTTTCCTTTTTTAAGATAGTCAATGAAAATTATTTCACGCGCATTCCAAAAAAACTGATGCCATGACCTTGCCCGCAGATGAAACGGTCTTCGCCTTCTTTGGAGCCGGTTCTCCTTTTTGAGCCCATTGCTTTGATTGTTCTTTTGTCTCGGGTGTGAAGTGACGGACCCATGTTTCATTCAGGGTTATGAAACGGCGCAAAATTACTGCTTTGTTGCTGTGAAACTTCGCGAAACACTCAATTGAAACATCTTCACGACACTGTTTTTGCTCGAGTGTGAGCAAATGTGGCACCCATTATGCACACAGCTTTCTCACGTCCAAATTATCAGATAATATGCGATATATTGCACCTTTTGAAATGCCTACTATATCTGTTAGCTCTCCCACTTTCATTCTACGATCATCAAGTACCGCTTTGTGGATTTTCTTCACCATTTCTGGAGTCGTCACCTCATTTGGTCGACCACTGCGATGCTCGTCTTGGCAGCTCGTACGGCCTCGTTTGAACTCTGCTGCTCAATATTTCACTGTTGTCGACGAAGTAGCAGACTTAGCCAGAGTAGAATCTAGTTCAGCTTTTATATCGGTTAGGCCTTTCAAATAAAAGTATTGTATCACGTAACGATGACCATTTTTTTTAACTTTTACAAATTCACTGAAAGCATTCACTATTGATGACTGTCAAACAAATACTAAAAACTTGAAGCATATGCTTTATAGATTGTATACTTTCTAATACAGTGATATTTTTGAAACAACTATCGCCATCTCTAGGTCAGGCCGGGTACTTATGAAACCACTCTCGTAAAATGCGTTTTGTCTTATTTTTGGGAAAATATTGTAACATTGATAAAGTCTTAATAAAAATGATATGAATAATATGTAACTGAATTTACAGTTGCAGAATATGTTTGTCGGAAATAAATGTGCATATGTATACGTAGGAATTTTATACCATGTCGAAATTGGTATAACTTTTGTATTGTTTTGCGATAACGTGTCACAATGAAACTATAAAGTATTAAATCAGATACGCAATACACTATCTGTATAATATCAAATGACGCATCATCCAAATATGCAAGACCGGCAGATGTTGTAATAATTGTAATGGAACCCAAACTATCTGGACTGATCTAATTTGTAGTCGTTGATATTCAGAGCTATGAATATATTATCTATCTCTCAGATTTAATATACATATATCTTTATCTTATATATGTACCTATGTATTAATGTATAATAATAAATTTGATGAGATGCAAGCTTCAATAATAATAGTAGTAATCATGTATTTACTTTCTACAGTTTTTGAATTAATATTTATGATGTTGCATTTATTATTATTATTTCAAATTATTGAAAATTTTAACAATTATGTTTATACGAGGGTAGCTGTTTATATTTGGGAATAGCAAATTTCATTATCGAAAATAGTTTTATTGCTTTTCTAAACATTCTCCTTGAAAATCTATGCATTTTTACATTCGTTTAAACCAATCCCAAAAGCATTGCTGTCACTGTGAACGCGGTATCTCCAAAATATGAGTTTTGAATGCCTCAATTGCTTCTTCCGGCGTAGAAAACCATTTACCACGAAGCTTATTCTTCACGTGTGGGCATAAAAAGAAATCACAGGATGCTAGATCAGGGCTGTACGGCGGATGGCTCATCAATTCAATGTTTTGCCCAGTCAAATATTCAATTGTTTGAACCGACCTGTGAGAGATCACATTGTTAGGGTGGAGAATGATCTGTTGTTTTCGGTTTGTTTTCCTTATTTCTTCAAAAAATTTTGGCAAAGAAATAGTTGTGTACCATTGAGAATTAACCGTCCTACAACTCTCTAAAGGTACGGTTGCAACGTGGCCGGTTTAATCGAAAAAACACGCATTGTCATGGTGGATAATGATTTGTTGTTTTGGGTTTGTTTCCCTTATTTCTTCAAACACTTTTGGCAAACAAATAGTTATGTACCATTCGGAATTGACCGTTCTACAACTCTCTAAAGGCCCGGTTGCAACGTGACCGGTTTTTCGAAAAAACAGATAACCATTTGTTTTGATGCGCTTCCAGCACGAGCACCTTTTGTTGGTTTTGGCTAACTTGGAATACCCACAGAGTCTACTGCTGTTTACTATCGGGCTCACACGTATAGATCCAAGATTCATCACCTATGACGACTTTATAAATATTCTTTGGAGCACCGCCATTACATTTTTTGTGCATTTCTTGGCACCAATCGACACGAGTCCTTTTTGATGGCTAAATGTTCATACAGGATCTTATACACGCTAGTGTTACTAGTACTTAGAGATGCCTCGATCTCACGGTATGTCATGTGATGGTCTTGCATTATCAATTCAAACACTGCATTAATGCCTTCCGACACAATAACATTTGTGTAATGACCTTCACGAAATTCATCGTCCAAAGAACGGCGTCCAAGTTTGAATTCACTATACCAATGATATACTGTAGTTTTCGATGGTGCTTCATCACCATATAAAGAATTCAGCTCGTCAATGCATTCTTGAGATAATCCACGCCGAAAGTAATTGCACGAAGATGTTCGCGAGTTAATTCTATTTTTTCGCTGACAGAATTTTCAAGTTACTGTCAAAAATAGAAATAGCGATCGGATAATAAAACTGTCAAGGTAAATATATTGTCAAAAGTGACAAACTTCACGACGCAATCATAAGATCGGAGGCAACACTAACAGTGTTGCCAGTTCCTGAAATATAAGTGGCTACCCTCGTATAATGTTACCAACGGACACACATACGTGCAGTAATGTTGCAAACCACCGCATTAGACGCCATGGACTATTCGAAGGAACATATTTCTTTTAGTGTAGATATACAATAAATGAATTTAATAAATATAAGAAAATATACATTTGCAGAATTAACACACTAAATATAAATTGTAAGTAATGAATGAAGACATCAAATATTTGAGTCTGTATAACATCAACCTGTCTTTGAGAACTTAATACAGCACATAATGTAATTACGGTGTTATTATTATTTCTACTGCGAAGTAACGAGCGAGCAATAATGATTGACCTGATCTTTTACTACTTTCCGCACGCCCCATATTGGTACTTACTTCCTTTTTTCTATCTGAAGTTAGCAGTTTAGTAATTTCCAGTGAGTTATACTACTGTTTATGTCATTAACCTGTCATTGTTTTGTGATTAATATCCATTATTTATACTTATATGCTAGCCGTCATCAATCTTTTTAAAGTCTTCAGTTCACATATACGCAGCGAAAATGCGGTTTTCACAGTAGTATTTGTTGTTTACATAGTAGCTAGCATATTTTTATTATAATTATTAGAATTGCGTGAGACACTGTCTAATTTCACTTTTAAGAGGAAGTAAATATTGAGGTAATATGTATGGAAAGAAGTGTAGGAGCAGGTCACTCATTGTTGCTCACACTGTACTAGATAATATATCTAGCTACACTTCATTCGCTTCATTCAAGCTACCAGAACATCGTATGCATTAAATTTATTATTTATTATTTTATTATTATATTATATTATTTTATAAAAATTTTTATATCTAGATGTTACAAAGATTTAAGAATTTTTTTCATTAAATTTTTCATGATAGGGATACCTTTTCGATACACATAGCAAGTCTCTACTTATTTCACTTTTATCAAGTAACTATGGGGGTCATTTCATTTCCGTTCCTTTTACTTTTTCTTATTTCTTTTTTACTTTCCGTAGCGACCACGTAATTCTTCTTCGTCCGCCTTCCACGACCAAGGGAAGGAACTTTCTAATTACCTCCACGGAAAATCCAATTTCCTTAGAGCAGCCAACTTAACTGGATTCATCTACGAGCTTAACTGAAGGAATTAATCGTTACACCTATTTTGTACCCTTTCTAAATATACGATCGCATACACACGGGTCCAAATACACATGTTTTAGTGTACACAGAAAACGTAACACATGCGCTTAGTTCTGAGCGTATCGAATTGTAATATATGTCAGATAGTCGCGCAATTAAGTTTTGAGGAGCCCGGGGTTAATCGTGGATTAATGCGAATCAGTCTCCGGTAGCGTCTTTATCTCTAAAGGCAACTCTCGTATACTTACTCGAATTGATACAAACTGTTTTATAAGTGAACAGAAGCGTATTTCTTGTTTACACATTTAATTTATTCTGTTCGTCGGATTTAAGGAAGGGTCGTGCGAGGTATACTTATTAACGCAATGTAATAGAGTAAAAACTAATTATATAATAACTGTACATGTTTCTGTATATATTTTAGAAATATTATTGGGTTGGCAACTAAGTACTTTCGGTTTTGTAGTATAAAATAAAACACTTTTTTTTAAATAAACAATAGTTTTTAATCAATTATATATTTTCCATTTTGCTCAATGACCTTTTGCCATCTTTCTTTCAGCTGCATGATTCCGCGCTCATAAAATTTCTGGTCCACCAGATGGTGCTAAATCAGGGCTGTATGGAGGATGTGGAATCACTTCCCAGCCAAGCTCCAATAGTTTCCCACGAGTTGCCAAAGATGTGTGAGGCATTGCATTATCTTGGTGGAAAACTACACCTTTAGGATTTGACAATTCTGGCCGTTTTTCTTTGATTGCTTCATCCAGTTTTATTAATTGTTGACAGTAAACATCAGAATTGATCGTTTGGTTCCTTGGAAGCAGCTCGAAAAACACAACACCTTTGTAATCCCACCAAACTGACAGCATGATCTTTTTTGGATGCAGTTCAGCTTTCGCTGTGGTTTGAGCTGGTTTATCGTGTTTGCTCCATGATCGTTTTCGAACTATGTTACTATACAGGACCCATTTTTATCACCAGTGATGATTCTTTTTAAGAAAGGGTCGGTTTCATTTCGTCTAAGGTGCATATCGCAAAAGTTGATTCTTTGTGTTAAATGAATTTCTTTCAATTCGTGAGGTACCCAAATATCAAGCTTCTTAACTAGAGCAAGACATTTTAAATGTTTTTCAATTGTTGTGTGCGATACATGTAGCCTCTCCGCAACCTCTCGAACAGTTATATGACGATCCTCTTCTATTATGACTTTGATTTGGTCATCATCAACTTCAGTAGGCCGACCAGAACGTTGCTCACCTTTGAGGGAAAAATCTCCAGAACAGAATTTTTTATACCAATTCTGACACGTGCGCACTGTTAAGCACCATAAACTTCACATATCTTTTTGTGAGCCTCAGAAGCTTTCTTTCCTTTACGGAAATAAAATAGTAAAATATGTCGAAAATGTTCGTTTCTGTACTCCATTTAAAATTAACCCACAACTAATAGCTTTAATAAAAATCACGCACTACTTGCTTCTGAAGTTACGTCAATGTGACTAGTATCACGCGACAAACGGTAAAGTACAGCACTAACATACGTTATACAAAAAATAAAGCAACGCTCTCTATCAGTAAAAACCGAAAGTACTTAGTTGCCAACCCAATATTATTATTATAGATGCAGACATACAATAAAATGTAATCTGTCTTGTACAATACATGTCGAAATATCTGAGTAACCAAGTTCAAGTGAATTCATATAGATTTCAAGAGGTGTTCTATAAGACCAACACATTCTTAAAAAGTAGGGTATTTTAGATTATTGCTTGATTGACAAAAGCCCTTCCAATTATTTCTTTCATAGAAAAGGCTTTGTTGGATATGGTAATTGTAGTTCTTAGAACGTTCGCGCGCCATAATAGAAAACTTGCTTCTAAACTTTTCTTGCAGATGATATAAAGAAGCTTCACGAAGTAAGTTTCGGTGATTGCTGTATATTATAATAACTTGGTTGTCTAAGGAGATATCCTATTGTGCCCGACTAAAATACTCAATTGTTTGTTTCTCATATATTTGTTTGATATCTTAAAGATATGTTTACGAACTCGCGTCTGTAAATTAATATATTTGTCGGATAGAGACACCATGACATTGAAGGCTTTATTGAAGAGATGATAGAAAGTACAAAAAAAGAAGCAGAAGAAAATGGATACAAGGAGTTGCAATGCTAAAAGAAGTTCTTAAAATATCAGAGAAAAAGGGCTTGAAAAACTAACCGTTAAGTGAATTAATTACATCATCATCATCTTTATCGTATTCATCCATTACAGTATCTGCCACAGTATTCCAAGCAGGGACCTCTTTTACTTAATATTTATATAAATGACCTGCTATCCGTGATACATGGGAATGCTCTGGCTTATGCGGACGATCTGATGATCTTTTTAATAATTACATGTTGTCAAATTGTGTAAAATGTCAAAATGATATGAATATTACTCATAAGAGAGATAGCGATAACGTGATTCGCTTGGAAATAGAAAAACATGTTATTGTTACTTACTCCATTTCCAATGTTTATGGGATTGATAACGTTTGTGCGAGGCGTGTATTTTAAGTAAGGGCCGTTTGAAAATAAAAACCAAACGAAAGATAATTTTCGAAAACCAAATTTATTTTCAGATTCTTCATACATTTTTCTATTTTACATCAAAGCTGCCAGGTTTGTTTAAACACTTATCTACCTTACAACTAGATTTTGCAGACCCTCTTCATAGAAACTTGCCGTCTGCTCCAATAATTAAGAGGTCACGGTTGTTTTCAGAAAAGTCGTTTGAAAGAGTGCTTCTGATGAAGCGTCTGTTCTGAAGCATTTTCATTTCAACTGAAGCCAACATATCATCTGTGATGACAGATGGGCAACTGAAGCGGGATTCATCATGGACGTTGTCGTGGCCCGCTTCGAAGTCTCTGATCCACTTACGCACTTTGCCTTCACACATGTCAGTGTAAACTTCACAAATCTGCCGGTGAATGTCTGCAGCAGACATGTTTCTTGCCGATACAAAACGTATCACTGACAGTACCTCGCACAGTGCGGGCTATTCGAAAATCTTGAACATTGTAAAGACACCGAACCGACCGTATAAGTTATCTACACAGCTGCAACTGAGCACAGTTGTTCTCCAGGAATGCCGGGATACAAAGCAAGCACTCGTTGCGGCGCGCGCACCACCTATTAGTGTATACAACAAAATGGCCCTTACTTAAAAAACAAGCCTCGCTTTACCTGGCAAACTGAGATAATGGATCTATTTCTATTTGATATTCGCTTCCAATTTGTCAAAATTATTAAAAATTAAAAAGTAAATTTGTTAAAACAATACTAACGCAACTGTTTATGATAGTAGATAGATGTTGAATACAAAATATTTTATAATTTTAATCTATCATCTTTCTCAACATTTACTGATATTCAATAACGTATTGATTATATTCAGAATTACATGATCTAGCACTAGAGTATCCTGCATATTATGTAAGTTTATATTTTGACCCTGAAGAGCACACAAGCGGTGTCTGAAATACTGGCAGGAGAAATAACTGAAGTTTAATTGTTCTCCCTGGGTTTTCCAATACACCTATATCGCATCCTTTGTACTGACGGCAAAGATTCTTTTTCAATTTGATTTTCATGCAAGAGAAAGCAATTTCCACCTACAAGCATATAGAAATTGTCAACTCGGTTATTTCCTCAATGCCCGAGAAAATAACATTTTTGCGAGAATAATGACGCATGGGTACTGTTCGTAAAATGAATTGCATTCAAAGAAAATAGAACGTGAGAAACTGGAAAAGCTAAAACTAAAAGCGTGGACACATAAGTCGCGAACAGACGTTTTCGTTGCAGTAAAGCGATACGGCTTTTATAGAGCATTGTTTTATCTTAAATCTAAATAAAATGAATAATGCGAGAGTGTACAAGAAGGAAGCCTCAGGTATTTGCGACGAATTTAAAATAAAACATCGTTACGACTACGGGTAGATATGTAAGTGTGCATGTGCGAGGACGTATTTATATTAGCAGACAATGTAGTTTAACTGAATTGGTAGAAAGACCGGTAGCAATGCGCCAAGTGAAACACATATTTACACAACGACCTTAACAATACGAAATGTCTTCTAAAGTCGGATACAGCGTAGTTTGTAGATTACGGGGAGTTAATTCGAAGTTTAAAACGTTTGTCAAATTGCTTTGTTATATATGTAAATATGAAATTTTCTCATGAAGCGTATTTAAAACATCTTCGTCAAACAACGCGTATTTAAACAGATGATGTGTACTTTCTTTAATACCTATTTTAAATATGTATAAACTCAACTATCTGAATATTTACTGTCAAATAAATCAATTTATTAAGTTAGTGCAATTGAAATGCCGGATTTTATGAAAATTTATTCTAATTTTCAGAAAACATGTGTTGGTCAAAACAGTTTCTATTTCTTTGAACACTGTTACCTATTTAATACCTACGCAGGCTGTGTTTTGGTGGTCAGCAAGTAAGGACTGCACTGCCTCGACTAGACTTCCGGAGCAGAGTGAATCACTTGTGAAAAATTTAGAAGGGAAAAATCAATTGCTAATAGCTAAAAAGGTCTTACTTTCTGCGTTGGGCCAATTTCATACAATTCAGAACACCAAATATATAACAATATGTACGAGGTATGGCAATTAAATAACGAAATTGGTGTGAGAAATGTTATTTATTGCAAATAAATTTATATTTAACTTTCATCTCATTCAACATACTCTCCTCCCATATCTATACACCGCCCTATACGTATCTTCCATTGTTCAAAATAATGCTGTAGCTCATCAGTTGTCAGCCTCTTCAACAACTCTGCCGTTTTTGCTTTTACATGTTCAACAGATTGAAAATGTGTTCCCTTTAATGCACTTTTTACTTTTGGGAACAGGTAGAAGTCGCATGGTGCGAGATCTGGCGAATACGGATGATGGTTAAGTACAGAAGTTTGTATGCTAAAAACTGCTTCACAGATAGAGCATTGTGAGCTAGTGCGTTGTCCTGGTGTAGAACCCACGAGTCGTCCTTCAACAAATCCGGTCTTTTCTTCCTTATCCCTTCCCTCGGCTTAATTAGGACTCTTTATAGTATTTTTGATTACCAGTTTGACGTTCAGCCATGATAACACCCTTGGTATCGAAAACAACGATCAGCGTTGCCTTCAATTTCGACTTGCTCATTCGTGCTTCTTTCTGTTTTGGCGGTCCGGCGGTCTTCCGGTAGATCGATTGCCGCTTTGTCTCCGGGTCATACTGGAAAATCCAAGTTTCACCACATGCACTGATTTTTGAGTGCAAGTCAGGTTTTTCTGTGAGTCGTTCAAAGCAAATGCTTATCCGCTTCTCTTTTTGTTCCTGAGTGAGGTTTTTCGCCACCTTTTTTGCATAAACTTTTATCATGTTTAATTAACCATGCAAAATGTGTCTCACTGTTTCTTTGTTAATGATTACCATATCAGCAGTCATCCGAATGCTCAGAAGTCATTAATTTTCTGAACGTTCCCTTCAGTTCTTGCAGTCACAGGTCGACCATCGACCTCTTCCTGACCTTCAGAAAACCGCTTGTGCCATTCAAAAATTCGCGAACATGACATAGCATTATCACCTTTAACATTTATAGACATTCTGTTGGCGATTTTTTTAATTTGACAAGGAATTTCAGGCTTCCCTGCTCAATTTTTATGTCAGCCATTATCATGGTACTACTAAGTAACAGTGTCCTCAGCAATTAAAGTAAACTAAAGCAGACAGAGAGACGAAACTACCGATTATTGCTTGGGAAGTATCAAGCTTAAGACATACCAATTACACCCTCGCCCAATGCGACTGCGCGATTGAAGCAGCGGAGTTTCGTTATTTAATTGCCATGCCTCGTATGTATGTTTATTAGTGAAACAAAAATTATTGAAATGTAATATTTGAAAATATTAAAATACATAATTTACATTAAGCTTGATTAGATTTAATAAGAACATAAGTTAATATTAACGCCAAGGGTAATGAAAGTGAATAGCCAGGAAGTTGGTAAACTATGCCAATAATTAATTATTAGCAGGTACACTGAACAATCAGATTGTTTGTAAACATTCCTCGCAATAAGTATTACATGACGTTGTTATAAAAATTTAAATAATATATGATACAGAAGGTTATAAGTAATAGTATGATATATAAACAAAGTTACTTCAAAGTAATAGTACTAGAACCTTTTAATATTCAAATTAAGTAAGTGAAATATAGGCATAAGCTGCAGTATTCTAAAAATATCTAGCTCTTTGTAACTGATATACGACAACTTCCAACGTCCTAGTTTCCTTCTGAAATTTTAAGTACTTAGTGGAGTGAGTTCCAGGCCAAATCTTGAGAGAATTTTTAAATGCATGAATGTTGTGCATGTAAGGTATTAAGCTACATATCTTCATGCTGTAAGGAAAAATAAAATGTCGAATAATGATTGTCTATTACTCTACTTGTCTATTTCATAACCTCGAATACTTTCTAGATCTTCTGGCTTGTGATGAAAGATTAATAGAAAGTAATAGGTGGGCACCTCAATGTTTAAATGAACGTGAAACTCCAGGGTACGCTCTAAAGTATATAATAATAATAATAATACTTCTTCACACGTCTTCACATCCTCCAACAGTTTAACGCCAATTACAGAAAGCTTTGACAGACGATGAGCTATTATTATGTCTAAGCTCGTGGGGCAAATTATATGTATATGAAGCCCCATACATTGGGCGCCAATAAACATACGTAACGGCTAGCGTAGAGCAGTGTTCAGAATCTGATAAAATGAAGAGAGAAGTAGGAAAAATATAGTAATCCGAAAAGATGTGATCATTATCTATGATCTTATGGCACTACTTCTGCTCTTTTCTTCATCAAATATACGCGAAAATTTTACTTTGAATATTATTTACAACTTAACTTATATTACACAGGCCTGAGACGGAAAAATTGCTTAAAACGTAATCAGTAATTTTTGTAGTTCTTTGTACGCTGATCACAGAAAAAATAATAAAGAATTCCATCACACACAGATTAAAAATAAATTTCACTTGACATTATCGACAACTAGGCATTTTAGGCAAGTAAATATTACAGTGTTTCATCTTAATAATTAAAATTAGGCTTAGATTGGCCATGCGAAATATTAGTTTCGTCGTGTAGCAATACTGAGTAGCTGTCAAACCTTTGTTCGATCCCCAGCGATCCTACAGCGGAAGAAGCACAAACCGAAGTTTTGATGGGAAGCGAAAACTATACTGCAAGGACTATTAAATAATAAGTTCAATCAGTTTTGTTAGTTTTGTTTTGTTTTTATGAAAAATGCTTGGTTGTTTATGATTTTAATAAAATATAAAGTAAAATATGCATTCTAGAGTTCTTTGTATTTGGCTTACTGTTCCTGAACTACATCTGCTTTTTGATAGAAAACCCGTCGTGATAGAAGAAAACTGTTTTCGTTTTTGAGTACAGTACTGAAAAACGCACAGAAAAGCGACTAAAGTTGAAACAATTTTTAAAAAGTATTTTTGTAGGCCTGCGATATAGCAAAGTAATCTTGTGATCTAACTAATAAGCAATTTAAAAAGAGTAATTATTATTTTTTTTCGTATTCACTGAAGTTATTATAAATTCATTAAAATATTGTATAATTGAAGGGGAAATATAATGAAAAATCAAAGTAGAAACATATTCTAAATATAATGAAAAATCAAAGTAGAAACATATTCTTTGTGTTCGGTTACGTTTAATCTCCTTTTTTAAGATTTCTTAGGAAAGACCTTAGGTGCTATTGATAATTATATAGTAGTCTAATCAAGTTTAATATATGTTAACTACACAGTTGAAAGTTTTCCTTATTTGTCCCTAAATTTATGATCCGCACAGTTCCTTAATGCATCTAACAACCCCGATCCTGTGGGAAAAGACTGTTACTGCTGGATACACCATTTCGAACTGCCTTCTCCCACGAGACACTACCACAAACTCGGTCTCAATTAGACCAGACGTAGATTAGATCAGACCGCTGCTTGGTGCCCCCTTTTCGTCGTCTCCTGATAGCAGTCGGACTTGCACAGACCACGTTACTAGTCCGACTGTTACATGTGCCAAAGAGACACTCCCACCTAACTTGAACGAATGCACGATAATTAGCAATCCTAGACCGCATTGGAATTACTATTTGGTTTGCATGACCTACTTGTCTGCACACAGGCTAGACTCTCTTTTGGACGGATAATATCAATTAGAAGGGAGTTGAAGTACGTAAAATAAGAGGAGAAAGTAACAATTTTCTTTATGTTGTTCATTCGTGTTTTGAATCGTCGTTGTTGCAGGTCTGCACGATTTCATTTGCTGTGTATATATATGTATGTATGCATAGGTCGTTAGGCGTAATAAAGACCGCTCCCTTTCTGTGTACGGTTACAGAACTGTTATTATTTTGAAATTTATTTCTAAGTTAAGCATGGAAAGGTTACTGGCATTAGTGACTCATGAAAAGTATACATTTTCATTTCATGCACTTAACATGGAACATATACTGAAAATTACCTGAAACCACTGAAATAACGAAAAACGATTATGGATAACATGCGACACTTTTGTAAAAGTATTGTAAAATGGAATTTAATTTATATAAAACTTCATTGGATTTAGAGGGTTTTTTGTGGCCTTACGTTTATAAGAATTACAGAGCATTTCGATATGCAAATCACTTATCAAATTCAAAGTATTTATGAATATTCTTATTAAAAATGGAAATTTAAATACATCACTGTACAAAAGAAAGAAGCACCTAAGAATATTTTCCAAAACGTATTTACTAAAACGTTTTTACTAATAATTATTGGCTTGCATTTATTTATGATACTTAATACACCTTTCCAAGAACGATTCACTTATTGGTAGAAATATAATCACTGGAAATTTCCAAGTTTATAACATCGTATTTCCGCGTAGGGGTGAGATCGACCGCCTAATAAAGGGATTAAAGTAATAAATTTTATTGCACCACAATGCTCTACAATAAAATTTCAAGGAAAAGTTATTTATCTATTAAATTTTCAGTGATAGACACGATACACAGAGGTTCCACAATAGAATTTAATTAGATTCTTAAAAAACGCGCCTACGAGTGAAATTTGAAATTTGAAAAACAACTTCAAGCAGGCGATCAAGAAACTCTAACCGTTTAAAGCAATTAACCATTATTTTTGGTACAAGAAGATTCTGCATAAGGTAAACATTTTCTATCTATTTCTGCCTTCCTTTTCTTGGTACCCAAAGAATCATGTGATATAGGATTATTATGTTGGAAAATATTTCTTTCTTATTAATCAAAACTGACTTAATTTAATTTGATTGTTGCATACAAATTTCTTTATGCTAGCATTTATCAGACATCGATAATATCTTTATGAGTACTGTTCTCTTTCAGTTCCTCAGCCAGTGCACAAAATACCTTCTTCAAAAACTGATACTGACGCAGAATTGTAGTAATTTAAAGTTAGTATTATCCGTCTATTTCCACCATTTTTTCTCGACTTGCCAAAACCACAAAGGAGTTAACGTTATTATTTTGAAAAACAATCCTTTTCCTCTTGATCAAAACTGACATTAATCAGCAGTCAAAGAAAAGGTTTTTGATTACTGATTAATGGTTTCTAATTCTGGCATTTAATTTATGCAAAAGTGTGTTGAATTTACATATGTAGTTGATAAAAAGGTAGTGATGGTTAATATAGCACTTACTAATATTTCCATAAATTAGTTTCGACTTTTTAAACAAGCAAATGACTACACAGACATGTGTAAGCATCCAAAAATTCACCTTTGTGAATAGAAGTGGAGATCTTTAATTTTGAGAGTCGTCCAAAATGGAAACACGCCACAATCTGTCAGAGATAGAAGCCTAGGGAAGGGATAGACCAGTTGGCAAGTGAAAGAACACAACAAGGTGTTCTGAAGCGTTCGAAGTAAATTAGAGGGTAATTACTAGACTTTGAAATCGCTTTTTGGGAACTGGATTCTGTGAAAGTAAGGATACGTTCGAACAACAACGCCAATAGAGGGTCGTTACTTATCACAATCGGCATATATAAATTGTGCCATTAATGCAACCCAGAATAAAAGTGTGTTTGCTGCTGTCAGAGGTCTTCTATCAGTGTAAACAATAAGAAATTGTTTTCATACGTTAGAATTACATGCTCGATGTTTGTTTGCATTCTTCTTGCATTAGAGCATAAAAGAGTCCGTAGAATGTGGGTAAATAAGCTGGTGAATTGAGATAATTCTAGATGAGGGTATTATTTAGTAACGAATCTGTTTGGGTTTCGATGGTACAGATTGTGTACGGAATTTGTTTCCCGCGGGTTTTTGCCGTGGTGTCCAGGTGCGACGATGTTTAATTATCTACTGATGATGACAACTTAGTTGTCGAAATACGTAAAGAGAATACGAAAATTAATGTGGAAAGGGGTTATATGTGTATGTCAACTTTAAGCAATTAAATTTGTGATTGATCGTTTTGAGCAGTGCAGTTTGTTGGATATATTTTTTGACCTGGAGGTTAAAGGTTAAAGGTTGCCCATACCTGGTTTAAACGAATGCAACAGTGCATTGATTTTCAAGGAGAATATTTTGAAAAGCAGTAAAACTATTTTCGATAATAAAAATTTTTTTTGTTTGCTATTTCCGAAATATAAACGGCTACCCTCGCAATAAATTCACAAAAACACAATAGCAATAATTCTATGGAATTATAGAAATGTCATTTATATTCATGTTGTGTTATGGACATTTCTTCAATTTATTTTATAGTTTTGATGTTTGGAACGAAGTATATTATGCACAATTTATTATGTCCAAAGATACAATTTTGGGTAATTATATTCTGTTAACTAGAAAAAACGTAAATTGGAGAAATTATAGAAAGCGTATATTTTGTAATCTTCATGTAATATTAAAATAGTCTCGATTTCCCAAAAGAAAAATGGATAATAGTGGTCAATTAGTCTTCAAGTATCATCGAACGTCAGAAAAGAAAGGAAGGAGACCCGTTTCCTTTAACATCTCATCCTATAATGTTTAATGAATCGATTGAATTCAGTTTATCCGCAGGAAAAGCGTTTCCGACTCATTTCCGACGAGACATATACCAAATTGCATAACTTATTGTATGCGGATATAAATCAAATCGAAGATACGATAAATGCAAGTCGTTTCTATAGCGAAAACAATCGGTATAAGAAAGTGTACGTGAATTTAAGAACGACGTCACAGATTCGACGTTGCACGTTACACAGACGATTGTCTGGATTGGTCTCGGGTTGGGGACCAGCTGCATGACTCAAGTCCCGTAATCTGATTAGCGAAGGGGAGTAGTCGCTTCCTCTTTCATGACCTCCGCAACAATAAGGCATTAACAAGAACAATAACTAGCGGCGAACACACGAGAACTAAAGATAATCTACCATGTTGAACAGTTATTTAAAGAATTACGCGATTCAGTTTGCGAATTCTCTCGAAAATCTGTAAATGAAGTTTTAACTGATAATCGATAGATTCAATTTTTAATCAGCAGTTCTGGCGAATAAAGGTTTTATTCAGTTTTATCAATTGTTAGATTTCAATCTAGATTTTAGGAATCACGACCAGATGTATTGTAAAGTAAAACATCGTAGTATTTAATCTCTTTCAATGTTATCTTTATGTTCAACAACTGCACATAATTTTTTTGTGTACGTACAAGAGCAACTTTATGTATGATATTTATTGCCGCTTTTCTTCGAACAGAGTTCATGAATGGTCTCTAACATACATAGATGGCTATGGCGAATTGAAAAAAGCGCTTTCATTTCATTCATTGACATTATTGCAATCGTAGTTTCAAATATGTTTCTTATGTTGTTCCTAATTTAATTTTTTTAATAGATACAGTCTGTATTACAGGAGAAAAAGGTCTATTACATGCTAATGGCAAGGTCAATAAAATATTCAATAGTATAGAGGGGGCGAGAGACACTTTTGCCTAATACGCTGTACAGTATTCAAAACAGTTCTGTATCGCAACTGAGTGAAGTTACGTTATTAGGAGTGCTCGCATTTACAAAGATATGAAGCGGTATTTCTATTTGTCATCACAAAGTACCAAAAATGTCTGCATATGCAATAGAGACGTACCTGTATTAGTCAGAGAGATTCATATGATTGTGAGTAGATTGCTACAGGGCGATAAAAAATGTTTATCTTCGAGGTCGCGCCCAAGTTCGAGCGACAACAAAGAAACAAGATAAAGCCATATCGAATTTGATTTTATGACTATTACAAGTCATTTATGTAAAAGCAGAGTTGCTTACTGTAGTACAATAATTAAACCGTTGTTATCAGACCGCCATCGAGAAACACGCCGCATTTGGCCAGGGAAGACAGATAGAAATTGGTCTTGTATTTACAGACGAAGCATTTCTCTGCAATTGGTCATCAACAAAGAGAGCTTGCTCTACACGACTGGATCGAATAATTCAACGCACAGTAAAGCATACCATAAAGGTCGATGTGTGGGGATGTTTTTATACGCGCAGTTTTAGATCTTCGTGTGTTTTTACAGAAAATTTGCACATGCTCAGAATCCTGAAATTGCATCAAAAAGGTCTTCTGCCTTCAGCGAGAAAGTGATTTGATGAACACAATCATCAGTTGATTTTGAAGGAGGACAATCATTGTATTGTTTCCATCGGAGTAGCCGCTGTACGGAATGGAAGCTGAAAATTCAAAAAATCCTGCATTAGAGCAATTTATGGCATGAATCCAACAGAGTTTTGTGGGTGTGTTTCGATCTGCCAAAGTACTAACAATGCCCTCTATTTATATACTTCACTGCGCGTTACATGTGAAAATAAACAATAGCGAATTTTTTAGAAAATAAGAAATATGCATCTTGTGTACCCACAAATGAATTTTACAAAAATATAAAAAAATGTTGTTCACCATTGTGTAAAAATATACAACCACATACCGTAAATATCTTAGCCAGTTATGGTAGCATTAAAGCAAAAGATTCACGAACAAAATCCCTAAGTAATCCTAAAATATTGTATTATACATAAACATGATCTTTCCTGTGGAAAGTGTTTCTTAGAATTTCATATTCTCTGGCGACAAAGTGTATCTTCATTCTACTGGTTGTTGCTTCTATGTGCGTCTCACACCTCGCGTTCTACACTATATGGCTCAAAAAGTCATCGTTTTCTTCTTCTCCTTTGTGTTGTGTTGAAACAAACAATGTACCCTTCTGCTGTTTTATTTTATGTGTCTCTGTAAGAATCTTCAGTACTCAGTGTGCATATAACTTTTAACATTTAAGTTTTTCAAATAAAATTTCGTAAAATTCTGAATGAGAATTTTCTGAAAATGCAGTGAGAATAGCGCGAATCATCTGTTCTCTCTAATAACAGATAGCCTATTACTTCGTTCATTATTGAGATCATTTTCGCATACTTCATTAAAAGGCCTCATAAATAACGTACCATTAACAACATTCAAAACTTTCGTTATAAATCTGTTTTAAAATTTCATATTTGACGAACTCCTCTTTTTTTTTCATTTATTTGTAAATAGACATCGCGATTCGTATGTTTGAAAATAGTGAGTTCCTTGATAACGAATCAATAAATCAGTTGGCATATGCATTATCTTTGTAGTAATAATATTCAAAAACGTATATTATTTTCTGAATACACCATGTATACACGACGTGATGATTATTTTGAGATAAATAATTTAAATATCAAAGTTTGCTACGTCAAAATGCATCTTCATTTAGATAGATTATAGTTTAAGTATTGTAAACATACGCTTATACATCTATAATTTTCTATGTTTAATTTAGCCGGATATTAAACAGATGACGGTGGCGGCACTAATGAAATGTTTACGTTTAGGCTACTGTTCGAAATTTAATTAGGCCTACCAATATTCCTATTATTCGCATGCCTAGTCAGTTAATTATGTGTACAAATTTAATTTAATTCCCATATAACACTGGATTTAGGTTTAATTTATACGAGTTTTGCTGCCGGAGAATTCATTATGATACATAAAATCTATTACGATGCACAAAAGGAGTATAAATATTTAAATTTGGGTATACGTAGTTTGTAACGGTAATAATGCAAGAAAATTTAGTCAGATGAAAATCTGAAAGTAACAAATTCAGATAAAATAAAGCTTGCAATTATTAGAATATTGAGTATTTTAATTATGTAAATCTGCAACAACGGTATGGTTTTATTTTAAGTTTATTTTTTTCTGTTTGTGGACATGCCAATCAGAAAATTTTGCAGTAACACGCCGCAAAAGTCTGGGACAAAATTTATATTTCTTTCTTGATTGATATTTGCGGATCCATTACTGATGAAACAAAAATGACATCAGTAGCTACTTTCACCGACTATGTAGCGATACTATTATTACATCGGAATTAGATACGGCTTCAATACACTTACATTTATACACAGATATTTAAATGCTATTAAAGAATAGTTAAATAACTGGAGGTAAAAGCTAATGAAATTGAATTAATTCATATAACGTTTACCGCTAAACAGATAGACTATCCTGCTCTAATATTAAACGGTCAACAGCTGCATTACGTTGATTCTCTAAAATACCGTGGCATGCACTTGGATAGGATACTAACTTATCTAGCGGAAATATATTCATAAAAAGGAAATAACATTCAATAATATTTGGCAAGTATTATTGGACATTGGGAAGAAACTCACAGTTATTAATCAACAAGCTTTTAGTGTATAAAACGATATTGAGGGTTATATGAAAGTATAGTATACAGCTCTGTGGAACAGCCAGTAATTCAAACATCGAGATGCTTCAACATTTTCAAAATAAAGTGATCTGTTTAATAGTTAACACACCACGGGACGATACAAATTTAGTTATTGAACGGAAGCTGCAGATACCACTAGTGAGGAATGTAATTGGAGACTATAGCCAAAAAAACAGTGAAAGGGTAGAGGTGTATCCTTGGTAAAGTCATTAGTGGAAGAATTTATAGAACTTCGACGTTTGAAACGCTTCAAACCTATAGACTTGTTAACTATTTAAATCAATTTATTTAGTGTTGTGGTGTATTAAGGGTATTGACTGGATTTTTAGTTTTAATCTCAATGTCTGTCACGGTATCATTGTCATGTCACGATGATTGATTGTGTAGTTGTTAAATATGAAACAATTTATCCGAACCGTTTTCTCCACGTCCTCTGAAAGCCATAGAAATACTTGTCCGACTGGTAGAACAGATTGTATGTGTAAGGCAGATAAAAAATGCTGATGTAATATAATTTCTTCTCCCACAACCTTGCGTGATTGATATCTTTTTAAATTATAAACTTATGTTTTTCTATCGGAAATGGTTAAAACTGTTTTTGTGGGTACTGTAACAACACATACGATGGTAGATAAATAGATGGTTTATAAAAAATCACAACATTCGAATAACATATTTTTATTTATTGTAATTTTCGTAGAGCAGGAACAAAACAGAATCTTACAAAACACTGATATATTCTTTATTTTTAAGAGTGAAATAAATATTCAAAGAAAACTTATTTATATGTACAGATTCAACATACGAGGGAGCGTTTTTATATTCGCGGAATGGGGGACAAGGGGTGGAAATAAAAAAACCAAATTATTTTTCTTTTTCAATATATTCACCTGCAAGACGGATACATTTTTCACATCTTTCAATTAATTTATTTATACCCTCATAAAAAAATGATTTCTCTTTATCTGCAAAATACGCCGAAACTGCCTCCTTGACTTCATCATCGGCAGTAAATTTTTTACCCCGCAGCTCTTTTTTCATTTTCGGAAACAGCTAATAATCACTCGGGGCCAGGTCTGAGCTGTAGGGTGGGTGATTCACAATTTCGAAGCCCACCTTATGCAGGGCAGCTAACGCAACGCGGCTCTTGTGGACGGGCGCGTTGTCGTGCAAAAACAGAACACCTTTTGTCAATTTTCCCCGTCTTTTCTCTTTAATGGCTTCTTTTAGTCGCTCTAATATTGAAGCGTAATATTCTCCGGTTATAAAAACACCTTTATCTTTATAATCAATCAACAATATTCCTTCCGAGTCCCAAAATACCGTTGCCATGAGTTTCCCAGCTGATTGTGACACTTTAAATTTCTTGGGAGGTGCTGTGCCCTTTTTATGCCACTGCATGGAGTCTTGCTTGGACTCAGGTTCATAATGATGAACCCAAGTTTCGTCTCCAATAACAATTCCACTCAATACACCATCCTTGTCTTCATTACAGAGGTTCAAAAATGCACGCGAACACTCTACGCGCTGTTGTTTTTGCGGCGGCGTGAGCATTCTCGGCACCCATCTTGCGCTGACCTTAGACATGCCGAGATGATCGTGTAGGATTTTAAAAATTGTTGTATCGGATACTCCAACCATTTCTGCGAGTTGTTTCTTCTTTAGTCGAGCATCTTCGAGTACAATTTGTTCAACTTTTTGGATAAGTGCTGGCGTGGTCACCTCAATGCTCCTGCCCGGCCTCGGGTCGTCTTCAAGGGATTTCCTTCCT
The DNA here is from genome assembly GCA_031893035.1 of Dermolepida albohirtum. NCBI lineage: Eukaryota > Metazoa > Arthropoda > Insecta > Coleoptera > Scarabaeidae > Dermolepida > Dermolepida albohirtum. The sequence continues at coordinate 290,993 of JAVIWB010004724.1, read as the reverse complement.
TGTTTAAATAAACTATGCCACTTGTACACCATGGTTTTTCCTGGACAAGAGTCGCCGTAAACCAATGACATCTCATTCATTATGGTCGCGACTGATTTTCCTTGCCTGGTAAGGAACTTTATAACGGCATGATATTCGATTTTGCCATATTTCACTTTTCACTCCTGATTATGTTACTTGGTTGACGATAGCTCAAAGACTAACTGTCTAATAACAATGAAACTTCGTATTTATACTAATCACGAGTCGCTGCACAGGCCACACCCCCAATGCGCCTACTCACCCCTCTACAACCCGCTCATTCCGCGAATATAAAAACGCTCCCTCGTACATTCTATGAACATTATTACGAATGGAAACCATACTAAAACACCATTTCCCAATTTGGAGCTAATTAAAAAAAAGTAAGTTACGTCTTGTGTGTATCATAAATTCTTGAGAATTTGCGGAAGACAAATCTATGTGTCCAGCAATCTAATCAAAAAAGATATTGAATGTTCAAAATCGTAGTAATAGTTGTGATATAGTTAGTAGAAAAAGCGATTAAGAAATTCGTTTATAACGTTATCTTTAATGCACTGATTAGTACTGGCCATTCCAAAGTTCCAATGTCTGTTAATCCATCGCTTTTGGAGTACCGGAGATAGATAATTCCGAACAGAAAATAACCGAATGGAAAATACATGTGGTGGCGCACCGTCCTTAAGAAACCTAATATTGAAAGTGTAAAATATCTGCATCATCTTCACTTGAGAGTATTTGAGCAAGAGCTCAAAGCAAAAAGAAACCAAGTACATATAAAAAAATATGGTCTTAAAACATGATTTCTTGTTAAATCAGTCCAAACATTCAATTTTTGCAGATATTGTGTATGGTTCTCGTGCTTCCAGTCAGGATTTTCAGTGGCAATCTCGTACCTAGAACTTTGTCTGTGAATATTACAATTCAAAGAGAAAGTAGATTCGTCATTACAGCTCATAAAATTGAAGGCAACGGTGGCAGTCATCCTCATTAAGTTCGAGCACGCGAATAACTTTGTAAAGATGATATTTTTCTTTCTTTAAAATCCTCAGTACAGTTCGTTGGCTAATCTCATGGTTGTCTGCAATGTTCTGACTCTATTGTTAAGATTTATTTCAAACTTCTTTTAATTCGTTCTCCGTTTTAGAATGTTCACTGGTATAAATATTCTATATGTGTCCATGTTCTTCAAATTTCTGTAGTATTTTACTTACTTATGACTGTTGTGATATTTGTTATTAAAAAGATTGACGACTTCGTTTGGGGATCTGATATTTTCACCTTATCTAACCATTATCAAAATTTCTATTCTTTGCTTTTCAGATAAATAAGGAAGCATTTTATAGTAGAAATATTTGAAGTAGAAAAGTACTAGTTCTGAACTTTCTATTTTATAAACAATTTATTTGTTTTCCATCGTATATGGTACTACTGTATTCATAAAAAGGTATTATTTATTTCTGATAGAAAAAGATAAGTTTGCAATTTAAAATACTAGTTGACTACGTTATATCATTCAAAGTAGTGGAAGAAGCGATTATTTTTCATCACCAACGAATTCGTAAAAAAATGACATTCATTGCCGTGTCTTGTATAGTGTTTGTACATTGTCGTAGACATGGAGATAAACTTTAGCGTGTCCACTATTGTACTGCCATTTAAAACCAAATACATAAATATTTTACTACGGAATTTTTATGAAAAACTACATCTAATGCTTTTGTAATTCTATTATAAAACCATCTCGGCACAAACAGGCGCAGAAGAGGATGATCTGCCAGGAAGTCAGATTTTAAATAAAACAAATGCGTTAGTACATTAGTTTTCTATTAATTTTCAACGTATTTTTGTTCAACTTCAACGTGTGCGATCCAAGTTCCAGAAAAGGAAAGTTTGGGTTTGGGGAATAAGTGGAAATAGCATGGGGCTATATCAGAGAAAGATCAGGGAAATGGAGTAGGTCATCTAATTTTTGGCGAACATCTTGATTGGTGTGAGAAGGCACGTTGTCCTTACGAAAGAGATTTTTCTTATGAACATCTCAGATTGATTTTCTTTCAGAATTTTTTTCTTAAATTCATCTAGTAGAATGACATAAAGCAGCTCAGTCTTTTGCAAGGTGTTCTATAAAAATTAACATCTTCGATTCTCAATAACTATTGCCTTACTTGCCGATGAAAACGTTTTGCCGTCCATATTTAGGAATCAACAGTAAGAAATGTTCTCAAAAAATTAGCGTGGGTCTTGTGAAATAGTTTCGAATTATTGCTCGCTGGAATTTTTTCACGTTTTTGATCTCAATTCAAGATTTACGATGTGATGTATGCATTCAGGCGACAGTTCAATGGTGAGTTACTAGCATACTGTTCTGAAGTTTCGGATTCGAATTAGATTTTGCTGTCTGGTAAGGCTTTAGTGCTTTTATTTCTTCTTTAGAATGCTGATAGCAGAAGATTTTTATTAGCTTCACTAGCGGGGTATTATAATAACTCATAACCAACAATTCCAGTGGTGTTAAGTTGTTCTGGGATGCGAAGGTATTATTTTTATTATAACCTCTAATCTATTTTGAGAAGTTCTAGTTCTTTCGAGATTGGGCTTAGATCTTTTTCAATTAAAACTTTAATAACTTCAAGGTTGATTAAGACCCCGTGTGTACCTGGACATTCGTTTTTAAGTGATTTACTTTTAGTACGGGATAAGGCTAGCGCTGAATCAGCGCTAGCCTTATCATAACGTTCGTTTAAGTTTTGAGTTCTAGATGCGAAGTTGAATTTGATGGAGCCTGTGGTTGATTAACTTAATCACTAAGGTTAATATACATATAACCCCTTTCCACATTAACTTTCGTAAATCTGTATACGCACTAAGTGTACTCAGTGTACAATTTGGTTCTCTACGGTGCTGATCGCGTGCGGAGTTTGTTTTCGTACAGATATTTTTCCCGTGGTTTACCAGGTGTGACACTTTGCAATTATCTGCTGATGATGACAACTTGGTTGTCGAAATGCGTATCAGAATTACGAAAGTTAATGTGGAAAGGGGTTATATATCAACCTTAGTGATTAAAAAAAATATTCTAGATGCGACCTAAATACTTGAAAGAAATATGCGCTAATCTCATTAAATACATCTACTCACTGTACAAATTTTCAGATTCTTTTTACTGCTATAATTTTTAGAATTTTCGAAGTCATTCTGTACGGTGATTTAATAAGGCAAGTACATCTAATATAATGGTAGAGTGGCCCATATCATAAATTAGTAATTAGTAATTCCGACAATTAGTAATTGAAATATTGGTTTCTCTCGCGCAATCCATGTCATGTCCCGGACAGAAACAACTCAGTAACTAAATACCACTAAATACAAAGTAATAGAGCGAATTTAATTTAACATCATAACCTCGATGTTCGTCTGTGACGTGACGTCGATCAAATTTTGATGTGAAAACTCATTAACTCCGTCCGTCTCAATCAGTGATGCTGCCTCGTCGGGCAAAGGTAGCCGACATTATCGGCCTAAAGCTTTAATATCGACCAGCAGGCTTAGTGAATTTATAGTTTTCGATGGTTTCCATATCGAAATATGGCGAAATACAAGCAACGGAGTGCAATACACGCGAGAGCGTGTCCCAAGTATGCAGCTTATTGGATTAAAGCTGGATAATTCACGTGGCACGCTCGATATATTTGCTTACATGTTTAACCACAAGTGGGTTTAATTTCAATTTGTTGGTTTTTCATGCACGTGATGATGAATGTCAAACAATGTAGTTTCAGGAACGGTGTAAATAGTTATTTATAGTTGTCTTTAAACCATTCGCTAAGTACGACAGGATATTGAAATAATAATTTGAATTGCTGTATTTAAGAACTGGAAAGCTCAAGAACTATGTATATGTATGTATATGCAGAGTCTCATAAATGCACGGAAAAAATGAACAATTGATTTTTAATTGTTTTCGCGATGTAAATTTCAAATAAATTCGTATTACAAAAACAGCATCGATTTTTCTCTATTCAGTTTCTTTCCTGAGAACTGTCGAATGGATTATAGAACAATAAAAATCTGCAAAAATTGAGTTAAAGCACGTGCTAAAATCTGAAGTAACAACAAGGGTCCATACAAATGAAAGTAGTATCAGATATTAGAATATACAAATATTAACTAAAAATGCGGAAAAATTCAAGGGGTTCTTCCTCAAGCTAGCTTACGACTTTCTTCTACTCTTATGATTTTCGGAAATACACTTTGTTTTGAAGATTTAGGGTAAATATTCGAAGGTTTTGATATTTTACTTTTAATAATTTTAAAAGTATCTAAAGGTTTGGATATTTCTAAAATTATTAATATATTCCAAAAATAAACCTATTCGCAAAGTTCATAGAGTACTTCGTCCATTTTATGGTCAACATAATCGGCCTAGTGAGTAAGCAATTCGTGCAGTTATTAATCGTTTTCGCACTAATTTTACTCTTCTCGTTTCAAAATCATCTACGAGACAAAGAAATGTGTGTACCGATGAGAATATTGCTGCTGTAGCGCGAAGTATTGAAGAAGACTCACTTCTGGTTAAATGGCTACATCAATAAGCAAAATTGCCGTATTTGGAGCGAAGACAATCCTCAAGCCGTTAACGAATCACCATTACATCCATTAAAATTGAGTGTTTGGTACGGTTTACACGCTGGCGGCGTCATTGGTCCTTATTTCTTTCGAAATGAGGAAGGAGCTTTCGTTACGGTGAATGGCGAGCACTATCGAGCCATGCTGACTGAATTTTTGTTTCCAAAAGTTGATTAGCTAAATATCGACGACATTTGGTTCCAACAAGACGGCCAACTTGCCATACAGCGCGCTTAACAATCGATTTATTGCAAAATCAATTTGGCGACAATTTTATTTCTAGAATTGGTCCTGTTCACTGGCCCCCTCGTTCGTGCGATTTAACGCCTCTGGATTACTTTTTATGGGGCTATGTTAAGTCATTGGTTTATGCCGACAAACCAGCAACTCTTGAAGCATTGGAAGCCAATATTCAAGCCACCATTGACGCCATACGGTCAGATTTATTGGAAAAAGTAGTCGAAAATTGGACTGATCGAATGGACCATGTAACTCGTAGCCGCGGCGGACATATGCCGGAAATCACATTTAAAAAGTAAATGCCATGAAATTATCTACCAGATTGTAATAAAAAAATTTAATTCCAACAATATTTCTGTCTTGTATTATCATTCTAAGTTCTCAGGCTCTTAAGAAAACACCAGATATAACTGCACTGGGCACTGTATATACCATTTCAAGATATTAGTGTAGTGTAAAATGTAGAAGATTTAAGAAATCCAACAACTGATGGATGTAATGCAATAAGATACAACCCTGGTGTTTTTGAAAGGGTTCACAGGACAGTCAATGAGGAGAAGATTGGCTAGCTAGTGATAATCATTTTAGCAGTTTTGTTTTACATTAAAAATCTTTGCATGTATTAGTAAGCAATGAAAACCCTTCTCATCTTATATCTTCGAAACAAAACGTTTTTATAAAACTCATCCGAGAGCAAGAAAATCTCAAACTGTTGGCCTGAATTTATGCCAACTGCTTAGTAAACATTCTCTATACAGATGTACTAGTCAACACAATTTTCTAGATTACGGAGGCAGTGGATGTTTTGTATAGTTTCTTTATGTTAAACTTTGTCTTGTCTTTCTTCCCTTATCCTTGTCGCCTTTTTAGATTTCAAATTTAAATTTCGGTTCTGTCTCTTCTATACATCTATTCGATCTCTTACTGTCCATCATATTTATTTCAATGACAACTTTTCTCTTTCTGTTTATTGATATTTTCTCTACTGTAGTATTTTCAGATAGTCCTGAACTTCCTCTTATCTTTTGAGCCTTGGTCAACCTCTACTTATTTTTCCTTTCGATATTTTCTTGATACCTTCAACGTACTTGTACGTTTGATTCCAATAGTAGTTAATAATCTTGGTATCTTATTTTCAGATTAGGTGTAGTCAGCCCCTTTTCCATAGGTATAAATCATTCATCACTTATTCTGTTAAATACATTGTTTTAGCAACATACGAGGGGGTACTGATATCTAGTTAGCTTGGAAAGTTTCTAATAAATAAAGTTGAAACGGTTGCTATGTTTTCAACTATGACGCTTTATAAAAAGTTGTTAAAGTTCGACATCTGTAAGTCGAACGGTGATAAAACGGTAAGTTTTCGAAAACAGCATATCTGAGAAAATCTTAATTCGGAAAAACTCAAATGTCAGTCGGTTATTACGTACTTATTATGTAAGGGAAAATTCGGCAAAAAAGCTCGTTCTGATATGACAGGAACTTTAGGTGATCAGTGTTTGTCATACACCGCTATTAAAACCTGGATTGTGGAATTTAATAGAGGAAGATCAGACCTCTAGAAAAACAGTTTCTGTGACCACTTATTCATGATTTTAGAAGAATTCTTTTAGACGAATTGGGTTCAAGCGTATTGGAGAATTATCGTTCATTTCCTGTGAATATGTGTTCCACATCGTTTTTAAGAAAAAACGTTAAGAAAACTTGCTAATGTTGTGCTCTCTTTGAAAAAATTCTCTTGTCCACGAGTCGTTGACTAGACTGCAAGAAATCAATAGAGATCATTTTGAGTTGTTTCACTACCCATTCTCAAAAAAACATTTGAACAGATGACAAAACCAGATGTATCGTTGATGAGTGCTTTGTAGACAAAAGCCAATAATTTTTTTAGAGGTCTTGTTATTCTTCATGAATATTCTGCTAAGTGTGTAAATCTAAAAAGAGATTTTGTCGAATAAATAAAATTTTGTTTTGAAATGCTATGGCGTTTTATATCGAAGGCTAAATACCTATCATACTTCCTTGTATTGTACCATAGCTTTAGTTATCGTTTTGTATATTTTCGTCATATTAAAGCAATTCTCTTACAATATCTCTACTTCATATATTATTCAATCGTGACATTTAAAATTTATTGTATCTTTACTAAGTATATTTCAGCAAACAATTTAAATTAATTTGCGCACTAAAGCGCACTAAAATAAAATTTTCTTATTATTACTACTCTTTATTTGGGTAGTGTCGAGACTATATATTATTGAAATGTAACTAAGTTTTCTCTGATAAACTAAATGTTGGTCTGAAAAAGTCTAATTCTCATCGGGGCTATAATATGAATCAATGTTAACTTTGCGACTCGCAGAGAAATATAAGTTCTGGAGGATTCGGAAGGAAGACATAAATTTAATTTATACTTCTACTGAGTCTAATTTCTTTTTACGTGAGAACGTGGTCGTATTCTGTTTTTTCCAGCTCCGAGAATTCGGAAGAGAAAAAGGCTTTATTGAATTATGGACCGAGTGGAAACCGGACTTTGTTGTTCAAATTGTACGGGGAATTAAATCGTGATAGATCTAATACCAAACGCTCTAATATACTAAGCGCTATGGTTAACTAATACAGACTTCCTTCATCGAGTTAGGTTAGTAAAGTTTTATGTCAAAGAAAAGTTTAATTTTTATTTCTTGCGAATGTGGTTTCCATGAACAAGACTTTGCAACAAAAAAGTTTTATTTACTTACTTTATTGTTACGTATTTATAGAGAAATTTGTGCCTGAATCTAAGGAACTATTCGTTGTTTATAGAAAGCTGCAATGCTTAATATTTTACAGGTCTACATCATCAGTAAGTATCCTTTCAAGTGGAATTTTCAATAAAATAAAAATCAATTAGAAAATAGTCGAAAATATATTGTCTGTAAGAATGTATCACACCTTATTCCGATATTTCTAAATTAAAAACTTATTGAATTGATTCGGGTTTTACTTGATCTACATTCATATTGATGGCTAAAAGTAGTAAATACATAGATTGTTAAAATTTTTACTTCTTTTGATTTATTAATAATTAACTCTATTTCGTTCGTATAATCCTGCTGTATATTTTTCTGTTATTTTGTTTATTCGAATATACAGCTTATTTTAAAAAGAATATACGTATTACAAAGTATTATTTTGTCCAAACTATCGATCGCTGCGCCTAGGCTCGGCTATTGGAGAAACGAATACATAGTCTAGTTTATTTAATAGCCGCTAGATGTCAGTTGTCTTCTGTTTTTCTTGGTAACCGTCATATGTTTAAAATGGCTACTCCGCAGTAGAAATCATTTTGTGCTCTTGAGTTTGCGAAGTGCAATTCCGTGATTACAGTGCAAAGACGTTTCAGGTTCAGCTACCAAATTGATCCTCCGAATGGGTGGAACATTCGCAGATGGTATCGACAGTTTGTAGATACAGGATGTATATGTAAAGGAAACAGTCCTGGTCGCGCTCGTGTTTCTGAAGAAGATGTCGCACCAACTCAAACTGCTTTCCTACGTAATCCTTCAAAATCAACTCGTCATACCAGTCGGGAGTTACAACTGCCTACAACAAAAATTTGACGTCTTTTGAGACGTCGGTTGGTTATGGTTACTTCTTTCTCAATATTTCGTTCGTATAGCCCTGCTGTATATTTTTCTGTTATTTTGATTATTCGAATATATAATAAAAGTGTTGGCAACATAATCTAAATACAAACATCGCATTTGAATTCAAAGGGTGAATTATTAACACGTGCTTAACTCTCTTTAATACTAATTTAATCTAATTTAAACATATGACTTTTAATTCCTTTCTTATTAACAGAGTATTTTCTCTTCAACCATCGCTATTACAAGATAATGAGCTTTGCAAATACAATTTACATTTAACACAATACATTACACAAATGTACATAACAATAGCTTTCATTTGAAAAATGACACGATGACTGGTATGGTCGTCAGATAATCTTAATCTATTTTGAATGCATAATAATCCCTTGTGAGATAATATGCACTCATGTGATGTACGCCCACATAAAGGGTGAGTCGATCTGATAAACAGTATTTCACAGGAGAAACGTCAGCATCTATTTAAAAAGGATTTCATTCGAGATGTTATCTGTCTAGAACAAAAGTGAAATAACTTTGGACCTATTAATTGTGTTGCATAAACATTTTAAAAATGTCGATATACAGGTTTCGTAAAACATGGTTTAGATTTGTGTGTGTTTGTGTATTACTTGGGCATCTTTTAAATAACATATTTTGCAAATTGTCTGTACATGTATGTATCTGTTTTGATAGATGAGGTTTGCTTTCGAAATAACAAAATATTTTCAAAAACTTTTTGGCGTCGTTTTCAATAATTATTGTATATAAGGAAGTGGATTACTCTGTACAACTGAGAATGAAAAAAATATAAAAGTTCTTGTGTTGTTAATATTTCGAAAGGCCGATGTTTATTTATTTTAAATCTTTTGAACTGTTGTGGCGCTGATACCAAATAGTAGGATTAAGTTTTACCAAAGCACAAATTTTTATTTCTAAATCGCTGACGTTTTAATCAGGGACTTTTTTATTTTTGCTATGTATTAAAGAAATTTTGTTTCCAAACATCAGACCGTACTACGAATCGTATTTGCGCTAGGAATTGGTCATTCTGGATAATTTACAGCAATTTCTAGGTCTTTCTGTTGAATTTCCACCGTAAAAATATTTAATCTTAATAAATTTTCTTCTGGCATATAATTATGCATTTTTAATATAAAAAAGAATACGCCTATCTCGATATACAATTGCCGACAATTGATATCACCTATTCCAAACAACCACTGTTTCAAAACTAATCTAACCGAGAAACAAATGATACGAATTGCACAGGCGCCAATGGTCGTTTACTTGGGATTATACAACTTTCAGTATGTTCGAAAGAGGATTCGTTTTCCGATATATTGTACCAGTATTTATATACTTCAGCTATTTTTACATCTATGAACTCTTCGTTGTTGTCGTCTTAAAATATCGTCATACATCCTGAAGATGTTAATGTCCAACCGGTATATTTTCTGCCTGCAAGAAAGTTATTATTGTGTATACTCGAAATGCTTATTTTTTAAATTTTAGTTTATCAGAAATATAAAAAAAGACATGCAAGGATGTTACAGTTTCTATCTAGCTTTTTATCTATATCTTTTGCTCTTTTAAGTGGGAAAGCATTAAGTGTCGTGGTTTGTCGCAACTTCATTGAAAAACTGTTTGCAGTCGTCTATTCTTAGGCTTCCTCACAGGACATGCTAATCAGTGGTGTGGTAATTAAATAACGAGACTGATGCGAGAAATGTTATTTATTGCAAATAAACTTATATTTAACTTTTATTCCCTTCAATATACTCTCCTCCTCTATCTATTCGACGCTGTATACGTATCTTACATAGTTCAAAACAATGCTGTAGTTCATCAGGTGTCAGCCTCTTTAACAACGCTCGTTTTTGCTTTTACATGTTCAACCGACTAAAAATTTGTTCCCTTTAATGTACTGTTAACTTTTGGGAGAAGTCACGTGGTGCATTCTCTGGCAAATATGGAGGATGATCAAGTACAGCAACGTGCTTGTCCGCTAAAAACTGCTTTAGAGATAGGGTTTTTCGGCACCAAACTTTTCTCATGTTTAATTCGTCATGCAAAATGTGTCATACTGTTTCATTGTTGTTGTTTACCATATCGGCAATCATTCGAATGCTCAGACGTCGAACTTTCCGCACAATTTCATTAATTTTCTGAGGGTTTCCTTAAGTTCTTGAGATCGAACAGAACGTCCATTATCTTCGACCCCTTCCCGGCCTTCAGAAAACCGTTTGTGCCATTAAAAAATTCGCACACGTGACGTAACATTATCAGACATTTCTGCACCATTTTTGTCATGTTTAATTCATCATGCAAAGAGTGTCTTACTGTTTGTTCAGTAATGTCTACCATATCATCCGATTACTAGGACGTTGGTCTTTCCACATAATTACATTAATTTTCTGAACAGGGCGACCAGGGCATTTACCATCTTCGACCACTTCCATCGTTCAGAAAGCCGTCAGCACCATTCAAAAACCCGCGCACGTGATAATATTATCACCAAATAAATTCTTTAACATTTGTAAACGTTCTGTTGGCGGTTCTTTTAATTCGACAAGGAATTTCATGTTTATTGGTTGCTCGATTTTGATGTCGACTATTATCACTGCACTACTAAGTAACAGTGTTCTATACAATTAAAGCTCGAAAGTAAACTAAAGCAGGCAGAGAGACAAAATTACGGGTTGTTGCTTGGGAAGTTTCAAGGCCAACTACAATCCAATTACAGCCTCGCCGTTGCGGCTGCGCGATTGAAAGAGCCCAGTCTCGTTATTTAATTGCCATACCTCATATTTGCATTTAATTGAATATGATCTCAATTTTAGAGAATATTGTATATGTTTATGACATTCATGTTATTATCTTTTTCTTGTCGATACAATATTTAATTATGTTACAAGTTCAGACGAATTAACTATTTTAAAGTTGTTACTATTTTAATGCGTCTCGTACACATGTAGTGAATTGTAGATAATATGTATACATTCTAACATGGTAAATACTTACGTGCTAGGAATAACATATGATCAATTTAATTATGTTATTAACACACAATTAGTAAGATAATAACATTAATTACATTAAATATACGGGAGAATTAATTGCACAATATCGTTATTAAATTAATGTAGTCGACTTTGTGCCAGTAATTAAAGACAATGTGACTCATGTTAAATGAAGAGAGGTCAAGATTGATGTTTGTTACTTTTAATTAATTAACAATTTTAAATACGTGTGTTTTTTCCACTGAGTATCAATGTAAAATTTGTTTGAAAATGTAATCATTATTACAGTGTTTACTACCATCTCACGCCACAAGCTAACAAGATATATTAATTAAAAAGATAGCTTAACCCATGTAGCACATTCTGGAATAAGTTCATATTTTGATTCCTGAGGAAGTTTGCAATCTGAAAGTGTAATATTGAAAGAAAAAAATAAAAAACTAACTGTAGTTATTGATGAATTTCCCCAAAATCTGTATCAGTCTTAATATGTTATAGAATAAACAGCAAATACGTGCTTATATATGTATTTAATCTTCAATATTTCAATATATGTTGATCAATAAGTTTTGTCGTTCGATAAGAAAAACACGATTTTGTGGTTTGAAATACATTTTATTATTAAACATAACCTCCCTGAACTTCAATACAATAATTTCAGTGATCTAATTTATGGATTCCTTTCCTGAAGTGAGAATCCGGAAAACTGTCGAAATACGCTTTCACGGTTGCTATTATCTCTTCATTCGATGAAAATCATTTTCCATGCATGTATTTTTTGGGATGTGAGAACAGCCAAAATTCGAAGGAAGCTAAATCTGGCTGCTACAACTGTTTCTTTCTCTACATCCTGCTCCAAAAGTTACAGTAATAATCTGAGTTTATTGTTTAACTAGTTTAGAGGTATTCCAGGAACAAAATTCTTTTTGCATCACAAAAAAACTGATGCTAACACTTTCTTGGCCCATTTCTGGACCCTAACTCGCTTCGGAGCCGTAGCACCGAGTTCATACCACTCTTTAGCCTCTTGTTTTGATTGAAGATCATAGTGGTAGACCCAAATCTCCAATCTCCATAGTGATGAAACAGTGCACAAAATTCTTTCTATTCTTTCTAAAACGCTTCAAATGTTGCCGAGAAAGTCGCATTCTAATGTGCTTTTGTTCCATCGTTAGCGAATGGGGCACCCATTTTGAGCACAACTTTTTGAAACCCAAAGCTTCAGCCAAAATATTCCTCACACTACCTAATAAGATGCTTAGGGCTTCTGTTAAATTTCTTTCGGTTAATCGACGATCCTCCAAAACCATATCCTGTATTTTTGCTACATTTTCTGGTTTTGATGCCCGTTATGTATGTGTTTCACCTGGATCGTCTTCAAGACATGCATTACTACGTTTAAATTCAGCAACCCATCTTTCTATTATTCTAATTGAAGGTGAAGAGTTCTCATACACTTTTAACAATCGTTCATGAATTTGTTTTGGTGTTATACCTGCCAAAAATAACAATTTTACCACTGCCCTATATTCAATTTTTTCCAAAAAATACTGTGACACGTCAATTTTGAACACCTGTAAATATACAAATGAGAAAATATAAAATGAGAAAGCTTCACACGTGTTCCTAAAAAGGTAGCACAATTTTTAGAAGAATGAAATGACAAACCTAATAGCGCCATCTCTTATTGAATGACAAAACTTATTGGTATATTGGCTAACAATCAGTACTTGCTCTTTCTAGTTTTTGTAAATGATCTTTGCATTGAGAATGCTTTTTCAGCAAGTAACCCAGGTTGTTGATTGAGAGAACAATATTAGATAAATATTGTACGTAACTGGTGTAGTAGAAACAAACTGACACTAAAACTAACTAAACTAAAGCCTGAAAACTTTGGGTTTTATAATTATAATGCGTAACTTTAGTTCATCGGCTGCTGTAGTATTTGTATATTTTTTTACGGGGGCTCGAAGCGTGAGTATGCTTCTTTGGTTTGGTCTCTTGTACATGCATATCAAATACGTTCCTTGGAGTAAGTTCAGAGATCATTTCAGAAATATCTCTAGTTTAAGTACAACGGGATTTATCCTGTTCGGGACTTAGAATCCTTAGATTCTTTGCCACTATGTTCAAATCAGACCTTTATAAGGTTTTATTTAATTTGTTTAATAATGGTATTAATGCTCCAAAATTATTACAAAGAATTAACTTCTTCATTTTAAGGCTAGAAGACAGTTCAACCAATTTGCTTTATTGTCGTTGTGCGAGTATAAATATGTGTAATTCACTTTGATCTAGAATATGCTCTTACTATAATGCACTATGTAACAACAATATGGATATACTATTTTCACCCTTGTCGTTGTTGCTTTCAAATTGCCCTGGTTCAAATGGCGTATAATATTATTCGTGTAATTGTGGAGGAGTATGCAGACCTTAGCACATACATTTTTGAGATGGGTTGTATATGGCATAGACTGGAGGAAAATTAAAATAATTCATAACATAACTGTTAGAATGTATCATATGTCAAAATTTATGTAAATGGATTTAACTATTAGCAAATATAATAGAAGTACACCACTTTTTTATCATTACTTGACCTAACTAGCATGAGCGTCTTATGGTATTTGCTGGTGTTTTCGAGAGGCAGGACAACATATGGATTCAATAAGGTTAAAATCCTTTTGCATGTACTGTACATATGTGAGCAAAGGTTATTTAAGAAAGACTAGGATTTAATTTATTCCAGTCCGACGCGATGAGATAAAAAATGGCAAAAAGTAGAAATATTATTCAAGTAGGCAATTGTTACAAATTTCTACTATTCTTATAGTTTGACAGAACTCGAAAATTATAGCATTGTTATCATACTTGTAAAAATCGTGATGGACGAAATAAAAAAGCAAAGGCTTGCGACAACTTCCATGGTCAAGACGTTTTTTTGGACCTGCTTGTTTTCGACTTCGTAATGAGTTTAAAGATGACCCCAGAACTTTATACTAAGGGGGTCCAGGCGCTCTGCTTAATGAGTTAACCTTATTGGGAAATACTCATATATCTTTTCGCATGTAAGGTACATATGTGTGCAAAGGTTTTTCAAGAAAGTCTAGGACTTAATTTATTACAGTCCAGCGCAATGATATATAAAATGGGAAAAAGCAGAAAATGTTATTCAAGTAGGCAATTGTTACACATTATTACTATTATTATAGTTTGTAAAAACTCAAAAACTATAGCATTGTTATCATATTTGTAAAAATCGTAATGGACGAAATGAAAAAGCAAAAGCATGCGACAACTACTATAATCGAGACGGCTTTTATACTTGTTGTTTTTAATTACGTAATGAGTTTAAAGATGATCGAAGAACTTTATACTAAGGGAGTCCGGGCGCTTTGTGTATTAGTGTATTAATCTGCTGGAGAAATAATCAACATTGGAGATCTACGATAAAAATTTTGCATTAGTTAACAATGAATCACTTCGCCAGAAAACGACTTGCGCAATTTGAGAGTAGAACTACTTTACCACGATAATGCTTGAATTTTGGAATATCATAATAAAAACATCGAGTGTTTTTCATGTATAGTCTTAATATAGCTCTATAGGACTTTTATATATTCCTGAATTAAAAATGACCGTAGAGAATGTCAGTTTCAAATATAATTACTTGCCGTTAAGGATTTAGAGGCGATTTTGAAGAAGTTCTTAAAGAATTTTTTCCGTCATATTGTGAATTATAGTAGCGTCATTAACATAGTGAATGCATTATAAAAGGACAATATAAGAATATTATAGTATCGTTGTTTTAAGTTCTAGTTTGATTGAAAATTCCTCGTACATGATATGTAAATGTTTTGTAGTTCGATTGCTTAACGTTTCAGTCAACTTTCGTTCATCTTCTTCTATATCAGTTCGATTTAGAACTTTCGAAGAAACGTAAAGTCACAAAAGAATAATTTAACATACATACTTCGACCACAAATCCATCAGAAAGAATTTGTAAGATAGTTTATGCATACATTAAATAGTTTGCGAAATTATCTTTTTTTTAATTTTTACAAGTACCCATGACCCATGAAATTATCGACAAACATAAAAAATACACAAAATAAACCATTATAGGGATAGAGTTGTTGAAAATTTGACCCAAATAAATCGTTAATGTTACTCGTCCGATTCAGTCCGAACACGAAAATAAACGCATTTATAATTTAAATGCATCTAAACATTGATTTACACTGAAATATCACAAGTTAAGAATATTTTAAAGCAGACGCTAGAAATAAAGCAAATCGATATTTAAGTTTGCATAATTTACTTGGTAGGACAATAATAACATTTCGAATTGATTTTGATTAAACTCTGTTCAATATGTGGCTTGCAGGAATAAATATTATTATCTTAACAAATTAATAATTGAATTCAACTGTTTGGTATTAAATATTCATGTTAACGAAGTGACATATGTTTATAATCCTCTTCACAAATAAATATTAAATAAAGAGTTTGAATTGCGATACGTGGGAATGGAATTCAATATTTCCAGAGATTCAATTCATCGCATTTTGATACATGATTTGGGACTGAGAAAGATTTGTGCAAGGTTTGTACCACACAAGCTAACTGAATTCAACATTGTACAGACTTGATTAAAGATTCAAAAAAGGATGAAAACTTCAGGTATTCTATTGTACGATCTAGAGACCAAGCGTCAATGCTCTGAATGTAAGCATCCAAGTGAAGAAAGACTGACAAAAAGCCGTCTGGAGAAGTCAAAGGTGAAGACAATGTTTATTTGTTTTATGATTCGAAAGGCATAGTGCAGAAAGAGTTCGTACCAACTATCAGTTAATGCTGTATATTATCTTGGTGTTATGAAGCGTCTTTTGGCGCGTATTCGTCGTGTGCGCCCTCAATATCGTGAAAATTGTAGCTGGCGTTTGTTACATGATAATGCACCATCTCATCGCTCGACGCTTATCACTAATTTTCTAACTGCAAATGGCATTTAACTATCAACCATTCACAATATTCACCGGGTTTGGCCCCCTGTGATTTCTGTCTATTTTCCAAACTACATTTGCCAATGGAAGGACAGCAGTCTTGAAGGGCATCGTTAAAAATGAACTTAAAAATTCATTCGACATGTTAATTGACTGTGCAAAACGTTGTATTGGAACCGAAGGCGACCACTTTGAATAAAATAAATGTATTTTATCAAAATAGTAAACTTTTGGTTTTATTTTAAAAAAGTTCTGTTTTCTTTGCGACAGACTGTGTATAATCTATTTAAAAAAACAAAGAAAACTCCTTTGATTGATAATTGTGTAAGCGAATGTATTTCGTTGAACTCTTTGCTTCAGTATCGGCGAACGATTTGCAGGAAATATAATACTCTGGCGCTTTTTCTGCATATACATGGACCCGGACTTTCAGCGCGCTGAATGCCAGGCCACGTGTCTGGCATCGTTTAAGAATACGGATGTTTTATTTTACTATCAATTACAGTTGGTATTAGCTTAGCATATTTTTTACTCCTTCCTCTACTTTTTACCTTTCACTCTCCATTGTAATCAAATTTCGTCTAATTTGAAATATATTTCAAGTCCCCTATGGCTTTTCAGAATTTGATTAAGGACTGCTACATCCAATTTTCTTTGTTATATATTTAATATCCATATTGAAAGCTCGCGTTTTTCACGATTCTTGTTAATGTTTATAAAATTTTTTTGAAATGCTATTTTGCTCGTAAAATAATTTTTTTTAAAGTATTAGTTTTTGTATTAATTTTTACAATAAGTTGAACGACTTTAGGTCACTAAAGTTTTTTATATTTTTGTTATTAAACATTATTATTTCCAATATAACTTAAAATTTACGTATCTTTTAATTTTTATCCTGGAATTTTTATATTCTGTTGGTCAAAAAAATAAGTGAATTAATTACGATTTAGGAAATTAGTTTGTATCTCTAGTCTATAATTTAGATGGTACTATGTATTTACAGCATCCATTTTTTGTAGCTTCTTCGTTAATTGCTTGGTCCTTATTGTTGCTTCATCTTCAAATACACAGTGTCATTTCTTGAGCAATTTCTTTGCTTCTAGAGATACAAATGCCATGATATTTCGACATAACATTGATGAAAGATCTGCCTTACCGACGCATATTTTTTAAATAGATGGCGCCACTAAGAATTACTATTTCAAAAAAGTTCGGTTTTCTCTGCGACAGACTATGTATAAACGATATTCTTTGTATCTAAGTAATTTATTTCTGCAGCTTGCCAATTTTACTACCGACTTAAATTAAACAATTTATTCGAGTGTTTGAAAACTGTGTTTGGAAGCTCACCAAATACATTCGAAAGAAACTCTCCGAAAGCAAAAGCCTTAATTGCTATTGAGTTACGTTTCAATTTTACATTTAAAATGATCCACAAATACTTAAGTTTGATAATCACAAATAAAATGAAACTTTTTGAATAAAATTATGAAACTCGTGGAAACAAAATTAGCAAATCCACAATGGTACGATGTAGGCAATCTTTCCTGCGCGTAATAATTATGTGCTCGCTCAGTAAGATTGCATTAGCTATTCCAAATTAACACATCTCAAAAACACGCTTTCCGTTTACTTTCTCGAAACTTATTCAATTACGTTCGCCGTTGTCGAAAACTTTTGACATCTTTAAAACACAGAGGACGATTATAATTTCATCACCTCTCCTTATACACACCATAAAACAAGCCCGCTTATTAGAATAAATGCATAGGCAAGTTCGTTAATTTGCAATTATAATGACTAAAACTTCATTTTTCACGCTCGACGTCGTCCCCGTCCTAAACTACCAACGGCTAAACGCCTGTCTTCAATTTACCACCGACAATTATTGTCTTGGTAAATAAAGGAGGCGAGAAAATCGATAATGAAAAGATGTGGTGAATACCTAAGACGATCTGAAACTTCTGTCAAGGGTACGCAACTTTATCAAATGTTTTGTGTTCGTGTGCGTTAGTGTGTTGCTGTGTGCGTGTGTGTGTATGTGTGTGTGACTGAGACTAAATCAATTTAATTGCTAATGTTAACTGTTGGAGTTTCTGTTTTAGGTTTACGATCTTATCTAAATGGGGTAATTAATAGTTTAGTGTTGATATTTCTGATAAAAGTTCCTAGTGACTGGGTTCGGGAAGTTTATATTATGTTAAGAATTAGATTCTAAATCAATTATTGTGTTGGAAGTTTATGCTAACTAGTTTTATTTTAATAACTCTGATAGGTCATGATTACGAACTGGTCAGAACTGTAAATTGCAGATGTTAGCCTTCTAAATTACAATAGCCTTTGGAAAACGTGATCGCTAAATAGTTCGAATACTGCATTTCGATTGCAAAATTTGCTAAAATGGCCTCTAGTAATTCTTGTATAAATTGAAATTTAAGTTATTTTATGTAGGTAAGTGTTTTTCTTTACCATCGCTTAAAATTTCAATTTAAAATGTTTGCTTTCTCTTCAAGAATACCACCTTGATCAAAAATAATGAATTTTCAATTAAAAGGGCATATTAACCCATTAACTGCCACGATCCCCAAATGGGGATTGAGTCTTTAGTGTTTAACAGTTGGTGAAATATTTACAACAATTGACATATTTGAATTCATTATAGTTTAGATCAGTCTGCAGAAAGGAAATTCATGAAAATTTGTGTGCAGTTTGGATGTTCTTCAGACACAAACAGAAATTTTGAGGTAAAATATCGTTTTGAATTATTGTGTATTTTCATATTTATTATTATGCAGCTTTTCTTAAACATATATAAACAAGAGTATTATAATAAGATTAATTGAAGGTTAAAGTAACTATCCATAGCTCAAATTTCAGTTTCTACTTATTTCCTAGAGTGATATACTTATTTTATTACTGATCCCAAATTGGGGGCCGTGGGTGAGGCCAAGTACAAAAAGACCATGAGTGTACATATGTATATTCTTCTTTACAGCTATGAGTACAAGACGATTTTTAACCCTCTCTCTGAGCTAGAAGACATTGTAAATGATCCTCATTTCCTTGACGATGATGAAGATTCCACTCCAATAGACAAAGTTGAACTTCCTCCTGACAATGTAGACATTGTTTCAGATGTAGAGGACATCGACGAAGATATACTGGAGGACACCCATCCTAAAGATGTACTAGGTATGGTCGAAATTCATTCTAGCAGTCTACCTGTGGTTTCTAAATCTATGGACGATGTAGAAAGTCTACCTCCAATGAAAATTCAGAAACTAACTAAACATGCTTTTTCGAAGGAAATGAGCCAAACAGATGATATTATGCAAGTACGTGAGAACTTAATCCATTCACTTAAAGGAAAATCGCCTGTAGAAGTCTTTGAAACCTTGCTCACTGAAGAAATTATGAGCTATATTGTAAAACAAAGTGTGACATATGCTGTTCAAAACGACCGGTATGATTTTACTGTGTCATTAAATTGCCTAAAGAAGTTTCTTGGTTTCCTGTTGCTAACTGGGTATCGCTCTCTTCCACAAGAACAGATGTACTGGTGTGAGGATGAGGATATTAGTATATCTTACACTATAAGAAAGTGTTGCACGAGAAATAGATATTTATAAATAAAGAGAAATTTACATTTCAATGATAATGCAGAGTTGAAAAATGGACCAGCAAAAACTAAAAGTTTCAAGAGAAGTCGAATGATCAATTTCTGAAATTCGGAATATTTTCGAAGAACATCAGTACGGATGAACAAATGGTCCGATATCTTGGCCATCACTACTTTAAACAGTTCATTAAGGGAAAGCCCAGCCGCTTTAGGTTCAAGCAGTGGGCGATGTGCTGTGCTGAAACTGGCTACTGCGTCCATGCCGAATTCTACGAAGATAAGCAAGATAATGATTGTGAAATTAACGGATTGGAGGTATCTGTTATACTGAGAAACGTTTCTGCAATAGAGAACCCATCGAATCATGCATTTTACTTTGATAACTTCTTTACAAGCTTTGAGTTTATGCGAGTCCTAAAAGATAGAAGTATAGCAGCAACTGGGACAGTGCGATATAATCATATGAATCATTGTCCGGTGAGAACTGACACAGAGATGAAAAACGAAGAACGTGGTTTATACGATTACAGATATGATGTTAAGAATGAAATATTTGCAACTGTATGGGAAGACAACAATATTGTTAAGACTTTGTCAAACTATGAAGGAGTGCAGACCTTAAATAAGTAAACATATGGTCTCTACTTGCCACGATCCCCAAATGGGACTTTTTATAAATATGTCATCCTGTTCAGCCTAAAGACAATTATTTTACTTTTAACATAATATATTGCATTTTTAGCTACAAAGTAATATTTCCATGCAAAAAAAATAATTTTAAAAATCTGGTAGTTAATGGGTTAAGGTTCTATAGATTTATTTTTTATGTTGGTATATGTTTTTTTGCCATTGCTCCAAATTTCAACTAAATATGTTTGGTGTGGCTCGTTGTTTACCGTACAAGATAAGAACGTTACACTGACCAAAATAATCCGGAATTTTTCATTTAAACTGCACGTCAAGGTTTTATCGAATTAGTTTTTATGTAGGTGTATGTTTTTTTTACTGTCGCTTAAAATTGGTTCGTTTTTTACTGTGCAAGACAAGAAGATGAACTTAAAAATTCATTAGACATGTTATTTGACTGTGCAAAACGTTGTGTTGAAGCCGTCTACTTTGAATAAAATAAATGAATTTTACCGAAACAGAAAGTTTTTGTTTTTATTTTAAGAAAGTTCAATTTTCTCTGCGACAGAATGTGTAGGTAAAAAATAACAAAGAATTCTCAATTATTTATATTTTAAATTGTTTAGTTATTTGATAATAAAACTTGCATCTTAACAATGCTAAGTTACCTGTTGGAAATTCTATATCCAGTCAACTTAAAATAATGTGGAAGTTCACGTATATTTTACTCCAGAAGCTTTGAACTAAATTTCACACAACGATTTTCCTGCAACCACGGAAAATCACTGAAGTTGTTTACATGAACGAAATTAGAGGTAATTAAACCCATTATTGCGTCAATGTGGATGGATTATGATAATAGAGAAATGTTGTTCAACGAAGTACAAAATAGTAATACTAATTGTATGGTAATTCGGAACATGCTGCGTACTATTTATTTTAATGTACAGTTAGAGGAGGATGTGAAGGATTAAATATTTTATATCAGTGTGAGAATAACATTTATCTAGCCTATGATTTAACGATGTTCGGTCATTGTCAAACATTAGTAATTTCAGCTTTCGAAACTGAATTATGCCGTACTTTCAAAACATAGGCTTAATAAAGCCTAGCAAGTAATCATTTTTCAAGGTTGTTAATCTCAGCTACTAAATTTTGCGATGTCAACGTATGTACATATGTAAATAAATATACAATTCTCGTTTCAGATAACTATTTATCCATAGCTTTTTTGAATTGCCCTACCGAAGTATTTGATTTTAACTCGGAATAGTACACTAGGAAGTAATCTGCGAAGTACAATATTGATAATACGTGAGTTGCCTTTTAGGTTTTGCATATAAGACTGCAATAAAGCAGTAGATAACTTTTAAAGGCTTCATTTTTTTTTCCGAAGTATTCTCCACGAAGATTAATGCACCTTTGTATGCGCTCGAACCAACTCTGGAAGCAGTTGTTCCACTCGTTTGTTTGTATAGTCAAAATTGGGTTTTGGAAGGCATCAACTGCTCCTTCTGACGACTGGAACCTTTGACCACGCTGTCCGTTCTTGATTTTCGGAATGGTAAAGAAATCGTTGGGACATAGGTCTAGATTGTACGGAGGATGGTTCAGCAATTCGACGTTTTGTTGCGTTAAAAATTCAATTGTTTTTCGTGCTGTGTGCGAACTTGCATTGTCTTGATGGAGGATGATCCGTCGTGCGGGGTTGGTTTTCGAAGCTCAGCGATGACTTGCGGTTAAAAAATTGTTGTATACCAATGAACAGTAACAGTTCTTTGATCCTGTTGCTACATAACCTGCTTTCGAGGCAAATGTCGCGACCATCTTTTTGGAAGCACTTCGAGAACGGATGACTTTGGTCGCCTTTTCTTCACCTTGTAATTTTCGACTACTTTTTCCAATAAATCTGGCCGTATGGCGTCAATGCTGACTTGAATATTGGCTTCCAATGCTTCATGAGTTGCTGGTTTGTCGGCATAAGCCAATGACTTAACATAGTAAGCACAACAACGTAAGCCAAGATCCTTACGTAAAATTTTCCACGTAGTCAAAGTACAAAGGCCAACAAGTTAAGAACAACGACGAATCGACATTTCGGCGTCTTCTTCAATACTTCGCCCTACAACAGCAATATTCTCCCCGTACGCGCATTTCTTTGTCTCGTTGATGGTTTTGAATAGAGAAGAGTAAAATTAGTGCGAAAACGATCAATAACTGCACGAATTGCTTGCTCACTAGGCGGATTATGTTGACCGTAAAATGGACGAATCCTAATATACAGGTAGTAATAATACTGATAAAACCGAGACAACAACTCTATTCAAAATAGTATGGGGATTATTCATCTTTATTACCCGAATTGACTTATTTCCAAAAAACTGTAATTCGTTTCAAAGTAATCTAGAAGTATTATTCTTTTTATATTATTTAGCATTTCTATCTATTTCTTTTCATTACTTAAATCTAAGAATTTCTAGGTAATGCGATTAAACTGAAGGACGGTAGTATATACGTATATATATATACTACCGTCATAACATATTCCTGTTTGAACTATTGAATTATTATTTGACACTTTCCGATATAATTGTGTAACAATACGCTAAGTTCATAAACGTATCCATCACAGATTGGTCCGTGCATTGAATCGTTGCATGCACCCGACGCAATCATATAGTTCTAGTTCATGCGGGTCATTCATACTATGATACTAAACCCTATACGCGTTCATGAATTCAATAGGTCAGTAATACTTGTCAATCAGATTATCTCACGCTGTTCGATACAATGTGTGCCGTATCTCAATATTGTTGGAACAATGGCAAATAGTCTGTGAAATACAATAGAAGGAATTATGAAGTTGATAATGAGTATAAAGGAGATAGGTGTATACATTGTACTTATACGTATTTGCATTTATAAATAGACTTGGATAGATGTAGTTATGTCATAAAATAGTATGCATTATTTTGAATTGTAATTAGGAAACGATGGAAAATATAATAATGAGAAGTTAACTGTATTTTTCCGTTGTTAATGATTACTGATTACTGTGGGAATAAGTGTGTACATTTACCTAAGAAACCGCTGCCCTATACATACCATATATATAGTATGATTTATATTACGATGAACCAAATGAATATTCGCGTTAGAAATTAAATTGGAGAAAATATAGAAAAAGAATCTTATTAGCTAGGTAGATCCGTGCGGTTTTAAAAAATTGGGGTTTTGTACCATTTTTAAACTATCAAATATAAGATAAATACAGAGTAGAGGGCCTAGGTTTTTTGGGGAATTGTCTCTGTTTTGTGTATGAAATCCCATATTTCTATGAGGTATCAGAACAACAGAATTACTAAGTTTCTCAAAATTAGTAAAAAGTCTTAAAAATTATCCTGGTTCATTGGCTTTCGTTTTTCATATTGACAATGGTAAATTATCGATAATAATTTAGTTATACCGAATCTTTCATTAAGCGCTTCTTATTTATTTAAATAAAACAAAGTGTGTGTGAGATATCATTATGGATGCCATTATGTATGGAATATAACAATGTGCAAATGTCCGTGGGCTTTGCTAAGTGGCGCGTATCTGAAATGTCCAATTTCCTCTGGCGCATAAATCATGCTGAATTTGACCGATGGCATGGGTTATGTTGGCTTTGAACACCGCTTTGTAGCTTATTCGCATAGACCTGCGATTTAAGAAAATCCCACAAGAAAAGTCTAACAAGGTCAAATTGCACGATCTCGGCGGCCAGTTCACATCACCTCCACGTGAGATGACCATCCCCTCAAATCGCTCGTACAGACTGTCCAATGTGGCATAAGCTGTGTGGCACGTAGTGCCGTCCTGTTGAAACTACATGACGTTGGTGTGCATATCATTCAATTCAGGCCAAAAGAAGTTTGTAATCATAGACCTATAGCGTTCGCCGTTGACGGTGATGGCCTGGCTAACGTCGTTCTCAAAGGAATATAGACCGATGACGCCGCCAGTCGAAAGTTCACACCAAACAGCGACTTTTTCGGGATGCATTGGACGCTCTCGAATCTCATGTGGATTGGTTTTTGTTTGTTGACGTACCCATCCATTCAGAAATTAGCCTTATCGCTGAAGATGATTTTTTGATGAAAATTGGGGTAAGTTTCCAACTGCTCCAAGGCTCATTCAGCGAACACACGTCGTTGTCTGTGGTCTGTGGCCTTCAGATCCTCCAAGTCACGACGCAAAATTCGCCAAGTTGTGGTCTACGAAAGGCCGAGTTCTTGTGAGCGAAGCGAAATCGACTGCCTGGGATGTTTTCGGCAGATCTTGCGTTTCGTCGTCGTACGGGTGTTGGTTCATTGTTTATTGAACCAGTGGACTCAAATTTATCCACCATATTGTGAATAGTTCTGTCTGAAGGACGATTATGGCGACCGTAAAATGGATGGGCAAAGCGCGCGGAAAGTTGCCCGAATAGAACATCCATTTTGATGAAACAATTTCATTATTTGCACATGTTGTTGAATGCTATATGCACTTATTTGAGCTCCGCTTCATGTGATTTTCCACGCTTTTTAAAATTTTAAAATTAAAATTCCTTGGTTCCAAGTTCTTGGACTTTGTTTTTTTTAACACTCAAAACTCACTTCCGTGGAATAGAGACTGTATAGTAAATTTTGGATTAATTCGATCGATATTTAATGAAAATTCATGACTAAATTAATAAGTTCACGAAGTGTTATAATTTTCACTAATTTTATTTGTAACTGGACATGTCAATTGTTTCCATTGAACTTTTGAGTATTAAATTGGAATTTTTTTAAAAACAAAATGTAAATAGAAATCAGAACTTTTGCAAAACACACCAAAAGCAACGAAGGCCTAACCTATAACAGTAGTAAAACAGGAGCTTATAAGTTAATATGTGGTACATGTCCACACGATTATGTCGGTCAAAGAGAAAGAACTTTTAGCAAATGTACATATATCAGAACACAGCAACTCATATATAAACGATTTTCCGTTATTAAATTTGTTTAAGGAACAACAAGTTTAATAGTCCAACAGAACGTACTTTTCAGAATTTTGTAATAAGCTTTCCTGTATTGCAAAATTTCTTTCAATTTTTCTTTCGTTTGCCCATATTAGAGCTTCGCTTTATGTGATCTTTCTCGCTTCTCTTTGCAGTACCTGGATTCCAAGTTCTTCTTGGACCTCTTCGTTTTCCTTTACACTCAAGACTGATTTCTGTTGAGTGAAGACTGTTTAGTAAATTTTAGATTAATTCGGTCTTTATTTAATGAAAATTCATAACTAAATTAATAAGTACACAAAGTGTTACAATTTTCGCTAATTAGACATTAGACCTCTAAGTATTAAATTAGAAAAATATCTTCGAAAGACAAAATATACAAGTAGAATTCAGAATTTTTGCAAAACACATCAAAAGTAACGAAGGTCTAACCCACAATAGTAATAAGTCAGAAGTGTACAAATTAATATGGGGTAATATCCTGTTGTTTATGTTGGCCAAATAGATAGCACTTTCGAGAAACGTACATATATCAAAACACAGTAACTTATACGAGGGAGCGTTTTTATATTCGCGGAATGAGCGGGTTGTAGAGGGGTGAGTAGGCGCATTGGAGGCGTGGCCTGTGCAGCGACTCATGATTAGTATAAATACGAAGTTTCATTGTTATTAGACAGTTAGTCTTTGAGCTATCGTCAACCAAGTAACATAATCAGGAGTGAAAAGTGAAATATGGAAAAAATCGAATATCGTGCCGTTACAAAGTTCCTTACCAGGCAAGGAAAATCAGTCGCGACCATAATGAATGAGATGTCATGCAGTGGCATAAAAAGGGCACAGCACCTCCCAAGAAATTTAAAGTGTCACAATCAGCTGGGAACCCCTTGCCAACGGTATTTTGGGACTCGGAAGGAATATTGTTGATTGATTATAAAGATAAAGGTGTTTCTATAACCGGAGAATATTACGCTTCAATATTAGAGCGACTAAAAGAAGCCATTAAAGAGAAAAGATGGGGAAAATTGATAAAAGGTGTTCTGCTTTTGCACGACAACGCGCCCGTCCACAAGAGCCGCGTTGCGTTAGCTGCCCTGCATAAGGTGGGCTTCGAAATTGTGAATCACCCACCCTACAGCCCAGACCTGGCCCCGAGTGATTATTACCTGTTTCCGAAAATGAAAAAAGAGTTGCAGGGTAAAAAATTTACTGCCGATGATGAAGTCAAGGAGGCAGTTTCGGCGTATTTTGCAGATAAAGAGAAATCATTTTTTTATGAGGGTATAAATAAATTAATTGAAAGATGTGAAAAATGTATCCGTCTTGCAGGTGAATATATTGAAAAAGAAAAATAATTTGGTTTTTTTATTTCCACCCCTTGTCCCCCATTCCGCGAATATAAAAACGCTCCCTCGTACATAAAAGCGATTCTTCATTTTTAAATTTGTTTAGAGAATAACATATTTAACAGCTTAGCAAAACGTGCTTTTCCAAACATTTTGAATTTATTGCCATTTTAGTTTTATTACGTATTGTAAAAAATACAAAAATATCAATCTCACAGTTTCTGCACTTTATATTAGAAAGTAGTCACTCTAGACTCTGCGTGGTGAAACAATGGTCACGTACATGAATGAAAAATAAAATTAGTGAAGAAAATTATAATACTGTGCATTTATGAAACTAGTAAATTTGAATTTTTGTAGCTTTAATAAAATAAGTGGTGTAGTGTAACAGCAATTTGTATTGCGTTTATTCTTCATTATCTGACTACAAACACCTGAAGAAACTGATCGAAAATGAATTTGATTCAAGCGTATATTAATTTATGGCCAATGTTCAGAATTTTTTCACAGGGGATTCCAAGGGTCTTACGTATACAATAAAATACCTTTGGTGGTCATAAAGCCTATTCTACTGCGATCTGTTCAGATCCTTATAGTTCTCAGTCTTTCTGGGACCTCTTGACTTATTTGCCTATACCCATTAAAGTCATATTGATTATGGTTCCTTTAGTCTTTATATAACCTTTGTCGTTGTTTTATCAACTTTTAAACTTTAGTCACAGATCCCAGATCACTTAGGTTATTCATTCTTTAGCTCGGGCATCAGACTATGATGATATAAAACATGTTTTATAGCTCTGCTGTAGTTAATTTATTTACTTAAGTTGAAGGATAAAATGCTAGTGTGCGATGACTAGAGACCAAGCTCCTTGGTTAGACATTAGCCTCTTCGAATTCCAAACTTTTAATTCCACGTTGTCTACTTTCCAAATTCCTTTCTCCAGATCTGAATTTCACGAATTGCATTAATGTTCTAATCATATTTATTTTATTAAATTTTTCCAAAGTTGAGAGAGACAATGGTTAAAAATCAAATTTGTCTGCATGGGTATAGCCTCATACAGAACTAATCAAGCGAAACTAATTCCATTTGTTTGGAAAAGACATGAAGTAACTTGAACGTCACTCTGTTGCTGTGATGACGTGGCCATATTTAAACTGTTATTGTGGTTCTGTATCATACTTTTATACAAATTATGATGTTTTTCAATTCTCTTTAGAGTCCTCTTAATTTTTTTTCGTATATGTAGAGAGATGTTTGGATTTATTTAATTTATGTACCGATGGCAGTTCCACCATTAATTTTGAATTCCTAGTTTTAGAGAATCATGTTTGAAACGACTTGCTGTTGTCAAATTGTCGAAACTGTAGTTACTACGAAAGCGCAATAAAAAGAGATATATTGATCAAGTTATGATAGTTTTGATTTAATATTTTATTAATTTTATAAATTTAAGACTTATTAATTAGAACGGTTTTTGTACATGCGTCGTAATTTTTCTGTATTCAGAACTTGACTTGCTAATGGCTAAATTAACATTTAATGGCTAAATGGATTCTAAAAATTGAAAAAATAATTACGCGAATGAATAAATGAGAAAACTGTCTGTAGCTTAAATGATATATATATTAGCATATATTTTAATAGTCGCAAGAGTTCATGAAATAATTGTGTGTCTCATTACTTGTGTTGCTGATATTTCATCTTCTCTTAGCAGTTTTAGTACAATATCGAGGACAATAGTAGCAGTTAAATCCTGAAGATGTATCTCGTAAGTGAAGACGAAACGTCAGCAGCGTGAATACTAAAAATGCAGTACCAACTCGGAAGCCAAGATGATGCAACTTATTTTGTAAAACTTAATAATTCAGTTGTAAAAGAAATATTTAGCCATTTTATAAGCATGTAATACTTTGACATGTATGAATTGAAACAATAATATTACGATAAAATAATATATTGCAGCACTGGTATCGGTAAATGATAAACCTAGAATCCGAAAGAAAAACGCGACATGAAATAATGAACGCTGCATTGATGTATTACAAACTTTACAATTAACTTCACATCAATTGCTTGAAACTTCGTAAATTGCGTAAATGGAGTATTGATCCAGACACGAGCAAGAACGGATATCTAAATTCAGCGTGATGTTTTCTCAAAAAGCAAATATACACCATATGTACCTACAACCCCGATTGTTCTGTTTCTTAGTGTTTGTTCTAGATTTATTCTTAGAGCGTGGGGTCAAAACTTCTTCGCCCTTCTAGAATATTATTTTGTTTAATGTTTGCTTGTCGTCTTTTTATTTCTTACTAAATATTTATACACACGTTTGAAGCGTAATCTATTTTACTATTATACAGGGTGAAATGATACTTTTAATAGCCTTTTTTCAAGCATATAGATACATGTATTTCGCAAAAATACTTTGGTTAGTTGAATTATTAAAGGGTTCTTTTATATCACTGTAGGACTATTTACGATTTTAGAAATACGAGGGTGGGCCCATAAGTACCCGGCCTGACCTAGAGATGCCGGCAGCTGTTTGAAAAATATCACTGTATTAGAAAGTACACAATCTACAAAGCATATGTTTCAAGTTTGAAGACGCCACGTTGTTTAGTATTTGTTTGGCAGCCATCAACACTGAACGTTTTCAGTGAATATGTAAAAATGTAGAATCGGTAGTCATCGTTACGTGATACAATACTTTTATTTGAAAGGTCTCAGCCCAGCCGATATAAAAGTTGAACTGGATTCTGCTCTGGGTGAGTCTGCTCCTTCGTTTACAATAGTGAAATATTGGGTAGCAGAGTTTAAATGAGGCCGTACGAGCTGTCAAGACGAACATCGCGTTGGTCGACCAAATGAGGTGACGACTCCAGAAAGGATGAAGAAAATCCACAAAGAGGTACTGGATGATCGTCGAGTGAAAGTGCGCGAGCTAGCAGACATAGTAGGCATTTCAAAAAGTGCTGTACATCGTATATTATCTGAAAATTTGGACATGAGAAAGCTGTGTGCAAGATGGGTGTCGCGTTTACTCACACTCGAGCAAAAACAGTGTCTTGAAGATGTTTCAATCGAGTGTTTAGCGAAGTTTCACAGGAACAAAGCAGAATTTAGCACCTTTTCATGACCATGGATGAAACTTGAGTCCATCACTTCACACCCGAGACAAAAGAACAATCAAAACAATGTATTCAAAAGGGAGAACCGGCTCGAAAGAAGGCGAAGACCGTTTCATCTACAGGCAAGGTCATGGCATCGGTTTTATGGGATGCTTGTGGAATAACTTTTATTGACTATCTTGAAAAAGGGAAAATTATCAATGGCGAGTATTATACGAATTTATTGCAACGTTTGAGCAAAGAAATCAACCAAAAACGACCGCATTTGGCTAAAAAGTAACTGTTGCTTCATAAAGACAATGCACTAGCTCACCAATCCGTTATTGCAATAGCCAAAATTAATGAATTAAGGTTCGAATTGCTACCTCATGCACTCTAGTCGCCAGATTTAGCCCCTCGGACTATTTTCTGTTCACAAACTTAAAAAAATGGCTCGGCGGTCAAAGATTTTCCAACGATGAAGAAGTGCTATCGGCTAGTTGAATTTGATGGAGCCTGTGGTTTATTGACTTGATCAACAAGGTTAATATATAACCCCTTTCCACAATTAACTATTTGTAAATTCTGTATACGTATTTCGACAACCAAGTTGTCATCATCAGCAGATAAAATCAAAGTGTCGCACCTGGTAAAACACGGCGAAAAAATTGTACGAAAAATATACTCCGTACGCGATCCGCATCGTTGAAAACCAAGATGTGCACTGTGTCTGTTTCACAAGGTTTTTAAAAATACTTTTACTTAAACTAACATGCACTACGCCGAAAAAGGTTATTATGGTCAAAAATGTGTGTGATTTATGTGTGTTTTATGACATTGCTCCTCTTGTCTTTCAGTAGAGAAAAAAGGGGCGTTTGCAGGGGGCCGGCGTCATAAACATTTACCAGATGGCCTGAATTCTTTACTATGTGCATGCTTTCATACGCGTCCAGTTCGCGATAATTGTACACGTTCTTTATCAAATGTAAACAATCCATATTAACACTGTGGTTATTTTCTAATACATGTCTCGCTATACCCGATTTTTCCGGTCGGTTGAATTTTATGTGCGAAAGGTGTTCTTTATACCTGGTTTCGATCGATCTTTTGGTTTGGCCGATGTATTGTTTATTGCACTCTAAACATTCAATCCGGTAGATTCCCGATTTTTTATTCTCTTCAATTTTGTCTTTTGCATTTCCTAACAGCAATTTAAGGGTATTATTAGGGCGGGAACACACCTTAAACCCGTGATCTTTAAAAATACTATTCAGATTTTTTGTCACACGATGGAAAGGTAAACAAACAAAATACTTTTCCCGATTGCTCTGTGGTGAAAGACATGTGGTGTCACGGACTGTTTTTCTTATGTTGGCCTTTCTAATTAATCCATTGATTATTTCCGAATCGAAACCGTTGTATACCGCGATATTCTTAATGAGGTTCAATTCTCTTTCATATCTTACTTTTGTTAATGGGAAATTGATCAAACGATTAATCAGAAAATTGAATGAAGCCATCTTCTGTTGCATGCTGTGATTTGAGTCAGCCGTAATGAATCTATTGACATTGGTTTCTTTTCGGAAAATATCAATTTCTATTTTGAGATCTTTCTTAATAACTAAGGTGTCCAAAAAAGGCAACTTGTCATTGTTTTCTTTTTCTACTGTGAATTTAATTGTCGGGAATTTTGAATTTAACTGTTTAACGAAATCATTTAAGTTGCATTTTTGTGTATTGAAAACCGCGAAAATATCATCGACATACCTGACCCAAATTCTAGGAAAATATTTAGCTTTATTTTTTAGTTCTATTTCAAAATTACTCATAAACAGGTCCGCTATGAATGGAGAAAGACAATTGCCCATTGCAGTTCCCTGTTTTTGTTCATAGAACTTCCCTTCGAACTGAAAACAATTTTGGGACATGCAAAGGTTTGTTAATTTCACGTATTCCTTTATTTTCTCTCAGAGAAAATAAAGGAATACGTGAAATTAACAAACCTTTGCATGTCCCAAAATTGTTTTCAGTTCGAAGGAAAGTTCTATGAACAAAAACAGGGAACTGCAATGGGCAATTGTCTTTCTCCATTCATAGCGGACCTGTTTATGAGTAATGTTGAAATAGAACTAAAAAATAAAGCTAAATATTTTCCTAGAATTTGGGTCAGGTATGTCGATGATATTTTCGCGGTTTTCAATACACAAAAATGCAACTTAAATGATTTCGTTAAACAGTTAAATTCAAAATTCCCGACAATTAAATTCACAGTAGAAAAAGAAAACAATGACAAGTTGCCTTTTTTGGACACCTTAGTTATTAAGAAAGATCTCAAAATAGAAATTGATATTTTCCGAAAAGAAACCAATGTCAATAGATTCATTACGGCTGACTCAAATCACAGCATGCAACAGAAGATGGCTTCATTCAATTTTCTGATTAATCGTTTGATCAATTTCCCATTAACAAAAGTAAGATATGAAAGAGAATTGAACCTCATTAAGAATATCGCGGTATACAACGGTTTCGATTCGGAAATAATCAATGGATTAATTAGAAAGGCCAACATAAGAAAAACAGTCCGTGACACCACATGTCTTTCACCACAGAGCAATCGGGAAAAGTATTTTGTTTGTTTACCTTTCCATCGTGTGACAAAAAATCTGAATAGTATTTTTAAAGATCACGGGTTTAAGGTGTGTTCCCGCCCTAATAATACCCTTAAATTGCTGTTAGGAAATGCAAAAGACAAAATTGAAGAGAATAAAAAATCGGGAATCTACCGGATTGAATGTTTAGAGTGCAATAAACAATACATCGGCCAAACCAAAAGATCGATCGAAACCAGGTATAAAGAACACCTTTCGCACATAAAATTCAACCGACCGGAAAAATCGGGTATAGCGAGACATGTATTAGAAAATAACCACAGTGTTAATATGGATTGTTTACATTTGATAAAGAACGTGTACAATTATCGCGAACTGGACGCGTATGAAAGCATGCACATAGTAAAGAATTCAGGCCATCTGGTAAATGTTTATGACGCCGGCCCCCTGCAAACGCCCCTTTTTTCTCTACTGAAAGACAAGAGGAGCAATGTCATAAAACACACATAAATCACACACATTTTTGACCATAATAACCTTTTTCGGCGTAGTGCATGTTAGTTTAAGTAAAAGTATTTTTAAAAACCTTGTGAAACAGACACAGTGCACATCTTGGTTTTCAACGATGCGGATCGCGTACGGAGTATATTTTTCGTACAATTTTTTCGCCGTGTTTTACCAGGTGCGACACTTTGATTTTATCTGCTGATGATGACAACTTGGTTGTCGAAATACGTATACAGAATTTACAAATAGTTAATTGTGGAAAGGGGTTATATATTAACCTTGTTGATCATGCTATCGGCTGTTAATGATTATTTTGAGGAGGAAGACAGTTCTTATTATAAAAAGGGTATCGAACTTATTGAACCTCGCTGGGAGAAGTGTATGGAACTGAAAGGAGATTATGTTGAAAAATAAATATATTTCTTTCCAAAATTTTTGTGTTTTTTTTTTTGAGTCGGGTATTTCTGGGACCTCCCTCGTATAAAATAATTTTAAATAAAATAATACTATGTCGGTATATTATTTTTTCCAGATGAAATCGTGTTGATACTTTAAATATTATATCGTATTTAATCCTACTTTGTGCATATATTGTATTTTCATATGTAGTTAAAAAAATGTTTTATCTGAACTAATAATAACTAATTTGCCTTTTCTCATTTTATCTTTGTTGCACGCTTTCTTCTACGAAATGAGAAGGAGTGAGATGTAAGTATACGTATGTATGTTAATTCAAGAACTTATTGATTTCATGTAAATCACGGCGTTATTCGTTGTGTTTTCGGTCGGATTGCATGCGATCTGATATGCCTTCAATTTACATTCGAATTTATGTAGAATTTTATTTGTTGGTAAAAGCATTTCATAAAATTTTTTAATTAAATCTACTATAATGCGCTGAATCGAAAAGTTCATCTGGCTGTTTTTGATATATTTTGTTCATTTTAAAATTTGTCTCGAATTAAACTTGCTCCTTAACCTTCAAAATAATTTATTTATTTGTGCTTTCATATATGAAATATAAATAAAAAGTAATAGGCAACTTAAATTATTTTTTTTAATTCAAAATTATAATAAAATACAATAAATGTTGAGAATGATGTCCATTCTGGTCAATACATCTTAAAATTCTATGTTCGAAATTTCTGACTATATTTTGTAACATTATTGTTGTTAAGTTCTATGAATTTCTATTCAATTTTTTGT
The DNA here is from genome assembly GCA_031893035.1 of Dermolepida albohirtum. Classification (NCBI taxonomy): domain Eukaryota; kingdom Metazoa; phylum Arthropoda; class Insecta; order Coleoptera; family Scarabaeidae; genus Dermolepida; species Dermolepida albohirtum. Next base: position 256,388 of record JAVIWB010004724.1, on the reverse strand, counting down.
TGTATATTATTCAAATTCAGTACAGGTGTTCAATACCACTATAACAAATCACAATAAATAGTTATGTGATATCTTAGAGTAGTAAATGGCCTTATTTAAAAAATAACTCCTGTATATATAGGTGCGCAACTAAGTTCTCGCTGTTTTTCAAGAGATAGCTCCAGTAGTAAGTGCTGGTCGATTGTGACATAACCAAAACGTCATGAACCAAGCTTAGACATATGGTAAACAAACCGCCTTGACACACTAGTGATTTTATTTTTGCGTCATATACTTTTGGTTGTGTGAAAATGTCTGATTTTGTGCCAAATAATCGTCATTTGCGGGAAGTGTTGGTTTTCTTCTTTCATTCGAAGAAAATGGCGGCTGAAGCGCACCGAGAACTCCAAAACGTTTGCGGAGATGCTGCTCTAAGTGAAACAACGTACCGTGATTGGTTCCGTCGCTTCAAAGACGGTGATTTCGATGTTGACGACCGTTCGCGTGAAGGAAGACCAAAAACCTTCAAAGGCGCTGAATTGGAGATGAGGATCCGTGCCAAACGCAATAAGAGCTTACTTCAGCATTAGGAGTTACCCGCCAAGCCATTTCCCAGCGATTGCATGCGTTGGGGATGATTCAAAAACAAGGAAATTGGGTTCCTTATGATTTGAAGCCAAGAGACGTTGCGCGTCGTTTTTTCGCCTCTCAACAACTGCTCTAGCGGCAAAAAAGGAAGGATTTTCTTCATGGCATCGTTACGAGTGATGAAAAATGGATTCATTACAGCAACCCAAAGAGAACAAAATCATGGAGACTGCCCGGTCATGCTTCTACGTTGTTGGTTCGGCCTAATATTCACGCTGCGTAGGTTTTGCTTTGTATTTGGTGGGACCACGGCGGTGTTGTTTATCATGAGCTGTTGAAGCCGAACGAAACCATCAAAGGGGAACGGTATCGAACTCAATTGATGCGATTGAGCCGAGCACTGTGCGAAAAGCGGCCACAATACAGGCAGAGGCACGAAAAAGTGATTCTACAGCATGACAACGCTCGGCCTCACGTTGCCAAACCCGTTAAAACCTACTTAGAAACGCTCAAATGGGAGGTACTACCCCACCCGCCATATTCCCCATATATTGCGGCGTCCGATTATTACTTGTTCTGCTCGATGGCCCATGGTCTGGCTAATCAGCAGTTCCGCTCATATGAAGACATCTCAAAATGGCTTGATTCGTGGATAGCCTCAAAAGATTTTTACGCTTGTCGCTAGCGATGGGCAATATTTAGAATGATTCATTTGTAAAAATTTTTTCACAAAAAAGTTGCATTTTCATCAAAAAAACAGCGAGAACTTAGTTGCGCACCTGATATATGCGTATATCAACGTGAATTTACAAACACATGTGCATATAACTATACGTACACGTGATACTTATACTTGAATACGTGAGAAAAAGTGAAAGAAAGAAATAAAATAAATAACACATGCTTGCGGCTTAGACTTTTATCAAATGTACCTAACAGTTCCATATATAAGTGTAAACGAATAATAACACGGTATAATTTTTTTAGTTCAAATGCTTGTTTTCAACAGGAAAAAAATCTACCCACTTACAAATACTAATATATTATTAAAGACTATAAAAAAATCCATCAAATAAAAGGATGCATATATGAAATCGATACATTGTAGGTTAAAGGAAAAAAAGAAAAACAAATAAATAACTTGAAAAAGGGGAACCCCTCTGAAATGTTGTTAATATGAACTAAGTTTTAATTATCACAAACTGGTTGAAAAATCCAATTACAATAGAATAAAATTTGTAGTTAAAAAATAAAATAAAGAGTATAATGGAAATAAAATACCTTGAAAAAAGTGTTGGTCCAACTAATTGTCTTTAGTTTAATGCTGTCCAAACACCAATTTTTACTGGAGGTAATTCACAAAATACGAGAATTTGTAGTGTTTATAAACTACAAGCTTGTAGATTCTGAATACTACAAAATCTCGTATTTTGTGAAGTTCGGTATCTCAATTTGTAAAACCATGCTTCATCAGTAAAAATTAGTCTGCGCAAATATTCTATGTTGTTTTTCGTGTTTATGAACCCATTACAAATTCGTGTTCTTCGTGAGTAATCTACTTCTAATAATTCTCGTACTACTGTGACATGCTATGAATAAAATTAATCTTTTTTTAATAATGTGAAAGGTTAATGTATTGATTAAATTCTCAAGCAGATGCTTTATTTCATTTTCCAATGATATATCAATATCATTGATAACTTTTGATGACGTTCCTCAGATTTTCTTGAGAGACTGCTAGTTTTCAAAAATAGTTTCACAATTGTCACTAGATTTTTTGCAATTAATTTACTGCAAAAATGAAAATGAGTTTGGGAATAAGAAATTATATGTTTTAAAGTGAAAGTCATTTTAAAACACTGAAACAGAATTCAATTTAACAAAACTATTTTATAGAACTAATAACTATACCGACATTAGTCAAATATCACTTGAATTTTTACATATGGACATAGAAAACACCTTTTAGCTCCGTTTCCTTTGAACAAAATATCCAAGTACACTAGAAAAACTTTTCACTTCGACGATTGATATTATTACATATCCATATGAGAACTTACAATATGAGAATATTACTAATTAATTAATGCCTTTGTATTAAAATCTATCGTTATAAGTTAGTATAGTATATTATTACAAACTGGGAAATGTTTTATGTCTTATTATTTATTTTTACGTAAGTAATACCTCCCAATTATAGTAACCAAATGAGTAATAACAAAAATACATTCCTGTATTGATTGACAAACAGTTAACGAATACAAAAAGAGCCAAGTTTAATCAATTCTAATGAAAATAATTAACGAAACATTTAAACACTTTGTTTGTCTTATATAAATATTGCAAAAATGCAAAGGCTTCAATAAAGAAAATAAAAAGTATTCGTTGCAATTAATTAAATAATGAATTATATTCTAACGATTGGCTAATCACTAATAGTCAATTTTTATCGGCGCACCAGGATAAGATCCGATATAGTAAGTGCGAGGTATGAGAAATGTTATAATATTTATTACAAATGAACTTTTATTTAACTGTCAACCCCTTCAACATAGTCTCATCCCTTGTCTATGCTTAGCTGTCTTCCATTGTTCGAAACATTGTTCATCAGTTGTCAGCCTCTAACAATTCTGCAGTTTTTACTTTTACATGTTCAACAGACTGAAAATGTTTTCCTTTAATGCATTTTCACTTTTGGGAACAGGTAGAAGTCACATTGTACGAGATCTGGAGAATACGGTGGATGATCAAGCACAGCAATGCGCTTGTCCGATAAAAACTGCTTCACAGATAGAGCATTGTGAGATATTGAATTGCCCTGGTGCGGTTTTTATCTGTCACTCTTCCACAAATCCGGTCTTTTCTTCCTTACTCTTTCTCTTAGATTGATTAGGACTTCTTTGTAGTATTTTTGATTAACGATTTGACCCTCAGGAACCCAATCAGTCATAATAACACCCTTGATATCGAAAAAAACGATCAGTATTGTCATCAATTTTGCTCATTCATGCTTTTTTGTCTTGTGCCATTTAAAAACTCGTGACATAACATCATCACCAAATACCTCTTTTAACATTTATAAACATTCTGTTGATGATTTTTTTAAATAGACTAGAAATTTCAGGTTCATTCGCTGCTCGATTTTTATGTCAACCATCATCACCATTATCACGTCTCTAAGTAACATTGTCCTCTACAATTGAATTTCGAGAGTAAACTAAAGCAGACGGCAAGACAAAACTACGGGTTGTTGGTTGGGAAGTATAAAGGTCAATGACATTACAATTACAGCTTCGCCCGATGCGGCTGCGCGATGGAAGGAGCGCAGTCTAGATATTTAATTGCCAACATTTAAGATATTTTTAATGCATTCTTATTCAAACGTTTTGCATATTTAATATTTTTCTTATTAATAACCTTCTTTTTCTATATATACCCATGACGACATATTACGTTTGATCACACTATCTTTATAAAGTCCTTGTACGGGCAATGCCATTTGTGACATATCAGTCACAATTAGATATATCCGCACGATTCCAGTAATATGATTTGTGAGTAATTGTGAGTAAGGTTCTACATAATCTTGCAGTATTTCATTTATGCACCTTAACAACAGTTAATGATCTTTTGTGAACAAGATACGTCTATATTTATAGCCGTCCACATTTAGTCCTACATTTGGCAAAACGTTCTCCTCTTTGTCGTTAAACTCCTTTTCGACCAACAGGAGACCTTCAGCATAACTTGAGCGAACTGTGCTTCGTGATCCTCCGTATTCGCCATATCTCGCACTATGTGACTTCCACGTGTTTCCAAAAGTAAAACATGTATTAAAGAGTATACATTTTCAGCCTGTTGAACATGTAAAAGTAGAAAGAGGCTGACAAATGATGAACTACAGCATTGTTTTGAACAATTGAAGACATGTATACGGCGGTGTATAGATAGGGGAGGAGAGTATGTTGAATGGGATAAAAGTTAAATATAAGTTTATTTGCAATAACATTTCTCACCTCACACCAGTCTCGTTATTTAATTGCCACACCTCGTATATTGGTATAGACGGCGCAGATAACTTTTCTTTACAGTAGCGCGAATTTTAGTAATTATTACGTCGTTCTATTAGCATGCACAGTATATGCATTGCGTTATAAAATATTGTAAGTGGGAAATAAAAATGAAACAAAGATGTATGAGATATTGTTCTTTATTTTAAATTGATTAACAAAACATGCTTTTACTCACATATTAGATAGATATATATTGCTCTTTTAAATAATATTTTCAATCTAAATGTTATAAATCTGCTCATAATTTTATTATTTAAATAATGGCAACTTAATAGGCAAAAAAATATGTCTAACCCAGACATTTCTTTTAAATAGAATTTTTTTATATTAATATTTTCACGAGCAATATTGTTGTAATATTTTCTAAATATGCATTCCTGCATTGCTAAGAATGTAAAATGTGTTTCGAATTTCGCGGGTTTTTTAAAGAATAAATAAAACACATAATTTGCATTCACTTTCAAAAATTTTTATTGGTAATTCTCTTTTGTTAAAATTTTTTTAAAAATTTTCAATGACATTTTAACATAATTGACGCTCTATCTCACCAATTACACGAATAATTTCATCTTTCAAAGCAGGAATTGATTGTGGATTGTTTTTATAACCCTGACTTTTCACATAACCCCAAAGAAAATAGTCTAACGGTGTCAAATCACATGATCTTGGTGGCCAATTAACAACACCGTTTCTTGAGATTACACGTTCAGGAAATTTTTCTCTCAATAAATCAATTGACTCGTGTGCAAAGTGAGGTGTAGCGCCATTCTGTTGAAGTCATATATCCTCTAGATCAATATTCATTAATTCAGGCCACAAAAATTCGGTTATCATCCGAAACATCCGAAACATAGCCACCAAGTTCAAAATGTGCCTCATCGAAATACATTATTTTTTGAGAAAAATCAGCTGGTTCTTCATTGATGAAATTGACAAATGAACGACGTTTTAAATGATCTAATGGCTCCAGTTCCTGTGTTATTTGAACCTTATATGCCTTCAGAGCTAAATCCTTGTGTAAAATATGCCATGTTATTGATCCACTAAGTCCAAGTTATTGTAAACGTCGTCTAATGGGCATTTCAGGATCTTCAGGAACACTTTCACGAACCAAACCAATATATTCTTGTGAACGACCACTACGACTATATGTTTCACTTTTTTGATCTTCCACGGAACCGGTCTCTTGAAATTTTTTAATAATTCGAGCAATAGTGCTTTCAGATGGACGATTATGTAAACCATAAAATTCACATAATTTTCTAAAAACTCTTTTCACAGAATGCTGATTTTTATAAAATAATTCAACAATTTGAACGTGTATACGAAGCCATTTTTATAAATCTCATACATCACACATTTTAAATGCCCACATACCCAGACGAATTCAGTGTGCCATCTATATTTTATTTATTCTTTAAGAAAACCGCCCAATTTGAAACACTCTTTACTTCTGTGCAAGAAAATAAGCATTTTCTTGGATCTTTTAATTTTGCTTAATTCCAAAGATTTATAAACCTGGTAATATTATTTTCTTTAAAATGCTTTTCTTTCTTAAAGGTTTTTTATATTTGTTTAATGTTAGACATATTTTCTTGTACTGTACATTATACTCGTTTATTCTTTTCTCAGAATGCTTTACTATTTAATTTCCTTCCACCGCTACATCAGATAAAAGAATTGGTTCTGAATTACTCGTTTTACTATTTTCAGATTGTTGTATTCTCTTTTTTTAAATTTACCATATTTGAAGAAGTAATATTAACATCATTTTTATTATTTTTATTTTCACAATTGGTTCCATAACCAATTTTTCATTGCATGTTACCGTATTGTCTTTCGTGAAGGAAAATAATGTTATTACAGCATTTTGTTTTAATAATTATGAATCATTGACCCTCATCCTTTGCCCTCATTTGTGATTCAATGTGCGCTTATAAATTGACAAAAAAATGTATTATTCTTTTACAAATATATGTAACGAATGTACCTCATAAATACATGCATATTTTGTTGGAATCCATTTGTCATCTTTCATTCAAGTAATCCATTAATTTTTTCTAAGAGGGTCAGGTTCAGGGGCCAATTAATGCCTGTATAACCTGGAATGTTTGTAGCAATGCGTAAGAGATATCAATAATTTGTAAACACACTTATGACGATACACAACAAACAAAATTTAGCAAACTAATATCGAATTGGATGCCGTTTACATATCAACCAAATATAATCAAGACACTATATATCCACACTATTATTATAAAGTTACTGTAGTGGCCCGGATTCAAATACAATAGAGTGTGTTATTAGAATTGATTAGGTACCGTGTTACTGCTTCCAGAACGCTAGATCAAATGGGTGTTCTTAGGAAATTGGGAAGATATTTAAGAAAATGAAATAAAACACATAATTTGAAATATGTCTAGAAGAAAGAACTTGGTTATCCAAGCTCGTGGAAGAAATACTCCATATTAATGTTTGGTAATTTTTAGTAATTCTTGGGTATTAATTTTTCTTGGTAATTTATAATTAAGTCTTATTTTATCATTATGACTTCTTAATATGTTAATACACAATTGCTGCTTCTTAAAAAGCTCTCAATATCAGTAAGAATATACTGACAATTTTTAATTGTTGATAAGAATACAACTAATTTACATTTGAAATTCAAATGTGTAACATGCTCTGACCTTTACCTACCACTGACGCTAGTACAATAGTTTATAATTTTATTTATTAGTATTTAGTATGACAAACCACATTTTAATGTTTTTTAAAGAATTTTTTAAATTAATCTAGTTTTTAACTCCTGAGGAAGCTATAAATTTATAGCGAAATATAGAGGATAAAACAAATGATTGTTTTTTAATTTTTTAATTTTTTTAACAGTTGACCGAATACCCGACGAATTTCATTGATTTGGATTATCTTATAACGGTCGACCAAAACACTTTTAGCTAATTTTATATATATATATATATGTGTGTGTGTGTGTGTGTGTGTGTGTGTGTGTGTGTGTGTGTGTGTGTGTGTGTGTGTGTGTGTGTGTGTGTGTGTGTGTGTGTGTGTGTGTGTGTGTGTGTGTGTGTGTGTGTGTGTGTGTGTGTGTGTGTGTGTGTGTGTGTGTGTGTGTGTGTATGTATATATACCAAGTTCTTCAATAAATTTTGTCGTTCGATAAGAGATGGTGCTATTAGGTTCATCATTTTACTTTTATAAAAATTGTACTATTTTTTTATAAAAACGAGTAAAGTTTTCTCATTTTATATTTTCTCATTCGTACACTTAGAGGTGTTCAAAGTTGACGTGTCACAGTATTTTTTTTTACAATAGAAAAAATCCAATATGGTGCAGTGATAAAATTCTTATTTTTGGAAGGTGTAGCACCAAAACAAATTGATAAACGATTGTTAAAAGTGTATACGAACCCTTCACCTTCAATTAGAGCAGTAGAAAGATGGGTTGCGGAATCTAAACGTGGTCGTACAAGTCTTGAAGGCGATCCAGGCGAAGGATGTTCAAGAAGTGCATGAGCATCAGAAATCGTAGCAAAAGTTTAGGATAGACTTTTGGAAAATCGTTGATTAACTTAGAGGGATTTAATAGAAGCCCTAGGCATATCATTACGCACTGTGAGTAATCTTTTGGCTGAAGTTTGGGGTTTCAGAAAGCTCTGTGCAAAATGGGTACCACATTCATTAACAATAAAACAAAAATAAGAACAAAAGAATAGAAATGATTTTGTACGTCGTTTTATCACTATGGATGAGATTTGGGTTTACCACCATGATCTCTAATCAAAACGAGCAGTTAAGGAGTGGTGTGAACCTGGTACTTTGGCTCCGAAGCAAGTTAGAGTCCAGAAATTGACCAAGAAGTTGTTAGCATCAGTTTTTGGGACGCAGAAGGAAATTTGTTCCTGGATCACCTCCACACTGGTAAAATAATAAACTAACTTATTGTAACCTTTTGGACCAGATGGATGTAAAAATTCGCGAGACGAAAGAAAAAAAATCTTTTCTCATCAAGACGACGCTCCTTCTCACACAGCTTAAAAAACCAACACAAAAATCAGTGAATTAAAGTAATAATTGTTGCAGCATCCATTCTATTCACCAGATTTAGCTCCCTAAGACTTCTGGTCATTCTCACATCGTGGAAAACGAGTTTCAGCTATGGAAACGTATTTCGACAGTGTTTTGGATTTACACTTCATGGCTGGAAATATATAAATTAGAAGAAGAACAAGTGTATTGGAGTTTATAGGGGTTATATTGGATAATAAAATGTATTTCAAATCATAAAATCGTGTTTTCCGTATCGAACTACAAAACTTATTGAATAATCTAGTATATATATATATATATATATATATATATATATATATATATATATATATGATATGGTCGTTAATAGTTTTATATTTTTGGCTGTTAATTTCAATTAAAAGCTGATGCATTAGAAATATTCACAGCAGTATTTATTGAATGTTCGTTTAAATGACAATCATATACTTATACTATCTTCATAATACACTTCTTACTATATTAAAAATAGCTAACACGATCTAATTTAATTATAATTGACGGCGCGGTTCGTTCAAAATTAATTTTTAAGCCGAAAATAGAACGCAATAAGCTTTTTAGTGACATTTTCGTTTAATCTGTGTTCGAAAAATTGGAAATTCAACAGCCGCCAACGTCGGCCGGGCAAATTGAAATAATTTTCGAGATGGTTATTCGTTCGATTAAACTGGGGAAATGAAATTAACTTTCGATATATTTTACGCGCGATATTCGATAAAAATTATTTATGAAATATTTGCGGCTGGAATGAGCGAAGTGAATGACTGGCTGTGCAGGAGCCAACTGTTGGAAAAAACTAACATTCTCGTTTTAATATACATAAAAAATATATTGTATTGTATGCTACATTGAATATACATTATTTTCTCTATTAAATGAGATTTGTTTGACTTTATATTAAATGCCATTTTGAAAAAAAGTAATAACCATATCAGGGGAACAGCACACTTCCATTAAAGATGCCCATTTTAATAACACATTCGCGGGTAGAATTATTGGATATTCTTAGACTTTTAGAAAATTAAATATTTCAGGTAATTTGGTCTAAGTATAAATGAAACGAAAGTATATGCAAATAGATACGCTAAAAAAGGAATCATTTTTCGGACATAACCATTGCAATGCCATCGCATTGAGTCGGACACTTTTATTAATTAGAAGTAAAGTTAGCGAATAAATTAAATTCAAAACAAGTTGATAAAATTCTGCAAAAGTGTCGTAAAGAATGACAAGCAACTTGACCGCAAGAAAGATGCGAAGGAAGGAGAAATAATAATAGTATGGAGCTACTGTATGACTTCCAACAATTTATGTGGACGAATTATAGATATTTAATAACAATTCAATACAGAAATTATAAATATGAAAAGGAAATATGTAACAAAAATGTATTGAGGTGAAGAACAAATCCCAACTTAATGAACATGTACTAAGCACCAAAAGTCACAACTGTTGATAGGAAGCAAAGCTTAAGTTAGCGAAAGTATGTACAAAAGGTACTAGGAAAGTTTTGCAATACAGCTCTACACTTAATACACCTCTCCATCCCCCGAAACCAATCTTTAAACAAGTTCTGTCAAGTTTTACTAGGGAGTAAAGCACACTCGTTGTCCCAAGCCCGCAGAAGGTCCTCATCACTGGAAAACCGCCTCCCTTTTAGCTTTATTTTCACATGCGGGAACAGTGAAAAGCCACAGGGAGCAAGATCTGGACTGTGGGTTTCCGAATTTAAATATGATAGTATAAATAGAAAGGATGAACACGCAATGGATGTTCAGAAACGCCTACTACCTCGGATATGATTGGAAAAGTCTATCGCATCGTTTTGAATGATTGTCGAGTAAAAGTGTGCGTAATGACTAAAATTTATGAATTGATATTTGAATTGGTGTTTTTATTTATTTTATTATTACCCTTTTACAAAATTGAAGAAATGATTAGATGCAAAGAGATTTTCGTCCAATTTCGATTATCGAGGATTAGGATTTATTGACCTACATTGAAGGTATTACTAATTTGGACTATCGTTGGAAAAAGTGTTTTGTGCGAGTCAGAGACTAGATTACAAAATAGAATGTTTTTTGGTCAAACAACCTGCCTTTCTTTCTTAGGCCACGTCCTTGTATTTCGTTCAGAGGTTTCATGTGAAATAAATAATGTCTTAGAGAGGTCAGGAGGGGTAGAAATGAAAAAATGAAGGGCGCCTTAGAAGGAGATGGACGTAAACTGTAAACGAAGAATTTAATGTGCAAAAAAATTAGTAACAGATTGAAATAAGTGGAAAACATGCTGTGCAAGCCTTTTGTCAGTCACTAATTGAACATTTAGCGCTGTTTTACATACGTGTAAATGTATATTATAGTCTAATAATAAACAATTAATTGATTTACGAAGATTTTTTTTAATGATGGTTCTATTTTACATACATTCATAATAATACAAGAAAGAAACGTGAATGAAAATTGTGTTACTTCTGTAACCCCTTGCAGGAGATCCTAGTAACATTGTTACATAAGAGCGAGAATAGACAACAAAGAAGCTGCATGATAGATATCATATCACAAGGAATTGAATAGATAACATATTGACAAACAACTATTGAATTCATGACTTTTCTAAACAGGTATACACAATGAACTTCTAAACAAAAACAGTAAACCACTTTCTAAAGGAGTTCCAAACTATTGTTACTAACAAGCGTATATAATTCTGTTGAGTATATAATTAGTCCAGTACTATGAAGAAGGTTGTTGCCCACATATGATTTATAGAAATCATTTTCTTTCCCAACAGACAAAAGTGGCCGAACACCTACATATAATTTTTCCAACATCGGTTCAAACTTACTTCATGTTATCTCCATGTCGTATAATCATTTTTGAAATTAACTAAATGGACAGAACAATTATGTTTCCAGTTGACTAGAAATTAGTCGAATGAGAAAACAACTTTAAAACATTAAAAGAAAATGTAAAATGAAAGTATTTATTCAAACGAAACGATAAAACATGAATGTGATTAAGTTAAATTCATTTTAAAAAGTTAATATTGAAGTAAGTCTATATTGTTTTATTAATTTTATACCAGAGTGTAGATAAAGTTTCTGAGCAGATTATCTCAAAATCAATACGGTTATAATCAATTAAGTGGTAAGTCCTGTTCGATGAAAATTTTAGTCAAATAATTAAATTCTAAAATTAATTATTTTATGTTTTCATAATACATAGTAGACATATTTTATATGTGGAGGAAGTAGATTATATCATAAAACTAATGATATCAAAGATAAAAATGGAACTTAATATAACGTGACACTATAAAACATCCAACGGGAAGACGTAGGTAATAAAATTAAAACTAAAACCCTTCCAGTATAATATTCTGTATTATAAAAGACGAGACCGCAATGCCATCTATATAATGGTCCTGGCAAAGCATTAGTTGCTGCTTAAAAAGACGACGTTATATTTTTATACATCTATTAAACAAACTATAAAACCATGCTATGGTTACTGTAGTTGAAGGTATATTGACATACGTAAAAGACAGGCTTTTATCAAATATCATTTCTTTAAGAACATTTTATTTATAGTTACTCCTTAATTAAATTTTTATTAATTCAAAAGCTTCGATACTTCTCTCTCTACTAATAATTATCTCTTTCTTTGTTAATAGATACTGATAATCAACGAGTTATAATCCATGTACGAGATGTCAACGACGAACCACCATACTTCATAAACAGACCACTTCCAATGCAAGCAGTTGTCCAACTGAACGCTCCCCCGAATACGCCGGTGTTCACGTTACAAGCGAGAGATCCCGACACAGATCACAATATACACTACTTCATCGTTAGGGACAGAACCGGCGGAAGATTCGAGGTAGACGAAAGAAGTGGTGTAGTTAGGACAAGAGGAACTGATTTGTTCCAATTGGACATGGAGTATGTGTTGTACGTTAAGGCGGAAGATCAAAATGGTAGGGTGGATGAACGAAGGTTTCAGTCAACTCCGGAAGAGAGATTATCTATCGTTGGCGGCAAAAGGGCTCCACAATTCTACATGCCCAGTTATGAAGCAGAGATACCTGAAAATCAAAAGAAGGATTCAGAGTTAGTATTTTACTTTAATTTTAATATAACCTTTTATTTTACATCTTTTTTTAACGACCTAATGAATAAATTGATGTAATGTTTCTTGAAACTTTTCGGCATTCATATGGTTCTTAAACATTCTATTATTAATTTTTTTAGGTATTTACATTTGTGTTAAAAATTTTGCGGTTAAAATTGAAAATATAAAGTATAATTAGCAAACCAACCAATATTAAAGCTATACATGTATGTAAAAAATTTTGAGATGAATGTATCAAATACGCTGAGTGTTCTTAATTCACTATGACATTTTTCGAAGATCGAACATTTAACTAACTCTTTTATATGAAACGTTATGTTTTACTTTTATATCGTATGATGTTCGCTGAAGTTAAATGACATTAAATATCTAAGTAAAAGAAGTCGTTTGCATGTTTCAGCAAACGTCCCAGGAAGTAATAATTTTTTTAACTAAAGCATTAACTAGTCTTAAGTAAGCTCTTTCTATTTGGTATTTTTTCATTACGTTTCACGTATGGTTAGCGTCGAGTAATTAATTATTAATTCAATTAATTTTCATAAATTTTATAAATTAATAAATAAGAAAAAATTGCTTCAAGATTCTTAGGTTCTTCTTTTTATCCAGTAGTTTTTTAGCTGTCTTGTGTCACTCTCTACCATAGTTTTCTCTCTTATATACTTCCTTTGTCTTTATATTGTATGTTTCATGAGAATATTCGGTGTGTATTCTTCTAATATTCTTTTAGTATATCCTATTTAACGTAATCTTTGAGCTTTTGCAATGTCAACTATAGTTTTACACAATTGTTTTAACTCCTGATTCGTTTTCTGAATATATTCCTTTCCACTTTTCATTCTGTCAAATATATTTCTCCTTTTTCATACTTCCAACTGAGGTGTCTGTGCTTCATCGAGGGGCTATATTTAATGTGTTAATCGATCTTATTTCTACATTGTGAGTTCTTACTTTCGTTCTTCTGGCAATTCTTTTACTTTTGAAAACCTTTTGAAGTGTTATCGCACATCAACGCCCCATCATTAATCGTATTTCGATTTCCCCTTTATAGTTGGTGTTGTAAATTTAGTTCCCAAGCATGTAACGTGTGCAATTGCATCGTGTTTGTAGAGGTTTCCTTTATCCGTTTTTACAATAAATGTGTCTTTTTTCTTTGAATTCTTCATCAGCCCATACCTTTATTAGATATATATTTGGTTTTGTCTTCATGAGAATATAGTGATCAACTTTTTCTTCTTTTTCTAGTCTGTTACTCATTTTAACTCCTTCTTACGCCTGGCCAAACCACTAGATCGTTTGAAAATGTAAGGTGTTTGTTTTCTTTGATAAATAATTACTGTTCTTTTGAGTTTAGCTTCTATAGGATATTTTCTATCGATAGTTTGACAAATGCTTGTGTGATTCTGCTCTATCAATATCATATTTGTTAATTTTCTGGTTACTTGTTTCATTCGATATTTATAGTTGATCTAGGGTGTTTACCATTATTTGTGCTTTTTTTCTTTCTGCTTTATTTCAAATGTTTTACATATGTATTACTATTATATTTTACACGCTATTTTACATATGCTGTACATGAGTTATATTCATTTATTTCATATTCTATATGCTGCCTTGCCTGCTCTTCCGGGGTTTTAATTTTCTTTGCGCATTTTCCACAATTTTATTAAATCAGCGGCCAAAATTATACCTTGTGTTTAATTTATCGTTAAAAATCATTAGTATTATCGTTGCTAACCGTCAAATATACCATATATATTATGTTAAAGAACACAAATAAAATTGTAAAATTTACATACTCTAGGAAGGACTCGTATGGATTAATGCTCCATTGCACGATATGGCTATAAATAAAATCCTTCCGCCCGACGCTAAATGATCCATCTTTAATAATGATGGTCTCTTACTTTCTTCTTCCTTAATGTCGACTGGTGAAATTTAGGATCTAGTTAGAGATTACTATTCTTTGTCATCTTTTAAATCATCTCTAGGAACTTCTGGATGGTAATATTCGTTTATGCAAAATTTATTAAGAATCATTGCGTTACACACTTTGTAGTTCTACAAAATTACCTACTAATAAGTGAACAATGGAAAAAAATATACTCAAATATGGATAGGTATGATCTGTTACATATAAGATCATTTTACATTAGGCTCTATGAAATTATACAAATAATAATTTCACAACCTTAACTAGAAGTAAATTAATTTTTAGCATTTTCGAGATATAAATTATACTTAATGTGCCTACCATGCAGTACTAGTAACGTATACGAAACGAAGTTTGTTAAATACCGGCTGTATATGGTTGTCGAAGGGATATAGAAATTTTGTTCAAAAGAAAATTACGTGGTTGCCAAAATTCTCAGAAAATATATTAGGGAATTCTTTAGCCATTGGAATGTTACTCCATCTTATTGACATCATTGGTTAGAGGTTGTGAGGTTTCTGGCGCGGCAAAAAATTCTGAGATTTACAAGGAATATTGATGGAATCTCTTTTCTGCATCTCCGCTGATTCAAAGAAAACAGTATTTCTGTTTCCCTCGTCAAAACGTAGACCGATTATGCCGTTAATGGATACACTGAACACTAAATTATTACATGCTTACGAGAGTTGTCCCAGAAGTACCCGTCCCAACAAAGAAAACACAAAAATTTTGGAAAGAAGTATATTTATTTTTCAACATAATCTTCTTTCAGCTCTATACATTTTTCCCAGCGAAGTTCAATAAATTCGATATCCTTTTTATAGTAAGAACTGTCTTACTCCTCAAAATAGCCATTAACTGCCGACATCACTTCTTCATCGTTAGAAAATCTTCGACCACTGCGCAATTTTTTCAAGTTTGTGAACAGGAAATAATCTGAGGGGTCTAAATCTGGCCAATAGGGAACATGAGGTCGCAATTCAAACTTTAATTCATTACTTTTGACCATTACAATAACGGATTTTTGAGTCTGTGCATTGTCTTGATGAAACAACACTCTCTTCCTAACCAACTACGGTCGTCCTTGCTTGATTTCTTCGCTCAAACGTTGCAATAAGTTCACATAATACTCGCCGTTGATAGTTTTTCCTTTTTCAAGATAGTCGATGAATATTATTCCACGCGCATCCCAAAAAAACCGATACCATGACCTTGCCTGCAGATGAAACGGTCTTCGCCTTCTTTGGAGCCGATTCTCCCTTTTCAGACCATTGATTTGATTAGTCTCTTTTCTCGGGTGTGAAGTGATGGATCTACGTTTCACCCATGGCTATGAAACAGCACAAAAAATCTGCTTCGGTATTGTGAAACTTCGCTTAACACTCAATTGAAACATCTTCACGACACTGTTTTTGCTCGAGTGTTAGCAAATGCGGCACCCATCTTGGACACAGCTTTCTCATGTCCAAATTTTCAGATAATATGCGATGTACCGCACATATTGAAATGTCTACTATGTCTGCTAGCTTGCGCACCTTCAGTCGATCATCCAGTACCGCTTTGTGCTACCCATTATTTCACTATTGTAGACAAAGGAACGGACTCACCCAGAGTAGAATCCAGTTCAGTTTTTATATCGGTTGGGCTGAGACCTTTCAAATAAAAGTATTGTATCACGTAACGATGACCAATTTTCTCCATTTTTACAAATTCACTGAAAACGGTCACTATAGATGGCTGCCAAACTAATACTAAACAACTTCAAACTTGAAACATATTCTTTATAGATTGTGAACTTTCTAATACAGTGATATTTTTTAAACAAGTACCGCCATCTCTAGGTCAGGCCGGGTAATTATGGGACCGCCCTCGCACTATGAAGTGGCTTACCTTCAATTATGTTGTTATCATTAACACAAAACTATTATACCCCAGTGATTCCAGCTTAATTGCTTAAAAATTGAAGATGGTATCCTTTTTAGATATTCAAAAAATAAAAATAGGTTGTTTCTAAATAGGAAAAGGCATTAATTTTTTCAGTTATATTATATTCGTATTTTTGCATACACATAAAAGTGTTAATAAATATTCTGCAAATTTTATGCGTTTATTTTGAAGTCTGACGTATTTATAGTGATTGCAATATAATTTTAACTATAAAATAATTCAAGTTCATATATTTTTATATGCATCGACAAAACGAGAATGTATTCTCGGAATGCAGTATTAAAGTTAATTTGTCTTTTTAATGCGTTCTTTTTTCATTGCCCATAAAGCAACCAGCATTATATATTTTACGTAATTAATTATACCATTAGGAACACATTTTCTACTTATGTATACTACCCATAGCATTTATACGCGTGTTTTTCCAGTTTATTACGCTCCATAAAATATAATCGGTTAATTTTCTACGAACACAAATAAATATTACAGTCCCATAACACACAATTTTTGCATTGCTTTTGCTACCCTTAAACGTGCGATTGTACAATTGCAATTGGTTGGTAAAACAAGCGATTTCAAAAACGACATTCGGACGAAAAAGCGTACACAGTAATAACTAGTATGCACAACATTAACTTTAATACTGCTGAGATGATTTTATGTCGTTTCTTCAATCGTGGTATTGATTTCAAAGTTTTCTTTATATTGAAAATTGAAAAATATGAAAGTAATGTTGAAAATTATTCGGTCAATAAATGAAGAAGTACTGATCTTGGAAGTATTTCTGTATCTCTGCTATGGATTACTTATTATAGATTACTGTAATATCAACCACGATTTTCGAAACGACCGATAATTACCACCACTAGAAAGCAATATGGTCTTATAAGCTACTACATTGATTGCATTCAACTCTAAATTTGGTGTATTAAGGCCATAAAATGGAGACTCTTTTCTACTAGAACTAACTTTGTAACGGACATAGTTTTCAATTTATTGTAGCTTAGAGCTTTATTGACTTTCGATCATACGTATTTCTCAGTTTACAGTTTATATAGATTAATATTATGTTATTGTTGCTTTTTTACTTACGTATTTATATTGTTCTTTTGAAACGTTGTTATCTATTCAATCCCATAATTCTTTTTTCTGCGACATATTTTTATATTGTATTAAGCTTTCCGCGTTGTTTTATTTAACGGAAAATAATTGTTTTTTTTCTTGTACTCGTTACCTTATATTACTGACCCATTATCGATTTTTCTGTCGATGCATCCCGAGTTGACTGAAATTTGAAGGACAGGATGGCGCTTGTTTGTTATTGTCGCCCACCCGAAATTCTGTCGTCGTCGATTGTACCACTCACGCCCCAAATTAGCTGAGCTAGAGACAAAACCTCCTTCTTCATTTTTCATAAAATATAAGTTTCAGGAAAGAGTATCGCCGAAGGCTTCTGTGCAAAAGTGCTATTTACGCCTTAAAAATAGAGAATAAAGTGGTTGAAAGCATAGTAAAAGGAAAAGAAGAGCTTGGGTTTAAATAATAGGAGGAAATAGTGGAAGATATACGAAGTGCAGATGTTAACTGGTGAGAGAAAATAAAATATAGGGAAGTATAGAGCTAAATAAGTGTGATAAGGGTTGAAAGGGGAGGTAGATTCACTTCGAGCTCCTAGGAAATGGCGAAGTTAGACTATGGGATATTTCGAGCTAAGATATTTGGTTGGCAACTAAGTACTTTCGGTTTTTACTGATAGAGAGCGTTGCTTTATTTTTTGTATAACGTATGTTAGTGCTGTACTTTACCGTTTGTCGCGTGATACTAGTCACATTAACGTAACTTCAGAAGCAGGTAGTGCGTGATTTTTATTAAAGCTATTAGTTGTGGGTTAATTTTAAATGGAGGGCAGAAACGAACATTTTCGACATATTTTACTATTTTATTTCCGTAAAGGAAAGAAAGATGCTGCGGCTCACAAAAAGATATGTGAAGTTTATGATGCTAATTGCTTAACAGAGCGCACGTGTCAGAATTGGTATAAAAAATTCCGTTCTGGAGATTTTCCCCTCAAAGATGAGCAACGTTCTGGTCGGCCTACTGAAGTTGATAATGACCAAGTCAAAGTCATAATTGAAGAGGATCGTCATATAACTGTTTGAGAGGTTGCGGAGAAGCTACATGTATCTCACACAACAATTGAAAAACATTTAAAATGTCTTGGGCTAGTTAAGAAGCTTGATATTTGGGTACCTCACGAATTGAAAGAAATTCATTTAATGCGATATGCACCTTAGACGAAATGAAACCGACCCTTTCTTAAAAAGAATCATCACTGGTGATGAAAAATGGGTCCTGTACAGTAACATAGTTCGAAAACGATCATGGAGCAAACACGATAAACCAGCTCAAACCACATCGAAAGCTGAATTGCATCCAAAAAAGATCATGCTGTCAGTTTGGTGGGATTACAAAGGTGTCGTGTTTTTTGAGCTACTTCCAAGGAACCAAACGATCAATTCTGATGTTTACTATCAACAGTTAATAAAACTGGATGAAGCAATCAAAGAAAAACGGCCAGAATTGTCAAATCGGAAAGGTGTAGTTTTCCACCAAGATAATGCAAGGCCTCACACATCTTTGGCAACTCGTGGGAAACTATTGGAGCTTGGCTGGGAAATGGCCACATCCCCCATACAGCCCTGATCTAGCACCATCTGATTACCATTTATTTCGGAGTTTGCAGAATTCTTTGAATGGTAAAACTTTCACAAATGACGATAACCTTCACTCGCACCTGGTTCACTTTTTTGCTGATAAGGACCAGAAATTTTATGAGCGCGGATTCATGCAGCTGAAAGAAAGATGGCAAAAGGTCATTGAGTAAAATGGAAAATATATAATTGATTAAAAACTGTTCTTTGTTTAAAAAAAAGTGTTTTATTTTATACTACAAAACCGAAAGTACTTAGTTGCCAACCCAATATTTTCATATATTAATATGCTTTGTTCGAAAATAGAAAGAATGTTTTGATAATTGATATAAATAGTTTGGAGGTATGGAAACGAACCAAAACTAAAGAAATAAATGGATATTACAAGAAAGAGGAGTTACGCTACCTAATAAATAAAACTGAGAAGCTGAAGCAGGGGAGACCAGTAATATTTATAATTTGTTATCAATAATAAAACAAACTAAATTATACTAAAAGAAAATAAAAGTTCTTAATAAAAGTTCATTATTTGCAATAATGATATCATTTCAAATTAGCAAAGTGAAAGATTCTAATTAAATCCGTTATGGCATAATAAACTATGTTTCCAAATCAAGTTAAATAAATTGGTAGATAAAAGTATATACTGAATTGTAAACATAAACTTTTGGATTTATTTTTTATAGTATATACATACATATTGGCGCATGAACTGCTAAAAAAGGACTTTTATTACATAATATTCTCTCAAAAAAAGAAACATTAATTACCTTTATCATTTCGCGTGACAATACCTAAAAGTATAAAATATTTTATTGCCTGCACTTACGTCAGTTAATGACATGAAACTGAAGTGGTGGTAAAACAACTTTACATAGAAATATGCAATCCGCATAAATTGGGTCAAATGTAATAACACAAGTAATAAACTTTATTGCTAGGTTGATCTGGCTGTGTTAAAGTTTCGGCTCCTAAAAGGAAAATTTGATTATTTAATTATTTTCAGTTAAAGGCGAGATATTCAAGTGCATATAATCTGTGTTACAAGCTGCAAGACACGAAGAACGTCTTATGAGTTTGCATGGCGTTTATAGTACGAAATGTACACAGTTTCGACTATAATTTAACATGATTTAATAGATGAAGGACGAATGTTGTTAATAAGGATAAATTTGGTATTAAATCTAAATAATACATTCTTTAAATTCTAGTTCAAGTAACAGTTCACTTACGGATCAATTTATTGAGACAAACGTAGTTTCAAATAAAAAAGTGTCATGTTAGATGTTTGTCTTTTCTTACAAGTCTTCCAATTAGACGATTAAAACATTTTGTCGTCTTTTTTGGATTTCCTTTGTGAAATTATATTGCCGTTTTGTTAAAATCGAAAGCTCTTAAAATTCAAAACGTTTGATTTTAGTAAATAAAGGAGTGGATTGTCATTAGCGGTGAAGACTATACCAACGTCTTTTTTTTAGAAATCTTTGTTCGGGTTCTGTGATGATATTATCTTGTTACTTTTGGGGAGTCTGTTTTTAAATACAAAAAAAAATTATGGACAATGAGGCAAGTAAAATGAATTCACAGCGAACCCTTTTTGCCAATGGTTGTTGATGTCAATGGTACTTTGTTCTATTTTTGCTTTTCATAAAAGGCATATTTCTGTTAAATAATAACTTGCCTATGATTCTATCATTAGAATCAAAGAGACCGTGATAAAATTTATGCGTATACTCCAGAAAAGTTTGAATTCAATCTATTACTTTGATATTTTACTTTATTGAAAAATGAGTGATGAAATATTGTAGGGACAAAGTTGTTATGCCTTGATTTTAAAGATGTCGATAAGCAATCATCAGATCATTCACTTCTACTAGACTACGTTCAACAGATTGTTGATCTGATGTTCTGAAACAAAGTTTCCATATGCCATTGACTTAATTGAATTCTCATTCAGGTGCTATTATTTTTAAAAGTTACAGAAAAATAAATATTTTTATGTAAACGCATTAATAATCAACTTTGGACTTAATAATTACTTATAGCCAATTGCTCTTGTTAATTCTTACTTTCAACATGCTTGTAGTCCATGGAATCTTCATTAATAGATGGTAAACGATGAAAGGAATTTGTATTTAGAAAATCTTCGCTTGTCGCAATTGTTCATCTTCGCTCATAATTATTATTCAGTTGTTGAATTTCTTTTTGCCAACTATTTTTTTCATTCTTTACTTGCGTTTCTCTCTTTTTCATAGTACCTTTAGTTGACTATAATCTCAATTATATAGTTTTCTCATATCTTAATATAAACTTCTTTATATAATCTGCTTCTGGGCTTTCGGGCTGGAACCGCTTCAGTTGTATATCTGCCGACGTTTCGTACCCATTTGTATGGGACATCTTCAGGGCTGAACTACTGCACTGAAACTGCGTACCAGATTCTTTATATAATTTTCTCATATTTCTAAGACTAATTAGAAGAATTTGTTTTGTGACAATTTTCTTTAATATTTAACATTTCTATAAATGTGAATTACCTAACTAATATACACACATATATCTATTTGAACAGAGTTTGCATCCTACTTTTTCATTTTGATAACCAATCATTCTTATCTATCGGTAAACGGTACCTTTCTTTCTGTTGTTTCTCATTTAACTGATTATTCTTACCTGATTTATTTCTGCATAGATTTTTTTCTGAAGATGAACTTAAGAGCTATAAATATTTTTATCAAAATAAAATATTCTTCAGTTCAGCTTTTTTTTCATTATTTCGTTTATTTTTTATTTATCCATCACAATTGGTTTAGTGTCTCTTGTGTTCTTGATAGCTCTCCGTTGCGTATCTTAAGATGCATTCCACCATCGTTATATTTATTTTTTATACACTTTGATCATATTCTTGTGCAATATATGTATCCTTAAAGATATGATTTGTTTAGGATTTTAAATATTCATGGATATCATTTACAAATGAAATTCTTTTTTGGATTGTATTGCTTTTATAATAATTTAGATTTTTTAACATTCCGAGTGTAATAATCTGGTCCCAACTTAGGTATATAATTATTTATATTTACTTAATAATTGTCAGAATTTTTCATTAGAATATGCTTTATGGAGAATATGTAACAGTCCAATTGCAAAAGACCATATTACGTGGAATAATCGCAACAATCTAAAAGTATACAATCCGATTGGATATATACTAAATGTTTTCAATTATATATAAATATATAATTAATAAATATTAACATTTCCTGCCGTTCCATCGATATCTCTAATTACATCAAATTAATTAAAAATTTTAGGATTGGACCACATATAATTGTAAACATCAAAACCTAAATGCACGTTAAAACAATTAGTTCTTCTCCATAATGAATTTACGGCATAACAAGAGATTCGGTGGCTTAATTTGTTAAAGCAACCATCCAGAAGACGGTAGATACAGGTTCGAGCCCTGGCCTAATGCAGAGAATTTTTAATTAATTTTAATATTAAATAGCAGCGATAAAATAGCAGGAAATATTGATTTTCATTTCCATATTATACTAAATACTAAATTGTATATTCCTCTACTAATCTAGTATTGCTGTAAATATGGTAATTTGACATGATTCTGCTTATTTTTGAATTGCCGAAGCTCTACGATAATTTGGCGAAATTCTTATTGAAAAGCCGTGCTTAAATTTGGAATTTTAATTTTATCATTTTTGTAATCAAGAAGTGTTGATGATATGAATCGTCCTAAAATTTTAAATTCACTGACTTCCAGATGTAATCTTTGTGTAGATTATAAACAATTAGGTATCTAATAATTCATTCTTTTATTCATTTCAGCATCATATCAGTAAAAGCAAAATCTTTCGCCGATAGAGAAATTCGCTACACCTTAAAAGCTCAAGGTCAGGGGGCTGGAACATTCAACATAGGTCCAACATCAGGTATTGTCAAATTGGCAAAGGAGCTGGACTTTGAAGATCTTAGGCAACCGCACGTATATTCTCTGGTAGTAACTGCCACTGAGGATTCGGGAGGTTTCTCCACATCAGTTGAAGTAAATATAAACTTTTGAATTTTAATTTGTGTATTATATTTTGTTTCTAATGAATGAAATTTTGCTAGATCAATCTTTCGTTTTCGAGGGAATAACTAATTCTATTATTGCACTTCCAGCTAACTATCAGAGTAACAGATGTCAACGACAATGCCCCCAAGTTCGAGTTACCTGATTATCAAGCCCATAACGTCGATGAAGATATTCCACCCGGCACAAGCATTTTGAAAGTGAAAGCCATGGACGCGGATAGTGGCGCCAATGCAGAAATAGAATATTTAGTCTCAGACGATCACTTCAGTGTGGACCCCAGCGGTATAATTTCCAATAACAAGCAACTCGATGCTGATAACAACAATGCTTATTACGAGTTCGTCGTAACGGCAAAAGATAAAGGTGAACCCGCGAAAACTGGCACGGCTACTGTAAGAGTTTATACGAAGAATAAAAATGACGAAGAACCCAAGTTTTCACAACAAGTCTACACTCCAAATGTTGACGAAAATGCAGGACCAAATACTCTAGTAACAACGGTTGTAGCCTCGGACAAAGACGGAGACAATGTTAGATTCGGATTTGTTGGCGGTGGTACAAGTTCTGGCCAGTTCGTCATCGAAGAAATCACTGGCGTAATTCGCTTGAGAAGCAGAGATATTGCTTTGGAGAAAGACAAATACGAACTTAATGTTACTGCCATGGACGATGGAGCCTGTTGTGTCAACGGAGATTCCACCATTCATACCTCAACAGCTGTCGTCGTCGTCTTTATTACCGACGTCAATGATAACAAACCGGTTTTCGAAGATTGCAGCAAATATTATCCGAAAGTAGAGGAAGGTGCGCCTAATGGGTCTCCGGTTATCAAAGTCCACGCTAAAGACGAGGATAAAGGTGTTAATGGTCAAGTTAAGTATTCAATTGTCCAACAGCCGAATCAAAAAGGGACCAAATTCACTGTCGATGAAGAAACCGGTGAAGTTTCAACCAATAAAGTATTCGACAGGGAAGGTGATGATGGAAAATTTGTGTCTGTTACTGTAAAAGCAACTGATCAAGGAGAACCTTCTCTGGAAGGAGTGTGTTCATTTACTGTTGAAATAACTGATGTAAATGATAATCCACCGTTGTTTGATCGACAGGTAAGTTTAAAATTAGTATTGAAAATAACTAAATAACTTGTAAGTAATTCAAGCAAGTATTTCATGAGATTTTTCTAAATTATTATTAGGCATATTATTTTTCTTTACCTTTCTTTTAAGTGTATTTTCATTTGCAAAGAATTTTTAGTATCCTAATTAAATTACTAAAATAAATATATTCCTTTCAAAGTAAATACTTATTTTAAAATCAAAGATTTCATTTTAATTTCGTTGTTAGTCTATTGGTCTAATGGTATAAAAATGTAGCTCCTATTCTTGCTTTTGAGTTTCATATTTCGAAATATTAAATCTGAGGTTTTGTTTCTTCAACTTCATACTTTTGAGGAATTATTAATTTATCTAAATGTGTTCAGAACTTTCAATGTAAGTTGGTCGATTCTAAAGAGTGCCCCAAAATTTTCGCAAGATTTGAATTAAATAGAAAACACAGTTTTTGGTCTTTTGATTGTTATTTTTTGATTAAATCATAAAGTACATAGGATAGGGTTATTTAAGGAATAATACATCGGACAAATGGCCTCCACGGCTTTGCATGCACATACGCACTCGTTTGTCGAAATTTTCCATGACCATTATGCATAAATGTGACTGAATGTCGTTCATGCAGCGTTGAATTTCCTCCTTTAATGCACGGGTGGTTGTAGGCTTGTTCACATAGACCTGTGATTTCAAATAACCCATTAAAAGAAATCTAATGGTGTTAAATCACACGATCTAGGGGCCAATTCTGATCACCGAAACGAGAGAGTACACGACTAGGAATGTCTCATGCAGTAATTGAATTGTTTTACGGGATGTATGGCATGTGGCACCGTCTTGTTGACCACATATTGGCCACATCAATATCATTCAATTTCAGCAGAAAGAACTGTATTATCATGTCGCGATATCGAGCACCAGTAACTGCTTGACTAGCCTCATTTTCAAAAAAGTATGGTCCAATTATGTTTCTACCCCAAAATCCACACCAAACAGTGACACGTTGTGGATGCATTTGTTTTTCGACAATCACATGTGGGTTCTCAGGACCCCAAAAGCGACAATTTTGGCGATTAATAAAGTCATCAAGGCGAAAATGTGCTTCATCGCTTAAGATGATTTTGCTCGAAAAATCAGCATCCATTTGTTGATGTTCGATAATCCATTTAACGAACTGTCTTCGCTGTGCATGGTCATTAGGCTTCAGTTATTGTGTTAATTGAATTTTGTAAGCATAGACACTCTCACGCACTGCTTCGATATTGACGTTAATTTTGGGACACCTATTATTTATCTGTTGGTAATGTTCATATTTTCATGTTAATATATGTGACCAAAAACGAATCATTTAGCAAAAGTATATATTGTTAAATCAATTTTATCCAAATGTCATATAATACATAATTAAATTATCATAGAAAAACTCGTACCTTTATAAAGAGAACTTTATTCTACTGATCGTCCGGGCATGTTTCTAAAAGACGAAATTTCTGCTTTCAATAAATTGAAAATTGTAAAGATAAACGATTTAGACGATCTTAGAAAGGCATCATTGCAGCTGTAAGAAGTATCTAGGAAATAATATATTGATTCAGACCAAGCCTTACAGGTCGTATATAAATTAGTACTAGAACTGTACGCAACAGCATTCTTCGTTCAGTTCTGGACCGAAAATCATAATACTAATATGTTATATAGTGCTTTGTACGTTTTTAGGAACCACTTGAAAGATACATACATACATATATTTGGTGATACTGTGCTCATATGCTACTGCAATAGCAATAATTTGACAGCAATTTTTTACATTAAATTTACATTAGAAAACAACCTTATTGCTTTACAATGTTACCAAATGTGTTTCGTGTTAATATAAACTTTGAAATCGAAAAGGAAATGTTTACGAGAAAATAGTATTAAAATCCTTCTTTATTCTAAAAGGCAGCTGTCTCTGCAACAGATGTTGAATGCTTATTTATCGACCAAAAGTAAGAACTTTGAGAACCTCGTAAAAACGTATGGAGCATAGTACAATATTTTGATATCGACGTTTTTAATATAGAATCTCCCAAGGCGTAACGCCGTGTATAGCTGCTGCGCCAATTTATACGTACCCGATATGTACAGATTTCGTTGCTAATAATTGAAGAAAGAGGATTTAGAATGACACCAATAAATATTCAGCAAACACTTTAATTTCCTTACTTCGTTAGCTAGAAGAATCATGGAATTTATTATTAGAGGCTGTATAATTTAAGTATGCACAAGCTTCAATAATCATTCTTTTTTGCTATACAAGGATAGTTTGACAAGTAGTGAAAAAGGAAAACGAATTTTTTAAATACAAAATATTTTTTTATTTTTCAATATATTCTCCTAAAAGAGCAATACATTTATTCCAACGGTGCTCCAATGCCCTTATGGCATCTCTAAAATGCGATTCCGGAAGGCTTGCAAAATACTCATTTACGAAGATGATAAGCTCGTCGTTAGACGAAAATTTCTATCCACCTAGTGCCGTTTTCATTTTTGGGAAAAGGTGGAAGTCGGAAGGGGCTAGATCCAGCGAATAAGGCGCATGCGGTACTAATTGGAAATGCAACTCGTGGATTTTGGACATCGCAACTGTGCTGGTATGCGAGGAAGCGTTGTCTTGGTGAAATAGAATATTTTTCTTTGCCATTCCTGGCCGTTTAGCACGAATCTCAACATTTAATTTTTGTAGAAGTTCTGCATAATATTGTCCGTTTATTGTGGCACCTTTCTGAAGGTAATCAATGAGCAAAATGCCCTTTGAATCCCAAAAAATTGATGCCATCACCTTGTTTGCCGATAAAGTGGTTTTCGCTTTCTTTGGAGGTGCAGAACCACATTCTAATCATTGTTTCGACTGTAACAAATCGTCTACAAAAATCAACGGGATTCTGCTTATAAAGGTCCAAACACTCATTGGAAATGCGCAAACGAGTGAACTTTTGATCAGTCGTAAGCAATCGCGGCACCCACGCGTTCTGTTAAAATGTTTACCATGTCTGCTATCTTTCGTAATAATATTATG
The DNA here is from genome assembly GCA_031893035.1 of Dermolepida albohirtum. Classification (NCBI taxonomy): domain Eukaryota; kingdom Metazoa; phylum Arthropoda; class Insecta; order Coleoptera; family Scarabaeidae; genus Dermolepida; species Dermolepida albohirtum. The sequence goes on along the minus strand of JAVIWB010004724.1, from coordinate 228,679 downwards.
GATTTTTATAATCATTTCCTTAGAAGTCACGATTTTGGGTGGTCCAGAGCGCGCTTCATCAACACAGCTTGTTCTACCACGTTCAAGTTCATTTACCCATCTACTTATTGTGGCGAATGATGGAGAAAATTCACCTAATGTTTCCCGTAACTCATCTTTTATTTCGGTAGCTTTCATATTCTTAATTACGAGGTATTTAATTACCACACGAAACTCTGTTTTTTCCATTTTAACAAAACGACGTGTTGCTTCTTTTTCCCGACCGATTTATCTAAATATCGGAATGTAAACATATAAATAAGCAACCTAAATTACAGTGCATTTGTTTTACCAATTATAGCGCCACCTATGTGTCATTTTCACTACTTGTCAAACTATCCTCGTATTGTATCTTGTTTTGGTAGTGGTTCAACGAAAATTTGTCATATTAATTCTGAGCAAAATATTGACCACTACAATTTATCTTCTTGAAGGTAAATTTTAATGGAGACAGTAGTCGATTAAATTAATCAATAAATATTAATAAATGTTTTCCTTAATTTTCGTATTCTGTATAACAGTGTCAAAAGCCAAATACACACTAGTATGTGTTTAGTTTTGGACGGTAAAAGTCTGATACTGATTCGTTTCAGTGCAGGTTTTGCCGTGGATCCAGGTGCGACATTGTGATTAATTATGTGCTGATGATGAAAACTTAGTTGTCGAAATACCTATACAGAATACGGAAAATACTGTGGAAAAGAATTTTATTAACCTTTATTAATTAATTTACTTTCTCGCCTTCATTACATTTTAGGTGTATTTCTTACAGAATTAGCTTAATTGTTCCATGATATGATCGATTTGACAGAAATCCGTGCTTTTTATATATTAAACGTTTTAGAAATATATTGGTTATAGAGGGTGGTCTGAAAAGTTTCCGGCCTAATAAAGATACAAGACATTTTTTCTTAAAATTTATATTTATTTTTCTACATAGTCTCCTTGTAACTCTACAAACTTCTCCCAGCGATGCTCCCGTCTTTTTAACTCGTCCAAATATTACTCGGCGTTTTTCTCTGCAAAATAATTGTTCACGAAGGTGATTGCCTCCTCTTTTGACGAAAATCTCTGTCCTCCGAGCGCAATTTTTAGATGAGGGGACAAAAAGAAGTCGCTTGGGGCTAGAGCTGGTGAGTAAGGCGGATGGTCAAGCAATTCAAACCGTAATTCGTGGATTTTCGCCATGGTGTGAGATGACGCGTTGTCTTGGTGAAACAGGATTTTCTTTTTCTGCAAATGTGGCTATTTTTTCCACAATTTTTGCCTTCAGCTTGACAAGTAATGATGCGCAGTATGCTCCTATAATCAATTCTATTATCGTATGCATTATCGAACGCATATATTATTATTGTATTTATGCTTCGGATATTTTATGTAATTCTTAAATTTTATTTATATATTTTATGGATTTTAAGAAACACTTATGTCAAATATCTCTTAATTTTCTAGAAATATGTGGAAAACGTAAAACAAGACGCTAGCATAGGCACTAATATCCTTCGAGTCTCCGCTTCAGACGAAGACGCAGACAATAACGGAGCAATTGTGTACAGTCTCAATGCCGGTTCTAACATGCAAGATTTAGAATACTTCGAGATACAACCAGAGTCTGGTTGGATAGTTCTGAAGAAACCTTTAGACGTAAGTATTTCTTCAGTAGTCAGATCAAAAATCGCGATTAAGCTAGGCTATGTATGATCGAATGCGAACGTCTTGGGATGAGAAAGTGCTTTCAAAAGATTTCTATTTTAATGCTGTGTGCTTGCGTGCGGGAGAATGTGAGATTTCAGGTGTTTTTCGATATGAGCCCGATGGCCCAGATGGACGGACGATGATAGACGACGAATTTTGACAGAGTCGCATACACGGTACGAGTGGAATAGCTGCTTCTATTTCTTCATTTCGGCGCACCTTTGTTTGAGTTGCTCCGGTCTGTCCGATATCGTGACAGATCGATCAAATGCACCTGATTCTAATCTTTATTGACTAAGTTATTTTATACGGCACACCTTGCATAATGTATACTGATTTTTTGTGCGAAATTATTAGAAAGTGAATTAGAATTATTTGTAAAATGACTGGAGTTCACGACTTTATTAATATAATTTTTTCCAAATATATGTAAATAAAAATAAAAATTTAAATAAAATCGTTAATTGTTTATTATCAACTACATATTAGTATTCCAAATAAAGTATACATACACACATTTCCATTCATTACAGCAAGCTCATGACCTCAGCCGGGTAGTTATTGAATTAGTTAAAAAAACAAGTTTAGCATATTTATACATACACTTAGCCCAATATCATATTATTTTTTGGAGAGAAGTTTAAATAAATTTGGCGTAAGAGTTGCTCACAAAAATATGTATTTAATTGTTTATTACTTACCATAACAGATTAATTAATAAATATAAGTATTTAAATGTGTCAAATAACTTTCTGTTTAAAGAAAATTCATTTGGTTACCTATAAGACATCTTTATGTATATCAGAAATGAGGTTGAACTATCGTCCGGGTAATCAACTTGCATCATGTCAATGACGCGAAGATGTTTCATAAAGATGAATCGTAAACTGCGACGGGTGTAAATAAACTCCTAAATCGTAAAAGAGTATCTAATTGCATACATTATTTATTTTATTTATGGTCGCATCTGTCTAGCATCCCCGGTGAGGCTGTACTGTACTACGAACTAGGAGGTTTGTTCAACACTTGTCAGAAGTACGAGACTTTTAGTCTCCTCTTTAAAATTCGATTATATTTTTCTAAAGTCCAAAGATATGAAGATTTCCATTCGTTTGTTCTAAATAATCAAAAATCTATCTAACCTCATTGTTTTCGATGTACCAGAAGTAATGAAATAAGTAAAATGTAAAAACAGTGAGATGACACCATGTCTAACAAGAGTACAGATTAAGTTGTCGATACGCTATGTGCCTCGTTTACATCCAGAATTTTGAGATTTTATATGGTGTTTTTGGAGTTGTAGTACCTACGAGGGTGGATCCCAACCTTGACCTATTAACAATAAAAAATTTGCAAATATTTTACTTTTATTTTTCTACATAGTTTCCATTAAGATTAACACATTTTTCCCATCGATGTTCTAGCATTTCTAATTCTTCCAGAAGAAAAAATTGTTTAACCTCTGCAACCACTGATTTACCACACATATCACGTTATTATTCGATGGAAAGCCTTGATAATCGCTAGGGGCTAAATCTGGCGAATATGGCAGATGTTCACCGAATTCGGAGCTTGACTTAGCTATTGTAATTGTTGTAATTGACTGGGTGCGTCATCCTAATGCAAGAAAACACCTTTGCAGAACTTCCCTCGATGTTTATCTTTTATTGCGTCGCGTAATTTTGGAATTAAGTTAGCTTAATAAGTATCTCTAATTGTAGTCCCCTTCTGCAGGAAATCTACTAAACTTACGCCTTCAGCATCCCAAAATACGGATAGCATGACCCTCTCTGCTGAGGGTTGCGTTTTGAATTTTCTCGGCGGTGTGAACTTCGATGTATCCACTACCTACTCTGTATGTTGGTCTTTGCATCATACTAATGAATTCAGGATTCATCCATTGTCACAAATCTTGCAAGAAAATTTTCTTGGTCGTGTCTATATCCCGTTAAAAGACGACTACAAATGTCTTTTCGAGTTTCTTTGTGTGCATCTGTTAACATTCGCTGTATCCATCTTGCAGACAATTTCTTTAGCAGCATGATATCGTGGACCTTTTTAACATTTTCTTCGGTAGTGAGGGTTCCAGGCGCTCCACCTGCATGTTCGTCTGTACACGACTGTCTACCACATTTAAACTCACCACAGCACCTTTTAATGTCATATGATACTGCAGATTTACTTAATGTATCCACCAAATCTTGATGAATTTGAGTTGGGGGTCATTTTTTTAAGCGCATGTACCGTTCGGGTTCAGACTTGTAAATTTATAGCCCTAGTCTATAAACAGCGGGTTACAATACGACGTGAAGATAATTCTTTTGATTTATAAATGAGACAGGGACGGACCAAGGGGATCAGTCCCCGTATAAAGTCTTTGAATGATAAAATTAATGACGACTTTCGGTGCCGAGGACTTTAACAAAATTCCCAATAGTAACCGATTCAATCATTATACTCGTCGATGAATTTGAAATCTTAGTCAATGTTACATATAACACTTCTTTCTCCTTATATTCTTTCAAATGTCTTACAAAGATGTAGTGTGAACTAGTTTTTTCGTTTGACAAACGGAAAAGAAATATGAACTTATTCCTTGGAATACAGTGCGAGTAGAAATTGTACAGTAACTCAAGTTAAAAGCCAAAGTTTTTTGTTGCTTTCTAAGACTGATTTTATTTGGTACAAGATTAAAGTTAAACTATGTTACTGCTTCCTTCGATAATATGATTTTAACTGACTTTAATTACTAACTCATGAATAAATATCTTTGTTTTTACTGCCAACTCCATTTTAGTAGGTAAACGAAGCCCATGAGGAATTTAATTAAGAAATGTAGCGCAAAATTGTAGAATTAATTTTTCGGTGCATTTCTTTCGTTTCCGTAATAATGTTTACGAAATTTACATATATGTGTGTCTAGAGCATCATTTAATTGCACTCTACAAGTATTCAAATATTTGGACAAATTTTTGATCTTAAAATCTTTAGGAGAAAATACTACAGATAATAACTTTAAGTATATTGGAAATACTAAATCCTATTCAGTCAACTAAGCTTTTGCTAAACTTATAAGACTCTTTGGAAAACGTGCTACAATAAATTTAGAAAAGGAGAATTTATACGAATCAAGAATTATTATGCATTGTAATTTACATATAGTAATACAAACAGTACAAATCGTTTAATACCTTTAGCCTAATTGAATTAGGTTTAGGAAACTATTAACGGAAAGAACTATTAAACGATTGGTTTTGGTTGCTACCTTCTTGTCATATTACACAATTAGGTTTTCCAAGAATTTACTAAATAATAAAACAAATTTTAGGCAACACTATAATCGAAAACATTTGGGGAATCTTTCTGAAGTAGTAAAGTACTAAAGTCTTACTATTCGTGTTAAAAGATATTTTAGAAACATAATTTAATCATAAACGACCAATTCGAAATACCAATAAAAAGTTACATTATTTTAAAGAACTACTTAGAAGCTTGATGAAGTTTGGTGTTTAATAGATAAAAAAAGAACATTTCCACGAGATTTCTATAACATATTTGGTCAATATTGGCCGAAGTTCTCTTAAAGTTTGCTATAAATCCTTGCTATTTAACGACCAAGACGTAATATTTTCAATACACATTCCATATTATTCCAGATGTATTCTACTGGCTACGTATATGAACTTCCTACTATCCAGTGAAGGTGCAGACCTTTTCCACTTTTTAATTTAATTGTAGCTCTTGTTATATAACAGGACAAATTGGGATTAATTTTTGAAAAATATATCATTCAGTCTGTTTGAAAATAAGATTATTAGTATTTTTAGTATTAGTTAATTGGATGCAATTCTCAACTGATCTTTTGCTATAAAGTGCTGTAATTCAAAATTATTCTTAAAATCGTTCAGACTTATGGAATTTAATGGAGTTTTTTGTGCCAACTTTAACCTGAATATTATTCAGAGTTTCAAAATAAAGATATTTGAGCAATGGTAATGGATTGGGGTACATTGTATAGCATTGTTCTCTATATTTCAATAGCTTCTATTATTAAGGAGTGATTGAAGAATATTGCGTACAGTATATGCTATTGTAACCATCCACCTAAAGAGCTTGCAGCATAGCTATTAATGTCCAATGATGACAATGCTTTCAATCTGTTGACTAAATTTGAGCAAACATTAATGAATTTTTATTAGTTTAGCGTTAATTACTAACTTAAGATAGCTATTTGAAATTAGCTAATATACAAGGAAATAGTTTTTAATCTGCTCATAATACACTGATCAATTTAGTTTTATTTAATCAATAAGGTTGATATAAATTCAACTAGTTTTATTTAGTTTATTCAATTAGCAATTCACTAATTATGATAACTTTTAAGTTTGAACTAACTTTCTTGTTCTTGCTTTTCTCATTTAACTGTCCCTTATTTAACCTTTGTTTTCAACTTACATATTTGTACAGTTATTATCCAAGATAATTGTAAATGTATCTTGCAATATTTATTCCTGTACCACGAGTGCTTTCGAATTTTACTGTTTGTCACATTTAATTGTAATATTGATATTAGTGTATTCTTCTGTCAAGGTTTCCCTTTCTAGTTCGTTAGGATTAAGTGGGTGATTTAAATTAAGCTGTTAGGTGTCTTCCGACCAGTGTGGTGCATGAATGTAGTTAAAGTAGCAGTCTTGAAGAGTGTGTCTCTAGTTGATTTTTATTATGAACTCTTTTCGACGTTTATTGAATTAATTATTACTTCAACAAAGGAACAGGATTTAATTCTCGTTTGTGAGGATTACAATGATTTACATCTATAACTTCAAGCACGTGTTGCTAGCTTTTTTGTGAATTTTTCACCTTATTTAAAGATGGTTCATAAAGAATTGGCGACACATGTTTGGAAGTGTAGATGTCAATCTTTGTTATCCTTGTAAACGAAAAAGAAATTTGTCTTTTTATTATAATAATTGATCCAACAAACGTTGAAGAGGCCTTATAGTAATATCCAATTAGAAATACATTTCAAGACGGCACTTCAACTTAAATCACCCCCTTATTTACAACGAATTAGCCCTTGATAGAAGGACACACAAGCATCAACGTTACAATTTAGAGATTGAAAGTGTAAAATTCGAAACATACGAGGTACGAAAATAAATATTAGGAGGTCCACTTACAATTAACTTGGACAATAACTATACGAATATCTAAACTGAAAGCAAATAAATAATTAAAGAGCAATTAAATCACAAAGGCGACAACAAGAAAGGTAGGTTTAAACTTGTGCTTCGGGCACGTAATAAGTTTACTGAAATATTGTCCTTGCAGTGCTGAAGTCTTGGGACAAATTACAGATTTCTCGGGGTATTCTCTCTATTTCTTAGCAAATAAAAATAAATTAAAATAATATCATTAGTCTCTGCAAAAGTTAAATTCCCTTTGTGTAATTTCAAGATATATGTACATACCAAATACTCTTATTATAGCACTTTTTGTCTAACGTGTCTTACTGCCGCTAACTGAGCTAATTAATTACATTTATTGATATTGTTATTACTTTTGATAGTAAACACTAATCTCACGCCAGTTTTATTTAAACACCAACTTACCGATAACATTGTTTCAAATATTATATATATGCATCAATAGCTTTTTTATGAAAATTCAACTATACAAAACGATTAATACTCAACAAAATTCACTTTTAAATAGTTTCGCACACCTGTTTTGATCTTTTTTGGTAATTAAGAACATCAGTTCGAAGTGCTTCATGAACAAGAAGAGATAAGAGTCACAGAAAAACAATACAGAGAGAGCGAGGGAGGTACATCCGCCCCCTACTACCATCACAACTCATTTTGACATTTTTTTTGACCGGCCAGTGAATGGTATAACAGCGAGGAGTGCTGATTTTTTGTGAACTGATTTTTTTGTAATCTAACATTTTTTTTCCGATGCCAGACAGGTATTTCCAGTTTTTTGAAGGCGCCCCCTACTCGACGGAGAAAGGTGGCCCCGCATTTTTTGCGACAACGCACCGATATACATATATTTTTTGTGTGTGGCATTGTGTACTATTTATATTGATCTATTGATATTTTTTGAGAGAGTGTATGTGTATGTTTAAATATACATACCTTGATATGGATTTTTGTGCTATTTTTTTAATGATTTTTCAGGAGAGCGGTGACAGACTCCTAATTAATTTACTAACAAAAAAAATACTAACGAATGAGTTTTAGTAGAATTTTGGTCATGGTGGGAGGTGTCGTCAGAGGTCGTTTTTTGAAACCCGGGGTGGGCAATCGATCCTCTTGCGGCACCCCCATTGACATTGTGACATTTTTAACCTTGTGTATGGGGCGGCGTACTAATCGTAAAGTCGTTTTCTTACAATAGACGAACGAAAAGAAAATGATAAACGTCCATCGGTTTTTTTGAAGGTCGTTTGAAAAAAAAATGTATGAAAAGAAACGGACGATAGCGAGAAGAAGAGATGGGAAAAAGACTTTTTGCACATCCTTGCTCCCGCCCCGTCCATCTAACAGATATATCTATATTTTTTTGAAGATTTTTTTTGCATGTAATGCCTGCTTCTTGATATGTTGATTTTTTTCTTAACAAGATTTAACTATGACGTCTTTCAAACATATTTTATTATTGAAAGGTGATTGTTATGTACTATACATTTTTTTCTTTTTGATTTAACTTGCACAATTTTCTGTTCAACGGCGTTTCCGACCACATGTTGTGAACCACATGATCAACAGGGATGTTACCCAGTAAGTAGGTGTATACAATTTTGTAGGCAGCGACCGTAGAAGTATTCCTTACTGAATAATATTGTTCCTTTTTGATTATATTTCAATATCGGGGTCTTAGAGGTTCCCTGTACGAACACGTAATGACAGGCTCCAAGATCTAGACCGTGCAAATTAAACGGCACGATGCGATGTTGGCGCCTAACCTTGGAGACCCTTACTGGAGTAAAATTTAATAGATTTCTATTGGTTTTTCGAATTTACTCTGGTTAAGTCTTTGTATAAACTTACATTACTTTAGCGATAGGTTACACCTACTTATATATACTTATATCTTTCGGAATTACAGTAAATATCCCGTCAGAATATATGAATTACGTTTGACACCACCTAACCCAATTTTAATGCAATAACAAACATGTTCGGATTGAAATTTTTGGTAATAACACTTTTCTAAACCCTCTAAAATTTCTATTGTTTAGTGATGTTAATGTTCGGTTTATATACAAAATAAAAACCGCATATATACAATAAACAATTGAAATGCGTATTGAAGTCTCAAAACCAAGATCAAGATTTAACCATAGATTTCGGAAAGCCTTCGTAAAACCCGCAGAAAGCAGTCTTTCTTTATTTTAAAGGTTTCAGGCCATGGCAGGTGATACACGTTTGCAAACCATATTGTAATAGAAAAAGAGAATACGAGTGAGTGATGTTTGGCGCTGTATCAATCAGTGCCAACGCGAAGACGTTTTTAATTTCATTTTATTTTGTGGTGTGATTGAGTTTTACATGTGTTTATACGTATTATATATTATTATGATCATTATTACTATTACTACATCTAAATCATATACATTTTTTATAAATTTAAGTTCTACTTTTGGTTCGCATTATTATTGTTGTTACAGTTATTATTATTATTGTTATTATTATTATTATTATTATTATTATTATTATTGTTACATACGTTTTTGATTGAATGTGTTTAATATTCTATTTGGTTTATCCCTAAATGAGCCCTAACCTGACCGTGCCCGTGTTTAACTTTAGCGAGACAGGTACCGTCTGCGCGTTAGGGCCTCTGACAGAGGCGAACCGCCATCCTATGCTGATGTGGACGTTGAATTAGACGTCGTAGACAGGAACAATAAGCCGCCCCTGTGGGACGAGTCTATGTACGGCCCCATTCACATCAAAGAAAATGTCACAGTGGGTACAGTAGTGACTTCCGTTAAAGCCAGGTTGGTATTAAGAGTCATCTAAAGGCGGCAGATAGAGCAAAAAAAAGAGGAAAATTCTATTTGTAATATTGTTTAGTTGAATTAATCATATTAAGTTAGGCCTTGCGACTCGGTGTTTCTGGGACCTCGCGGGTGGGGGGGTTCGCGTTGGGATGTACAAGGTTCCAGACGTCCCGAGTCTGTTTCTAGGAAAATCTTTGTAGATAAAGAACAATCTTTAGGATAGTGATGTACGACGATACTATTTTATTTATTACTGAAGAGGTAAGAAGAGATCATTTCCACTATTTTATTCCAAGAACGGTGTTTAAAACCTGATATATTTAGTGTGAAATGATATCTACGCCTATCTTCAATAATGTTTAAAATTAACACCTTCGTACTTTGCTATCTTATTACAAAATAAAATCTTAATGAAAAAAGAAACCAAACAATCCAACCATAAAAACAGGAGTCCTTCCATATTAATTTCGAAAGCCTGTCCGCCCAGATTCAACATCAACGGATGTATATTTAGAACATAAATAAAGAATTGAAGTTGAAATCGAAAAAAACTGACTGAATGTTGTTTTGTTCCTCTTGTTTGTTTTTCGGCGCGTGCCGCACACATACTACTTCTACTACTACTCCTACATCAACACATATAGAGAGAAACGTACAAGTTGGAGGCCACAGCCCAAGATAAAGGCTATCCACCATTGTCCCGATCAGTGGAAGTTCAAATAGACGTGGTGGATCGGGCGAACAACCCACCAGTTTGGGACCACGTGGTGTACGGTCCCATATACATTAGAGAGAACCTTCCGGTCGGGGCTAAAGTTGTTTCGGTCAAGGCCAGGTCTGTGAGACCCGTATTATTAAGTAAATAAGTAAAAGTCAGTAAAATTAAGTCAGTGTTGTTGCTCGTGCGGCAGCACGCCGCTGCACGGCACAAAGTCTGGTCTGTTTGTGCACGCTTCACCCGAATATCAAATTATTACTTACTCTGGTCATTACAACTTTCATTCTAATAATGTATTTTCATAAGTATGCTGTATATGTTGTAATTATATTGACGCTATTACTAATTTGTGTATATTATTGGCAAGAAAAAGAATCTGACTAAAGAATAACCAAAAAGGTAAAGAAACCTTTTACAATGTTAATATCTGTAACTTAGGTGCATATTTTGACAACTAATATGTCATCTTCAATAGAAAGCAAACAGCCTTGAACATGGGTTCACCTTAGAGCCTCAGAACCCGACAAAATCACGATATCTGCACAAATACTGAATCTCATAAACTTTTAACTCATTTTCCTCTATTTAAAACTAACAATCACATTTTTAACCCCCTACACACACCCCGCACACTATTTCTGTTTTTCACTTTAAAGGTACTTTCGTAGCGGTCCAAATTCAAATGCAAAATACCCGTACGAAACAAATTCTGCACACGATCTGTACTGTTGAAAGCCAAAACGGTCACTGTATATTCGTATCACATAATTTTTAAAAGATCGTATTCTAGTTTTAAACTAAGATAAAAGACAGAAGAAAAGGAAAAAAAGAAAAGTGACTACATGCGTTTATTGCACTCTCCCTTACCTGTCGTTTAAGAGATCAAAGAGAGATGAGTTATGGTTGAGGCCCAGGTCAGTGTTCAACACATGGCCACTATTCTTCATCAACAAAAGCCATATATATATATCAACCTTCAGTGATTAAGTTAATCAACCACAGGCTCCATCCAAATTACCTTACTTAATTTTATGTAATCTAATTACATTGTGATTCGTTTCTATGTCGGGCGATACTCGGTTTTTCCAGTCTAATAAATTTATTATAATATAAATAAATTAATGGTGTGGACATCGAATAATGTTTCGCGCTTGTGTTGGGTCGTTTCACTGCGAACACGTTCAACACTGTGTATATTTTCTACCGAAGATGGCAACGACAAAATATTTAACGAGGATCAAATATGAATGTAGAAAAGCGTTCTTTTACCTTCTTGAATAACATTTTTATCATTGTTCAAGTTACACATACATATTGTATGTATTTTATGTAATGCACAAAGTACTCATATTTTGCTGAGCCAATATTATTCAATTCGTTCTAAAGGTTTAGTGAAAGCCTTATAATGAAATTTGTCACAGCCAGACGAGTGCATCTGTTGTCCAGTATAAACAATTTTTTGTGTACAGTGTTTATGTAATTCTTGTTTTAGTAAGGATACTTTGATCGAAAAATTTTCTGTAATTATTTATATTTTTAACCGACTTTCATTATTTGATAGTTATAAAATTTTCTAACGTAAATGTGAAAACACTATGTATACAAATGTAAAGTTTCCAGTCTGTTATTGCAAATAAAACGAATTTATATTTTGAAAACTTAGCCCGTAACATTTTAATTAATGAAATGAACATTGAAATTAATGTAATGTCTTTTTGAAAATATAATGTCAAAATTCGTCGTGATTGAAATTTAATTTCTTCTTTAGTATAAACGTTTTTCAATTTAGTTTGAAAAACGCATGTCAAGTATTTGTGTCCAATATTTGTCGCAGTTATTTTTGGAAACAGTGCTTGCAGTGCATCTTATATTATTCCATTACTAACGCTATATAGTATTAAATATGTGGCGGCAATTTTATCAGGCTTTAGTCATCAAATTTGTAAATCTAGACTTGCACAATTTATATTTAAGTAAACGTTTACATCCAACAAAGTTAATAAATTTCAATGTTTCTTAATATTGAATATTTTGTATCATATACATTATTAACTATTTTTCTGTTTCGTTTCTGTGTAATGTTGCGACTTATTTTTCTGTTCACTTTGTTAGATTTATTCTAAACTTACTGTATATATTATTACTCTTACTATTAGGAAATTGGTTATGGTGGTTTTGTGATTGGATGCCTAGATAATAAAATCGAAGGTACTGGGTTCGAAACCCCCCCGACCATTTCAAATACTAACAACGCTTCTTTGGCCCCAAATCTACTCAAGTTACAAAATAGAGGTAATTCTGAGGTAATAATGGACGGCTGATGTACATATAACGTCAGCTAAGTTATCTAAGTGGAAATGTTGTAGTCGTAACGAATGTTTTCCTCTACGTTTTCATAAGCCTTCAATATCTATAACAGATATTTATTGTTGTTAAAAAGTTTCTTAAGCAAAGTAAATTGAAAATCTTTATCTTTTATCCGCTGTATTAAACATACAGTCCTCGCCATTAAATTAAAACCACATATAATTGCCACTATCATTATGCGTGGTTTTAATTTAATATAAAGTGACTGTACACGTACATTTTCTAACAAACGTGGTTTCAATACATCCCATTTTACACTGACATGGTCCTTAGAAGCAGTTTCAATTCTTCATTAGCTTTTAATAGCATACCTGGTAAATCAATTTAATTGATGAGATTAGTTAGTAATTCAACCAAATTCTTTTGGCTTTGTACATACAATAAAATATATTAAAACATTTCAATTTTTTTTTAAAAATTATTGTTTTAGTCAATCTATTTGTTGAATTTGCATATAACAGTTGGTAATAAAAAATTGTTAAATTAATTTATAATTTAATTAAAATAATTATAGAATCTTTCACCGTGTAAATAGAATATTGCAAACATGAATTTTATGTTTTATATTAATTTTTTAAATTCCCCCAAGAAGTGGAAGATTACAACCATCTCCAGATCTTTTATAAGTAAAGATATTTTAAGAAATTATTCTTCATAATGTAAATCAATATTAAATTTACTTTTACTTGTATTGTATTAAATCAATGCTTTAGTATTTGTCGTTGATCGACAGGAGGTGTCTTAGAATAGGTTGGATTGTTAGCTAGTCTCGGGATAACTTCTGGATTGCATAAAATTTCTTCATCTTCAGATTTTTCTAGGCGATTGCACTTTTTTTCATAAACTTTCTTTTCATGAAAGTTCGTAAAAATGGTGTAATTTTAATCATTATATATGGGGTGTAAACGTCCAAGAAGGGGCCTATGCCAAGTCTATTCATATCTTCTTGACATACATTCAGTAGTATATTTTCATTAAACTAACTATTTCTTCTATATGCTATCGGCAGTGTGCATGGATATGTAGTTCAACTACATATCCTTTCACATTACCGTTTGCTCAGTTCTTTTTCAAAAATGAAAAAATTATCAGTAAAATTCCTCTTTAAGAAACAAAGGAACTTCCAATAAGCTAAATTAGAGTATTAATCAGACCAATGTTGAACATTTTACTGGCCTACAAGCCATGAGAATAAGAAGATACAAACGCAAAGTGATTTTTATTACTTTTCTTATTTGTAACTTGCAAAATTGTTTCGTAATATCTTTTTCCTTCACGTATTTATGTTTGTATTTTTTTAATTCCAAAAAATATCATTATGCCTTGATAGATTAATATTTTAAATAGGTATCAGAGTGAGTCACTGAAATTCTCAATTACTAATATCATGCGACTTTCTTCGCTTTACTAATTTTGAATAAAGTAAACTATTCAGTTTTAAATTATATTATGGTTTGCTCAACATACATATATATTTTAGTAAATGGAAACATCTAAAGAAGAATAAATATCTTCGCTTTTTTAGTGTTGAAGAATGTAATGACAAATTATGCTATTTCTAAAAAATAATTACAAATCACAACCTATATTTAACCCAAATAAAAATTAGTAATAGTGAAAATATAATTATGTGTACGTGAAACATACATATATGTGTATATGCATTCATTTATTACCAATAAATTATTAATAAATGTGTATATGTAAAGTCATAGTGCTGAATAATACTTGTAAATACTGTAAAGTTTTGTTTATTTTTTATAACTTTCCAATTGAAATATGCAGAATGCTTGGAAAAAAAGTGATTGAATAGCAAAGGCGTTATCAGCATAAGAAGGGAATATTCCCAAAAATGAATATATTTCAATATATATTCCCCTACACTATTATATATACATAGTAATAATTTCTTGTTTGTGGATTTATTATTATTGCTTTACTGTACAACACCGTCTCTATCAATTGAAGATGACAATTTAGATGACGAAATACATATTCGTATAACTTCAAATAACATCCTGTTAAAAGTATATGCTTCATATAAGTTAATGCATTCGAATTTCAATATTCTTTAATATAATGGAGTACAACGGCAACTGAAACTACTTGGAGTATATGACATATGTATGTAAATGCTTTTTTTAAGCTGAAATAGTATTATAATCAGAAGATTGCATAATGACAACAAACTAGTAACGCTTTTAATCTGGCACGTAGACTTCCGCGGTCGTGGTCCATGCTATCTGCTTCTGGGCTTCCGGACTGGAACCGCGTCACTTGTATATCTCCCGACGTTTCGTACCAATTTGTATGGGAAATCTTCAGGGCTGAATTACAGTACTGAAACTGAAACGTCGGTAGATATACAAGTGACGCGGTTCCAGCCCGGAAGCCCAGAAGCAGATTGTAACGCTTTTATTTATAAAAAAAATTGTATAAAAAGTTTAACCTAAATTTTTAATATTTAGACAGTATAGTTGTCATCTTCAGGATAATAAGAAAATACATATTGTACGATTTACGAACTGTAAATAATTCTAAATATAACGTAAATAGAAAATTTTCAATTTGGGATCAGGTAGCAATTTTAATATTTTTAATTCATTTAAAATAACTTACTTAATAAATTCACATTTAAAATTATTTATGCAATGTAGACCTCTCTTCCATAACAAAGCACTTTCTTTCCATATACACAATCTCATGAAAAATTCGTACAAAGACAAATATAATAGTACTAAAAAGAAGCATCAGCTTAGGTAATACAGGAAAATCGAAAAAAAAATATTCCGTAGTTCTGGGTGTGTAGTCCTACCTTTATATAAATCATGATTCCTCCGGCTGGATGTTGTTGAAATTTGCACTACACGCTAACTCACAAGCTTTTCTGGGGCATAAGGGTTCTATGCAACACATCAACAACATTCGGCGAAATCTCCTTTTCATTTTGTTTTATAATGTTGACTAGCAACAGATGTATTTAAGAAAATTAGCTAATTTAGTTAAAAAAGAGAATAGAAAAGAGAATAAAAGTCGAGCATATTTTACGATTGTTTTGTACACTCAGTTTCCTCCTTCGAATGTATGAATTTGTTCCTTCGAATGTTATTTAATATACACTAATATTGATATAGCGATTATTGTGAAGATGTAACCCAGAAATAGAAAAGAAAAACAATTGAAATAATCATGTAAGTTGCCTTGTTTTGAAATACTTGTACAATAAGATTCAGTAACACGTTTAGATTTTGCTAGCAATGCTGACATTTGTTAATATTATAATTACTATTTACTACTTTTATTCAACAAAATTGAGATTGTTCATAAGGATAGCAGTTACCTGTCATTGTTGGACTAACTTAAACAGAATTATTAATTGCACTTTAATTTTCATCTGTCAAAACCTTTTTTAACTTCATGTATGTACATATTATTAATTTCTTATTCCTCGTGTATTCTCTATCACGTTATAGTTTAATTTCGTTAAGCATTTAATTCAATAGCACACAATGTTTATCCTATATATGGTATATCAGGTTGATGCGTAAATTCGTAACGTTTTTGTTTCTAGGAAGATAGTGTCTTGAAAAATAATGTTATTTTTTTCAAGACTCTAAAGTTATTCGAATGTTGTATTGTTTAATTGTATAGCCTTCGACTTCGGAAATCTGTGCGGAGACTTTTTTATTTATTGACAAGAGAAAGTGAAATATCTTTTTGTTTGAGTTTAACAGATTAGTTAATGCATCGGAAGTCGCTAGAACCATTTGTGCCGTTTACGGAGAAAACGTAGTTTGGTAGAGTACAGCACGGAAATGGTTTTCTCTATTTAAAGAGTGTAATTTTAATATAAACGATTCTCAACGTATAGGAAGACTATTAGGCTTCTCCAGACACGCAATAAAAAAATTGACATATCGTTGGAAAACAATTGTAAATAATGGTGGAGAATATATCATTAATTGGTTCATGTATTTATTGTCAAAAATTAATAAATTTTATGTGAAAATGCTGCGAACGTGTGCATCAACCTCATACGTCTTATTTCTTCTATTATATTTGACAATGCTTTTATCGATAATTTAACTTTATCTTTTATATACTTTTTACTCTATTTAATGTTCTTAATTTGTGGAGCGTAGTCGATTAATTAATTTAATATACGAATACTATGTCACTTTTTAAAGTGATTACAACAAAACTTTTATTATAGAACGCTTTTTAATTTAAGCACTGACCAAATCTGCAAACTCTACGCGCAATTTGCAATACGGAAGCCTATAGAGCATATATTTTTTATATTTTGAAAGTGTATACACTGCACGGTCAAAAAATACATAATCGTCAACTAACACGAATGGAAAGGGAGCGCATCGTATTGTATTCACATTGAAAGTAGATATCTATATTTATAAAAAAAAAATACAAAATTTGAGTTGCAGTGTTTCCTATTAAATTTGGAACCACATCTTATCTAAATAATCAATAGTTGTCTTTAATAAAGTTCTAAATTTTTGAACATTATTGTGTGCATACAAAGATGATTTGGTGGGAAGTGAGACATAAGTACTAGCATCGTCTTTTGGTAAAATTTGCCATTATATTCTGATTCCGACATCTCTAATATGGCAGCAGGCGAAATTTAGTTAATTTTTGAAGTTTGATTTGAAAGCTACACTGGTGTGACGAAAATATTTAAATGGAAAATATTAAAATGCATAAATTCACAACTCATAATATAATCCAATGTTTACTTTTTAAAGAATTAAACACATTTGAAATTTTGGTTGATATGCAATAAACTTTTGATACCATTTTCCTTTGAAAGCTATAATTTAAATGCGATAACGTGAGTATCGAAGATGATCTGCGACCAGAGTACTCAAAAATTGCAGCAACTTAATCAATAAAATTAATAATATTGTCTTGAGTGACTGAAGAATTAATATCAAGGAGATAGTTAGCAACGGCAGTATATCAATTGGACACGTAAATCTCATTCTACATGTGGAATTAGGCATGTTCGAATGGTCAGCAAGGTGGATGCTGCGAGACTTGACTCATTATCTAAACTGTGAAAGATTGGGATAATTTTTTGCGAAGATTTGTTATGGTCGATGAATTCTGACTTCACCACTATATTTCTGAAGCTAAACGACATTAGTAATAGTGAACACAACATAGTAGTGTTTCCCCAAAGAATGCTAAGATTGTTCAATCGGTATGTACATTACTGCCTGTAACTGCTTGGGATTCAAAGATGGTATTATAATTTCCGTAAATCCTCCTGCAAAGGGTCAAACTGTTACCGGACCGTAATATGCCGATGTACTAGACAAACTGAAAAAGGAAATTTCTGTAGACCGACCTGGAGTGCTACACAAAGTTATCTTTTATCTTGACGATGCGTCATCAATCAAG
This sequence comes from Dermolepida albohirtum, assembly GCA_031893035.1. Classification (NCBI taxonomy): domain Eukaryota; kingdom Metazoa; phylum Arthropoda; class Insecta; order Coleoptera; family Scarabaeidae; genus Dermolepida; species Dermolepida albohirtum. The sequence goes on along the minus strand of JAVIWB010004724.1, from coordinate 210,428 downwards.
TGATTCGCAAAAAACTGAATTAATTAAGATTTCAATTTCTAGCTCAATCATCCTATTAGCTAGATCTAGGTTCGCTTATTGCCCAAACTCAATTTTTTTCTTGCTAGAAAAAAGTTATGGTAGAATGAAGGACTTTTTGCAGTAATGAACCAGTATTTTTAGGATCTTGAAAAAGGTCCTTACGAAAATGGAACAATCATTACATCAGCATCGTTGATCGATGTGTATAATAATATATATAATAATAAAAGTCAAGGTAGGCTTTCACGGCCGCATGCATTTGTAGTACAATTTTCTCGCCGGTTTTGCCGTGTTGTCGCAGTTTCTATCGACGTTTGGCTGTTCGTACTGTCAGCAGATCTTAAAAAAGCTGGCCGTATGAATAATAAAGCGTTGATAGAAACTTCTTTTCATTAATATCGAGCTTCACTTCGCGCCAAGTTCTAGTATATAACTTGATTTTATAGTAAATAGTAATTAATTATTTTACGTAGAACTGGATGAAGAATATAGCTAGAAATTTTGACTACACTGCCTCAAAAAGTGACCTTTTTGTTGAAGCATGTAACTCGAGCCTTGTTTTGAGATTTGTTTGGAATTTTCAAAGAATCAATGCTTAATAACCGACATAAAATAGTGAATATCAAATACTTTATAATGCATCGAAGGTTACTAGTTACAATAAACTTTCAATGTTACAAACACGTAAATATTCAAAGGCTATTAAGTATTGAAACAAGAAAAATATTTTTGGCAACTAAAATGAGATTATAAAGTTTGGCAAGCAAAGTTATATATACTTAATGAAATAGCTTCATATTTAATGAATTCTTACAGACTATTTTCTAATTAGAAACGGTATTATATTTAAAATACATTTACTATATTCACAATAATCAATATGTCAATTTGTAATACATAATATTAACTATACAACTGAGCTTTAAAGCACTGAATCTAACTTCACGACCTACTTATAAAATACACTTTAATAACTCAGAAAAATGAATTTAGTGTCCACATTTCTAGCAGTTCCACATCGTATGACCTTAAGCATGAGTGAGGTGTAGATTTTTATTTTATCTGTAGTGATATTGTTTTGGATATATATTTTCGTCAATTTATAAAGAAAAGAAAAGCGGATCTCTGCTCGATTTGTGGACATGGTTCTGGTGTATTGATTACAAGTACAAAAAATAGAATAGGTAATATCGATGGTTTGCATGTGCATCTATTAAGTTCTACGTTAATTTTTATTTTGATTTTCAATTCCGTAAATATATATTTTCAATATAAATAAATCCCATTACAAATGGTATTTGGTCAGTTATGCATGTTGGCTGAAGAAGTTTTTGTAAGCCAAATATTATTTTTTAGTGTAAAATTCAACCTTTCCTAGTTTTTCTTTTGCTTTTTGAAATTCGTGGTTACGTGGTTCTTTTTTCGTAGCATCTTATTTTTTAAACAAAGTACTTTTTGTTTTGAAATTTAAAAAAAACTGAAAGAAGCATTATTTAAATGCTAGTTAACGCCGATTTTATAATATTGTTATGTTGTTTAGTTCCGGCATAGAGAATAACCCAACAGTGTTCTATCGACTGATGCCGGGATCCACAGCCCAAACCAACAAATTTCATACATTTTACCTGCAACAGAGGCCAGATAATGGATTTACTTGGGCAGATATAAAGGTCAACCATCCGCTGGATTACGAAACAATCAAGGAGTACAATCTTACTATACGTGTTGAGGTTTGTTTTATAGATAGTATGTACATATATATATATATATATATATATATATATATATATATACGGAATGTTCAGGAAATAACGGAACTCAATTTTTTAAACATTTTTTAATCTTATAAGAGTACTGATCATTGTCCGCTTCAAAATACTTCCCTTTTCTATGCATGTGGTGTTTTCATTTCGCGGTTCGGTCTTGAAACCTTCTTTCGAAATAATGAATAATCTAATCATTGCCTCCCTCTTTCGTTCAACACAGAAATGAATTGAACGACAAAGCGAGAACGCGTCTATCTCGCATGTCAGCAACAACGTTTCCAGAGCGTATATAGACTTTTGAAATCTTCCTCAATGTTCGTGGAGAATTTTTTTAATGTCACCAATGGACTCAAAACCCTTTGAGCACAGATTTCTTGGATAATAAAAGGAAATCGCAAGGATCAGGGTGTGGTGAATAGGGAAGCTGAAGGAAAACAACCCTTCGATTTTTGGCACAAAATTTCCGAATTGATAAAGCAGAGTGAGCAGACACACTATCATGGTGAAGGAATCCCGACTTGTCCAGCCACAATTCTTCACTTTTCCAAGTAGCCGTTGTAAAATGCTTTAATAGTACTCACGGTTGACAGTTTGACTTTCTTTCGGGCAAAAATTAAAAATACAATTTCGTTAAAAAAATAATTAATATTACTTTGACATGGGATCGAGACTAACGTGCTTCTTTTGGATGCCAAAATTTTCTGCCAATCTATTATAACGATTGAACTTTTGCCTCAATGTCAGCGGTATACCCAGCTTTAGTCTCATGTTATGATATTTTGTAAGAATAAATGGTTGACGTTGGCTAGTTCAAGAAGTTGCTGACAAACCTTTGCTCGATTTTCTTTCTGTTGTTCATCAAATGAGAAACAAGCTTTACTGCAACTCGATGCATATTCAGTTTCTCGGTTAAAATGTTATGGTATGACCCTATTGAGATGCTCATCTCTTCTGTAACTTTTCTGAGGCAAATGATGGTTTGAACATACCAAATCCTTTATTTTCTGAAGGTTAGTGTCATAAGTTCAAGTCAAGGGCCTTCTTGGTCGAGAGTCATCTTCAATTGACTGACGACCACTTTTGAATCGTTTAAATCATTCGTATATTGCGTACGACACAGAATATTATCTACGTAAGCTTGCTTCAAAAGTTAAAAGGTTTCGCGTCGAATTTTACTTTGCATTGTTATTAAAAAAATTGTAATAATCACTTCGATCAATAAAATAACTTGCCTTCAAATAACAATGACATGAGAACTAGATGAGATGTCAACAATTCGAAGACATCTAGTTATGTAACAGACTGTGCCGAACATACTGTTGCCAAATATATGACACTAAATCTCTCCCTTCGCGCCTAATTCAAAATGTTAGGTTATTTTCTGAACAGACCTCTTATAATAATGGAATAAATCAATTAGATTAAGACACGTAGTTTTAATACATATTAATTAATTTGAAAATTTGAATAGTATTTGTCTTTTTTGTTTTTCTTTTATATTTTTCAATTAATAATCTTTTTATCTGCCGTATTTTCTTCTTGTGACTCCGTTACTAAATGTATAAGTCACGACGGATGTATTATATTGGTTATAATTATATAGTCGATTTATGATACCAAATGAGTAGTTTGAGTATGTTCGTTTTCACAGAATGCTTATTGTTTCTAATATCCTAGCCTTTTTATTAACATGATGTAAAGTGTCTCCAGTTTTAATTCACCTTTGGCATTCTTACATCTCTAAAAGTTTCTAGTTTCTTTAACAGCGTGTATCAAGGATCTATAAAATCTTGTGAGTCTAAATTTCAATCTGAAATTGAATATGTTTTCATTCCAATTGTCGTTGACAATAAAAATATATAGTTTCGGCTACCTTCTTGAGCAGAGCAACTTACACTGCTAATATTGTGGTAATCATTCATACCTTATTGAATATCATCTATTTGGTCTTGACAAAGTTACTACATAGTCATTGCATATTTTACTAACATGGTCAAAAAGACTTTCGAGTTTCTTAGACCAGAGTTACTTAACCTTTGGATCGTGACTCAATACTGGCTTGTCGAAATTTGTATGGGTCGCAAAATGATAGAGAAACAATATAAACATTAGTGGTCGATATTTGTTTTCAACGGGTGAAGTATTTAAAATGGAGAGTTGCATTTCCGAAGTATATATTTGGGTAGTGATACGAGGGTAGCCGTTTATATTTCGGGAACTACAACACTGTTAGTGTTGCCTCCGATCTGATAATTGCATTGCCAAGTTTGTCTTTTTGACAATATATATTACATTACCCAGTCGCTATTTCTATTGTTGACAGTAAATTTTATGTGAGCGGAAAAATAGAATTAACTCGCGAATATATTCGTGCAATTATTTTTCATAATTGTCGATTTAGATGGTCTCAAAAAGAATGCATCGATGAGCTGAATTTTTTATATGGTGATGAAGCAACATCGATAGCTATAGTATATCGTTGGTATAGTGAATTCAAACTTGGACGGTGTTCTTTGAACGATGAATTTCGTGAAAGTCGTCCCACAAATATTGTTGTGTCGGAAAACATTAATGCAGTGTCTGAATTGATAATGCAAGACCGTCATGTGACATACCGTGAGGTCAAGGCATTTCTAGGTATTAGCAACACCAGCGTGCATAAGATCCTGCATGCACATTTAGCCGTTAAGAAGCAATGCTTACATTGGTTACCACATAATTTGACAACCTCTTAAAAAAGGACTCGCCTCGATTGGCGCCAAGAAATGCACAAAAAGTAAAATGTCGTCATAGGTCATGAATCTTGGATCTATACGTATGAGCCCGGTAGTAAACAGCAGTCGACTGTGTGGATATTTCAAGATGAGCCAAAACCAACTAAACTTGTTCGCGCTCGAAGCACATCAAAACAAATGGCCGCCTGTTTTTTCGAAAAAACCGCCACGTTGCAACCGTGCTATTAGAGAGTTATAGAACGGTCAGTTCCGAATGGTACACAGCTCTTTGTTTGCCAAAAGTTTTTGAAGAAATAAAGAAAACAAACCGAAAACGACAGATTATTCTCCACTATGAAAATGCGAGCTGTCACAGGTCGGTTCAAACAATTGAATAATTGACCGTGTAAATCCCTACTCTAGCACCCTATGATTTCTTTTTATTCCCACACGTGAAGAATAAACTTCGTGGTCAACAATTTTCTACGCCGACATTCAAAACTCATCTTTTGGAGATACCGCCTTGACAGTGGCAGCAATGCTTTTCGGATTGGTTTAAAAGAATACAAAAGTGCATTGATTTTCAAGGGGAATATTTTGAAAAGCAATAAAACTATTTTCAATAATAAAAAAATTTCTTTTGTTTCCTATTCCCGAAATATAAGCGGCTATCCTCGTCATACTTGTTTTGACAAGAAGATCAGTTAAGACAAAAAGTTGATATAGATACATATAACAACACCAGAATAACACCGAACGTAAGAAACAATCGAAATTAATTTTTAGTTTCTTCTTTCTTTTACTATGTTTGTTTGTAACTTATAAACGGAATGTGAACTGTCAGGCCTATCTGAAGCTTGACATAAGACGACAATTCGAAAGATCGTAAAATTTGCATAACTTATTAAATTGTGTGTTCAATTAATTTATTTAAAATGAAGCAGGTATAACAAGAAACAAAAATTGTATGTATAAATGGAATGCAACTTGATGAACTATCATACCATAAGGAGACTGTTTAAATCATTGGAAATAGAACGCTCATGCGTTTGCGCTTCTCAATTGCGCACGCGCGTGTTTATTAAAGGAACTAAAAATGAAAAAACAAGCGGGTTGTCAAAGTTAATAATTAATATAAGATTCATACCACAAAACGACTCATAAAACTAATCTCACTTTATTATTATTACATCGTATCACACTAGAATTATTACTAGAATTTGGAGTAAATATAATACGTGAGTATCATTTTTTAGTATCAAAGGAAGAAATTTTCGAGAGCTCTATTTTCACGCTTGGGTTTTCCACACGATTAGGAACAAAATTTGCAATAGTTTAAATTTGTGTTTAAAATATTTTGTTGGATAAGTATCGGTATAATCGACAGGAGAATGTAGTTTAAATCGTAACTAACGAATTCGTTTTCATTGGTGATACTACGAGTACATAATTTTACATATGCAATTGTCAACACTCTTGGTTTAGTTTTCCTATGGCAACCGTGGTGTAACTGATTAATATTATCGTTTATTACCAGTAAATAGATATTTATATTGTTTAAAATTTGTAATTAATGTATGTACATATGTTTGCATACAAACAACACAAATTTTCTATTTGCAGTAGGCTAAGCTTTACGTCAATTCGGGTTAGTGTCGTGTATGCGTAAACAGGCGTCTCTTTAGCAGTAATATACAGTCTCATCGGGAATGCTAGACAGCTGGGATAAAAAATAAAATAAATAATGTATATAATTAGCAAATTGATGTATACTGACGTGAAAATGCCATGTGGTATTTTATCGTTTAGTATACCGTCCATACAAAATATGTTTATATATATGGAAAATGAGGCTTCTATGTCTAATGAAATAATATTTGTGAATTAAAAAAGTCCTTTGTGTCATTTTCACTTCACTTCAACACTATTTTATACGCACCATTGTTTTAAAGTCTGGATTCCTATTTAAAACTACACATAATTTATTGTATTTTTTAACGATTTTTAACGCAGTTTTCGGCCGCTGTAACGTACTCAAGGCTTCATTCCAAGACAACTTGCTGTTTTTTTAATTGAGAAATAGCTTCTAAAAGAATTGAATAGTTTTCGGAAATTTGCTCTGTTTGTGTTTGGATTTCGATACCTATAACAGTTGCTGACCTAATAGAATTGTTAGAGCTTCTTGTGAATTCAATTTCAAAATCCAAGGTTTAACGATGTGAAACTGTTTCTCGTAGTATATTACTGCTTGAAGTTGGGGTCCCCATTTCGTAGCAGAAGAATGCCCGGACAGAAATTTTTAAATTAGCAAGCGTATTTAGGAGACTTCATAAAAGTTTGTTTGGTTGACGCTATTAATTTATCTACGTTTGGATAGCTATTTCTAATGTACTCCAATATACTAGGAGCAAACGTGTTACGTGAAGCACTTTACAAAAAAAGTTGTTTTAGTATTTTGTTTGAGCAACTACTTATAACTAACAATACAACTAGGGTTGGTGATATATGAAGTTTCCCATATATATTTTATAGATTGCATTATGTATTCTGCGATTATTTTTCGTAATATATTGCTGCTTGAAAGAAGAAGTAACGAAGTCTCATCGCTTTCTAAAATGCGCGTTGATATATTCACAACATAATTTTTAGCGTCTTTAGTTTCATCAACTGATGGAGATACTTTATATTTGCTAACTTCGTCTTTATAACGTTAGTGATAGTGTCTTTCACTCGTGATAAATTATACTAAAGTTGTGCTCTGCTTGGTAACTTCCAATATGGAACATATTTCTAAACTGACGAAAGTTTTCATTGTTTACTTCATGTTGAGGAATGCTGTACGCAGTTAACATGATAATAAAATTAAGTACAAATTCAGAATACGATATTTCACATTTTGCATTCAACAAAAGTTTGCTCCGAATTTGTAGAATGCGTGCAAAATATTAATATTGCAAATACACATTTAGTTATAGTTCCTGTATATGCTAAGGTAGGAAAACGATTTAGAAATTTATTTATACTGGGTGCAATTAACAATCCACCTTTGCGAAACATCTTCGCGTCATCGACCTGATGTAAGCCTACACGCATTTGCCCCCCATTGATTCCTATCGCTGGTTATTCCATGGATTGTTCAACCTTATCCACTACTTTACTTCTGTACATACATATGTGTATATACTTATTAGAAAAAGAATTTTTATGTTTCTAGAATTATGTTATATATGTATGTATCATATGTATGGAAGTAAGTTCTAATAAGAAACAAATATTTTATTAACTAATTGTATTTTGTACCAAACATTATACGTTTAATATTACTATATTGTCACAACTAATATTAATTTGTTCTTAAAATGTACAGGAAATTAATTTCTTCATAAGATTTTCCATAAATATGTAAGGAAGCATTTTAAAAGTATACTTCTTCTTTTTAAAGAATAATGGCGCTCAACAATTGGCCTCTGAAGCAACTGTTTACATCATGCTTGAAGATGTAAACGATGAAATACCGCTATTCACCGAACGAGAACAAGAAACAGTATTGGAAGGTGAACCAATTGGAACTAAAGTGACACAAGTAAACGCCATAGACAAAGACGGAACATTCCCCAACAACCAGGTAGGTGATTTTTGTATTATTAATTTTTAATTTTAAATTTCCGTTTTGACTAATGTGTTTGTTTTGAAGACATCTATATTGCTTTGTTGAAGTTAAAATCAAAAACTTAGAATTGAATTAGAAAAATAATTTTTTTTGGATAAACACAATTCTTTACTTTTTTGAAATTATTCGAGAGGATTGCTTGTAACGTCTCGTCCAACGCTTAGTAGGACAATAAATAAACGTATTCTCACCTTAAACAATCACTTTTCTTCACCTTTGGGGGATACTAGTCCAAGAAATATGCTCGGAGAGTAGGGGTTCCCTGCTAACGAAATAGGACGCTACAGTATTGTTATTCTGAAAGCCTTAAACCAATACTGAAGCAAAAGGGATGTGAAATTAGATTTATCTTTGAGATTAACAAAATGGTCGATTTAATGACAGGCACAAGAGACATACAATTCTGCAAAGAACTAGGTTGCCCGATTAAAATTTGCCTGTGGTCATCCAAACTGGAATGTAGAAAAGTAGGAAACGATCCTGCCTTCTAATGAAAAAATAATTCGTTTGAATCAGACAGGAATCGAAAAATCGTCGTCCGAAATATACCATACCTACTGTAATAAAAGGCGGCGGTGTTATTATGGATTTGGGGTGTTCATTGAGGTAAGGCTTTGGATCAATAGCAAAAGTTGATAGGAGAAATTAAATATACACGAATATCAGAGGCATGTATGCTTCTTTTTACAGAGGAAAATATGCCACCGACTTGAGACTTATAAGCACAATAATGATCCCAACTGTATTGCAAAAATAGTTAGATGTCTTGGGCGAAAAATTAGGTTCGAAACTACAGAAAACTTAAAAATGTAAAAGCATTATTTATTACGATCAAAGACGCGTAGAGGTCTATACTTCGATGAGTATTTGGATCATTTGATGTTATAAGTGAGAAAAAGATAGATTACTAAGACAGAGGCCTGCAGCCCAGCTACAAAGTATTAATACGTTTTTCAAAATATTGTTCAATTATTAGTTTTTTTACTTTCAGCCATGTATTTATTTAGAATACATAAATTAAATTTGTAAATACCTTAGCTACGTGTAGATTCTAAAATAATATTTTGTTTTGTTCTCTACAATATACCATTGCAACTAAAACATTATTCACAATACACGTTTATGAATACTTCAAAATAGCAAGTGTTATTTTACTTATGACCGTCATTGTATATACTTTCAGAAATGTGTTTTGTTTTGAACTATTTTATTTTTGCTAGTTGAGATTAAAGCTTTTCTTTATTAATGCAATTCCATTTTGTTAAATATTTTGATAATTTATTTTGCTATTTGTGTATTCTTGTGTAATCATTTTTAAAGTCCATTGAGAGTAAAAGGTGTAGTAAAATATCACATGTCTACATCTCAATACGGTAATTAGATATTATGACTCTTTTGATACATGAACATTTGAATATGTTCTTCAGCTTTCTAACGTGATTTGAAACAATCGAAGCGCGCGAAGGGACAAGCTAATATTTCCGTAATGTATTGCTAATTAAGACGAAGTTGCTTAGTAATTCGTCTAGAAAAGTTACGCAGCTCAGAATAGAGTACGTCTTGAATATTCAGTTTGGCGGTAATGCTTACATAATCTATTGCGACGGTAGAATGTTCGATGATAAATTTATTCATTTATGAAGATGTGATTGGAGTAAATTTAAAAGAGAAAATTTAAAGGAATATTTGCGAATTACAAGGGTGGTCCCAGAAGTACCCAACCCAACAAAGAAAACACAAAAATTTTGGAAAGAAATATATTTATTTTTCAACATAATCTCATTTCAGCTTTATACACTTTTCCCAGCGATGTTCAATAAATTCGATGGCCTTTTTATAATAAGAACTGTCTTACTTCTCAAAATAGCCATTAACTGCCGACGCAACTTCTTCATCGTTGGAAAATCTTTGACTACTGAACCATTTTTTCAAGTTTGGGAACAGAAAATAATCCGACGGGACTAAATCTGGCCAATAGGGTACACGAGGTAGCAATTCAAACTTTAATGCATTAATTTTGGCCATTACAATACCGGATTTGTAAGGTGGTGAATTGTCTTGATGAACCAACTTTTTTTTTAACCGAACGCGGCCGTTTTTGGTTGATTTCTTCTCTCAAACGTTGCAATAAGTTCGCATAATACTCGCCGTTGATTGTTTTTTCTTTCTGAAGATAATCAATGAAAATTATCCCACGCGCATCCCACGAAACCGATGCCATGACCTTGCCTGCAGATGAAACGGTCTTCGCCTTCTTTGGAACCAGTTCTCCCTTTTGAGTCCATTGTTTTGATTGTTCTTTTGTCTCGGATGTCAAGTGATGGACCCACGTTTCATCCATGGTTATGAAACGGCCTAAAAATTTTGCTTTGTTGCTGCGAAACTTCGCTAAACACTCAATTGAAACATCTTCACGGCGCTGTTTTTGCTCAAGTGTGAGCAAACGCGGCACCCATCTTGCACACAGCTTTATCATGTCCAAATTTTCAGGTAATATGCGATGTATCCCACTTTTTGAAGTGTCTGCTACGTCTGCTAGCTCGCGCGCTTTCAGTTGACGATCATCCAGTACTGTTTTGAAGATTATCTTCACCATTTCTGGCTCGACCACTGCGATGCTCGTGTTGGCAGCTCGTACGGCCTCGTTTAAACTCTGCTATCCAATATTTCACTATTGTAAACTATTGTATCTAACCGCTCAGTGTTATTGTGCAATTCTGCTAACAATTGCAAAGTGAGAGGAACGCAAAAGTGCATTTTCATTTTATCGTGATACAGGCGAAGCTGCCTTCTCAGAACCATAGACCAAAATGGTGAAGAATACAATTGGTGTAGAAACGAAAGTATACTTGGACAGAAATAAATGATTCAGAAAGGAGTAATTAAAATTAATTAATAATAATAATTAGAAGTAAGGATAACGTAGCTCTGTGGAGAAAAATTGAGAAATGCGGTTCTTCCAAGTTTCTAAAGCTTTAATTGCTCTATTAACTACCAAAATTTAAAAGCAGCGTGGATGATTTCCTGAGTTTTTAAGAAATGTTTCAAGAATAGATTCATTCCTGACGTAAGATTACACTAATCTTTCATTTAATGTTTGCATACGCAAAAATTTTAGATAAAAGGGTTTTTGCAAAATCGTGGTCTTCCAATAAGGGCTGTATTATTCTTAAATAATGTTCCAAGTCACTCATTAGCAGATGTACTCAATAACATTGCTGTTAAGAACATGTCATTTAATTTCATACCGTCGATGCAACCCATGGAGCAGAACGTTATAGTGTATGTCTTATAAATCTGTTTTATAACAAAATTTTATCTGACGTATGAGCGAAGAATGATGCTGATGAAGGGTTGAAAGTTTTGATTCTAAGAGCTGCCGTTATAAACTTGAATTAAACCAGAAGTTTTATAAAAAAGTGTTGGCTTAATATTTTGCCATTACAATCAAAAAGCTTAGATAATGAGGATGACATTTCTTTGAATTATTTTTAACCGTTGAAGATCCAAAAGGAGAAAGATTGCAAGAATAATTGCAAGTTTTCAGAGTGTTCATTGTAGATTTATAAAAATAAAAATATTACAACTGGAATGAGGATAGTCAGTCTGAAAATGTCAATGACGAAGAGATCATCGATATGGGTGATGAGTGTAATGATTGCATATTGATGGAATGGTTGTCTGTGACCGACAAGTTACTATCCAGTGGTGGGGCATTAAAATCTTTGAACATTGTCCTGCAGTGGATGGAAGAAAACTCGGACAAAATACAGTTTTCTATTATAATCGCTTTTCAATACTTGACGATAATAATTATTCGAAAGTGTCGTAATACCTGGGTTGTCTCGAAAGTTTTCCGTATAAAACAGTAGATAGCTTTTAAAGACTTCATTGTTTTTCCAAATAGTCTCCAAAAAGATTAATGCACTTTTGTATGCGCTCCAACCAACTCTGGAAGCACTTCTTCCACTCATTTGTTGCTACAGTCAAAATTGCGTTTTTGAAGGCGTCGACAGCTCCTTCTGACGACCGTAACCTTTGACCACGCAGTCCGTTCTTGATTTTCGGAAAGGTAAAGAAATCGTTAGGGCTTAGTTCCGGACTGTACGGAGGATGGTCCAACAATTCGACGTTTTGTTGCGTTAAAAATTAGCAATAACTGGCGGCAAACAAATGGTTGTATACCAATCGGCAGTAACAGTTCTTTAATCTTGTAGAGGAATTGTTGCTACATTACCTGCTTCCGAGACAAATGTCGCGACCATCTTTTTGGAAACATTTCGAGAATGGATGACTTTTGTCAGATTTTCTTCACCCTGGAACACCCACACAGATGACTGGCGTTTATTTTCGGGCTCGTTTGAGCAAATCCAAGATATTCCACCACTGACAAAGTTGTACACGTTTTTAGAGGTTCCGGCGTTGAAGCGACTTAGAGTTTTTCTGACACCAATTCTGAGCTGCTTTCTGTTCTTTGGCCAACAAATGCGGTATCCGAAGGGAAACTAATTTTTTTACACACAATTCTTTATGCAAAATTTTTTGAATTTCGATCTTTGAAATTGCCAATAATGCTTCAATCTGACGATATGTCACATGTCGATCTTCGTTGATGATCTTGCGTACAGTATCGACTTTTCCTGAGTGACTGCCGTTTTTGGTGAACCTGTCTTGGGTTGTGGCTAAAACTAATCCGTCCACGTTTACATTTTCCATGCCAACGAGAAATTGTTGACTGATGTGATGCTTCATTGCCGAAAACAGAAACCATCTCGACGAGACATTCTTATTGAGATAATTGTCTTCGAAAATTAGGAAAAATTATTCGGCGAAAATGTTCTTGGTTTAATTCCATTTTTCAACTAACTTATCAACTTCGACAGTTCCTTGTTGCTTCAACACTGCATGTATCGCACTGAAACTTGGGATTTAGGTTAACTAAAGATGGAGGTTAATTTTTAGTACCGATATTTGACTGATGGCGCTCTTTGTGTCTCACTATGCAAAACTTAAGGGATATCCACGTATTCAAAGAAAACAAACCAAACTGTCCAGTTTCTTTCATCATATCAAATAATTATTGAGTTTTATTTAAATAAACACATTTAAACTTGTACTCGATTTTGCTTAATATCCTAAATAGTGACGAGTATTAGATCGTGCATTAAGCCGATACTGTACTACACATTTTTTTTTGATTAATTCAAATTTTACATATCTTTTTTTTTAAGTTCACCTTATTTTCTGTAATGAATGAATTTTCTGACTCTTTTCAGGTGTACTACTATGTGGTGGATTCTCCTAGAAACGAAGGCAAAGACTTTTTCGAGATAAATCAGCAAACCGGTGAAATATTCACGAAAGTGGTCTTCGATAGGGAGAAACAAGGAGCCTACGCTTTGGAGGTGGAGGCAAGAGATGGCGCCCCATCGGCCCGTCCGAACAGCGACAGCCAGCCTAATTCCGGTAAGTTTAAGCTTTCATTACCCTCACAAGTATTTGTAAATCTCGTATAATTTATGACCATCTCCTTTACCTACTTGAAAGCACAGGCAGGGAGACAAAACAATGTGTTTTATTGGCAGTGATTATGTGGGCTCGGGGCGCATTTAGCCAACGTAACATTGCTAATAGTGAAATGTATAATTTTCGGATTGTTCGCATTGACGGGAGAAGAGGGTAAAGTGTGTAGAGATAAATATGGGAAGATCGTGAAATTTATGTAACTACCATTGGTGCGAATTTTAGTAAATATTCTCGCGTGTGGATGTAGATGGAGGATTGAAGGAACATCTAATTAAGTATGCATTCGAAGTTACGTGTGGGAATTGTTTCCTTAATAATGCCGGGCTTTGGAGCTTTAAGACGAATAATTGTAGAACGATGTTTGTGATTTACATTGAGGGGTTGGTATTGAAATTAAGAAGTACTAGTTTACGTTCACATTAATATCATCAAACCGTGTTTGTTTAAGACGAATATATTGTCGTTAGAAGACTGACGAACAATTTCGTAAGAGATTAGTACTTTAATGCCTTATTTACACGTAGGACTGCCATTGTTATTAGTAAGTGGTTATTTAATGGTTTTAATTTAGGCCGTATCTAAGACTTTGTGTAATGTATTCTAATATAAAAAATATACGTATGCTTGTTCCAATGCATGCTGTATTAAAGAAGTTGTATATTTTTTAAAATAATATATTTATATCTGGTGAATATGCAAATTTGGTCTTTCCTTTCGTACGGGAATACTGCGCAATATCGTGTGATATTTGTAATAAAATTAACGCTAGTTTGGATGAGTCAATAGTCTTTTTTTATAACTAACATTTACATACATACAGTTTGTCTACAGAAATAACATTTAGGTAATCTATTCACAATGGCATTTGGCTTCAGAGTAAGCCTGCAACAATACAATCTCCATTAAATTATAGATTTTTATGAATATTTTGTGTAATATTTGAATTCATTTATTAATTGATTAACACGAATTTCATTTAGATGCTAATGTCTAGACTTTACGGATAAGTAAAAATTTTTACACAATAACGAAAGACCTCATTTCCGTGTTCAAGATAGAACCATATTGTCAGGACTGCTGCTTTACTCATAAAAAATGTAGTGTTATAAACTTCTTAATTCAAGGACCCTTTTCTATGTCTAGACCTAATTCACTAACCCGAGAAGTTAATCATGTAACCAAACCTTAATCAACGGCAATCGTCGATCAAAAATCATTTTGTTTCAAAATCTATTATTTATTAATCGATTATATAATAATAATAAGTGATTAACGTAAATCTTATTTAGTTGCTATAAAACCTGGTTTTAAGAACAATTGGTTTATGTCTTAATGGGTTACTGGTCGTAGTGCGTTTTAATCCTCTTGAAATACTTGATGCTGTACTTTAATTTCTTTGTTTGTATGATGACGTTCCGCAAAGCATTGGTGAAGTGCACGATATTATTTATTATTTCTAGACTTCACGGATAAGTAAATATTTTTTACACAATAACGAAAGACCTTTTTTCCGTGTTCAAGATAGAACCACATTGTCAGCATTGCTGCTTTACTCTTAAAAAATGTAGCGTTATAAACTCCTTAATTCAAGGACCATTCTCTATGTCTAGACCTGATACACTATCCCGAGAAGTTAATCATGTAACCAAAACTTTAATCCACAATATGATATCCATCGCATCATAAACAAAGTCCGCAATCTAAAGTCATCTTGTTTCAAAGCCTATTATGTTTATATACAGGGTGTTCCACACAATATCAGTAAAATATTCTTGAAAAATACTTTCCAAACTGTCGTTTGTCTGTTAAAATCTGTAATCCTCTAGAGATCTCTAGTATCAAGAGCTTTCATGCCAGAATGGTATTTTTTTCTCCCAATAAATCGGTGGAACCGATGTTGGCGAACACAAGTATCGTGGTAAAATACTGCGCATAGCTGTGTCTGTACTTGTTAAACACAGGTTGGGAATTGGACACGATTCCCAATCTGTGGAATTTTATTCCGTCCAGATCCTCTGATGCAATCCGTATTATTACAGTTTGAAAAGTTCGAGAACTCGCAAAAATCCTAAAACATTTCAAAAATATTAATCGCGATGGTTATCCTTTGCACAAATCCCTCTATCAAAACTATTCCGTCGTAAACACAAAGCTCCAGTACCCTGAAATGGATCCCATATAAATCCATCTCGAATTGATGGAACTTCATTTCTAATATAGCAACGTCAAAATTAATAGTAGATAGAGTAGTGAGGATATGGATATGAGGATGTTGTGCAGGATTGTCGAAACATCGGCGAATCAAGGACCAGTACTAGGAAAGTTTGCGAGCCAAATTAATACGCAAAACCTTCCACAGTGCGAATAAAAAACGAACGAGATCTAAAGTGTTCATTATATTTATCCGAATTATCTCAAAGTTATTGTCGTTTCAATGGACGCCCGGTAAACTAAAACTATGGTGATTCGCCCTTATATTTGGTGTTAAAAAATGTATCACACATAAAAGTTTTAATGAACATGGATCAGCAAATGCTTTGTTTTGGTGAAACGAAATATTTTGCGTTTATATCGCTTCTTTATATATATAAACAAACAAGCAATGTAACTTATGAAGAATGAACAAAAGCAAAAGGCCGAATGAGATATCGAAAGTGCCCTGCCTACATTTTACAACAACCACATCTCTGCCGCAAGAATCTTCCGAACTCTTTCGAAAATCTTTATATTGGCTCGAATTCTGTGGCATCCTTGCTCTCGACTCGTTACCGTAGCTTCTCTAGGTCATTTACAGACGTAGCCTTCATAGAAATTTTCCAATATCCCCAATATAGAAAAAAATCAAGAGAGTTTAAATTAAACGATCTTGCAGTCCATGATACACGTCGGTCGCTTCCTATTCATCTATGTCCAAAAGTTTATCGCTAATGTTCTTTAATGGCAATCCCAAAATGCGCCGGCTCACCGTCACTGAAGCCACATTAGTTATTTTTGTTCAAAGGAATGTTGGTTAAAAATCTCCCATGTAGTTCCCGTAAAGTTTTGATAATTAGCACCCGCCAATCGGTTTGCTAAAGTAACCTGATTCAGTAACTTGTCGTCCAAAATGTCTATGCAAAATAGCATTTTGTGTGAACTCGGCTCTATATCAGTTAAAAAGAATGGCCACAAAATTGAGATCTTCAGCACTGCGTAGAAATTGGCGACAAAAAACCATACGTGCTCGACGATCAGGTGGATTTAGGGCCTGAACTCGTTGTTCATTGCAGAGATAAAGATGCCGCTCGTGGAGGACTCTCTAAACGAAAGGAGCACTAATTCCTATTTATGTTGATATTCTACGCAAATATCGAATTTTGCCAAAATTGATTCTTCTATCTCAGGGGTAGATACCGAGCTTGGTCTCTCTGAATGATGAGACTTTTTAGTGCAGTCTAACATAAACACAACCAGGAAGTATTTAGCAATTTTGATTAGCATCAACATAAAGACGAAATGCTTCCCTAGCATTCTTATTAATACTACCAAACCTGAAATGTATTTCGGCTAATTTAATGTTAAAATAAATAGATAGAGCGA
The DNA here is from genome assembly GCA_031893035.1 of Dermolepida albohirtum. Taxonomy (NCBI): domain Eukaryota; kingdom Metazoa; phylum Arthropoda; class Insecta; order Coleoptera; family Scarabaeidae; genus Dermolepida; species Dermolepida albohirtum. Next base: position 193,152 of record JAVIWB010004724.1, on the reverse strand, counting down.
GAATTCGAAATATTATACACTAACCACTCAATCTCAGTTACAAACTGTATATTTGACAGAACATCTGTCAACTACAATAAGACAATGCAAGTTTTTGTGAATTAAAAAGGAGAATAGGCGAGAAAAAGCACAAATGATACAAAAATGACTAATCCTCTGTATTTCCGAGATTTACGGAGCCAATTCATTAAGAACTTTCGGCATATTTCAATCAGACGAACATTAGTAAAAGGAAATCAAAATTATTTAAAATAGTTTTAAATTTTACATTACAACCTTTTCATGTGCCAACTTAATACACACCGCCTAACCCTGATAGAGAGTGGATTTCGCTACTCTTCCATTAAATTTTTCAATAGTTTACCGGAATCATTAAAAAAAATTAAGATATTCTCTATATTTAAAAAAAGAGTTCGTGATTTCTTAATTAACATAGAACCATAGAGTATATTTGAATATATAAATCGTGGTTCTCTACAGCAAGAATATGATGTGTAAGAATATGTTTTAACACATATGTAATATATTGTATCTATCATGACGTTTGCATTTTCTTTTCTTTCTTTGTACAATTAATTGTTATTATTATTATTATTATTATTATTATTATTATTATTATTATTATTATTATTATTATTATTATTATAAATACTATTATGGCGGCTTCTTGAAAGTCGTCATATGCAACCATTTCTCCTATATCTTTAATGTTTGAATACTTTTTTATTTAACCATACTGTCACTCTAAAATACAAATACTTATATTAAATTTTAAAATTATTTTAATTATTCAGTTGGTAATATTCGGTATTCTCCAGCTGTAATTTCCAGGCTCTTTATGATATATGAATTATTATCATACCGTTGCTGGTATCGCGATTTCCATATTATTGCAGACTTAAAAAATCAATATCCCATTAAGAAATTGATTATGATTCACAATATAAAATTCAGAATAGTTCCTGTATGTTCCCTAAATATGTTCACTGGAGTCGCTAAGAGGAACGGTATAGAAAATAATGAAGGCGGAAGAATTGATTCCAAGACGATTTAACTTTAACTTCGACGAAATTATTAGAGAAATGAGAAGATTTTAGCTAATGCACCGTAGTTAAATCCGGTAAATTGAAATCTTCGACGAGCTTAGTGCATAAGCGAGCAGTTTCTGTACCTACTCAATGCTATGTTTCACTCGAACGGGCAAATTTGTTCTTTTATTCTCAGGAGATACGTCATCTAGACGTGGGATTTAGACTTGGATATTAATCCAATAATTTTCAAAGAAAATTGCTGGTTTTCCGTTCCTGATCTTAATATAAAATTGCATTTTTCGATTTAACGCTCTATTTTAACACTTCCGTTTTATACAACGGATTGCAATATTAATTGATCATTCAGCTTCATAATTAAATTTTTATTTGGATTTATTAAATAAAATGCAATTTTGACCCTACCCATTCAAGATAAATTCTAATTTACAGTTTTGTTTACAAGTTACCTGAATGCGATTTTCTGAATTAACAGCATATTTGTTTTATTAGGATACACACTATGTAGTAAGATACTATAATGTGTAGTAAAATAGTAAAAGTACTATTTAATTAAAACGCTAACCAAGCTATTGGCCCGCACCTTGATTACGGGGCTTTGCTCTATATGATCACACCCAACAACGCTTGAAAACACATTGCCTCGTAAGTTTGTATACGCCTCGTATGACTCTTTCATCTAATCATTCACTCACTTTTTATTTGATACATTATAAATAAAAAAATAGAAAATAATCTCAGATCTAAGTGAATATAAACGGTAGGGCTTATATTATTTAAATTTTTGACATTTTTGCTACATCCTGTGCCCAAGAAAAAACCCAACTTCTGAAAGGAAATGACACACAGGTTGGTTATTATTTCTGCCTTCCTTAGATTAAATATGGCATTGGATACTGTCAATTATTTCGTTAAATGTAAATGTCGATTTTTGACATCGAGTTGCCGCTCGATTATGACCAGCAGTATAATATACCTCGTGCTCTTACCAATAAGTTAAGTTGAGGGAAGACATAGTGCTATGAGGATAATTTGGCAGGATGTTCGATACAAAATGTTAGAGAATTAATTTTATATTATTTATTAACCTATTCTCGTTCGACTTTAACGCATTTGGATAACGAAGTATCTTTATCTCATTTTTATATTGTATTTCTTAAGGCTGCTGTAATAAGTTCTTCGTCTGACAGAAATTTCGTTTCAGTAATTAATAATTTGAATTAGAGGAATAATCGGAATTCATGTCGTGCTAAATATGGCGAATACGATGGATTTTTAGCAACAACTTAACTGCTGTAGGAAAACGTGTTCTCCTGATGAAAGGGAATATTTTTATGAGCAATCCAAGTCTCTTCAAAAACTGAATCTCTTCAATTTTTTTAGTTCAGCAGCATAGCATGATTTAGCTCTTTTTAAGATAGTCTTTGGAAATGATCTACTTGGAATTTTCAAAAATCGTAGCTATTTTCTTATTTCCTGAAGGAAATATTTTGGTTTTCTTTAGGGATAATGACACTATAGTACGTCTATTATTGAGATTACCATTTGGATTTATAGAAATAATGGTGAAGTCAGGTTTCGTCAACTGTAAAGTATCTTCTCAAAAAGTCATCTAGGTACTTTTTAATCAGTTTGAAATTATGACGTGATTTGATGTGTCTTTCAATTTTTGATTACAACTCTACAGTGCCGTTACACCCCACTTTGTTAATAGTTTTGACACGCTCAATTATACATGTCAAATATGACGTAGACTTTAAGTCTATTTGTTCACGACGTTAGCTATTTCCTTGGTGTCAATTCTTCGATCATTAGAAACAATATCATGAATTTTAGATTATTTTTGGAGTCGTAGATTTTATACTCATATCATCATGTTCAAATTATGTAGTCCAGAGATAAATCGTTTGTTGCATATTGATCCAAATTTTTAAATATGTTTAGGTCTATGTTAATGCAATTCAATATTGAAAAACGTAAATATTGAATTGCACCACCAACTAGGCGTTAATGTTTTTGGATCTTCTATTTCGATATTATATATACCATAAAAGTCACAATTAATCCAAATTTCACCTGTGCTTATACATAAAACATGACAGAATTCCAATATAATGCTAAGTTTTTCCGAAAAATGATGCTAGTCGAGTCTCACTTTCCGCCAAATCATCCTTGTATGATAACGACGTACTTATTTAAAAGTTTGTTATGTTAGTCAATTAATAACATCGAAAAGATAGGCGGTAATTTGAAAGTACTTCCACAATTGTATTTAATAACTTTATAGCATAATATACGCTGTTATTCCGGTTTCACGTTCTTTGCAAGTTGTATAAGATCTGAGGCGACAATAGAGGAAAATGAGGGTAGAAAGAAGTAAGTATTTTGTGTATAATTTGCAGTAATTACAATACGGGAACACATTGAGGGGAAATATTACCTTAAAGCCGCCCCAGCTTCCAAAACTTCAAGTCCATAAAATTATAGCCGATAATTTTCCGCCTGAAGTATGTGCCTCAATTGTGAAAAGTGTCTAAAGTCATCATGATTCTAAAACCCGGCAAATCTACCCATGAAACATCGTCAGATCGGCCAATATCCCTATTACCGATTATTTAAAAATTATTTGAGAAACTTTTGTTAAAAAAATTAAAACCTATATTGAAGAAAAACATCTCATTGATGAACAATCATTAGAAGAAGAGAAAGTTTGCTCAACAATATTTTTGGATGGCGCTCAAGCATTCGATAAAGTTTGGCACGAAGGATTGATTTGCAAGCTTCAATTACTTCTCCTTGTCCACTATTGAAAAATTCTTGAATCATATATATCAGAAAGGTATTTCAGGATTAAACAAAAAGACACTTACTTTGATCTAAAGGAAATGCAAGCAGGAGTGTCAAAGGCCAGTGTATTGAGACCAATAAATTAAATAAAATAGTCCATTGGTAATAACAATACTGAGTCAACAGAATAGCTACAAATTGTTATAACTGAAGTACAAAAGTGGACAAGGAAATGACGGATAAAACTTAATGAGACGAAGTCAGTGAATGTTGACTTTACCAATAAAAGAATTGAACACTAGCCAGTTTATATTAACCGACAAGTTATTCCATATGAAAATACAGCTAAATATCTGGGCATGACTCTGCATGCCAGCCTTAGATGGAAGTCGTATGTAAAGAAAAAACAAAAAGAACTTAAGCTAAAATACAGATGTATTGGTTAATGGGTCGGTACTCAACCTTATCAGTCTACAACAAACTCCTGCTTTATCAACAAGTCCCTAAACCAGTTTGGACTTATGGTATTCATCTTTGGGGTTGTGCCAGTAAAATCAATAGAAATATCATACAAAGATTCCAGAACAAAGTACTTACGTGGTATTGTCGATGCCCCTGTATATACGGAATGACAATTTACATAAGGAAGTACAAACTGTCGATAGCATCATCAAAAAGTATGTTCAAAGTCATGAACAACGACTTCATCACTACGTAAATCCCCGAAGCCCTTCAGCTCCTGGATAATGCGGATATAAAAAGGAGACTTAAAAGAACTAAACCATTTGAGTTAGTTTAATGAGTGCAAAAACAAAGTGCGGAAGTGTACAGGTACTTGTAGTGTGCTAGATTATTAAAACGCTTTGGACACTGATGAGTATACCTTAGTTTAATTATCTTTTCTTATATTGGTAAATTATGTTAGACAAAAATTGCGAAAGAATTTAAATCGCCTTATCAACGTCACTACTACGGCAGTTGATTGGTTTAAATTCATTGTAAAATATTAATAATTTTAAAAGGTGCAGGAATTTCGTTTCTTGCATAAATTGATTAAACAGTTACTTATATTATGCTTGCAAATTTTGCAAATTGTTTTTTAGTGCCTATCAAATTACACCTTAATTAACCCAAAAACTTTGGAATTGTCAAATATTTTTATTTATAATTGAAAATAGGTTAACTACTAAAGCAAGTTTCTATTTATATATTTCATGCTATTAATAATTTATAAGCTAATTACGTAAAAAAATTTTCAGGTAAACACGTTTTACTAATCTGATCGCAAAATGCATTACCATATTCATTGGGAAAATTAGTTCGTCGAGTTTGAAATGAAAGTTTTAAAAACTTTCTCGGAAGTTTCATAATTACAATGGTCTTGTCATCTGATGCAACTCATTCATCAAGCATAAACAAGATAAGATTGCAGTAAATCCATTCGTCTCTTTCGGATTTAATTGCATTATAGCCTCTGCCGATCCTCACAGGAGACCTTTTAAAGAAAATTAATTGTTTGATTTTCCTCGAAAATGCACTTATATAAACTTGAACGGGGTATTTCTCTTAAATTACTGCGTCTCGTTAGCTTGTTTGTTAGTGGAACTTGATTTATTGATAATTTACATGTATTAGTGCCGTGTCTAGCTCTTAATTGAATACAGTTTTATGTAGTAGATAGTCTTAGTTCTCTAGAGAGACAGTCGATATAATTAAAAAAGAATATATAAAATTCTGTTTTGACACAGATGACTGATGATTTATATAAAAAGTTAAGTATAGGCTGTCATGATGAGTTAAATCTAGTAGAAGGTTTAAAAGTATAATGAGAAGACAGTTGAGCTTATTTGAAGTTACTTTGTAAACGCGACAGTTCAATATACATACACATGTCACACGACATGCAAGGGTAGTTTGACAAGTAGTGAGAATGGAAAAGAAAAACGAATTTCTTAAATACAAAATAATTTTTATTTTTCAATATATTTTCCTAAAAGAGCAATGCATTTATTCCAACGGTGTTCCAATGCCCTTATGCTATTTCTAAAATGAGATTCCGGAAGGCTTGCAAAATACTCATTTACGAAGATGATAAGCTCGTCGTTAGACGAAAATTTCTTTCTACCTAGTGCAGTTTTCGATTCTGGAAAAAGGTGGAAGTCGGAAGGGTCTAGATCCGGCGAATAAGGCGCAGGTGGTACTAATTGGAAATGCAACTCGTGGATTTTGGACATCGCAACTATGCTAGTATGCGAGGGAGCGCTGTCTTGGTGAAACAGAATCTTTTTCTTTGCCATTCCTGGCCGCGTAGCACAAATCTCAATATTTAATTTTTGTAGAAGCTCTGCATAATATTGTCCGTTTATTGTGGCACCTTTCTGAAGGTAATCAATAAGCAAAATGCCCTTTGAATCCAAAAAAATTAATGCCATCACCTTGTTTGCCGATAAAGTGGTTTTCGCTTTCTTTGGAGGTCCAGAACCACGTTCTAACCATTGTTTTGATTGTTGTTTAGTTTCAGGTGTACTGTAATGTATCCAAGTTTCATCGCAAGTAACAAATCGCCTACAAATATCAACCGGATTCCGCTTAAAAAGGTCCAAACATTCATTGGAGATGCTCAAACGAGTGAACTTTTGATCAGTCGTAAGCAATCGCGGCATCTATCTTGTCGAAAGCTTGGAAAGGCCCAATTCTTTCGTTAAAATGTGGTGTACGCGTTCTGTTGAAATGCTTACCATGTCTGCTATCTTTCTCACTTTGAGTCGTCGATCTTGCGCAATAATATTATGGATTTTTATAATCATTTCCTTAGAAGTCACGATTTTGCGTGCTCCAGAGCACGCTTCATCAACACAGCTTGTTCTACCACATTTAAATTCATTTACCCATCTATTTATTGTGGCGGATGATGGAGCAGATTAACCTAATATTTTCCGTAACTCATCTTTTATTTCGGTAGCTTTCATACCCTTAATTACGAAGTATTTAATCACCGCACGATACTCTGCTTTTTCCATTTTAACAAAACGACGTGTTGCTTAGGTTTCAATCAGCTGTCAAAAATAAACTAATCAACCGATATATCTAAATATCGGAATGTAAACATATAAATAGGCAACCTAAATTACAGTACATTTGTTTTACCAATTAGAGCGCCACCTATGTGTCTTTTTCACTACTTGTCAAACTATCCTCGTATATGGCAAGGTTATATATTGTTTCTGGGAGAAAATAAATAAATCTTTAATGTACAATAAGATTCCCAAAAAGGTAGCATTTTGGTATACAAATGTGTACAAGAAGACAGTAGGGAACAGATTCTAAAATCTTAATGCTAATGCTTGATGCTAAAAACACTGTTACGTAATCCTCGGGATAATTTTTTGGCGCCAGGAAAATCAACCGTCGATGTAACAGTTATTGATAATAATAAAACTTAGTTTCTCTCATTTACATATAGCTCTTGAAATAAATAATTTCGAAATACTATTAAAAATATCTTTTAATTAATACTAATTATTACGACCTTCGCGTATCAAAATTAGTATCATTAATGATCCTTAATCCAGTGCCTTGGCTGCGTATATACGTCTATCGAGTATCGCGAGTATTCTCACTCTGAAATGCGCGCATTTTCGAATTTGTCTTTTATGGGTATGCACATATAGCTCGCTATAGGTCTTGTAACAATACTTTACTTGTTCTTAAGTCTCTCTACCTTTTCCAAAAGTGTAAAATATCGGGTGAAGTTGCGTATTTCTTCAAATTTCTGCTAAAAATTCTCTACAATTATATTATCCTGAGTTATAACGTTCCTTCTAATTTCTCCCCTATCTGTTATACAGATTTTCTCACTTTCTCATGTCACGTTTACCAAGGCCTTCCTTTTGTTTTTCTCTGTGTTGGTTTTGCTTCATAAATCATACGTGTTATTTTTTTCTTCCACTCTCTTATTTTCTTGCTTGTCCTGTAGATTCTCTTTGTAGGTATTGGCGGAAAATATAAAAGAAGTAAATAGCAAATATAAGAATAAACGTAAATGGAAAGTAATGTAAAGAAGAATAAAAATGAAAGAATTGATCGTAATTATTGAAATTTGCTTTCGATAAGGTGTGACGTTTCTATAAAGTATGACTGATAATTACATCTCAAACCCGTATTCCTTACCTGATATCATGACCTGCTTCTAGGGCTCTAATTAGCTAGTGTACAGTTCTCTGTACAATATGTTCTTAAAATGCGCCACAATACTAAATTCCCTAGAAGTTGTTTATTAATACTGAAACAAATATTCACAAAAATACATTCAAATTACACAACAACTAATCAATGATTGATAAAAAAATTCAGGAAACGAATACAAGATTCAAAATACCAAAGTAAAAGATGACAAACAACTGGTTTATTGAGAAAAAAATTACATAACTTTTTCTGTTTGCGAAGTTATATATGTATGGCGGAAAATAATAGTGGAACAAGTAATAGGCACATAGTAGACATAAATAATTTGGACATTTTGAATGTGTATTCAGGGCCTGCATAACCATTATTTTCGCCACAATATAAAGTATGCTATTTTATACAAAACATACCTTGAACGGCAATATATAACTATCATATTGTTATTTTTTAATAATGAAATTAAACATACTTGTACTCAAGTAAATATAAAAGAAAGACAAAGTATAAGTAGCCAAATTGATTCACAGAACTGAACACGATTGAATATTAATTTAATTGAGGTTATCTCTTATTCCGTATATAAATTTTTATGTAGGGAAAAGAATATTGAATATTAAATAAATTATTATTATTCTATAAAGTTCCCTGGACGTTACGTGAAAAATTTATTTATAATCATAACGTTGAACTGATCCACTAACGCAATATAAGTACATCATATCTTTATATAACCCTGGCTCGTTTATCTCCTACATTCAAGGCTTGTAATCGACATAGTACGTGCCAATTGTAATCCCAAAAGAGTAACTGAGATTCGTATACCATTATAGTGATTATTAAGTGTTAAGATGAAGGGATATTCCACTTCGTTAGCTCTAAATAAAATTACATTCGTCTTGTTATAATTAAAGCTAAGATGGTTAGAATTTAACTTGTTCACGGTTGGATATATATTTAGAGATAATGTCGATAACCGTCTCAAGTGCGTCACCTCTAATGGAGAGTGGCATATTCATTAGTATAGTTAGTCGTTAAGGCTTTGTCTTCATTCGACTGCATAGATATTATTAAAATAATTCATGAAATGAAGAGGTCCCAAAATGCTGTCTTGTAGTACATCGCAATATATGGTATAAAGACTTCTTCAGAAAATACACAGAAACCATTAGACACGATCTTAAGAGTCTGTTGCCTATTAGACAAATATAATAATATAATAGGGTTCGAGTTAAATTAATTTAGAATAATCTATGCTGGTAAATGCCATGGATAAATTAAACAGACTACCTAGAGGAATATCTTCAAATGCATTAGTAATAAAACTATATACAACAATATATAATGCCATGATCCATAATTTATATTTGTTTATTTATAAGTGATTGATTAAATCAAAAAGTAGATGAATGTAGATGAAATCACTAAATTGATTGGGACACATTAGCCAAGAAACCAAAAGAAAAAAAAACTAGTTTGAAAAGAATGAAGGAAATAGAAAAAAAAACAAATGAAACAAGTGCCAAGGGATTGGAAAGTGTAAAATACACTAACATTGTAATTGAAATCTCACATTCATTAAGCATTTATAAAGCAATCTTGTAAATTTGTAGTTTATGTAAATATTTACAAGTCAGAATATAGATTGACTACAAAACGCCGTTTAAATAATGAAATTGTGATAATTTATTTGCGTTATTTTGTATAGAATGAAGTGAATTTAGTATTTGTAACAAAAAGACTTAAACACGGAAATATCGTTTTCGTCTTCTTAAGAAAATATACTTCCTTTATCTCATCGGAAAAATTAAAAATCTTGAAGATTAAATAGGTAAAAGTGTGCTTCCATTCCTTTGACTTTAGGAATATGCAAATTCGAAGAAAATGTAAATAGGTGCGCTTCGAAACGTTTTTAATTAACTTTTCGATGCAATAAAAAGAACGAGGGAAAATGCGATGGATGTGGGTGGGGAGGTTTTTCGAATATCATATAAAGTTGCCTTATACGACATAATGAAATGTTTTTTTCGTCGGAGCATTACGGAACTACCTAAATATAAATCTGTATTAAAAAGTATATACATAAATATGCCTCGAACGTAAGAGTCATTGTAAAATATAATAAAATCAGCTTCAGGATATGCTGGTTATTAGCCTCCACATATAAAAGCGAGGCGTTTTTTTTATACGAGAGCATATTAATTACAATACAAAGGGCGATTCTTATACAGCAACGCTGCTACATTTTCTTGTTGCTGTTTGCCAGAAAATCTGATATCTAAAAAACTGTTTTTTATACGTATATATGTTAAAAATTAATTATGAAATTTAATAATTTGTAAAATATTGCCTTATTTGTCTACTTTTCGCAAATAACGTCCAAATTACTGATATATATGAAACGCGTAATCTAGAACTTATTATACTTTTGTAATGATAAAAATGTGTATACATAAATAGACTTTTCCATAATTAAGTTCTTGATATGTGGTATTTTTAAGAGAGTTTGCCTAACTTGAGAATTTTTTTGTGGCGAAATAAATACACTTCTCATATTTCATAGATTTATGAAATTTTGGGAAAAACTTTAGCTTTTGATGGTATATTACGAACGTTCAGTATTAGGTATTATAACTTTATAGTTTTCAAATTTAGTTCTGTCGGATTTGCTTTGTTTGTAATGGAACCAGTCATATCTTATCTAAGAGGCAAAAATATCAGCAAGGAAACCAAATTAAAATTAAAAATATGTATACAGAGTTATTATTAGGTATGTCGTAATATGTGTCGCGAAAATGAGCAAAGGGGAAGAAATGTAGGAAATCTCGAGAAGAATCCATGGACCAAAGTGGACGAGATATAGTGAAGGTCGCAGAGGTATGAAGACAGCAGTTTCTAGGGCATATGAAGAACTAGAACCCAATTCTATAATAAGAATAGAAGCTAAATAGAGCCCGATGACAATCAAACAGAGGAAGACCCAAGCTAAAACTGATGGACTAAATGTACGAAGATATCAACTGGAGGAAAGTAAATGAATGTAGAAAGAGAGATTTGGACCAAATAGCAAGAGAAGAAAGAAAGAAGAAAAATTACTACCTATAAAAAATGTTAATACGACTACTTCTCTTTACAAGTTGTTTATATATATATATATATATATATATATATATATATATATATAGTATATTTAACTTTTACCCCCTTTAACATACTCTCCTACTCTATCCATACACAGCTGTATACGTGTCTTCCATTGTTCAAAACAATGCTGTAGTTCATCAGTTGTCAGCCTCTTCAACGATTTTGCCGTTGTTGCTTACTATTCACTTACTACTTCACAGATAGGGCATTGTGAGCTAGTGCGTTGTCCTGATACTGAATCAACGAGTCGTTCTTCCACAAATCCGATCTTTTCTTCCTTACTCTTTCCCTTAGCTTTATTACGACTTTTTTGTAGTATTTTTGATTAACGGTTTTATCTTTAAGCACCCAGTCAGTCATGTTAAAACCTTTGATATCGAAATAAACGATCAACATTGGCTTCAATTTTAACTTGCTCGTTCGAGCTTTTTTCGTGCGCACGTAACGTTACATTATCACTAAGCACCTCCTCTGACATTTGTAAAGATTCTTTTGGCGATTTTTTAAATTTGATAATGAATTTGAAGTGAATTCGCCGCTCGATTTTTATGTCAACCATAATCACAGCACTACTAAGTAACAGTGTCCTCTGCAATTAAAATTCGATAGTAAACTAAAGCAGGCAGAGACACGGAACTAAGGGTTGTTGCTTGGGAAGTATCAAGATCAACGACATTCCAATTACTGCCCCGTCTGATTCGACCGCGCGATGGAAGGAACGCAGTCTCGTTATTTAATTGCTATGCCTCATATATATATATATATATATATATATATATATATATATTTATAAATGTATATATCTTAGAATAAGCAAAGTTGGTGTAAGTTTCTACCAAAATACAAAATGGATAATAGAATTCTAGGCAGGCAGTTTAAGATTAATGAACTGGAAGTAATTTTAGACTGTTAACTTTCTTTCCAATCTTACATTACGAAACTTGTACTTTAGTAATCGATCTCTTAAAATACTCTTACATGATATTATAATCTTGAAACTTCTTTATTATGCCTTTGTTATTAGTAAATCAGAATATTCTGACAAGATTTTCCAAAAGATCAATTTCATAAATCTCAAGCTACTAAGAAGCAATGAAAAGTTAAGGATTAAGATCTAGTTTATTAAGTGAAATTGAAGCAATCCAATAAGTGAGATAGTGATGACTTTATTAAATTATTGTCATAGGAGAAATCTTAGGCAATGTTTATCTCTTAAAAAGTTGAGTAATTATGGTAGGTTTAGTAGTCGATAAAATGACTACAAATGCAAAACATTATAATCAATTCTTTCGAAATGACAGACAATTAAACTACCCGTATTACTAAATAGAAATATTCTTGAGGATAAAGAAATCTTCAGTGATAAAACTCACTTATGAATTAATGGTTTTGCGAATAAGTGAAGCTGTCACACCTGGTCTGAATATCAATCAAAAGTAATGCATGAAGAAGCATTGCATCCACTTGCTCTGACTGTCTGATATCCTTTTTATGTTTGAGTAGTCGTTGGACTTAATTTTCTCACAGTGTCTGTGTACTATTTTACAAACGATATACATACGTCGTTTCTAATGGCAGACGCTGTATAAGCCCTGGCTGTCATTTAAAATGCTGTAGATACTAATGACTTAGTTAAGTAGACAAAGAACTTAATAAATGGGAATGCCGGCCTTACTTTTCTCTTTTCAATGTTGCAGTTTTCTACTTCTGCTCTCTGAAATAGTAAGTACACAGTGCGGCAGAAATAAATAACAAAGCAACCCCATTTATTTCACAGAAAGAACAATCTTTGCTATTTACTTCGTGTACATGTACACTTTGTTTTAAAAAGTCTTTCAAATTCTCACTGTCTTTCTTCATACACTTTCGCATTATTTTCCTGGTCATATCTGGTTATATTATCGCGAAGGTATAGCAGCTTGCCAGTGTTCGAGGCTTGCGTTGGTAGACTGAAACCTTCAGATATCCCTAGAGAAAGAAATCTCGATTTGCATGCTCAAAGGTTGGCCATGGAATTTTAAGAAGACCAAATGCCCTAGAAATGTTTCTCATACAAAGTTCATCAACGTCTTTGCTGTGTGTGCAGTGGTAGCAACCTGTCGGAAGCACACAGTAGAATTCCCTACTTAGTTGAATTTCGATTGCAGGAAGCTGTGCAACATCTGCATATAACGATCAGAAGTTACTGTTTCTATTTTGTCCTCTCCTTCAAAAACGTATGGACCTATAGTTCCAAATTCAACGCCCACGTACCAAACAGTAATACACTCGTTGTGTGGAGGTTCCTGAAGGACCTGCCGAGAATGGATTTTGGCCCAGTAGCGAAAATTTTGTTTATTAGTATAGCCCGGTAGATGTAGGTAATCTCCGTCACTTGATAGTAGACCGTCGTCAGCTGGTATAGTATATTTTGTAAAGTAAATGGAAAATATTGTTCTTTCAAAGTGTGAAATAAATATTTGAATAGCTTCTAGAGCTGCTTTGTTATTTACGTTTAATATTCGGGTGTTTCTGCTGCATATTTTTGCTCTGTAATATAAATTCTACTGTGTGAAAATATACTTCTGGGATATTAAAAAAGCCAGTTTCAATTCTGACACACAAGACATAACCAAATTAATGATCGACAGTTATTTTTTGTTTCTAAACTATATTAATGTTAACTGTTACGTTAACGATAATTTGCAACTTATATCTGACCATGTTCATGGTAACTGTTATACAATTTTACACCCAGATAAATCGCCTTTTTCGACTAATAAATTCTTCTAAGAGGCAGGAAAAGAAATATATCTACACCCAACAGTACTTCGTCAGTCTAAAAGCCGTATAAGATTTCAATACTGGTTGGTTCCCGTTTCGTTGTACTAGAAACCATTCCGTGCTCGTCTATTGATATGTAAAATTTATTGAACTTAATACATCGTCCGTATATTTGCCAGCACTCCTTTTTCTAACCTGGCCTCGCTACAATGGACAGAAGATAGATGTTTTCCTTTCAAGGGACCCTCCCTTTATTGTTAAACAAATTTCTCGGTATATTTTTCCTTTTGGTTATTTTTATATATTTTTTTTAGACGACAATGATAGTATGAAATGCCTATTTGTGTTTTGCAAATTGCGAGAAAGAAATGTATGTAAAATTGCTGAGATTTTTCATTGAATACCTTTCACTTGTAAGTAATCTGCTGTCAATAATGCTGAACCAATAAATTTAAAATGTACATGTAGCGGGAATTTATTACAAACGACAGTTACGTAATGTCTTCTTTCAGAATTCTTGTATGTTTACCAATTCTTGTTTCATTATTTTTGAGTGTCCTGGTTTTTTTATTCCTTGCTTTTATTATTTCTTCACAATGTTTCGTATTATATTTATTACATTCTCAGGTGTTTTAAATAGTGCAATATTACTTACATTGATGCGGACGAACTATATGTGTGTATGTATAAAAGTATATGCACATGCTTCTCTGTATATACTTTGTGACTCGATGTAAGTACAGTAACAAAGCAAGTATATATAGAGGAACATGTGCACACGTATGTACCTACATGGGGCTCCTCTGCATCGATGTAAGTAAACGACCAAAAGTAGTATACTTTAGCAATTAAATGGTCAAAAAATTAAAGTAATTGTTTTAGTGGTGCCAAATTTTATTTTTCATGATTGTGATGTCACCAGTTTTTGACGTCATATACATCTTTTAAATGGACTGGCATATTTCTCATGTCAGTTTATGTCAGTTTTGATTAGAACTTTTAAAGACCTTTTAAAACACTTACGATACACCTAATATGTTTATCTTTAACAGTTTCTGTGATTTTGAAAATTTTGCCAATATCTTTGAACAAATGTTTAAAATTGTCAAAGAGTTGTCTTGGCAACAGTTTCTGACTGTTTATTGTTAAAACATTGCAGTATCCCCATTCTACTTAAAACTTTTAAATACTATATTTGTGATTTCGTCCGATATTTTTATATTGTCAACGTGAAGTGATCGATTCTTTCTCAGAATGCTATATTTGATGGAAACAATGGAAACGAATTGAAATTTTAATGACGATTGAATATGCGGGTAGATATAGGACTCATACAAAAGTAGTACGACTTAGTTTAGAAAAAACGCCCAAGAATTGATGAAGACTCGTGTAAAAATGTACGTCAATTTGCGTACTCATCAAAATTCGACGTATTTTTCACGTCAAGTAACTGCAAGCACTGCTATCCGTCATAGAGTGTTTCAAAGAAGGTAAACTTCATCTGTACAAACTTCAATAGGTTCAGTAGTTAGTAGAGGGCGATTCAGATCATCGAAACTAATTTTGTTAGCAGATTATGTACTTATTTGATACTCATGCTGTATTTTTAAAAAACATGGTTTTTTAGCGAGCCTACTTTTACTGTAAAAGAACGTCGACCGTCAAATTTGTAGATACTAGGCTGCCACAAACTCCTAATGACAACGGGACAATCATACCCAACGTCCACGTGTAGTTATACCTATCTTTTCAGATATTTTTACTGGGCAAAGATACTTAGGACTTCTCAGAAATCTCAGAAATAAGATCATTCCAACTTTAGCAGTATTGTATCTGAATTCAAGACATCCATATATTTTTAATAACACCATCTGATTCCAACAGATGGAGCACCAAACTCATACTTCTTTCTTCAAGATTATTTGGACACAGTTTTTGCTAATAGATGGAATGATCTTTTTTGGAATGGTCAGATAGATCTTTAGATTTAATCCCAATAGATTTCTTATTATGGGGTTATGTAAAAAATAGAGTTTCAAGTACAAAACTTGCTATTTGAACACCTAATATCTTCAAATATGTCAGAAATGAATTTTGTCATTAAAAAGTGGAAGCATTTTATAAACTGTTAAAGACAAAGATATTAAATTAGGTTTTTTCGAAAAAGATATTTAATTGAAAAACTGATGAGAAGTCATGTTCATATAGAATACATAAACTGGAATGATTAACTCGTTTAACGCGTTTTTGTGAAGTATTTACAGTTTTGAAATTACTTAATTTTTACCATAAGAAGTTTTTATGCTGTATATAGAACAATAGAAAATGCAAGCAGATGTTTTGATTGATTTAAAAGAAAAATTGAAATTTTAAAATTTCGATAGTTGAAGTGTTATTTCGTAATAATTAATAACGTTGATTGAGAGATCAAAATTTCTTGTTTTTTAACTGAAAGTACTCAGCCATCTATTTCACGAAGCAATTAGCGTTTGGTAATTTGATAATTTCACAGGATTGGCAGAGTCTTCTAGTGAAACTTTCCTTTACATCAAATTAAATACCTAATTAATCTATTAATTGATATTTGTAGAAAATGTGTATGATTTCACTCGTACACATTGCTATTGAAATACATTAGATCGATAAGCTAGGGTGGCGTTAATGAATGTACTTCTCTTAATATAATATATAAGTATTTAGTTGGTTGAGTAGTATACATAGTCGGTTTAAAAGGAAACCGTCCTAACTTAAAACGAAAAATAATGCGAAAAGATTTTTTTATTCAGTTTTCTATATATAATCCACTACACTCTGTGCACAATTGGCAACGTTTCTAAAATCTATGGAAAGCCAGGGAAGAGTTGTCTGTCGGAATCTACTTTAAAACTGTTACCAGTCGCTCTTGGATCATTTCAATATAGTTTGAAACCTTTTCTGAGATGAAGCTTCGAGAACAAAAAAGGAAATACGTTGGATGTACGACAGAGGGGACAAATTTTTGTAACCAAAAATGTTTGGGTAAAGATAACAGAGTAACTCAGAGCATTGTAATGAAAGAAAAACTAGTTTTTCGTTTGATAGAACTGCAATTTTACTTTTTTAATTCATAATTCATTTCCATAGGCGGTCCACGACGTTTTAGCAATGCACAGCATGGATTCAGACACCAGAGTGACCTAATTCCCAATGGATAACACCGTGGGTATTAAGAAATGTGATAAACATGGTCTTGCTACGTGGTTTCGATGCTTTCGTATTTATTTTGCGCTTTATTATACGTCTTAGTACATTTAGTTTTACGTGCTTCACACGAATTATTATTCCAGTCGTCGTTTATTGATTCCGACCGATACATAACAAAAATATAATCTGATTGGTATTGAATATGAGACATTGAAATATAATTACGTAACTATGTATTTTCATTACAGTTTATGAAGCAGAATTATAAATGTGGTATTTTACGCGAAAGCGTAAAATATGTTATTTAATGAAAGCTACAAAAAAAAAGAAAAAACTCTAAGTTGTTTCGGTGTGATGCTATAGAAAATGGTATGCTACTTTTGTTATTTCAGATTTTTATTTAATTTGACCGCATTTTGGATTCGCTATTTAAAATGAACCGCATATACTACACAAAAGCTTTTGTTAGAATTTGTTGCTTTTATGCCTCGACTAAACTCAAAACAAAGTTTAATCTTTTATGTTCAACGAAACAACAACACTTTTAATGGATGGTTCATCAGATAACTTTCTTTTCAATGTGTAATACTCTTAGTGTGCACATACAAAAATGTATTGCAAACTTCGTGGCACCTTTTAGTAAGACGTCTAAGAATTTGCGGATTTAGCGTAATCGCCTACTCCCTACGATTTCATTAAGCAATAAAACAAGTATTCTGTACTGCAGATAGTTTGTTTCTTGATTAACAAACTTGTATGTATAAGGAATTTGTTTTAGTGAATTGAAATTTGCTAGTAATGTCACTTACGTGTATAAGTGACACTATTAATTTACATATACGAATACGGAACACAAGTGCATATATTTGTAAACTAAGAGAATCAGAAAGCGTATTTTATGAAGTACAGTAG
Organism: Dermolepida albohirtum; assembly: GCA_031893035.1. Taxonomy (NCBI): domain Eukaryota; kingdom Metazoa; phylum Arthropoda; class Insecta; order Coleoptera; family Scarabaeidae; genus Dermolepida; species Dermolepida albohirtum. The sequence continues at coordinate 175,132 of JAVIWB010004724.1, read as the reverse complement.
ACCGCACAATCTGTACTATATAATTGCTCGCGCTAGGTGTTAACATAAATGGGTGATGCTGATTCTGCATAGGATATTAACGATGCGAAATCCACTTGTTATGTGAAAAGAGCATAATGCAAATATTAAATAATGCAAGCCATTAATTCCTGCTCATGACGTGAAATTTCCATTTGTAAACACACCATACGTCGGTTTACCTCACCAATTTTTTTCAATAATATTATGTAATAATAATAATAGTATTAATAACAATAAATATTTATTGTGTTGTAAGAAATACAGATATATAGCGAAGCATATTTTATTTACTTTATAAAATCCCGTAATATCTCTAAATAGCGGCCACTAAAATTTACTGTAAATAAGACCATTATATGGAGATGGCCGTTAGTTAGAGAGTCAAAATTCTTCGTTGCCGATTGTAGTCGCCATTTCTCAGTCGATTTATAATAAATTATTTACATTACAAGTAATATATGTTTATTTGCTTTAAAAAAAGTTTCGCTTTTTTTAATGAAAAGAATTATAAATGTGTGACATTAATAATAAGATTATGAACTAGGTCTAACTATATGTACATAACATACACAGTCTGTCGCAGAGGAAACTGAACTTTTTTAAAATATACATAAGTAAACGCTTACTATTTTGTAGTAGTCGTATTCGGCTTCAATACAGCGTTTTGCACGGTCAATTAACATGTCGAATGCATTTTTAAGTTCATCTTCAGAGATGTCCTACAAGATCGCCGTCGACGCTTTTTTAATGGATTCGACGTCGGCGTAACGCAGTCCTTTCATCGGCAAATGTAGTTTGGAGAATAGATAGAAATCACCGGGGCCCAAATCCGGTGAATACGGGGAATGGTTGACGGTTAAAATTCCATTTGTAGTTAGAAAATTAGTGATAACAAAATGGGACCGAAATGTTACTTGAGCACCGCGCTCTTCAAAAACACCATTTAAATTTTTCGTCATTAGGTGAAGCAGATAGCATGTAAATTGTTTGTCTCGATTGTTTTGAGGTGACAGCGGATTGTCTTTTCTAAGTTAGCTTTCCTAATTAATCAATTGATTATTTCCGAATCAAAACCACCGTACCTCGCAATGTTCTTAATAGAATTTAATTCCCTTTCATATCTCACTTCTCTTAGTGGAAAACTACTGCAAATGATTGATAAGAAAATCGAAAGAACCGTTTTTTTGTAGTGCGCTATGATTCGAATCCGCCGTGGTAAATCTATTAACATCAGTTTCTTTTCGGAAAATGTTAATATCTATTTCTAATTACTAGGGTATCTAAGATAGGTAAGGTGTCATTGTTTTCTGTTTCTACCGTGAATTTAATCGTCAGGAATTTTGAATTTAATTGCTTAACGAAGTTGTCAAATTCGACTTTAAAATTACTCATGAATAAAAGAAACTATAAATGCAAAAGACAATTGCTCATTGCTGTTCCTTGTTTCTGTTCATAGAACTTATCTTCGAATTAGAAACAATTTTGAGACATACATAGGGTGGTCAGTCTTTTACCTTTTCTGGTTACAAAATATTGAAGGTAATTTTGATGGAGCCTGTGGTTGATTAATCTAATCACTGAAGGCTGATATATAACTCCTTTCCACATTCATTTTCGTATTCTGTATATGTATTTCGACAACTAAGTTGTCATCATCAGCAGATAATTAAACAGTGTCGCACCTGGAAAACTACGGAAAATACCCGTGCGAAAAGAAATTCCGTACACGATATGTGCCGCTGAAAGCCAAAACGCACACCGTATATTCGTTTCACATAATTCTTTTAAAAGATTGTGTTCTAGTCTTAAACTAAGAAAAAGACAACAGAAAAAAGAAAAAAAGGAGGAAAGCAAGACAAATATATTAATACGGTTTATTGCACTCTCCTCTGTCTGTCGTTTAAGAGACCAAAGAGACATGAGTTATGGTTGGGCCCCAGGTCAGTGTTCAACACTGTAAAATAAAGGCCATGTGTTTTCGAAAAAATACGTATACAGAATACGCAAATTAATGTGAAAATGGGTTATAAATCAACCTTCAGTGATTAAAAAAAATTTAGTATTTTGTAACTATTTTATAAATAATCATTTAAATATGACACAATGTTGACCTTAAGTGAAGGTTAGTAATATAAATAACATTCACACGATGTTTTAAAATTTACTTAAAAATAATTTAACAATAACCTAGGCAAAAAGTATAAAAAAATATGTAGCCAATTAGTTGTTTCCTGTCTGAAATTTTTGAAGACATTCCTGGAACTATAGAGAATAAATGAATATTATTCCACGCGCATCCCAAAAAACCGATGCCATGACCTGGCCTGCAGATGAAACGGTCTTCGCCTTCTTTGGAGCCGGTTCTCCCTTTTGCGTCCATTTTTTTGATTGTCCTTTTGTCTCGGCTGTGAAGTGATGGACCCATGTTTCATCCATGGTAATGAAACGGCGCAAAAATTCTGCTTTTTTGCTGTGAAACTTCGCTAAACACTCAATTGAAACATTTTCACGACACTATTTTTGTTGGAGTGTGAGCAACCGCGTCACCCATCTTGCACATAGCTTTCTCATGTTAAAATTTTCAGATAATAAGCGATGTACCGCACTTTTTGAAATGCTTACGATGTCTGTAGCTCGTGCACTTTCAGTCGACGATCATCCAGTACCGCTTGGTGGATTTTCTTCACCATTTCTGGAGTCGTCACCTCATTTGGTCGAACACTGCGATGCTCGTCTTGGCAGCTCCTACGGCCTCGTCTAAACTCTGCTACACAATATTTCACTGTTCAAAACGAAGGAGCAGACACACTGTAGAATCCAGTTCAGCTTTTATATCAGTTGGGCTGAAGCCTTTCAAATAAAAGTATTGTATCTGGTAACAATGACCAGTTTTCTTCATTTTTACAAATTCACTGAAAATGTTTACTATTGACAGCTGCCAAACAAATACTAAACAACGTGGCGTCTTCAAACTTGAAACATATGCTTTATAGATTGTGTACTTTCTAATACAGGGAGATTTTTCAAACAACTACCGTCATTTCTAGGTCAGGCCGGGTACTTATTGGACTACCCTCGTAATTGCTTCATTCCCTTATCGAGCATATTAAATGCCACTAACTTGTATATTTTTGGACATATCGTGTTGAATACCATACTTGATACATTGCACTAAACTTTATTACCAGGTACCTACTGGAAAAGTTATATTACCTTAAATAATGATGTATATAAAGATACGTATGCAATGTTCACTATTGATGGCTGCCAAATAAATACTCAACAACGTGGCGTCTTCAAACTTGAAACATATGCTTTATAGATTGTGTACTTTCTAATTTTTTCAAACAACTACCGCCATCTCTAGGTCAGGCCGGGTACTTATGGGACTACCTTCGTACACAGATAAACTGTAATTAAATTATTTCTTTGAACCTGTAAATATAAGAGTGAAGCTTTCTTAGAGTCACTATCTAGAAATATTTTAATTTTAATAATACTAATGATAATTTTTATACTAATTCATTACATTCTATTTATAATTTTTATATTAAACCTACACTATAATAGACATAATATACAAAAACAAAAAGAAACATTAAACTTTCGGCTTAAGACGGAACAATAACCAAATACAACACAACTAACAACAAGAAAGAAACAGTATAATAATTTAATGCAATTACCTAAATACAATATATTACTTTAAATACACACTATTATATATATAAATGTATCCGTCCGAAAATAACTAGCAATGTGGAAAAATGTGTAAATCCGCTTGCAGAGGGACAAAAAAGATTAACAGTTATCGATGGTGGACTGTGTTTATTATTGGCACCCAAGTAAATTGTGTTTAGGGTTAATTACGTTCCAGTTTAAAAGTACCCATTTTGTTCGTTTTTATTTCTCCCTCTAGAAATCTAAAATACTGTACGCTTCGGACGCTAAATTCTCTATCTCTTTCATTCCTTTGCCCGTCTTTTTAAATGATATTTTGTATTCCCGACGCTTTTTTATTTATTATATTAAATACACAGTTTTTAATTTTCTTCTCTTTGTGAGAAATTTAAAATCTGGATTATTTCTTTGAAATTAATCTGTCCAAAATAAATTGAATTGCTTAAGAAAATGCGCAGAATAAGAAAATATATTTTGAGCTATATTTTATGGTTAAAAATAACTTGAAATTCAAATTATTCTCCATGAACCTAAATTTATAATAGCCTTAAGATGTGTGGAATATGAAAAGTTAAAAGGGAAAGAAGTTTATTTTCAGAAAACTACGAAATTTGAAATTGAATTGAGATTTTACTGCTGCATGTTCTGGGCGTTTCTTAAGAAACGAATTTTTAATTCATTGAAAAACTTCTAGAGGCTGCTCTAAAGGTTTCAGAAGTTTAGTTAATTGTAAGTTACATTAAAAGGCTAAGTAAGAACAAAAATTTGGGCCAGCATTAACATCGTATTTTTTATCAGGAAAGTACCTATTAGCTACACACACCACAAGATCAATCGTCAGTCAAATTCACATTTGCGACATTCAGTTATCATTAGCCTGTCTTTAAATGTTTGATATCATCTAGACACGAAAATTATTTTGAAAATTTTATATTTATTTTCTTCGTCTTTCTTGTTATTGTTAACTTGTTTGAAGATTTCTTTTTACGTAATTTAAAAAGTTAGTGACAGAACTGTGTAGTATCAATTATTATTAAGTGTTTATTTAACCCCTTCCCATACCCTTCCAAGTTGATGTCTTTGTCTGCTTGGCATTTATTCACAAATTCCCATTCCATAGATCTTATTTTTGCTGAATTTAACTACAGCTCCAATCTGAAATTATTACTAAGGGCTTAGATAAGTCAATTTTTTCGAAGAAAAACTTTTATCTCTATGCAATTTCTTGGATAATGATGTATTTTATTATCTCTATTCGTACAGACAGTTTATCCAGTTTTTCAAAATAATTATTTCGTAATTAGTCTTATTATTTGATAACAGTTATTTTTTTATATTCGGGAACACATAGTATTCAGAGGAGACTAAATCTGGTGTGAGCTTTTTGAATTTTTTCATCGAAATAATCCAGTAAGATTGCATAATATTGCCCATTTATAATTTTCTCTCCCTGAAAAGTTAGTAACAATTATACCAAGACCATACGAGTGGTCCCCACCCTTTTCAGCTGGTTGAAAGATTTTCGGTTTTTATTAAGCAATTTTTTCAACTGACACCCATTGCTTTGACATTTTGTAAGTTTCAAGTTAGCTAAAATGTATCCAAGTTTCGCCCACATATTATTGTAAAATGACAGAAATTCCTGTTAATTACGTTGAAATATCTCCAGATTGTGCTCACGAATCTAAATTGTAACTTAAAGCTGTACCTACCTGCTAACAATTTTCTCATATATAAATATTCGTGTTAAATGAAGTGGACCCGCTCATTTAAGACTCCTACTGTCCGTGCAATCTCATATGTTTCAGTCTCCTGTCTTCTATAACTATATCATGAATTTTCACAAATTTTGTGGTTGTGATGCGAACTTGTTAGAGCTGTTTGGGCTCATATGGATGTTTTGACAATTATTAAACAACGAGAGTAATTCAAGAATTTAATCTGCATTTTATTTATTTCTGAATGTAATTAAAGAAATGTTGAAAAGTGGTTTTACATTTATCGAAGTAGGCATGTTAGCTAGAAGCAACTGAAATTTGGTTATGTCAATACACTCAGTTGTATTAACAATGTTGTGTAACAATGTGTCAAATTCTGTTGCTCAACGTTAAATTTATTTTCAATGAAGATATAAAAGTGACTGATATTCATCAGAGACTTCACAAAGAGTTTGAAGAAGAGTATCATCCTTTCAGGATGGTTGAAAACGCGTGTTGAACTTGTCACATCTGAAAAGTTAGGATTGTAAACTCTAGTGTTGGTAGAGTTCACACTACTATCTAACACAAGCTGAAATCTAATAAAGTTAATAGGTAGGTTTCAAAACACTTTTCGGTGGATCAAGTTGTTAACATCGTAGAGTAGAAGCAGAAACGACTTCGAGATGGCAGAGAACCTTAGCTTCGCTATGAATATGAAGACGATTACATCCTAGAAAACAAGAATGTTAGTATGAAATGGCGACACTAAAGCTCGCCTTCGCCTCGAGATTCAAAACCCGAGGTTGTAATCGACTAATAAAGTCAATGTGATTGTATTCTGGAACACTATTGTACCAATCTACGTCGATTCCCTCGAAGAAAGAAAAACAATTCATTTAGCTTATTACAGTGAGCATCTTGGAAATGTTAAGCTGGCCATACAAATAAAAAGACGCGGTGTCTTAAGCAAGGGCGTTATTCTGCTACATCATAACGCTCGCCCATATATAGTCATCTAACGAACAATATATTGGCTAAATTGGTTTGGGAAGTACTGACTCATCCACTATATAGTCTGGACTTGACCTCGAGTGACCATCATCTTTTTTGGGCCATGCAGAAAGTTCTTGGGAGGCAAATTTGCCTCTAATAAGAAAGTGAAAGATACTTTGCGAAATTGGTTACGTCGTCAGAATCTACCGGTGCAATGGGATAAGCGTATTTAAAAGGAAAGTTATTACTTAGAAAAATGATGTATATATAATATTAAGTTGTAGTTTGCATCAACAAGAAAAAATAAAATGCAAAATTTGGATCACCCTCGTATCTTTAAATAGTTCTAGTTGATGAAGTATATTTAGCAATGTTTACTCAGCTTGGTCTGTGTCATTTTACATTTAAAAAATAATGTTTAATCGTTATACGAAAATTTTTGTCATCTATTTTCCACAAATCAAAATCCTTGATCGGCTGAAGAGCCTACTAGTAACACAAAAATGAATAGAAGCCAATAACTGAAACGACTTTCAGGTATTGGCTTCTATTCATGCACGTTCCTAAAATATATGCTAGAAATTGAAAATAACTGTAACATAGCACTATAGATGTTCTCATTTAGCCTTACACGGATCTACTAAACCTCCATATTATTTGTTCCCTTGCTTTCTTGAGTTCTTTCCTGTTCCTTGTCAATAAAATAATGCCATCATAGGCAAGACTGATAATTCTTAATAATTTATTTCACTTCTTATTTTTTCCAATTTTCTTTGGCATAGCAGAATAAATGCAACAGTAAGCTAATGAACAATTTCTTTTTGAAACGCTTAAATTTTTTGTCCATATTTTGAAAATAAAATTGTTTAAATTCATGGGAATGCCTAAAATTGTGAATAAGTTTAATTAATTGCCTAGAGCTTTAGTTCCACTCGGTTGGTCATTTCGAAGAGTCATGCAATCTTTTTCAATTAAGAAAGATTAATTTTCTTGAAAAGAACTCGAACCAAAGAGATAAAAAGAAAATATTTGCATTTGTAACGTAGTGACCAATTTTTCACTAAACAATTTCTGATAAATCCGTTCCCTGTGGGAGATTTTTTTAATCGTCAGTCATTACAGTGTCTTTCATCTGGTTCTTTTCACTGAACTAGGAGCGGAAATGACTGCAACTAATCGACGATCTGTACTGCATTTGTGAAACACGGATAATAGCACTGGGATTTGATTGCGACGAAAGATAAAATAATAAGAGGAGAGGAGGGAACGGATAAAAATAGTCGAATCGAGAACAAAACAGACGGAAAAATTGCGCGCGAGCGTAAAATTTGAAACGGTGTAATTTGGAAAAGTGTGTCCTTAATCCGTGGAAAATTACTTAGGTGGCGTTGTAGCTCGTTGACGGCAAGTTAGAATCGGGAACAGTAACATGAACTGCACTGTCCTTTCCTCCTTCTCTTTCACTCTCTTCCTCTCTCTGGAAAAGTCGTCCAATTTATTCCCTTGCGATGGTAAAAAAGAATTAGGCTCGTATTGAATGAACAAACCTACTCCAAACCATTATGTAATCAATTTGGCTCGCAAAAAAGAGAGATAGAAACAGAGTAGAGTTGAACGGAGAGGACCAACTACGTGGCTTGAATGAAATTTATTAAAACAGACGATTAGGATTCCGAAAGACCGATATAATTTAAGAAGTTCATTTTATATTTATTTTTTTATGAATATAATCACATTACGGAATGGAACAAAAATAATATGTTTCCTAATATAATGTAAGTCGAATGAACGCTCGCCGCTCCATTCAATGTTAAACAATTTTATATGAAGCCGTCAAGTTCAGAACGTTTGCAATTTGTTTGAAAAATTAATTTGAATGTTGCGAAAGAAATTGAAAATTGAAAATAACCATGGTTAATCAATTGATGGCAAGCTGATTACTATTAATATAGTTAATTTGAAATCTTGATGTAATTCTAAAATTTTAATGAAATCAAGGAAATGATACTACATACACTTTGTTGTTTAATATAATTATTTATGATATATGGTATAAATAATATAAGTATAAATATGGGATAATATATATTAATTTTTATTATTGACAATTATTTTACCTACTTAAATCCAAATCTGGCGATGATTAGGTTTGGAAGGTTTGATTGGCGCTTTTAAACATTTTTTCATTATGAATTAGTTTTACGTTTACAATTCCTTAAACGTAAAACAAATCAGATTTCCGATATTTTGTGTAATGTGTTGGAAACGAGTTTGGTGATCATAATGGATGCTGTAAGTCTGTGTTTGTTGTTATAGACTTGTAAGGTTATGTATAATTGTCTAATATAACTGGTTTTTCTCTTTCTGTTTTTAAAAATTGAAAGTTACATCTTCAATTTATTGTTTACATGTTGGATATGCGAATTTTAGCAATACCTATAGATTGTCGTCCTTTGATTTCTCGTTTTACATATAAGCCTAAGTTCTTTTCAAAAATAACTTGCCATCATTAAAATGTTGTTTTGGGTGAGTAACTCCAAAACTAACTTTCAAACGTGATTGTTTGTTCTGGTGTTTACTTATGTATCATGACATGATTGTTACGTTGCTTCAAACTCGAACATTCTACCTTTTTTCGTTCCCGAGATATTGTCATTATAAGAATGCTATTTTGTGGTCCGTAACTCCAAAACTTACTTTTAAAAGTGATTGTTTTTTGATGTCTGCTTATGTATAATGACATGATTGTTTCGCTATTTTAAACCGGAGCATTCTATCTCTTTTCGTTCCCGAGATATTCGCAATCGTTTGGAAAAGTTTTTCCTTTTCATTGCTGAGATGTTAGCAGTCGTTTGGACGAAATTGCAGGTTTTTGGTTAGTAACTGCGAAACTTACTTTCAAAAGTGGTTGTTTTTTTGGTGTCTACTTAAGTATTATGACATGATTGTTACGCTCGTGCAACCCGGAACTTTCTATCTCTTTCTATTCCAGTTATTTGCCATCATAGAAAGGTCGTTTGTAGTCCGTAACTCCAAAACTTACATTCAAAAGTGATTGTTTTTTTGGTGTCTACTTATGTATTATGACACGATTGTTACGCTGCTTCAAACCGGAACATTCCATCTCTTTTCGTTCCCGAGATATTCGCAATAGTTTGGAAAAGTTTAAGTTAATACCAGAAGATACAGATGCAATCTGTGATGTCATTTTCTAATTCCAAATATTTTCCTATTTCTTTCCAAAAATTTTAGCAGTAGCCCATGTAGTTGAACATTTGCTTTAATTACTATTTACAGTTTCTTCTTCATTTAATAATTTCTTTATTCCTCTATATAGTTTTTGCTTAATTTTATTTATTAATTTGCCAGGAAATAATTTCGGTTACGTTCTTCACTAGTACATTTATGTAGTTGTTTTTGCATACGTTTTCTTTCCCTTTATTACGTCTATTTTTTCTTATTGATTTACCACAATTCCATTTATTTCTCCTATGACTATTGTGTTTCGCCCGATCGATTTAATTTTTCTTGGATTTTCTCAAATAATTGATCGTTTTCCTCTTTACCATTATTTTCATTTACCCCTCAGCTATTATTGTACAATACTATCTTCTTTTTTAATGACATTTTTACATAGAGTTTATATTCATTTACACAATCGTCTTGTACTAAATCTCTTAATATATGTACTTTGTCGTTTTTATCCGCGACTATATTAGCCAATATAATTTATGTATTCTAATCAATCAATGACCTTCCTTTTTGTTTCCATCACGTCTAAAATTTCTATGCTTTAACATCCTTCTTTTCCATTCATCCTTGTTTCATCCGATGTTCCTGACATCATTTCAATTTCCTTATTTTTTTTTTGTAGATTATTGTTTTATTTTCTTTTATTTGTGATTTTTCTTCAGTAATCATGTCCTTTTTCTTTTCCATAGTTATTCTTGTTTTATCCTGTCCTTTTCCATTTATCGTAACTTCAGTTTTATGGTATTCTATAGATTGCGGCTTCTATCACCTTTAGAACATTTGCTTTTTCATACAATTTGTCCTCCCATTAATGTTACTCTCAGACATCATATCTAACTTTGTGACATTTATTTCTTGATTTTGTAGCTTTTTTCGAGTCTGGTTAACAGAAAAGGGATACTCTTTCTGTTAAATCATGTACATATGTCATGCTGTCTCTTATTTGTATCAGTTTATGTTTATTCCTTAATGTTTTATATATTTTTTGTTCTTCATTCTTCTCTAAGTATGCGTTTTTTGATTCTTTTTGCTCGCTCAAATTCGAATTCTATTCGCATTTTATCTTTAAGTATTTTTTTTATTTCTTCTCCTACTATGCTTTCATCATTTATATTGATAGATAGTCCTATGTATTAGGTTGCTTTTCCATTCCTTCTCTAAAAATCCCATTTTGGTTTTTAGTTCGTTTATTGTCTTTTTCATTTCTAAATATTCTTTCGTTAGCCCCTTTATATAGTCGCATAATTCTTCCTCGATCGTTCCTAATTTCCTTAATTCCCATTATCAAATTTTGTGTCACAATTAAGCTTTTTCCCTGGTCAACTATACAGAGGCTTGATTTTTTCTTACTTCAAGTCCTATTTCAATTTTTATTGACAACTTTTATGGATTTTAATTCATCATCAGGACTTCCAATTGAATTGGTCGATCATGCAGTTGTTCCGCAGGCGTTATTAGTCTTCTATTTAGTATATTTTATCATATCTTATTCTGGGCTTCCGGGCTGGAACCGCGTCACAGGTATAACTGCCGACGTTTCGTACCCAGTCGCATGGGACATTTCAGGGCTCAACTACGCACTGAAACTGTTTCAGTGCGACAGACAGTAGCAGTAGTTGAGCCCTGAAGATGTCCACCAAAACAGATTCAGTGCGACAGACAGTAGCAGTAGTTGAGCTCTGAATATGTCCCATACGAGTGGGTACGAAACGTCGGCAGTTACACCAGTGTATGGAGCATAGTATGGACCACGACCGCGGAAGTCTACGTACCAGATTATCTTTCATTATTTTTACGATTTTAACTTTTCGGTTATACTATATGAAAAAAGAGGAAACGTAGCGAAGTCTTAATATTTTCGAAAATAGTCCAATTTATTATTATTTTTTTATCATTTTTAGTAAAATTACGATTAAATATTTCAAAAATTAAGAGAACAGAAACAAAATCCGATTCACCAAATTTATTCTAAGCGTTTCAGTACAATTTAACCAATTGCCCAGAAAATTATTTATTCGAATTTGCGAAAACCAAACCCGATTAATCGATTATGCCTTCGCTATACATATATTGCTCGAGGGAAGGAATCGGAGAGACTGATTTCGAGTTTTGTACTGAACATTATATCCCGATTCAATTTAACATTCGTCGGAGATTAACAATGAAAACTCAATTAGATTTATGGAGATATTTCGGTTTCTCCGAATTCACCCCAAACAATTCGATTTGTTTTCGTGTAATTTAGAACCAGCCAGCTCTGGTAAACGGTAACACAACACACACCGCACCGCCGAACACATAAATGCACACACAGCTTCGATATCTATAAAACAATCGTTAGAATTAACGTAATCGGTGATTGTCAACAGAACTTGGTTTAAATTGAATTATACAAGGTAACTGGATCGCTTTCCAATGAGGAAATTCCAAATTAAAACACTTTTCCTTTTCTGGTCTCTCGGGGACGATACAATACCTATTGTTGAAACTGTAATTCTCTTAGATTGAATTTGATTCAATATTTATTTTTATCGTTCGATGGAAAAATTCAATTACAAAATAATATTAGGTTTGTCGAAAAAGCGTGTTATATTTGTTAAATAAAACAATATGTAATAAAATTGTTTCTTATCTTCCCAAATCGTTTCTTTACTCCGCGACCGATTTTACCAATTTGTTGTTATTTCACCAAGTCTACTTATAGTGAATTCAATAAACTTTGTATTATATAATATAAGAATAACCTAATGAGCGTTTGCTGTGTTCATTGGATAAAAGCATCTAAGGGAATTATTATTTACCATCAGTACATTGGTAATTATTTTGTATATCTAAAACCACTAGCTTCTTCCCTGCTTCACCGAAGAAATTACGTCTTTAGCATGCCAAAATACGGATAGCATGACCTTCCATACTGAAGGTTGCATCTTCAATTTTCTCGGCGGTGGTGAACTTCAATGTTTCTACTCCTTACTCTGTATTTTAGTCTCTACATCATAATGATGAATCTAGGACTCATCTATTGTCACAAATTTTGCAAGAAAATTTTCTTAAAGGACGACTGCAAATGTCTTTTCGAGTTTCTTTGTGTGCATCTGTTAACATTCGTGGTACTCATTTTCCAGACAAGTTTAGTTCGGCAGTAATTATATTATATATCACATGGTATGAGAGACCAGTCACTTCAACTAGTTGTCTAATAGTCACACGTCGATCTTGCAGCACGAGATCATGGACCTTTTTACCATTTTTTTGGGTAGTGACTATTCGCTTGTACACGATTGTCTACCATATTTAAACTCACGACACCACCTTTCAACTATGTGACATAATCCTGCAGATTCCCCTAATGAATCCACCAAATCTTTTGAGTCGAGGTCATCTTTTTTAAACGCAAGTATTTAATTATCGCTCGTTGCTCGACACGATCCATTTTGATACTAATATGCGATTCTCTCCACCTCGGGCGTCTACTGTAGGCACATTTTAATAGGTTTAGGCTTGTAAATTTCTAGCGTTAGTCTATACATAGCGGTTTAGAATATGACGTGAAGATACATAATTGTTTGATTTGTACATGAGTCAGGGTGGACAAAAGGGATCAGCCCTCACACATTACAATAAATCAATAAAATAAGCATAAGAAAATATTCATATGCGAAATTAATATAATTACATGAAAATTATGAAGGAATACTTTTTAAGTCCTTAACATCTGTAGATCGATATCTTTTGCACAATGCATTTTAGGTTACTGGGAGAGAGAAAATTTATTTTTCACATCATACCCAAGTGAGTAGGATTTTCCATAATTTACGAGTCGAGTAAATGAATTAATTATAAAAACTTAATATAAAAGTTATAGAAATTTTGAAATAAAGTATTTTACAATATCAGTTCATGATTGTTTTTGTCATAGGTTTAATGAAGTTTAGCAAACAAAAGTACAAAACATACTACCGATGAAATGGCAAGCATAAAAACGAATATCAAAATTGTAGTAGCATTTTCGCTTTGTTTCGCGAACATATATCCAAATTTTTGATACTAATTACGAAAGTATGACATATATGTATGAAATAATTTTGGTAAAAATGCCTACCGTATTTGTTATTTAGTTTATGTTAAAACACGAGTAATGTTTAACAACTTTAAATCCAAATGTTTTCATCTCCCATGTTTTCCTTGAAATTAATATTTATTAGTTAGTTACTTAAATGCACAAGATGTTAACAATACGAACAAATATTACTATTTAGACCAAATCATTGAAAGTGCCACCATTAACTTGTACAACTATTTTTGTAGTTTTACTGTTACATCTGTCATGAAATAACTTAACGTATTAATAAATAATAGAGAACTATGCAAAAGAAAGAAGCACCTAACAATATTTTTCAAAACTTATTTTCTAAAACGTTTTTACTTTATTGGGTTAATTTAATTTATAATACTTAATACAACTTTCCAACAACGATTCGCTTATTGATAGAAATATAAACACTGGAAATTTCCAGGTTCATAACACCATACTTCCGCGTAGAGATGATATCTACCGCTTGATAAGAGGATTGAAGTATTAAATTTTATTGCACCACAATGCTCTGCAATAAAATTTCAAGGGAGAGTTATTTATATATAACATTTTGTTTTTAATTCAGTGGTAGAAACGATATAGAGCGGTTTCACAATAGAATTTATTTAGATTCTTAAAAAACGCGCCTACGAGTGAAATTTTCACTTTAAGAAAAAAATGTGAGTTGTAAATTGTTATAGTATATATAAAATGCCCACAATAGCATTACTAGACAGAAACAAAATTATTGTTTTACACCAAGAGGGTTATAGTCAAGTGAAAATGTCAAAGATAGTCAAATGTTACCGGTATGCGGCAACAAACAATAAAAATAATGACTGAAATCGGCAGTGTAAGTGATAGACCAAAGGGTGGACGTCCAAAAAAGCTCAGTAAAGCTGATGCGCAGCTTTTAAAAGATAGTTCCTTAAGAAATCGTAAGAAAGTTAGCGCAGAACTAGCTCAAGATCTTTCGCGAACATCTGGTACTTCGGTACATGCTTCGACAGTAAGGCGATACTTGCTCAGGTCAGGCTTGAGGGGATGCGTGACCGTGAAAGTACCCTTACTGCGACGAGGTAATAGAGGGAAACGATTAAAATATGCTAGAGACCACGAAACTTGGGGATATAATGAGGGGCGACAAGTATTATGGACTGACGAATGGAAATAACAATTATTTGGAACGAACAGACGTCAGTATGTTAGATAACGCCTTGGTGAATCGTTATTGGAACCATGTTTACACACTACTATGAAGCATGGAGGAGGCAATATCCAAGTTTGGGGTTGTATTTCTGCAACAGGTGTGGGTGAAATTGTAAAAATAGAGGGTAAACTAACTGGTGAGAAATACAGAACACTATTAGACGAACATGCTATAACATCAGGGCAACGACTTATTGGCAATAATTTCATTCTACAGCAAGATAATGATCCAAGGCATACCTAAAAACTTGTGAAAACTTATTAAATACAGCAGGAAGCAAATCGGACATTGCAGACGATATGTCCACCTCAAAATCCTGACTTAAATATTATTGAGCATGTGTGAGATTTTCTTGACAAAAAAAGTGTGAAAGGGGCCAAAAAACAAAAATGAATTGTGGAACATACTACAGGAAGAATGGTACAATATTCCTGAAAATTTCATTAATTCACTAACAGAAAGTTTATCAAGAAGAATACAGGATACCATAAAAAATAAAGGTGGTCATACGAAATATTGAAAATTTAAGTTGTTGTATGTTTCTTTTAAATATCGTATATATATATATGTATATACGTTCACTTTTATATACATTAAAAGAAATTTCAAGTTGTGTAAGATTATTATTCATCCTTTTATAATAGTTTCTTTTAAAATTCAAGATAGTACTTCTTTCTTTTGCACAGTACTATATATATATATATATATATATATATATATATATATATATATATATATATATATAATTCTGTGGTCTAAATACAAAACTTAGATCTGTACTACTACTATCTATACTAAAATATTGCGATTTATAATTCATAAATTCAAACATTGACGATATATCTACATAAAACAAATTTTCAAAATAATTCGGATCTTCATTCTTATCCAACACGTAGTCAGGGGAATTTCCCCTTGTCAAATGTATATATAATATATAATTCTTGCAAAAACACCTATATATTTTCATTCCCATATATAGCTGGCAGTTAATGTATGTATATAATAGCCTGCCTGATGATTTGACAAGGTCTTCGCTGGGCTACTTTAAAGGCCATATTGAAAAATATCTAATATATTAATGTTATTATATATGTATTAGACATATTCAAAAATATCTCACGACCACTTTTGTTAGATAAATGTATTTATGTATGTCATAAATCTTGTATATTCATAACTAGTACATGTGCAATGCAGCAGTGGTAACAAAATATAGCTAATAAATAAACATACAAATAACAAGATCTTTTCTGATTGCAAACAATCACATAAGGACTAGTATTTGTCAGACTAAATTTAAGGTAATTTTGATGGAGCCTGTGGTTGATTAACTTAATCGCTGAGGGTTGATATATAACCCCTTTCCACATTAATTTTTGTATTCAGTATACGTACTTCAACAACTACGTTGCATCAGCAGATAATTAAACAGTGTCGCACCTGGAAAACTACGGCAAAATACCCGTACAAAACAAATTCCGCACACGATCTGTACCGTTGAAAGTTTTGCCAAAGCGCACACACTCATAATGTGCATTTTGGCCTTCAATGAAATAAATTCCGCACACGATCTGTATCGCTGAAAGCGTTGCCAAAACGCACACTGTCACAGTGTGCGTTTTGGTTTTCAATTTACATAAACCGGAATTTAGAAGCGAAATTTAACAAAACAAAGTATCTAATAGTAAGAGAAAAAAATGTTTAGAATTTTCGAACATTGGGTTAGAATATTGTAGGGAGTATAACAGTACAATCATGTTTTAAGTTAGTGGCCACCAAAAAAAGCAAACAGAGATCTAAAGAAAATTAACGTAGAGATGTAAAATATTACATGCCAAAATGAAATACAACAGACGACCAAAGTCAACACAGAAAAGTGTAATTTTTTGCTTATCAATCAAATAAAGAAACTGTAATTTAATGTTTCATATTTGGCATACTATGCATATTTGTTGAGGTTTAATTAAATTTTATTCTATTCGTAATGTAATATTAGAATTTGTTTATGTTTCTCTGACAGAATCGTAATAGGTTTGTCAACTGGCACCGTCTGCAAGATTTATCGATCTTCTAACTCGTAATTTTCTTTTTCTTGTTGGCCGAAAATCCATAAAGGTAATAATCCTTTAAATTGCTTTCTCGTTTTTGTTCTACAATGGAAGTATACATATATTTGGAATAATTGTCTACATCTAAATCTATTTCGTCTTCTGTCTTATTTTTGTTCTAATTCTTTTGATAATTCTCTATCATTATCCTTCTAATAAGACACTGCTTAATATTTCATTCATAACTAAAAGACGTTCTTTTCATTAAAAGTATCGATAACTAATCGATTTTGTTTAGAATTTCGTTTCGTTTGATGTTCTTGAGTTATTAATTATATGTTTCATTTCTAACGTAATTCTTCTAAATATCATTTCAAAATATTAAAAATTTAAACATTAGTGTAGGAGTGATGGAACAATAAACATTTTGCTGATTCTCGCAGATGTTTAGGAAAAAATTACATGACATCCTTAAATTGAATTTGATGGAGCCTGTGGTTGATTAACTTAATCACTAAGGTTGATATATAAACCCCTTTCCACATTAACTTTTGTAATTCTGTATACGCATTTCGACAACTAAGTTGTCATCATCAGCAGACTGAGACTCTTAATTAAGTTCCATTCGTGGTGCACTACTTTTTGTTTTTGTTCTTGTAAGTTCTGCTTAATTTGAGTCTTACAAGCTTCTAAGGGTCTCAGATCGAAAGACTGCTTTTATTTAAAAGCAGATAAAGTGAATAAGTTAGTAATTTTGAACAAAAGCGACTATTTTCTAAGAGTGAAAAACTTAATCTCAGAAGGGCCCTATGTTGTACGAAAACTCCATTACCAAAAATGATTAGGGACATAAAAAACGCGTTAAAAAGTTGTTAATAAGTTAATAACCCCTAATTTGAATTATAGGTTAAGTGTAAGTAATCCGTTGATCCCTAGACTATATTGTTTACCTAAAATACACAAACCAGGCAACTCAATGAGACCAATTGTCTCAGGGATCAACTCCCCTACTTACTTGATTTCCAAACGGCTAGAGAATGAATGCAAAAATTTACCCGAAAAACCTGACAGCCTTTCAGTCATCAACTGATTAGAATTTATTCAAAAGATTAAAGATTGCTAATTAGAAGAAGGGAAAATTTTAGTATCATTCGACGAAACGTCATTGTTTCCTTTGGTACCGATCCCAGAAACTTTAAAATATTTGGAAGAACTTCTTCACAAAAATAAGATCGAACCAGAGAAAATAAAGGAATACGTGAGATTAACAAACCTTTGCATGTCCCAAAATTGTTTTCAATTTGAAGGGAAGTTTTATGAACAAAAACAGGGAACTGCAATGGACAATTGTCTTTCTCCATTTATAGCGGATCTATTTATGAGTAACTATGAAATTGAATTAAAACATAAAGCTAAATATTTTCCAAGAATTTGGGTTACGTATGTCGATGATATTTTCGCGATTTTCAATACACATAAATGCAACTTGGATGATTTCGTCAAACAGTTAAATACAAAATTTCAGACAATTAAATTTACAGTAGAAAAAGAAAACAATGACAAGTTGCATTTTTTGAATACCTTTGTTATGGCTTCATTCAACTTTCTTATTAATCGTTTGATTAATTTCCCACTAACAAATGTAAGATACGAAAGAGAATTGAACTTCATTAAGAATATCGCGAGATACAATGGTTTTGATTCGGAAATAATCAATGGATTAATTAGAAAAGATAACATAAGAAAAACAATCCGTGATACCACATGTCTATCACCACAGAGCAATCGGGAAAAGCAGTTTGTTTATTTACCTTTTCATCGGTTGACAAAAAATTTAAATAGTATTTTTAAGGAGCGCGGTTTTCAAGTTTGTTTCCGCTCCAGTAATTCAATTAAAACCGTTTTAGGAAATGCAAAAGAGAAAATCGAAGAAAATAAAAAGTTTAAATGTTTAGATTGCAGTAAACAATACATCGGCCAAACTAAAAGATCGATCGAAACCCGGTTTAAAGAACACCTTGCGCACATAAAATTCAACCGACCAGAAAAATCTGGTATAGCAAGGCATGTTTTAGAAAATAACCACAGTGTTAACATGGATTGTTTACATTTGACAAAGAACGTGTATAATTATCGTGAATTAGACACGTATGAAAGCATGCACATTGTAAAGAACAAAAGCCATGTGGTGAATAATGACACCGAACCTATCCAGACGACCCTTTTCTGTCTGCTTAATGTCAGAGAAGGAGGAACACTATAATAAATCACATGCAGGTACTTATCGTGTCCGTGTTCCTTTTTAAATGCCGTTCATCCTAGTTTAAATAAAACAATTTTTAAAAATCTTGTGAAACGAACACACAGTGTACATCTTGGTTCTCAGTGGTATAGATCGCGTACGGAGTTTGTTTTTCGTACAGGTATTTTTCGCCGTGGTTTACCAGGTGCGATACTTTGCAATTGTCTGCTGATGAAGACAACTTAGTTGTCGAAATGCGTATACAGAATTACAAAAGTTAATGTGGAAAGGGGTTATATATCAACATTAGTGATTAAATGACATCCTTAGACTGTTTTGAAAGGAAATTTATTATTTATTTCATGACTATTTCATTTATTTTTGCTTCCTATTTTAAAAATTTATAGTGACAATACTTGCATATGACATGTATAATTGTTAAAATAAAGAAAAGTAAAAAAAAATATTGTTATTTGGTATTATTTTTAGATTTCTTATCTTTCCCCTTCTTCGTTATTTTTTCCGGTGGATCATAAGCAGACGCTCCTCCGCTGTTTATTATTAGAATTTCTTCCTCTCCCAGGTAATGTCTCTGGTATTTTTCTGGCAAGTTTGAATTGTCTTCATCTATGGGCACTGACTCTGAAAGAATTGATTTAAAGATAATTGTAAATTACCCGCTTCGAAGTCGAACCCACTAACTGTTTCAGCGCTGGAACTTCGAAATTTTATTCTCGGATGTAATAGATTACCATTTCGGAGAGAAAAGAAGCGAAATAAATAACTGTATAAAATTTTAGTGTTCGTCATTTCGAATATGAGACAATGTATTTGTAATGGATTCTAGTAAAGTATTTGTCGGTTATTTGTCACTGTCATTATTTGTCATATCTGAAAGGTAAAAAGATGGATCGCTAATGTTCGTTAATAAAAAAAAAAACGCAAAAAAGTCCCTTACCACATCAATGTTTGTACTCTGTATACGTATTTCGACAACAAAGTTGTCATCATCAGTAGATTATTGATCACAGTGTTGCATCTGAATTTGCGGTAAAGTTGGCACAAAATAAATTACGCACATTCATCTCACTAAAACTGAAATACGCTCTAATGTTTGTAGTTGATGTGTGAAGCTATTAGTAGTAGTATTTTGGTTTAGTGAACTGTACTGATAATAGGTAGATGCTTCATATTTATTTCCTTCATTAATTGCGATCGATGTTGGTTCGGTAGAAACGCTGATTCAAAATTACAGACATACGTTCGATATGCGATATGACACACGGAGTTCTTTGCACGTTATTTGTTTGTTTCAATGATAGTATTTTGACCGCGTCGATGCATACTTACTTCAGGTTTCAATGCTAATTTATTTACGTTTCGATTACTGACTTTGAACTGTACGTCTCGTTAATTTTGTACTATCTCGATTTGGTATAACTTGACTTTTATGTTTTATTGTTAAGTTGGTACCCGGTACTGGCGTCTATGATGCAGTGATATCCTCCTTTTACATGAAAAGGATAGGAGGTGCGTAACTTTTGTCGTTAACTGACGATCAGGAGTTTGTGTAGAATTCATTACGCCTTGTGAACTTTTAAATGTACGTCTTAAATCCAATGCGCCTTTGTAAAGTATTGTAAATCTATAATATAAGTAGAGCCTCAGTGTAAGGGTGGCTGTAAAGCTTTGTGATTTCATTTACCAGCAACATCCTTCACGCCTAAATTACGACTTTGTGTTAAATTACATTGATGAGTGTCTTTTCATATATCCACGTAACGAGATACTATAAGCCAAATAGGTCAGAAAATTCGACAATTGTGAATGACGTTTCAGTAGTAAATATATTTTTTTATATATTATTACAAGTATTATGTAATAATGAATTGGATAATAAATAGTAAATACCTATATAAAATGTACCAGTCTTTAAAAAACAAATTTCTTGAAAAATCGACATGGTGAACAAGTTTAAACGTTTTCGCCTATAAATATGTAAGACGTTTCAGTTTCAGTGCAGTAGTTCAGCCCTGAAGATGTCCCATACAAATGGGTACGAAACGTATAGGCCCGGAAACCCAGAAGCAGATGCATGGACCAGGACCGCGGAAGTCTACGTACCAAATGTAAGAAATACATTCATTAAAGTATAGGAAAAATGTTCTTTGTTACACACTGTTTCCTACACTAACATCGAAGTATTATTATTGTATACCTATAGGTAGCGATTTTACAAGGAAAGTCAACAATACTTACTGAATTTCAACAAAATGTTATTCGGTTGATTTTTCGTAATCCTTAAAACGAATGATTGATACTCAAATACGATTCTTGGCTTGCTTTCCTCTCCAAGAGTGTCTTTTGAGAATTCGTCTGGAGTCACGAAATTAACTATTGCGGAGCTGATACGCCAACCTTTGTTATATTCGTCGAACTACTCGAAGACAAGCACTCGAAACGCTCTTATAAACTGCAGTTTCGAGTGTCGGCAAAGAAAAAGAAACGACAGGAAACATTGTGAAGGGTGAAAATCGAAATAAACCGGCATCCGAGAGCACTGAATCTGACAGTTATCTACTTTGAGTAAATGGAACACAGAATTATGGTATTCGGGCTGCTGTCTGCTCGTCTGCTTAACTTGAAAGAAAAGTAATGTAATTTGTTATTACGGCTCGTCGTATTCTGTCTCAAAAAGTTTTCGACAAAGTTAAACGTTCTTTTAAATATATTATCTTTGTCTGTTTAGAGGAGGAAGCAGCTGTAAACAAAATTTCATCTTCGATAATTAGATTATGAATGATTGATGTTTTGATGTAATAATAATTTACTCGCGTTGCATCATGAGGTTTAGATTTTTAGATTAAATATAATAATTTCGGTTATTGGACCGGGTATGTTTAAAAAGAAATTAATGAATGAAAATTAACATTTCTTGTTATTTCATCGTTATTATTACTTTTAATTATTATTAATTACGGAAAGTTATTTAAATTTTTTTCGCATTGGACTAGTATTCGAACCTGTATCTACCATTCTCTAGACGGCTGCTTTGATCAATTAAGCCACCAATCAGTATAGTTTCGAGTCTCTTAAGATGCCATAAATTGCATTGTGAAGCAAGTTTAATATATTTATCGCGCAGTTAGGTTTTCATGTTTACAATTATATATAAATACACGCCTGACAATGGAAAATTAATGAAAATTAATATTTTCTGCTATTCAATTGTTACTATTGATTGTGGAAAATTAATTAAAAAAGTTCGATTGCTTCATTAGTTAAAGCAGAACCCTAGAGAACGATAGATACAGGTACTAGTCCTGGTTCAACGCACAAAATTTATATTCAATTATGTGTCTAAAGGTATTTCAAATTGCGCGGTTTTCTTTAAGAACAAATAAAATATAGATGGCGCACTGAATTTGTCTGGGTATGTGGGCATTTAAAAAGTGTCATGTATGACATTTATAAAAATGGCTTCGTACACGGTACAACAACGCGTTCAAATTCTTGAGTTATTTTAGAAAATTGCTTGAAATTTATGGTTTACATAATCGTCCATATGAAAGCACTATTGGTCGAATTATTAAAACATTTCAAGAGACCGGTCCGTGGAAGATCAAAAAGGTGAAAAATATAGTCGCAGTGGTCGTTCACAAGAAAATATTGGTTTGGTTCGTGAAAGTGTTGCTGAAAATCCTGAAATGTCCATTACACGACGTTCACAACTTGGACTTACTGGATCTACAACATGACGTATTTTACACAAGGATTTAGCTTCGAAGACATATAAGGTTCAAATAACACAGGAACTGAATCCATTAGATCAAAGTTGCCATATCTGAGGTGAGGAAAATTCACAAATTATTCATGACAAACCTATGCATCCTAAACAAGTTACTGGTTGTTGTGCATTATGGTCAGATGGTGTAATTGGCCTTACTTCTTTGAAAATGCTACTGGTGAAGCTGTAACTGTCAATGATGACCGCTATCGTCGGATAATAACCGAATTTTTGTGGCCTGAATTAATGAATATTGATCTAAAGCATATGTGGTTTTAACAAGATGGCGCTACACCGCACTTTGCACACGAGTCAATTGATTTTTTGAGAGAAATTTTCCTGGACGTGTAATCTCGAGAAACGGTGATGTTAATTGGTCACTAAGATAATGTGATTTGACACTGTTAGACTATTTTCTTTGGGATTATGTGAAAAGTCAGGTTTATAAAAACAATCCACAATCAATTCCTGCATTGAAAGATGAAATTATTCGTGTCATTGGTGAGATAGAGCCTCAATTATGTCAAAATGTCATTGAAAATTTTAACAAAAGTGTGGACGTCTGTGGAGCTGCAAGAGGAGGCCATTTGGCAGATATTATTTTTCGCATAAAAATGTCATAATTGCTACTTCAATTACCAATAAAAAGTTTTTGAAAGTGAATGCATATTATGTGTTTTATTGATTCTTTAAGAAAAACGCAAAATTTGAAACAGCCTTTATATACAGATTAGTGAAATTTAACATTTTTT
This sequence comes from Dermolepida albohirtum, assembly GCA_031893035.1. Lineage (NCBI taxonomy): Eukaryota > Metazoa > Arthropoda > Insecta > Coleoptera > Scarabaeidae > Dermolepida > Dermolepida albohirtum. The sequence goes on along the minus strand of JAVIWB010004724.1, from coordinate 151,368 downwards.
GCTATTCCATCGTTATTATTAGTTATGGAAAATTAATTAAAAGTGTTCTTCATTGGACTAGGACACGAACCAGTATCTACCGTTCTCTAGACGGTGGCTTTAACCAATTAATCCCCTTAACTTTTTTGTCTATAATTAATAGTAACAAAGTAAGTATTTGCTCTTGAAGTAATATTTTGCTGTAGCATTTTTAAATGTTTGGTAAATTCGATCAGCGCAATGAAAATAGTTGACTAAAAACGGTAGTTGAATGAATGCATTTGCATGAAATGAATGCATTAGCATAAATTATTAGCTAATATTTGATATATTAAAGAATGCGATAGAAAATTTCAACGTTAAAATTCGTCTTACATTGGCATCAAACATTAGTGGCAAACTATGTGTCACTATTGAAGGAATGTTATTTGCGATACTTATTATTGAAGAAATAAAATGTATTCATACTATTACATGGTTAAATGCGATACGTTTAATGAAACGTTGCTTATAATATTTTTACTACTAATTTGGTGTATGTAAGAAAAATGAAGAATTACAAATTTTACACCTCTGAAAGTAGAAACTTGAAAAAATCATTAAAGTGCTTCATTTCTTCCAAGCATGATGTTACGTGTCGTGCTGAGAAGAAATCAAACTTTAATAATTTTTTCAAATTTCTACTTTCAGACGTGCAAAGTTTGTAATTCTTCATTCTTTGGAGAAGTCAAAAGTGATGACGATGTTGATTTGTTGTTCCGTTTTCTCTTATACACACTGTGTACAAAAGGGAGGATGATAAATACCAATTAAATTTCTCGTACGCTTAAACAACGATGTTATTCTAGCTTTCTTTTATTTATTAGGACACGCTTTCTGTATGATGGTGTGGTTGTGATTCAATCCTAGAGCCTTTAACAGACAATTCTTATACGTGAATTAAAGAATGAAATTAAAACCCACCATTAAAGTAAATTTTCTGCGGCTCATTATATGTCCGTATCAGAAATGCCTTGCAAAGTCATTATTTTGATTTTAGTATTATTTTTATCACATGTTTTTAAATATAACGCACGCTTTGATACAGGACTTCCGAATGCGGTAGTCAATCTATTTATATTGTTATCGACCAAGATAGGATGGGATTTCTTATTGAATAGCTTGGATGCTCAAAATGTGTAAATTAATGTAAATATAACGGCTTAATCGTCAAATCGATTGAATCCATTTTGTTCATAAAATATTCTTAGTATGATTAGTCATTCTTTTGTTTTCCACAGTTATTTATTGATCAACTCAAATAATTACAAACTCTTATATGATTAATGAACTGTCTTTCGTATCCGTTGCGTTAGGCCCGACCAGGTATCAAAATCAGTTTTAATTGAGGGAAAACAACAGTGTATGTAATCGATATGGTAATTCTTTTGGCATTCAATAGGTATGTTTCATAGCTATCGGATGTCGGTTTCACGCACTGCTACGGTTAAAGGCAGAAATTTATACCGGTTCACGGTGTATCCAATTTTGACCCATTTCTCGATGTCGCTTTCCTATGTAGTGGTGGCGACAGGACATGTACTGTTTTGATGTTCGGCGCTACCCTCCGCTGTTGATTTATGTCTTGAATTTTGTCCGTGGTCGCCTAATATTAAAAGTTATTTTTTTTTACTTCAATTGTACTTGTAATGAATACGTTTATGTATTCTTTTCCTTTTTAATATGTTGTTCGTTTTCTTCTAATTATAATCTTTACTATTGTTATTGGAAGCATCCTACCACTGAGTTAATAAAACATTTAATCTTATTAAAAACGTTTCGGACGAGGGATTCCCTTTTTCATGGTATTTATTTACTTCAACCTGTGATATCTTTTACAGTTATATATATATCCAATTGTGAACATAGATATATATACATTTGTGATTACTTACATTTATTGTAAAATTTACAAAAAGACATATATTTAAATTAACAATTTTTTGAATTGTGTACATTCTAAATGTTTTTAGTTGATGTTCTATAACGGGTGAGGCAGAATAACGAGCGATTTTAAAAAGGCTGTAAAAAAACAAGAAAAACAATATTTAGGAATAAATTCATTATTTTCTCAGAGAGCATAAAAAAGCATTAATTATTTTATTTTTTAAAAATAACTCCGGAAAGATGACATCCGTTCAGGCGTAGACATGCTTCCAATCGTGTTTTGAAACTATTCATTACATTTTGCAGCATTGCTAGGGGAATGTTTTCCACTTCCTGTCGGATCCGTTCTTTCAGGGCTTGAATTGTTTCTGGTGAGTTATTTTGTGTGAGGTCCGGTGAACGGGAAGGCCAGGTGATGTCCCCATTTCGAGAAATCACATGATTTGGAAACAATCTGTTAACAATATTCATGCATACTCTGGCTGTATGGGAGGTTGCTCCGTGTTGTTGAAAAAATGTTTCCTCGTTAACTTCGTAGCGTGCAAGCTGTGGTTCAAAAAAGTTTTCCAACATGTCGGCGTATCTTTGTGAGGTTACTGTCACAGCATTGCCACGAGCATTTTCAAAAAAGTTAGGCCCTATGATCCCCGATGAAGACATAGCGCACCACATAGTAACTTTTGTGGAGTGAAGGGGTTCTTAATGCATTTGTCTAGGATTTACGTCACTCCAGTATCTAAAGTTCTGCTTATTGACGTAACCGGACAAATGGAAATGGGCTTCGTCACTGATCCATAAGTTGTTTACAATATCCTCATGTTGATTAATTAAATCTAAAACCTCTTCACAGAATCGTTGTCGACTCACATAATCCTTGCCTTTAAGAGCCTGTACGATTTGGATTTTGTATAGATGAAGTTCGGTTTGAAATCTCAAGTGTAGTGCTATGCCGGCGAGCTGAACGACGCGAGCTTCGCTCAATAGCAGTTCTTACACGGTCGATATTCTCGGACGTACGCACCGATTTTGGCCGACCAGGTTTCTTTTTTGTCGTTGACGAAGTTTCCTCAAAGTTCCTAACCCATTTTTTAATGGCACAGGCAGACGGCACTGGTTGATTGCGATTAATGTTAAAATGATTTCGAAAGGCACGACGCGCGCGTATGTAAGACTTATCATTTTCATAAAACGCCTTAACAGTGTACGCACGCTGTTGAGGGGTCCAACGCTTCATTGTTACTAAATGCTAATATCAAGGAAGCATGGCCGATAGCGTCCCTACCACCTCCGAATGACACGGCGCGAATCGCGGGCTTTTTAAAATCGCTCGTTATTCTGCCCCACCCGTTATAAGCAACATCTGTTATTTCTTTTTATTTTTATCTAATGTCAGGTATATGTGTATGCTCATTTGTAAATTTGTAAATTTCCGTTGTTGGATGCTTGTATATACAGGGACGTGCAGACAATTTATTTTTTTATACATATATATTCCGGGTTTTAAGTTTCAATTCGTTCAGTAGAAATTCGCTCAAAGTTCTGTATGTTACAAAAATATATATGTAACTTGATGGAAGCTCTTTAAATGTACATATTTTCTAGATTTTTATTTAATTCTATTTTTTAAATTCTTAATAATTGACATGACACAATGATTATATAATTCATTTATGACCCAACACTTATTATGTTGTTAATAATAAAGTAAAGAAATTAAATAGTATAATAGAAAAATTCCAAAACGTCAGGTACAATTGATTAAAAAAAAAGTTTCCGGACGCAGACTCTTTTATATTCCTTCCAGCATTTGTGCTAAGATAGCAATCTTCTTAAGAAATATCGGGTTTTTGCAATAACATAAAAACTTTGATTTTAAATAAAACACAGAATAATTGAGATATTGGATCGAAATTTATTCCAGGTGCAGTAAACATGTTACATTTAACTATGAAAGTCGATCTCGTTCATATGACCACCGCGAGCACATTTACAGCGATCGATTGTTTGAAGCTAATTTTCCATCACTCAATCACACATATCGGTCGGAACGTTGACAATTTCGTGTTCGATATTGTCCCTGAGTTCCTCTAAAGTTGTTGGCTTATTGGCATAAACTGACGACTTAAAGTAACGACATAAAAAGAAATTCAGCAGCGTTAAATCGCATGAACGAGGTGGCCACTCGATCGGATCATTTCTCGAGATTGCATGGTTACAGAATCTTTCCCTTCAATAGATCAATTGTTTGATCCGCTGTGTGGCATGTGGCACCATCTCGTTGGAACTACATATCACCGTTCGAGAACAACTCAGTACATAGAAGTTTTCTTTGATTCTCTCTCTATCTATAAATTTTTTCATGATGCGACTTCTTTCAGGTGCCAGCCCTACCTCGTTTTTCTTTTGATATTTGGACATCGTATGTGCTTGCCATTTCATGATAGAAATGTACACGTCACAAAAGCGTGTACTCAAATATTTTATCAAAATGCTTATTCTTTCGTGGCTACTTCACGTGCATTAACTTCAATTTTCAGTCGTAATAATCATCCGAAATCGAAGAACGATTGGAAATCTGGTACAAAAATTCATATCCACATATTCATCTTATAACATTTCACGCTAGTGGGCCAAAGAAGTGCAAGGAAAGAAGAGAATATTGCAGCTGTACGTGATAGTGTTCGTATCGGTTTCTCGTCGATATCGGGAATTGAGCATTTCCAACATTAGTTTGATAGTAACACATGATGAAACATTTCATTAACTGAACTGACTATCTGATGTACACTTCATTCTGGAAGAGTTACTAGAATTTACTTTTATTTCAACGATACTAGTAACTCTGTTATTGTTAATAGAATTCGCTGTTACTCAATGTTGATTTTATTGACCGAAATTGGAGGCTCTCGAATTGGACAAGCTATTACTTCAAAAAGACAGTGCTATTTGTCACACTGCCAATCAAACAATTGACTCAGTTAAAGAAAAGTTTCATAAATTGGTTATTTCTAAAAATGGATCAGTCAATTTCAATCTACGCTCATGCAATTTAACATCACTAGACTAGCGTCGAGCGATGAAATGGCGCATTATCATGTAACAAACGTTAGCTACCATTTTCACGATTTTGAGAGCGCACACGACGAATGTGCCCCAAAAGACTTCATAACACCAACATAATATACAGCATTGACTGTTTGACTAGTTGGCATAAACCGTTTGTGCACTATGCCTTTCGAATCATAAAAACAAGTCAACACTGCCTTCACTTTTGACTTCTCTAAACGGCTTTTTTTCGATCTTTCTTCGGTTGGATATTTCCATTCAGAGCTTTGACCCTTGGTCTCTTATAGAAAACACCACATCTTATCGCCAGGTACAATAGAATACCTGAAGTTTTCGTACTTTTTTGTCTTTAACCAAGTCTGTATAATGTTGAATTTAGTTAGCTTGTGTTGCACAAACCTTGTACAAATCTTTCTCAGTCCCAAATGCTGTATCAAAATACGATGAATTGAATCTTTGGAAATATATAATTCTATTCCCACGTATCGCAATGATGATTTCGGCTCACTTCTGATAAATTCACGCACAAGTTCGATGTTACTTTCCGTAACCACAAATTTTTTTTGCACCGGGAAGTTCGTCGTCATTTATGTGCGTACGGTCGTCTTTAAATCGTTTATACCCCTCATACACACTCTGCACTTGGTAAACATGCATCACCATATACTTGTTTCATCAAATTAAACGTTTCAATACCAAATACACATTGTTACTTTATGCGCAATTTCTCTGCTTCTAATTACGTAAATGTCATGATATTTTGACATAACATTGGCGAAAGATCTACCTTACCGACGCATATTTTTTTAATAGAAGGCGCCACTGAGAATTACTATTTTAAAAAGTTCGGTTTTCTCTGCGACAGACTGTGTATATTGATTCAGTTTCGACTTTTATGATTTGTATTCTATAACAACCTTTGAATATTAGGAAACGTAGTTAAAAGCGACAAATTATTTTGTGATTATAATATATGCCAAACGCATAGATTATTTTAAAATTTCAGAACGAAAAAAAATATAATTTTCTAACAGATCAGACTGATGAATGATTATGTTGTGTTGACACATTAACCACTCATCCGACTTTGAGTAGAACTCTTTTCTCTCCCTTCAATAGAATGTGAATAGTACGATCAACAACAGGAGATTATTACATTTTAATTGAAATATATCGGAGCGACCTAATAATCGGTACTAAAGTGATTTTTAATTGCATCATTGTTCTCTACGCATAGCTTCGATTTTCAATATTCTGTTGGAATGGAATAATGAAGACCTTCATAGCGACCAACTTATTGAATAGATACATGAAATACTGAACAATTTACTAGCATAACATAGACGCTAATTAAGTGAAGAAATTAAGAATTATAATTACCGATTTTAAACATTAGTTTAGTATAGGGGTTGTAGAATGTAATACTATACCACATATGTGCATCAAATTAACAAAGAGCCCGAGTAGGAGTGTGTGCTTATTCATAAATTTTTAATTAATTAATGCCAGGTGATCAAACAAAATCGTGGGAATTTTGTTTACGTTCCATGTAACAAATTGTTTAAAATTGTTAGTGTTCGAGCGTGTGTTTAGACCTGTGTTAGTCTATTGGTAAATCTAGATTATTTCATCCTTTAAACTGTCTCCTGAATCAAGTGCAATTTATTTTATAAATTTAAATTGCGATTCAATTTCTACAGACGAATATCATGTAAAGTACCGCACAATCGAATTAGAGCATTGTATAAATTTCACTTTCTATAATAAATTAAACACAAGAACAACTTTTTATGTGAATACTATTTATTTACAATACATAAAAGTTGTAATTAATATGCAATTCTTTCGGCGTTCTTCAGATAAATGATGTCGCCGCCATTTCTTTGAATCTTGATTATTTCTCCAGGTGTTCAACCCAACTTATTTTAGTATGTCTAATTTTGGACTTCGATGCGAATAAATAATTACAAACGAACCATTCCAGGCGTTTTCAAGTGGGTTTAGGCCTGATTATGGCAAGATCTTCAAATTTGTTTCAGAAAATAAAGTTTTAATAGATTTTGCCATTGTGGCATGGTGACCTATCTTGTATAAATGTGTTGGCAAGATCTCTAAATCCTAAAGAATCTATATTAGAATCGAAATTAATTCCATCACTTCTTTATGTTGAACCTAGTCCATCGTGGCTACCATGTAGCATGGTGCCCTGTCTTGTATAAATGTGTTGATAACATCTCTAAATCCTAAAGAATCAATATATATATATATAATCGAAATTAATTCCATCACTTCTTTATATTGAACCTCGTCCATCGTTCGAGTAATGAAATAAAGAAGTTCAAACCCCTCTTCTACTATGCAAGGCCAAATCATTACAACTGAGGAAAGTTTAACATCACAGCGGCACTTTTATGAATACGTTGAGACAGTCTCCTCCTAACGAAGCGAGACAGTTATTTTACTGCATCTAATCGCAATTCAGCACTGTACACGACCTTTGAAAAAGATATATTCAGATAAATTCCAAATATACCAGTATACGCTTTTTTAATTATTGACCGTGAGGTCTTTAGGCTACCCCGTTCTCTGCAATATCGGTTTATTCATTTCTTCTGTCAATTTCAGCTTCTTTTGCAGGGCCTACTGTAGATCTTTTCTTCGTAAAACTACGACTTTAATCTTTGTTTCGATATGTTCATTTTGTCTACCCGTAGAATGCGTTTTTTCTAATCGACTGCTGTTGATTTTCCGAACTTCTTTTATAATAATACGATCTTCGCATTTTGTGGTTTTCCTAATACCTCGGCAACGAGTATGCATGGTCCACGTGGAGGTTAAGGGAAATATATTCTCTCCCTATTATTTCTTGATGAGAAAAGTTTCCATTCTTTAATTAATTCTCTATTATAATTTTTTTTCATTTGAGTGTGTTTTCCTATTGTTAGAAACTTACTGTATGCACAACAAAAATTCCATATAATTTTTAAAATTCCTTAAAAACATATAAAATAATTAAATAATTAACGAACATCTGGAATTGTTACAAAACATTCACTTAACACTTACAGATAAAATATTCATATTACCATATTACTCGTAAATTTCCCAATTGTTAATAAGGGGTATCTGGTGGTGGTTAGGATAATAAGAATTTTATATCCGATGTCGAGAATTATCGCCAACAAAGGATAAACAATTATAACTGAGATTTACATCACGCAGTAAGAACGTGTAAATGATCTGTTACTCTGAAAACAGTTTGGAGAGAATTTGTCCAAGTTATCCAAAACAATCTGGTACGTAGACTTCCGCGGTCGTGGTCTATACTATCTGCTTCTGGGCTTCCGGGCTGGAACCGCGGCACTGGTATAACTGCCGACGTTTCGTACCTACTCGTATGGGACTTCTTCAGGGCTCAACTACTGCTACTGTCTGTCGCACTGAAACTGAGTTTCAGTGGGGCAGTTATACCAGTGACGCGGTTCCAGCCCGAAAGCCCAGACGCAGATATTATCCAAAACATTTTAGAAAAACTAGATTGACAAACTTGTATCACGTTGTGAATAGGTGGTAGTAAAAATGATTCGTCTAGTGTATAAATTTCTTTTTGAAAGTGGCTACACTCATTTGATTTTTAATACACTTTGCAATTTTTGGTCACTTGTTACCTGCAGTAGTAGTGCATATTTTCACAATGCACCGGATTTACAATTTAAATTTAATGTTTTAATACCTATTTAGATTATTTACGAGGGAGCGTCTTTATATTCGCGGAATGAGCGGGTTGTAGAGGGGTGAGTAGGCGCATTGGAGGCGTGGCCTGTGCAGCGACTCATGATTAGTATAAATACGAAGTTTCATTGTTATTAGACAGTTAGTCTTTGAGCTATCGTCAACCAAGTAACATAATCAGGAGTGAAAAGTGAAATATGGAAAAAATCGAATATCGTGCCGTTATAAAGTTCCTTACCAGGCAAGGAAAATCAGTCGCGACCATAATGAATGAGATGTCATTGGTTTACGGCGACTCTTGTCCAGGAAAAACCATGGTGTACAACTGTCATAGTTTATTTAAACAAGGAAGGGAATCCCTGGAAGATGACCCGAGGCCGGGCAGGAACATTGAGGTGACCACGCCAGCACTTATCCAAAAAGTTGAACAAATTGTACTCGAAGATGCTCGACTAAAGAAGAGACAACTCGCAGAAATGGTTGGAGTATCCTATACAACAATTTTTAAAATCCTACACGATCATCTCGGCATGTCTAAGGTCAGCGCAAGATGGGTGCCGAGAATGCTCACGCCGCCGCAAAAACAACAGCGCGTAGAGTGTTCGCGTGCATTTTTGGACCTTTGTAATGAAGACAAGGATGGTGCAAGGATGCAGTGCCATAAAAAGGGCACAGCACCTCCCAAGAAATTTAAAGTGTCACAATCAGCTGGGAAACTCATGGCAGCGGTATTTTGGGACTTGGAAGGAATATTATTGATTGATTATAAAGATAAAGGTGTTTCTATAACCGGAGAATATTACGCTTCAATATTAGAGCGACTAAAAGAAGCCATTAAAGAGACAAGACGGGGAAAATTGACAAAAGGTGTTCTGCTTTTGCACGACAACGCGCCCGTCCACAAGAGCCGCGTTGCGTTAGCTGCCGTGCATAAGGTGGGCTTCGAAATTGTGAATCACCCACCCTACAGCCCAGACCTGGCCCAGAGTGATTATTACCTGTTTCCGAAAGTGAAAAAAGAGCTGCGGGGTAAAAAATTTACTGCCGATGATGAAGTCAAGGAGGCAGTTTCGGCGTATTTTGCAGATAGAGAGAAATCATTTTTTTATGAGGGTATAAATAAATTAATTGAAAGATGTGAAAAATGTATCCGTCTTGCAGGTGAATATATTGAAAAAGAAAAATAATTTGGTTTTTTTATTTCCACCCCTTGTCCCCCATTCCGCGAATATAAAAACGCTCCCTCGTATGTATACGATATTTTTTAACATCGGTTTGTATATTTTTCTACATTCTAATTCACGTTATTCATAATAATGAGAAAAAAATGGCCTTAAATTTAAAAGTAGTTAATCTTCAAAACTACTTTTATTTATTCTGCAAAAATGACAGTTTTTGCTATTTCTTTTGATTATTAATGCTCTTAATATAAAGTAATTTTTACTATTAGCATGTATTAAACATATTTTCAATGCACGCTCTTAAAAATAATTTAAAAACGACGGAAACCAATGTTTTTCTTTACTGTTGTATTAAATTAAGCTTATAAGAGTCAATACAGGCTAAGGCGATGTGACATAATTCTGTTGAATTTCTACAAGACTATTGCCTTCCCAATTAAATTAATATTTTAAAATTTTTAATTGAATAGTAAGAGAACGTGTCTAATGATTAAGGTTGAACAATCCTCTAGGTAACCAATGACAGGAACCTAAGAAGAGCAAACGTGCATGGGATTTGCCTACAGCTTGCATCATGTCAGTGACGCGAAGATGTCTCGCAATGGTGTATTGTTAACTGCTACTAGTTTAAATAAATATCTAAATCGTTTTCCTACGTTAGAATATACATAAATTATAATTATCTTTTTCATTTGCAACAATCGCATTTATTCAGCCTTCTCGGCGAGACTGTCCGCTATTGTGAACCTGGAGGATTGTTGTACATTACTAATATACATTTCTTTTATATCAAAGGGTAATGCATCTCTTAATTCCAATGTTTAAATACGTATTTAGTTATCAACAGTAACAAATCAATAAAAACATGCTAAGAAAACCTTTGGTACATCAATACATTATTTATTTAATACTTAGTGTTATCTGTCTTCATGAATTTTAAGCTCTTTTAGGCATTGTTTGTCTTAGGTTAATGGTGCTTTTCACTTCCTTCTGCATCGAATTACATACTTCATTTGATTCTCTGTGTTTCTTCTTTTTACCACTAGCATGCTCGAACTTTTTTGGACTCCCCGGTAGATTGTTTTTCTTCACTTTTGATTTAAGATATCTTGACTATTTTATCTTATGAACTCTTCTAACCTCAGCGTATCATCTAAGTAGTTTCTCTTCTATCCCATTATCCTTCAATATTATAATATATTCCTGATTTTTTTGCCTTTTGCTTTCTTACCTATTATTCTTAAGAATCTTATTTTCTCGGGCATTATTTTCCTTGTTTGTCTTTCTGTGTGTTTATTTTTCTATCTTATACAGGCAGGGTTTGGATTCATTCGAATATCTTTCACACAACTACTTAGATTTTAATATAACTTTCCACATTAAGAGAATGCAAATGAAGAATTCTATGAGAATATTTATATTCAAATCAGGCTTGATAAACGCTTTATTTTAAGTGAAACTTCCTACATATTTTCGAGAATTTCAATAGAATACTGCTTTGGGAGTTCGGTAATATCATAACTGTGCACGTTGTAATTAAGACCCTCTTTTCTAATCAGTAGCACAAATAACTTAAAATTCAGTTTAATTTTCTTGAAGATTTTCGATTTTAATACAGTAATTCGCTTAAAAATAGAAAACGCTGTTTCAAATATTGTTAAAAATGGTGTAAAACTTCGAACGGTTTCCGAATTTATTTGAATTCCTCCCAGATATACGTTTTGTTCTTTTTCTCGTGTTCGGTTTGACTTGGTGACATTAACGGATATTATATCGAAATATTTCTATTTACTGTTCAGTCGAATATAGGAAGTTTCGCCTACCGCAACGTTCTTCCGATACATTCGGCAGTCGTGTCAATAAATTCTAATAAAAGCCGCTCTGTGCCACACATGCCTACCGCGCCCTCAGACACTAATGCCTCAATAAATTTTAACCGTGTTTATACACCCTTGTATTCTGGGGAATAAATAAATTACTTAAGTGTACGATATTATGCCTCCAACGTATTTAGTAGCCTTTTTTCAGCTCGTTTCAATTTTTATGGGATGTCGTACCAGTAACCTTCTTTCAATGTCTTATATTCTTTATCCTTTACATATATTGAAAAAGAAATCCGATGTAAATGCGATTTTCGAAATTGTTAAAATATATTTTAGCTTTTCACTGACAGTTCGTTCTATAAACATTGCTGCGATTACAATCAACCTTTTTTATGTACCTCCAAATCGAATTTTAAGCTCCTTAAACAGTTCTTTTTTTAATACAAACTGATTCCTAACTGTGCAGTTTAACTTTATAAAGGAGCAAGGTAATTGAAGATGATATTAATTTAAATGGAACATTACATCGGCTCGAATTAACTATACTATATTGCACTCGCCGAAGCTTTGCAAGATGACTCAAAGTCAACTAAACAAGTTTTGTCGTACATATAACCGATTCTTTTACTGTTCAGTTGACCTTCAATAGTCTAAGGGTGCCAGATCTATCGGATATTATGGGTTTTATGTCTTTTCATTTAAAGCTTTCGAATTTTGGCTGGATCACTAAGGCAGCGTACGGTTTAGTGTTGTCTTGCTGATAGATTTTTTCGTCATATTGATATTCAAGTTCGTTTGTTTCTGCAACACTGCCAGTTTCAGTTTATCCAGTTAAGCAGAATACTTATTCGAAACGAAATCTGTTTCGGTGGCTGAACGAAACGATTAGTCTAGATGAAACACGATCATTTCTGGTTATTGCTATTATAAATCATCCATATTTCGTTCTTCGCAAGTACAAATTATAGGTGTCTCCAATGAGATTAGTTTCAGCGATAACGTGGATATTTATGCGACTCAAACTTTTTGGGTTGTACCAATCCATCGATTTTTGCAAAATTTTTCGCAGTGCTGCATATCTATTTGTATTAAGTGAAGGTAGGTTTCGATCGTTATCGCATTAAGTTAGAAAAATGGTGCAGAGAGAATCGTTGAAATGGAGACTGAAAAACAGATAAATTTCTCCAATAATTGTCAGCGTATATTTCGCGTTGAATTTCTATATGTTTCTCGCCATTTCTGGAACTAAAATAATGTGTTTAAAACTAAATTCTTTTCTTGCTTTGTAACATATGTTGCCAGTCTGTAGGACAATATCATAATCATCATCTATTAAGTGGGAAATGTAAATACGATACCATTAAAAGAAGACGAACAGCATGATTCAATGGGAAAGTTGGATTAGGTTGAATTGGCTTGGGTTGTCAAAGATTAATGGGATTGAGTATGGGAAAAACTGAAAATAAAATAATACTTGAAGCAAAGTTGACGGGGTTCATTATAGAGAAGGAACCGAGGCAAGGTGATCCAATATCTACACTTATACTTAATTTGATAAATGAAGCAATTTTAAGGGAAGGCGGTGTAAGGACTGAAAGTTTAATATACTGAAGTAGACATGCTTAGCTTGCGCCGATGGTGTAGTTCTTATGGCCAAATACAAGAAGGAAATAAGAGGAACATTTATGCTTCTAGAGGAGAGAGCAACAAAATATGACTTAAAAGTGAACGTAAAGGAACAGAGTATACAGAATTGATAGATTAACGACATAAGAGAGATTTCTAATTTGGACATAAACTGGCCATAAACTATTCTATAGAATATTTTTGAAAATATGGAAAGGAGGGATTAAAATAAACGAAAAATTTAGAAGAAGCATAAATATAAAAATAATAGAGCTGCTTGATCAATTACGTATCAAGTCGTGAAAATGTGAAGAATTTGATGTTAGGGACACATAATTAATCTGCATGGCGACAAATACATTAGGTGAATTTAATAGTGGAAGAATGAGAGAAACGACGATAAATACTAGAGGAATGATAGAAAACAGGAAGAGAGCGACCAAGGAAGAAATGGTTGGTGGAAGTCATGAGAGATCTGAAGCAAGTAGGGTGCCCAGATTTGAAAGAAGAGACAAAAGTTAAATGGAAATTTCAAAGAAGAATGGAAGAACTCAAATCCAAATGTCACAAGGCTTGTATGATTTAAGTATTTTATATATGGAGTAAGGACATTGCTTTTTGAGTTTGCCGCATATGCCAAATTTTATCAAAGGTTTTCGGTATACCAAAAAAGACGCCAGAGTATTTAATATCTTTTATTGATCGCTATCTATATAGATTTTGTTTACCAGTTTCTGAAGCCGAACTGATAGTTAGGAATCAATTCTATTTGTTCTAGGATTGCTCGCAGCCTTTCGAGTTGTAGTTTTTCAAATACTTTTGACGTTACTGGCTGATCTATATGATGTAACTGATTTAAGACATTTATGAAGCATTGCTTTAGAGTTTTAAACAAATGAGTTTATTAAATATGAAATAAACTTTAAAGAATCTCTAATTTTAAAAATTAACATGAAGCTCTTTAATTTTAAAAACTATTGCCAATGAATCTCATATACATATGGTATATTGGCACCCAATAGATCGAATTGTCTTTTATTTATATCAAAAAAAGTCTAAAAATTGTTTTAGTTTTAAAATTTTTCCCGCATATATACAATAATGTAAAACTTTCATTCAAATTAACATTTTAGCAGTTCCGAAAGCTGGACGCCAAAAGCCCAACCGTTCCCTTCTTCAATTAAACGTGGCGAAATGAAATTTGTTTCCGGTGGTTTGATGCGTGCGAATATCGATCAATATTCAATTTTGTAATTTTGTTCTGAACGTTAGGACGGTATTTATTATACCACAGAGCGTCGGCATCAATATATTTCTACATACATACGTGAATGTATACATACATACATGCATTTACTCGCCAAGCAATATTTCGTTGTATATTTGACCTGAATCGTTGACTGTTCCAAATATTTTCGCGTTTATTCGAAAAAGCACTTCAAACGCAACATTAAAAGCCCCTATTAAGTATTCTATTAATATTCGTACCTTTTGCTACTTCTGCGTTTCCTAGAATGTCGCTGTGAAAGCTTGTACTTTATGTTGAGTAGAATATACTTTTTTAAATTCGCTTCCTGGAAGCGCAAAGCGAAGTTTAATATAAGTAATTACCAGTGCAATGTTTATATTTTCATTTGCTTTTACTTTTATTATAACTGCTTCCATTTGTATTTTATGAATAACACTATATCTAAACCAAATACGTGCCTTTTAACTTTTGCATATAAAACTGGAATAAAACAGTAGATAGTTTTTAAAGAATTCATTGTTTTCCGAAGTATTCTCTACGAAAAATAATGCACTTTTGCTTGCGCTCGAACCAACTCTTGAAGCAGTTGTTCTACTCGTTTGTTAGTATAGTCATAATTGCGTTTTTGAAGGCATCGATCGCTCCCTCTAACGATTAGAACTTTTGACGTTCTCAGAAAGGCAAAGAAATCGTTTGGACTTAAGTCCAGACTCTACGGAGGATAGTTCAACAATTCGACGTTTTGTTGCGTTAAAAATTTAATTGACTTGTTGCTGTGTGCGAATTTGCATTGTCTTGGTGGAGGATGATTCATCGTTTGGGGTTACCTGCTTTCGAGACAACGGCTTCTCTTCACCTTGATATGTCCAAACAGACGAGTGGTGTTTATTTTCTGGCTCGCATGAGTAAATCAAAGATTCATTACCACCGACAATGTTGTACATGTTTTGAGATTATAAGGCGTTGAAGCAATCTACAGCTTTTTGTCACCAATTTACCCTAGCTGCTTTCCGTTCTTCGGTCAACAGATGCGGTATCCAACAGGGAACGAATTTTTTTACACACAATTCTTTATGCAAAATTTTTTGAATTAAGATCTTTGAGATATCCAATAATGCTTCAATCGGGCGATATGTCACATGTCGATCTTCGTTGATGATTTTGCACAGAGCGTCGACGTTTTCCTTAGTGACTGCCGTTTTTGTTGGACCTGCTCTTGGATCGTCGCTAAGACTAATCCGTCCACGTTTGAATTCTCCATAGCAACGAGAAATTTTTGACCGATGTGGTGCTTCATTACCGAAAATAGAAACTAAATTGGCGAGGGATTTTTATTAAGATAATTGTCTACGAAAATTATAAAAAATTATTCCGTGCAACTGGTCTCGGTTTAATTCCATTTTTCAACTATCTGGTCAACTTCAATAGCTTGTTGTAGCTACAACACTACACGTATCGCACTGGAACTTGGGATTTTGGTTAACCAATAAAGGGGGTTTGTTTTTGGGTACTGACATTTAATTAGTGACGCCCTCTATGTCTCACTCCCACTATGTAAAACTTAAAATACATCCCACGTATTAAACCCTTTTTATTCATTTGAAAGTATCCTTGAAAATTTATAAAATTCAATAATACATACTATGTATATTGAAAAGAAAAGTTGGTAAAGGTACGAAATCTGAACTTTCTTATTTAAATGAAATATGTATGTTTTTATTAGTTTATATTGCATAATGCTGTGATCCTCGTACGTCAATAAGTTATACACACCTCATAGCACAATATTTTTAATTTGAGACTTTTATCTAAAAACTTTTCCTTTGTATAAAATTGTGCGTTGGTTTGGGCTGGTTTCATTTAATCAACTAAGCCTAATATCCAGCGTAACGTTACCTTTATACAAACAAATAATTAATTTCTGAACAAAAATTAATATTTTTGAAAATTAAATTAAAATTAATAATAATACGTTTGAAACTTTTAATAAAATTATTGACAAACTAAAATTAAAATTATATTGTCTTTTATAAATTGAAATGTAAAATATAACCAACATTCAATAAATAAAATTTTAGACTTTTTAAAGTACACACCGTATTACATCCAATGCAATGTTGTCTTTTCTGCATAACCCAATTGAACGTAAAATTTAATTTAGACAAATAAGGAAATTAAACGAAATGCTAATTTTCGCCTCTTGTGTGCCTCTTGCGTAACATGATAATTAATTAACATACACAAATGAGAAATTGCTTCGAAACGTACAAAACGAAAACGAGAATTGAAAGTACCGTAACTGTCATCTGCCTCTTTCAGCTTTCTATATCAATTCCTTTTCTACTTCCCTATGTCATAGGTTGAGCAGCGACGGATACTTACTTCGCACACTTACGTATATAATGCGAATAGTTTCCTTGTCTCATTGGAAAATTGTTTATTTCTAATCCGCAGACAGTGTTCCTCATAGAAACGTTTGCAGTTCCTGTTTTCTAATAAGCATGAAATTTTTTGATTTTATAATTTCTCTACCGTTTCTTCTTCTCAAATTTGCCTTCTTTTTGCATCTCGCATATGGAATAAGAATCTGTCGTAAGAATTTGTAATTTTGTGATTTTCTTCTTGATTTTTCCTCACTTTGCCCTTAAATGGAAGACACATATAATGTAAATTAATAAAACAAATCACGGAGCTCCTCCCCCCAACACCAAAAAGAGGGAATCATTGCTTCCCTCCCATACACCTCTACGAAAAAACACCTGGAGGACAAATCAATAAATTCATTCATAAAAATAAAAAAAGTTCATTGAAAGATAATTTCCTTTAAGGACAATGTTTAGTTCCAGTCAAATGTAATGTATAGGGATTTAGCATTCTAGTTTTGAAAGTAAATGGCAATATCTAACGGACCTTTTGTGAATTTATCAAACGGGTTAGAGTAAGAAAGTGTTGTAACATCGAAGTTATAGACTTGATCAATAAGGTTGATATATAACCCCTTTCCACAGGGATGTACACTGTGTACATCTTGGTTTTGAACGGTGTGGATCGCGCACGGAGTTTGATTTTCGTGCGGTTGTTTTTCGCCGTGTTTTACCAGGTGCGACACTTTGAAATTATCTGCTGATGATGACACCTTGGTTGTCGAAATGCGTATACAGAATTTACAAAAGTTAATGTGGAAAGGGGTTATATATCAACCTTATTGATCAAGTCAATCAACCACAGGCTCCATCAAAATCGAAGTTATAGTAATTTGCATTGAGAACTTCAAAGTAATTTTGATGTGGCCTGTGGTTGATTAACTTAATAACCGAAGGTTGATATATAACCCCTTCACACATTCATTTTTGAATTCTGTATACGTATTTCGACAACTAAGTTGTTATCATCAGCAAATAATTAAACAGTGTCGCATCTGGAAAACTACGGCAAAATGCCCGTATGAAACAAATTCCGCACACGATCTGTACCGTCGAAAGCCAAAACGGACACTACACACTTTCGACGGTACAGATCATGTGCGGAATTTGTTTCATACGGGTATTTTGCCGTAGTTTTCCAGGTGCAACACTGTTTAATTATTTACTGATAATAATTAGTTGTCGACATACGTATACGGAATACGAAAATTAATATGGAAAGGGGTTATATATCAACCTTCAGTTATTAAATTGAAAACCTCCATGAGAAATAATTAAGAAGAAATTGTTGAAGAAAGAATGGAATAAATAATAGTTTCGAGATGTACCAAGTGCCTAAAAATGTGTTACAAACTTTAAGGGATGATAGTCTGGCTTATTATACATATGCAAAAAGGTCTTGAAGAATAAATTGACAGTTTTGAAGATAAGAAATATTATGTGCTTACACAATATTTCTAGGTACAAATAAACAAACAAACAAATAAACAGGCTATGTAATTTATCAACGAACAAAAGAAAGAAAGTCAAATGAGATGTTCAAAGTGCCTTCTCTCCACTTCACAGCAGCCACATGGATACTACACAACCCAATCCAATGTAGATATTTTCGAAACAGTTTGAAGATATTCATTTGCCTTGAATTATTATAGGATATAAGTAAGAAAGTATGGAGACCTAGTATAATTGTCATATTGTAAAAAAAGGATTTATTTATACAATTTAGACATGTTAAGAGATTCGAGAAGTTAGGGAACGTAATTTTCAGAATATTGAGTTCAGTTGAAAAAAGTAAACAGAAGTGATTGACTATACCAATTGCGCAGCGAATTTGACGGATTGTAACAATACAACAATTTTATTGGGTTTATATGTAGCATTA
Source organism: Dermolepida albohirtum (assembly GCA_031893035.1). Lineage (NCBI taxonomy): Eukaryota > Metazoa > Arthropoda > Insecta > Coleoptera > Scarabaeidae > Dermolepida > Dermolepida albohirtum. Next base: position 132,481 of record JAVIWB010004724.1, on the reverse strand, counting down.
TGAGATATATGAGATTATTAAAAGGACATTTAATGCCAAAAGCATAAAGCACAGAGTCAGTGAGTGAAATATAATCAATGGATATGACGTATTGAAAGTTCATCTGTGAATAATGGTAAAAATTGGAACCAAAATTAATTTGATTCACTCAAAAATGTCGAATATATTATTTTAAATATTTCAATAAAGGAAATTATAATAAGATAATAAAATAACAAATATGTATAAATCTATCTTGAAGTATATCGCTCGAATAAACAAAATTTAATACACAAAAAGACTATGAAAATATCTGATTTAAACAGTTTTCTTTCACTCTTTTCTCCCAAAAGGAGAAAGGCAGAAAAATCTCCTTTCCACTAAAAGCAGTCTCCGTCCTGTCTGCTTTCATTATCATCCAGAAAAGTAGAAGAAACGAAAGCAGCAGTAGCAGTTCGCGGCCTTAATATTAACTTCAGAATTTACGTAGCCCCGGTCAAATATGATAAAACAGATAAGATTTTCTTGATGGAAGGAGGCACGGCTATAGCCCGAATGAGATTCTCAATTCAGATATGCCGACGCGCCGAAAACGCAAACACCATAGTGTTAAATGGAATCCAGCGGTGGTAGCGCGTTCTGCATTTGTAATTTTCCCACGATTTCGCTCATCGTCCTCCTGGTCCCAACCAGAAGCCGGTTTCTCGCCGCCCCCATTATTAATGCTATTAAAGTGAGGTACGATGCTATGTTGAGGAAATTATGTCTTGGTTCAAATAAAAATCAACGACTATTGCAATTTTAAATTATCTTCGTTTACTTTATTCAGTAAAATCTGAAATATATGCAGGATTTAAATTTTTATGAAGAAATATTACGTTTTAAATCTGTATTAATAAAATAAATATATTTATATATTATATTACTCTTTAATGCAATGTATTTACTTCTACAGAAAAATGTTAAATGCATAAAGAAATTCAATTTTCACGTTACGGATCTTAGTCGCAACAATTTAATTAGCTTTGAAAGACATTCAAGTTATAAGGGAATCAAAAACCCAGTGAAGTGTTTGCAAATAATGAATTACAACTTTGAAGTAGTTAAATCATTCAAGTACACAGAGATGTTAATACATATAAGAAATTAAAGAGCAGGCATAAGAAAGAATTTAGCGGAGATATGTGGATCTACCAGAGTAGCCGTTTATATTTCGGGAAATAACAAACAAAAAAAATATTGTTTATTCTCGAAAATAGTTTCATTGCTTTTCAAAATATTCTCCTTGAAAATCAATGGACTTTTGCATTCGTTTAAACCAATCAGAAAAGCATTGCTGCTGTGGAGGCGGTATCTCCGAAATATGAGTTTCGAAAGCCTCAACTGTCTCTTTCGGCGTAGAAAATCGTTGACCACGAAGTTTATTCTTCACATGTGCGAACGAAAAGAAATCACAGGGTGCTAGATAAGGACGGATGGCTTATCAATTCATTGTTTTGCCCAGTTAAATATTCAATTGTTTGAACCGACCTGTGAGAACTCGCATTTACATGGTGGAGAATGATCTGTCGTTTTCGGTTTGTTTTCCTTATTTCTTCAAAAACTTCTGAATGCATGGTTACAACGTTACCAGTTTTTCCGAAAAAACAGGCGACCATTTGTTTTGATGTGTTTCGAGGAGAACAACTTTTGTTGGTTTTGGCTCATCTCGGAATACCCACACAGCCGACTGCTGTTTTCTATCGGGCTCATACGTATAGATCCAAGATTCATCACATGTGACGACTTTATAAATGTTCTTTGAAGCACCGCCATTGTATTTGCTGTGTATGTCTTGGCACCAATCAACGCGAGTCCTTTTTTGAACGGCGGTTGTCAAAATATGTGGTACTCAACGTGAACATAGCTTTTTAACGGCTAAATGTTCATGCTGGATCTTATGCACGCTGATGTTACTAATACCTGGAGATGCATCGGTCTCACGGTATATCACATGACGGTCTTGGATTATCAATTCAGACACTGCATTAATGTTTTCCGACACAACAACATTTGTGGGACGACCTTCACGAAATTCATCGTCCAAAGAACGCCGTCCAAGTTTGAATTCGCTATACCAACGATATACTGTAGTTTTCGATGGTGTTTTATCACCGTATAAAGAATTCAGCTCGTCGATGCATTCTTGTTGAGATAATCCACGTCAAAAGTTATGAAAAATAATTGCACCAAAATGTTCGCTAGTTAATCCCATTTTTTCGCTGACATAAAATTTTCAAGTTACTGTCAACAATAGAATAAAATTTTCAAAAACAACAAGCTTCACGATGCAATCATCAGATCGGAAGCAACACTAACAGTGCTGCCAGTTCCCGATATATAAACGGTTACCCTCGTATAGGATTTAGAAAAAACGCACAGATTTGTGAACCAAATTAATAATGATTTAGAATTGTGCAAAAGTAACAAGGTTTTTACCTGTACATTTACAATGTAGCCACATACAAGTTAGTTAGAAATTTCAGTTTCAAGGTAATGTCGTCTTTGGAGATATTGGAAAATAAATAACAATTGCAAGTGTATATTAGAAAGCTTCCTAGAAAAACATATTCAGTGACTATCGTCGTATACACTGGGTATTCCATGACATAATTACCACAGCTTAAGGATGTGCTACTAAAGTAATTTCAAGTTAAAAATGCCTAATGAACATATGACCAAAACTCTATCGCAATTGAGCTGAAAATATTTGTACCTTTATATAACCCTACAGCTGCAGGTATTACGTATGGCTGTAAAACAAAAAATATCAACGAAAATCATTTAAAAAGATCCCGCTTCATTGAATTAATTGTTAAAATGTTATTCTTGATACGGTTTTCTTAAAAATATTCGGATGGGTAAAGTAACTTTCCTATTTTGTTACATATATAACAGTCAAAATGATATATGATCTTTTATATTATTTCTTTCAACAATTTCTTCTTAATTACTCTTATGGGAGTAAATGTAAATTACTAAAACTTCACACTGTTAAATTAGCTTCTCACTCTGTTATCTTTGCGAAATTACTTACATGTATGATATTTCTTTGTTTTATATTTTCTTTGTGTATTATTTCCATATTGGTACAGTATCAACTTTGCTTGTTATTGATTTTAAACTTTAAATATACTGCAGTGGTAACAGTTGTACTTGTCACATCTATCTTATGATTTATTCTCTACGATTTGCAGAAATAAACGTACAGGAATTGCCGAAAGTCTTAATAAAACATTTGGTAACCAATATAATAGTAAAAGTGATATATACTAAACATAAAGCGCGTTAGAATATGATGTATTGTACATAGTAACTAAAAGTATTTAAGTATATGTAAGAATATATTTGTGAAGAATAATCCGTGAGAAATAATTTGGTAGTGTAATTTTTTTTAAAATAAAAATAGAGTTTGAATTAAATTCGATTAAATTTATAGGTATTTGAAATGTGATACGACAATGAAATATTTGCTGAAAAATCGGAAATTTTTTCTAAATTAAGGGCGGCGTCTCAATTTCTGAAAGGCGTGTATATGTGATATCCTTGGCATAAAAAAATCAGTCTTAAATTATGCCTTAGAAATATTTCCTAAGTGTTTAATTATGCGAGCCAATTTATCTAGCTAAACGCATCTTCGCTTCAAGCTATCCTTTTGGTGAATCCTGTAGCACCAAAATGAATTTTAGCCCTCCAAAAGTCCTGTAAAAAATTTACTTTTTATTTGAAGAAACGAGATGTTTATAAGAGTAAGCTTAGGTTAGAAGACCTAGTATCAGTCCCTAGGTTAAGTGTACTTGTTTTGAATTATGAATTTTCAAAAGAATATGAAATTGGTCAATGTCAATTAAAGTATGGTTATACTATCTGTCATTTGAGTAACCTCAAACAATCGTTGAAAAGTGTTTTAAATCGTGAAACCATGTAACACGGAAAGTAATATGATTTCGATTAAATTTAGTGGAATTTAGTCCATTGGTGACCAACGGGTTAAAAGTGAGCATTTTTTTTCGAAAAAACTTTTTCAGAAACACGCTTTTATCCTTTAAGAACCTGAAACTCCGTTTCAGTACTACTTATACCCTACGTTTATTGGTAAACCCCTTTCGAGAACGTTCTTAGGCGCTTATCGTCGATTCGTCAGTCTGTAAGTGTAGTTTTTCAAATAAAATGTAGTCCCATAGCATCATCTTTTTTGTTCATGTTGTCATGTTGTCTTTTGATTTTATCGTGTCCTACAATTGCTTATACTGTTACGATCACCACTTTCCTGATTATTCACCTCCGGATGATATTGCGCACAAGGAACCGGCTTCTAAAAGTACTTTCATCTCCTTGACGTCTTAATACGTTGACTTTTACTCTTCTGAATGATGTCACATAAATTTAGACGAGCCCTAGATTTCGGAAGATATATCACTATAGGAACAGACGCAAATATATCTACAAATTCACGAAGACAAAGTAGAGAATTGTACAGAGTTTACGTATCTTGGATCTGTTTTTGATAGAAATCCATTCTTTGCTTATACTGGTTTAATAACAATCTCCTGATTATTCTCCTCCGGATGATATTCCATGTGTGGAACTTGCTTTTAAAAACACCTTCAACTCGTTGACATATTAATAATCTCTCTATTAGCATCTTCTGAATGTTGACACGTAAATTTAGTATTAGACATAAATTTGGGAAAATATTACATAAACAGACACAAATGTATATACAAATCGACGAAGATCAAATAAAGGGGTGTACAGAGTTTAGGTATGTCGGATCTGTTTTCGATAGGAATCCATTCTTTGCTTATATTAGTATAATAACAACTCTCCTGATTATTCTTCTCGGGATTATATTCCATGTCTGGAACTAGCTCTTAAAAGCACCTTCACTTCGTCAACGTTTTAATAACCTCTGTATTAGCATCTTCTGAATGTGAACACGTGAATTTACTATTAGTCTTAAATTTGGGAAAATATTATAAGCACAGATGCAAATATATCTACAAATCGACGAAGAACAAATAGAGAGGTGTACCAAGTTTAGGTATCTTGGATCTGTTTTTAGATAGGAATCCATACTTTGAAGATATGGGTCACAAAATAACTTAAGATAATGAAGATATGTAGCTAAGTAATGTATAATGGATAAAATGATCTAAGAACTATGTGAATCAGAAATATGAATTTCTCAAAAATTTATAATCACAGACATTAAGCTTTGGTAGCTGTAGAATATTGAGACTGCGACATGTTTCTAATTTCGAAACGAAGGAAAAATGGTAGAATGTTACATAATAGAATTGAAAAAAAAGAACTAGTTTAGTTCGGACATCTGGATTGTGGATAATAATACATGATCAAAGAAGATTCGGAAGCCAAGACAGGCAAGAATGGCAAAGTGATTTTTGTGGGGTATTTGGACTAGAGACGTCATAAGGTTGGGATGTTTCGATTAAGAGGTTAGATATAGGTAGATTTTGTCGTCCCCTTGCTGTAAAGAAGTCTGCGATTTTTTTGAGTAGATCGAGTTTTCATCAACTTTTTTTAATTTATTTAACTTCTCGAACCGTGCTGTATAAAGAAATTAAAGCTGGAATGTTTTCCCTACAGCATCAATACTCGGTAATGGCCGAGATCGACTTTCTAAAACAAAATTTCATTTTTGGAGCAACTAATATTACCGAAATACGGTTGCACAAGTACGATATTAACAATCATTCTCAAACATAGGAATCAGTTGCTCCAAACTATATCAATATTCAATCCACTGATTTATGAATGAGGATTCGAAAAAGCCTTATTAAAAATAATACTCATTCCACTGGCAAAGTTGTAGCATAAAATCGAAGAAAACATAGCGAGCTGTTTATATTGGTACAGCTCGAGGGCAACTAACACAAAGAGATCGACCCGCCGGCTGCAGAGCTGAATTGATCTTGACCTATACTAAACTTATCATAGCGTGCAATAATCAGTTGCGATATATTGCAGAACTTTTGTAGTGCCCTTTGTATGTGATCTAACTCAATTATTTTCAGTACACGATCAATTCACATATAAAATGATATTTTTTTAAACTTTTTAACTTGGAATTTTCCTTTTTTATGATGTATTTTGTAATCCTATTTCATAATTTTTAAATTATTAAAATACACTTTCTATTTGTGTACATTTAACTCTTTTTTATACATTAAACACATTCATTTATGCCTTCCATTGAATAAAGATTGTTGCTATTTTAGCTCTTTTGGTTCATTTATAACACCAAGTTATTCGTCCTCTTTACAAATTTATAAATATATATTTTAGCCTATAGCGTTATTTTTATATCTTTTTTATCTGCTCTTAATGATTTTGCTGATATTAAAATTCTCTGAACGCGTTTGGTCTTTTTGTGCTTGTTTTCGCTTTTGATCTGAATACTACGGAATTCTATTCATTTGCTTTCTTATTCTCGCCCCAGGTTCTCTTCTTTATGCCAATTTTAACGATGCTTCTCCCCACTTTTATATTTTTAATTTCGTTGTTCGTTAATCTTATTTTAATTCTGTATTAATTTTGTCTTTTTTCGAGGTATAGAATTCTCCTTTTATTCCTATTCGGTTGTTCCTCTTATAAATTTTCACAAATTCTATTTAATTAAATGAGACAATTTTGTTGAAGCGAAATATCTTCTTTTAATGAGGATGATTTAGTATTTTAAATATGCAAAATAATTCCATCGCATTAGCTAACTGAAACTTTTTTGGAATACAAACGGCAAGGAAATTGTTTAAAGTATAATCCTTGTGTTCGATTAATTTTCGTGTCTGATTCTGTGACCAGCCGTTACTTTTTCCGATTGGAACACCTAGCTTTTACATTTAGTAACTAATTCTATTTTATTCTTCTTTTTGGACAAACAAAATTTAACATTAACTTTCCGAAAGGCGTATTTCAAAGGTAAAATGGATGATAAAATAACTAAAGGGTAAAACTAATTTTCAAAATTGGCGTCAATACGAGTTTCAAATTACATTAAAATGTTTCTACTTTTAAATCCACAAAAAGGTATTTTTATAGCACGAATTGTGAAACAGGATTTCGTTGGCTTACATAATTAATAATTCTGATTTATGCCTTAGTTTTTTAGCTATTAAATGATGAATCCAACAATTTTAAATGTAAATTTACAAAATTTGACCATCTTATTATTATTATTTTGGGTGTGCCTAATATTTTAAACAAATTTTGCTAGTCACTAGTTCAATAGTAAGTTGGTGGCATCATATCGGGATCTCATGTTCTATTCCGAGGCCATTGTTCTGCAAAGTTCGTCGGCTTTCTTGTTTAAGGTGTATGCTGACAGTCGACTATCGCATGTCCTTCACAAGTTTAAGCATAATAGTAACTTATAGCATGCCAATTGAAATAGGATGGTGTAAAGGCATAGTTTGTTATTATTATTATTATTGTTACTATTACTATTATATTGTTTTCAATAAGAAAATAATAGAAAATAATAAAACAAGTTTTTAAATATGTAGCCTATCATGTTGCTGCTAGTAGTAGTGGTAAGGAATTGTTTCTACACAAATCTATATATCTTTTTCAAGGATGCATTTAGTAAATTCATATAGGAGAATTAATAAATAGGTGACGATTTATCTGCTTTTGGGCTTCCGGGCTGGAACCGCGTCACTGGTATAACTGCCGATGTTTCGTACCCACATATATGGGACATCTCCAGGGCTCAACTACTGCTACTGTCTATCGCACTGGAACTGTCTCAGTACGCGGTTCCAGCCCGGAAGCCCAGAAGCAGATAGTATGGACCACGACTGCGGAAGTCTATGTACCAGGTGACGATTTCTTTAAGTTTTAGTCTAGCAGTACGAAGTATTACATTCCAGTTTCAATAGTCAATGTTAAATATAATGCAAGGATCACCCAGAAAGTAAAGAATATTTCAGTTTGACGTTGCTCGTGGACTCCCCACAGCTGTCGCCACGATGTTAATGACTTCTCATTTCAACAACTCTAGTCTGAGTTGTAGAGGTTTTCTTGTAATCTATGCGTTTTTAAAGTATGTAATAAAATCAGTGATTCAGCCAACTACAAGTTCTTGGTGTAATTCGTGCATTTAATGCAAAGAACGTTCGGCTTATCGAAATTCATAGGCAGATTATCTAAGAACGTTATAAATTAAGGTTTAGATCTAAAATGGTACATCATATCTAGTAACGGGCGATTTAATGTTTATGATGAAAGCCGATTGCCTTACCTTCTGTTGTGATTGAACAGCATAAAACAAAAATCAAATCGATGATAAAATCCAAAAGGGTGGACGTTCTACGATCGTAGTTTGTACTAATATTCTCCTGTAATTTTGAAAATCTGTACTTCATGAAATTACTAAGAATGACCTAAGTTTCAAAAAAGTGTATTCTAAATAGGGACCTGGAATTTTGCTAGACGAACTTAAAACGAACGAGTTATAGTTGTATTGTTCGAGAATTCTTATTATGAATAAGAAATGGAGACGTTTTTGAAATATTGCTACTGATAACGAAATATAGATATCGTATAGCATGAAGGACTTCAATCAATGGAATGGTACCGTTCCTGATTTTCAACAAAGACGAAAAAGTGTAAATTATATTTCTGGTCAATTTTATTTCAAGAAGAGAAACAATAAATGTAGAAGCCTACTTGCATATTCTTCATCTACGTTTCGTTCAGAACAAACTGTGTGAGCTACTGTCTAGCGGAGTTGTATCAAATCATCATAACCTTCGTTCGCATTCAGATGTGCTCACACAAGGTTTGCTTCGATAGTTTAGATGGGAAGTTTTTAAGTACAAACCTTATAGCTTAGGCTTTTCGCGTAGTTATTTTCGTTGCTTCTCGAAGTTCAAACAAATTTAGACATTGGCAACTTCGAGGCCGTTACTGATTGGTTCAATAATCTAGCAGCAATCAAGTACGAAGAAGGCATACAAAACATGTATAACGTTATAAGTGCTTAATCTATGTAGAGAAGTAATGTAGATATAGTAAAAGTTGAAAAAGTTTTGTTTTGTTGAATCAACTAATAAATTTCTTAGTTTCTTTACTTTCTGAATACACCTCATATATCACGAACATATTTTTTTTAATAATGTTATTATTTTAAACGTCTCGTTCGCAGAATAATCAAACTCTACTACAGAAAGAGAATACTAAATATCTAAGACAGTATCTTGGCTGAAGGCCGACATAGAGGAAGTATATATTATTCATTTGGAAGTGGTTAGGCCTCAAATATAGTAGACTCTACTAGTAGAGTAGACTGTACTGGTTAAAAATTTAATCTGCCGCTGGGAAACAAAATTTTTGTTTATAAAATATCAATCAAACTTGTACGTAGCTGTGGAATGTAAAAGTACGTCGCATGATTATCAACCGTTCTTGGTTTGTTACAACTAACGAACTAGCTTATAACTTGAAAATCAAAGCAATCAAAAAATTAAAAATTTTCTCTGAAAAACATGCAGAAAGATCGAGTAATAGCTATAATTCTCTAAAAAGTAATCTATCTAATGATTCGAGCTATCAAATAATGTAGTCTGTAGGTACTAATATTGTACTGATCTGAATAGTAGATTTTAATAATTTCAACGACTATGGCCTTTTCAATTTAAATTTAAATTATATTGTATAGTAATTTGTAATAGGCGATTTTCTATGTGTCACTATACAAGGGTAGTTTGACAAGTAGTGAGAATGAAAAAGAAAAACGAATTTTTTAAATACAAAATAATTTTTATTTTTCAATATATTATCCTAAAACAGCAATAAATTTATTCCAACGGTGCTTCAATGCCCTTATGCCATCTCTAAAATGCGATTCCAGAAGGCTTGCAAAATACTCATTTACGAAGATGATAAGCTCGTCGTTAGACGACAATTTCTTTCCATCTAGTGCCGTTTTCAATTTTGGAAAAAGGTGGAACTCGGAAAGGGCTATATCCGGCGAATAAGGCGCATGCGGTACTAATTGGAAGTGCAACTCGTGGATTTTGGACATCGCAACTGTGCTGGTATGCGAGGGAGCGTTGTCTTGGTGAAACAGAATCTTTTTCTTTGCCATTCCTGGCCGTTTAGCACGAATCTCAACATTTAATTTTTGTAGAAGGTCTGCATAATATTGTTCGTTTATTGTGGCACCTTTCTGAAGGTAATCAATGAGCAAAATGCCCTTTGAATGCCAAAAAATTGATGCCATCACTTTGTCTGCCGATAAAGTGGTTTTCGCTTTCTTTGGAGGTGCAGAACCACGTTCTAACCATTGTTTCGACTGTTGTTTAGTTTCGGGTGTACTTTAATGTATCCAAGTTTCATCGCAAGTAACAAATCGTCTACAAAAATCAACCGGATTCCGCTTATAAAGGTCCAAACACTCATTGGAAATGCGCAAACGAGTGAACTTTTGATCAGTCGTAAGCAATCGCGGCACCCATCTTGCCGAAAGCTTGGAAAGGCCCAATTCTTTCGTTAAAATGTGGTGTACGCATTCTGTTGAAATGTTTACCATGTCTGCTATTTCTCTCACTTTGAGTTATTTTTATGATCATTTCCTTAGTCACGATTTTGGGTGCTCCAGAGCGCGCTTCATCAACACAGCTTGTTCTATCACGTTTAAATTCATTTACCCATCTACTTATTGTGGCGGATGAAGGAACAGATTCACCTAATGTTTCCCGTAACTCATTTTTTATTTCGGTAGCTTTCATACCCTTAATTAATCACCGCACGATACTCTGCTTTTTCCATTTTAACAAAACGACATGTTACTACTTTTTCAATCAGCTGTCAAAAATAAACTAATCAACCGATTTATCTAAATATCGGAATGTAAACATATAAATAGGCAACCTAAATTACAGTGCATTTGTTTTACCAATTAGAGCGCCACCTATGTGTCATTCTCACTACTTGTCAAATTATCCTCGTATCTTAAATATACAGTTTACTTTCGAGTATTAGAAACCAACGCTGAAAATTTTTTTTTTAAACTATTTATAACTTGTCGCATATTTTATCAGTAATAATATTGACTCTAGTTTACACGACCAATGAAGGGCTTTCTTGGAAAAGTATACTCTCTATATTAACAATGCTTATTTTTTAAGTCATTTTATGCCCTGTTTTATTGAATCATTTAGATACACAGTAATTTCAAATCATCGAGAGATACTGATTGTTCGGGCATACTTACTTGAGACATTCCACAAATCTGGACCCTTATTTATTTCACGACATACTGATGCTATAAATTATTTTAAAAATGCTTCAAGAAATTCTCTTTAGATTTTAGATTTGTTATTGGCATTGACTTGTCCAAGACCATATTTACTTTGAAATTTTTGAAAACAAATTTTGTATTTCTTTGTTTCTTAGGCATGCTAGAAATTTAAATGAAAACAACAAATACGAAACTCAAATAAAATAGCTAATTTAAAAATATTAAGCGGGACAGAAGTAGTAGACCAAATCAAAAGAGAAAAGCTCCTGAAATAAAAAAATATTTCAATAAAATCAAAACCAAGTTTATAACTTCTAATGCATTTTACACTTTATAAAAAGAAACACGTTTCATGCCACATATGTACTTGTAGACAAGGGAAGTTCGTTAAATATAGATCTTTGAGAACCAAAATGTACATTTTCGTTCTAAACGGTACAGATCGCGTACGGAGTTTGTTTTCGTACAGGTATTTTTCGCCGTGGTTTACCAGGTGCGACACTTTGCAATTATCTGCTGATGATGACAACTTAGTTGTCGAAATGCGTATACAGAATTATGAAAGTTAATGTGGAAAGGGGTTATATATCAACCTTAGTGATTAAGTTAATCAACCACAGGCTCCAGCAAATTCAATTTGTCTATACTTTGTTTTAGGAGTGCAATTTAAGAATAGACTGCATTATAGTTTTACGTATATTGGTTTAGTATTAAGAGATCCAATTATGTGTACTGTTCTCACATTTTTTTGTTTTCTTAAACTGGTGTTGTTTATTATGTCCACGTACTTCCACGTAAAGAATCATTATGCTTGCATTTACTTCTACTTCTAAGAGGGAATGCGCATCTCTTCCGTATAATCCTCATTTAATATCCTTCTTTGTATGCATGAGTAAAATTAATGTTTTAAATTACATTTTATTCACTGCCGAAGGGCGAAAGGAATTCTGAATCACATACAAGATGATATATGATTACATAATTTAGCTCAGTGACTTTACACTTTAGGGTTTAACTCTACACTGGAAACCGGCAGGGCTGGTAACGGAAGTTGTAAACTCTCGAGAAAGAAATTTCCATCTGCCATTAACAAACCGTTCACCTGTTTTAATTAACTGGGATGCCAGGGCCGTAGAATCTGGATTCGCATAAATTCGCAGTCGGTTATCTGACGTTTTAAACTGATTTCCCGTAACTCCCTGATGAAAGTCGCTTTAAATGGAAGAGACACTATGGGTAGACAATTATCTGTATTTAAGGAGGGAAATTGCGAAAATTCTGATCTATTTTTTAAATTTCATTAGTACACACACACACACACGCGCGCGCACACACACAAACACACACATATATATACATATACATATGTAAATATATTTATTAATATTTATTGAAATTATTATGTAATTTTAATTTGTTATAGATAACTTACGATTAACTATAATTATTTTATAGTTAATCGTTGATCTTAGGGCGTAAATGCTCTTAATCTCAGTCTGATTCGTACGTCCACTATTATTACGATGATGGTTATTTAGAAATAAGCATAAATAAATCACTACATCCTCCGGTTATGGAGTAGGGCCCCAAACTTTTTAAAGCCATGGCGCCCTTGACGTTCATATTATTTCCGGCGGCGCCCTTCATATGAAGCAAAACCGGAGACCTGATAATTTTAAGTCTAATATCTTAAATTTAAATAAATTCTATGCTATGATCTCTAAATTTAACTTTTAGATTTTTATAAGACTTTACTTTTGTTTAAATACTTTGTGAATAGTTGGTAAATTTGTTTTTTTTAGTAATTGTAATAAGGAGGAGAAGGAAAACGCATTTATTTTGAGAACAGAAATAGTAACTAATTAATACGAAACAGAGAATCATTTTAAATGTAATTGGGTACAAGTAATAAGAGTTTCAAAAATGTTTTCTGTCCTAATGAGAGGGATGGGCTTATTTATTTTTGATCAGTTCGTGGAATCTTGGTGTTAATTTTGATAGAGCAACACAATTTCATCTTCGATTTTAATTTTTTCTCGTTTTGGCGAGGCCGTCGCCGCGTCCCTGGAGACTCTTTGCGGCACCCCCAGGCACATACTTTGGGAACCTGTGGGTTATAATATTTAATGTATTATTTATTTTTTTATAAATTTGAAATGAACTCCAGATATTATTCAGTAAATAAAAACTTAATTTTTTAATAAAAGTGAAACTTAAGTAAAACAAAAGATTGATGACTTCTCTAATAAACAATATACTTTAGTTTTGAATAAAGTAAAACCTTCTTTACATAATTAAATTATTAGACATTTATTTATAACTATTAACTTTAATTCAGCAATGTAATTAATCTATTCTACCTTTACTTCTTTTTAAAATAAAGTTTCTTTAACTACAATAACTTAACTTGAAAATCATTTATGGCCATTTAATTTTATGTGGTTTAATGTTTTTAATACGTACCTTTATATTAACTTCCCGTTTTTATTTAAATTTGCTTAACGCCTTTCCTTTTCTTCAGCTTAGTTCACCGTAGATGTCATCATATCGTATATTTCTCGTACTTGCATAATGTAATTTATATTACCCAAGTATAAACTACGTTCGCTTGCTTATATTTTTCTTCCTCTATTGTTGTTATTACATACTTCAATAGTTTTATTTTATTCTTCTGATAATTATTTTTTATAATTCCATTTAATTGTTTTTAAATAACTAATATCAATTTTTAATTCACACTAGATTTCTAAATACTGCTGGTATTAATAATTTTTTCCCACTGCCTACTATAACCGTCTTTCTTGTGTTTTATTTTAATAGATTCCCATGAAGGTATGTTTACTGGATTACTGAATTGTTCTATTATCCTTCTTCTTGTCAATTTTCTTAAATAAAATTAATTATGAATGTTTAAATTACATACATATTTTAATACCTTACTACCTTTACTGGAAATATTTGAAATTTTCAATCTACTATACTTTCAAAATATTGACATTCACATAACTTTCAAATATCGACATTATCATCTCTAAAAACAATTATTAGTTATTTAATATGAGCCTTTATTTTATATCAATACAATAACCGTAGTTTTTCATTTTTGATAATATATTTACCTTGACAATTTTATTATCCGGTCGCTATTTCTATTGTTGACAGTAACTTGAAAATTTCATGTCAGAGAAAAAATGGAATTAACTCGCGAACATTTTCGTGCAATTATTTTTTATAAATATTCGGCGTGGACTATCTCAACAAGAATGTATTGACGAGCTGAATTTTTTATATGGTGATGAAGCACCATCGAAAACTATAGTATATCGTTGGTATAGTGAATTCAAACTTGGACGGCGTTTTTTGGATGATAAATTTCGTGAAGGTCGTCCCACAAACGTTGTTGTGTCGGAAAACATTAATGCAGTGTCTGAATTGATAATGCAAGACCGTCATGTGAGATACCGTGAGATCGAGGCATCTCTAGGTATTAGTATTATAACACCAGCGTGCATAAGATCCTGCATGAACATTTAGCCGTTAAGAAGCTATGTTCACGTTGGGTACCACATAATTTGACAATCGCTCAAAAAAGGACTCACGTCGATTGGTGTCATAGGTGATGAATCATGAATTTATACGTATGAGCTCGATAGTAAACAGCAGTCGACTGTGTGGGTATTCCAAGATGAGCCAAAACAAACAAAAGTTGTTCGTGCTTGAAGCACATCAAAACGCCTGTTTTTTCAAGAGAGTTGTATAACGGTTAATTCCGAATGGTACACAGCTATTTGTTTGCCAAAAGTTTTTGAAGAAGTAAAGAAAACAAACCGAAAACTACAGATCATTCTCCACCATGATAATGCGAGCTCTCACAAGCCGGTTCAAACAGTTGAATATTTGGCCGAGCAAAACATTGAATTGATGAGCCATCCGCCGTATAGCCCTGATCTAGCACCCTGTGATTTCTTTTTGTTCCCACACGTGAAAAATAAACTTCGTGGTCAACGGAGTTTTACGGCGAAGAGGCAGTTGAAGCATTCAAAACTCATATTTTTTACTTTTCGAATTGGTTTAATCGAATGCAAAAGTGCATTGATCTTCAAGGAGAATATTTTGAAAAACAATTTTCGATAATAAAACATTTTTTTTTCTTTGCTGTTCCCGAAATATGAACGGCCACCCTCGTATTAACAAGTTTAGATTTATATTTTGTCGTAATGGTTACTCCACTAGTATACGGTTTCATCCAGGAAATATGTATATAAGTAGGTTATTACTTTAAAAAAGGTGTCGGTCTTGTAAAGTACAAAAACAGACTCATTTGCATTCAAATATCTCTTTTGAAATTGTCACTTCATATACAGCGACATAATATTATGATTCCAGTAGGAATCACACATCGAGATGTTCCCCAGAAAACGACTGCAGTAAATAATTTTGCAATTTCAGCAAGAAAAGTTGCCATAATTTGTCGCTCAATAAACAGAACCGCACTCAAAAGCTTCCCCAGAATATAATTAAATGAGGCGCCTCATTTCGCTCCCTTCAGCCCGCTTTTAAAAAGTTCGTAAAGGGAAAATCTAGTCTTCTTGTGGTGCAGGCGACAAATGACCCGAAATACTTTACAGACTAATATTTTAAAATTGTTAAATGTATTGTGTGGAACAACGAAGTGGAGTAACTGGATACACTTCCCTTTATTTCAGTAGTTCTCCCTTCTCTCTTAAATTTTCCTTCATTTCCTCTGCGGTTTCTCCTTCCTTGTTTTCGATTCTATGTGCACTGATAATTTTTTTATACATACGTATACATTCAGCTAAGTCTTTCTCAACTTTTCGTTCTCATTTTCTTTACTTCGAAAACCTTTTTCGTCTCTTGAAAATTTTTATACTCCGTCCGTTAAAGTGGCAGTAGGTTTCTTCTTAAAATGAAGTGAGGGTGGAAAAATTATTACAATAAGTCATTTTAAATTGTTTGTAAACGAGCTAAATTGTATGTGTCGGGAACGTTGCTTTATTTATTACATTGACCGCTTAAGCTGGGAAATTTGTTCTTTTTAAGATTAAACGACTAATACGTCAAGATAAATTTATCAACATATTAGGCTAAAAAGCATAGCAAAGAAGCAATTTATTCTGTTGGTTTATTCCTTTTACTAGAGATTGTACCGTCTCTGGTTACAAAATTAGAAAATATATTGATTCGATTTATTTTAAAATGGATCATGTGTTTAGATTGTGGATTTGTTTTATTATTTCAACAAAATTGTTATATCAGTAATTGACACTAATAAGCTGGCATGAGGCAGTACATTTTAACAAAAACGCTCTTGTAGTACGCCATATAAAAAGCTTTCGTCACTGAATAATTACATAGGTCAACCAATAAATATGTTTTAAAAACTTTTTCAAAGTTCAACCTGCTTCTTACGTATTTTGGTGTGCTGAATCCAAATTTTCAATCAGTTTTTTTCTACCACGGACCAATTTTTCGCCATCCTTATCTTTTTTGGGTATGATAGTATTAAAATAGATAGTTAAGATTTAAAGGTACGTAATTTATTATCAGAGTATAATTAAAAAATTTGACATTTGATTATTACAATGGTACAAAGTTTGAATATGAACAGTTTTTTACTTATTAATTTAAAGTTTTGTATTTCCTCAACCTCTTCACGGTAAAAGTTCGAGTGTAGCTTTTCCTTTTATAATAATCATAATAATAATAAATTTTATTTCTAAAACAATGTGCATACAGAACATATCAATACACATAAGAAAGTAGCAATTAATACATACTACGTACATTCATGCTAGAAACACGTCTCAATAAGAAAAAAAGATGTTATAAATTTGGACATACAAAGTCATTTATACAATAACAATTTATCGTAAGCAGGTACCGCTTAAAGTTGCTTTTATAAATAGTGAAGTTTGTGATATTTCTAATGCAACTTGGTAAGTTATTGTGTAATTTACATCCCATAAAATAAGTTCCTTTTTGGAATATAGATTTTGCGTGTGAGGCAGGTAGTAAATAATTATCAGCTCGCGTATAATATTTATGATTTATATTGCCACTCGAAAAGGCGTTTCTGTTCCTAAAAGCGAAGCATAGGAGATCTAATATATAAATATCATAGATAGTTAATATAGAATTACTTCGAAAATGTTCTCTGCAGGAATCCCTATAGCCCAACCCAAAGATAATTCTCAGAGCCCGTTTTTGCATAAGGAACATGATATATGATGTTTCTGGAGTTACTCGTAGAAGGGCCTAACAGTAATCTCCCATCATGTTGACATTCTAACGACCCTAATACCGTTTTTCCATCTCCTTTATATTTTGGTGGAAACGCTCCCTTGTTCCTCATTTACAGCTCCAAGTTTGTCAGGGAAAAAATTTAAATGTGAGTGTAAAAAATGCACCTTCACACTCATGTTACATCCAAGTTCTCAAAATGTTTTCAACATGTTTTGAACTATATTTTCGTAATTAGGGTCTTTCTGATTACCTAAAAACTTCAAAACAGGTGTTATTAACGCTTACAATACATAAATAACGTAAAGTAAACATTCGAGGAAACTTTACGTCCTGTGGTATTCGAAAGTTCATTTTCGGATTCAGCACGTCCAAAAACATAAAGGGGAGACAAATTTATAAAAAAAAGTTTTTTCATAGTTGGCCTTGTTATTGGTAACTTTTTTCTGTTTGCTCTATCCGTTTTCTAGGCTTGCTGAGCAATAACAATTCGTCAATCACATAGTTGTAAGAAATACTCTTTGAATCAAGAGTTGTCTAAAAGTCGTTAGACTAATCTTTATATTTACTTCTGTCTGCTTAAAACATGTTTTTTCAAATATTAAGTCTGGCTCCTTCATAAATTAAGAATTGTTGTATCCCACTTTATTGTTGCATACTAACATGCGTTTACGATTAATTACGTTTGTACAAGCTTTTCGGATTTACGTAAGTACAGTCCTACAGCTGTTGTATTCATCGCTGGACCTCTTGAATGGAAGCACACAAACACTGCTTCCACATCTTTTCAAAATCACTTTATTCGTATTGCCTTCAATGTTATCTCAAACGAAAGGCTGCTAAGCCCAAATCTGCGTATTAAAATTAAAACTCCTCTGCAGCTCAAAATATTTTCATTCTCTTGTTTTCACCGCTTTTTCATTTCATATTTCATAACACATAAAAGTTCACGGTATTGAAATGATTCTTTACAATGAAAAAGAAATGATAAAGACCATTCTTTTGAAAATACACATCTAGAAAGAAGCTTTTATAGAATGATTCAATTTATTGTATATTTATTCTTTTTCTGCAGTCTTTGGTTTAATATGATAATTCTTAATCATTTCTAAGACAGGATTATTACTGAAGATATGTCTTCTACAGTCTTTTAAGCATATTTTTACTTGCTATTATTGAAATGGTTATTTACTATTGTTTCTATTTTCAATTCCTTCCTAAACAAAATCTATGAGAAATTGAAATTTATGGAGCATGGCGTTAAAAAATATTAGTTTTTGTTTTCTTCCAATCGACAACTCACTCATTCTTATACGAGTATTTGTCATAAATACCAAACCTTTTGCAAATTTTGATCTACCAGGTTGTTCAATGAACTTTATCGTTTGTCATTTTATTTTTCCAAACATTGTACTACTTTTTTATGAACACGTGCGAAGTTTTCTCATTTTATATTTTCCCATTCGTATATTTACAGGTGTTTAAAGTTGACATGCCACAATGTTTCTGAAGATTGGAAAAAATTGAAAATCATGCAGTGATAAAATTCTTATTTTTGGAATGTGTAGCATCAAAACAAATTCGTGAACGATTGTTAAAAGTGTATATTTAAACGTGGTCGTACAAGTCTGAAAGGCGATCTACGTGGAGAACGTCCAAAAAGTGCATCAACACCAGAAATTGCAGCAAAAATACAAGATATGGTTTTGAATGATCGTCGATTAACCGAGAGAGGTTTAGTAGAAGCCCTAGGCATCTTATTAAACAGTGTGAGCTATATTTCGCTGAAGTTTTGGGTTTCCAAAAGCTTTGTGCAAAATGAGTGCCACATTAGTTAACAATTGAACACAAAACCGTATTCGAATACGACTTTCTCAGCAACATTTGAAACGTTTTAGGAAGAATAAATCGATTTTTGCATCGTTTCATCATTATGGATGATACTTGAGTCTACCACCATGAACCTCAACCAAAATAAGAGGCTAAAGAATGGTGTGAACCCGGTACTTCAGGTCCGAAGCGAGCCAAGAAGGTATTTGCATCTAAAAGGAATTTTGTTCGTGGATTACCTCAAAACTGGTAAAAAAATAAATTCAACTTATTACTGTAATCTTTTGGACTAGTTGGTTTTTTAAATGCTTGAGAACAGACCTGGTTTACAGAAGACAAAATTATTTTTCATCAAGACATTGTGCCCTCTCACACAACTCAAAAAAAACATCGCAAAATCAATTAATTAAAATATGAATTATTACAACATCCACCCTATTGACCAGATTTAGCTCACCTGGATATTTGGCCGTTTTCACATCTCAAAAAATCGATGCGCGGAAAACAATTTTCATCGAACGAAGATGTAATAGCAGACGTGGAAGCGTATTTCGCCAATATTCCGGATTCTCATTTCAGGGATGGAATCTATAAATTAGAAAATCATTGGAACAAGTATATTAAAGTTCACTGAGGTTATATTGAATAACTAAATGTATTTCAAACCATAAAATCGTGTTTTACTTATCGAACAGTAAAACTTATTGAACGACCTGATATATTCAACTAGGATTTTTCCGAATAGGTTTATTGAGAAATTGGAGGGTTCGGATTGTAATTTTTATAGTGTGGCGATAATTATGCTCCTCTGATTTCCTCTTTAATATCACCGTACTTTATTGTAATCGTCACATTAACAAAGAAACGAGTCACATTAACAAAGAAAGGAGATAGTTGAGATATCAAATATAAAAAAATACGTTAATGGAATGCAAACGATTTTTTTTATTATATGTAATTGATTTTCGTACTTAAAGTCATTGTTTAAGTTAATATAGTCTGATTAACCTTTGTGCTATTTGTGGTCAGAATATTAATTTCATTAGCGTAATTCTTTTATTCGCAAATAATCATTTATTATATTATTCGCTTTTTAAGAGTATGCCCGTACTTGTAAGTGAAAGTCTTGTAAGCCTGTAATACATTTATTATTAAAATTAAAATATTTACGTAAACCAAACTTCAAAACTCTCCAAGAACATAAAATGTAATTCAATAAACATTGCATATGCAATTGCATTATAAACAGTACAAGTGCCGTCTATGTAATGGTTTGCAACTCCATCTCAATCTTTAATAAATATCTGGTTATGCCGCCGTCAAATACATACGCATATTTACGATAAATATTTTCGCCTCGAGAGGACTCTATTAACGTGTCGTTACTATAGAAAAAATTAACGTGATATGCTTCGATTTGTTGTCGTGCCTGTTGGATAACCACCTTTTTCTGCATCTAAAAACTATCTCGCAGGTTAGAAATTTTCAAGACATAACGATGTTGAAGCTGATGTAAATTTTAACGAATTCGAGAATTCCGAACTTTATTAAGTCATAGAGGCGTTAAATTAAGAAATAAATGCAATTTCCAACCGTAAAGTTCTTTTCCTTATTTTCACTTCACGGACTTTTCAAGCCACCCTCGTAATTACTAAAACGTACAAATTGAGATAAATATTTTTTTGTCTAATATGAATACATTCTGAAAGTTTTGAAACATTTGTCGCTTAGCTAATAAGAAGCATAGTAGACGCTAGTGGGCCTTAGGCACCAAATTACATCAATTAAAGTTGTACACCCCAATTTGCGACAATCCCTTCGTCCCTCGTACCGCGTCGGTTGCGTCCCACAGACATTA
The DNA here is from genome assembly GCA_031893035.1 of Dermolepida albohirtum. NCBI lineage: Eukaryota > Metazoa > Arthropoda > Insecta > Coleoptera > Scarabaeidae > Dermolepida > Dermolepida albohirtum. The sequence continues at coordinate 111,248 of JAVIWB010004724.1, read as the reverse complement.
TTTCAATTTTAGGATTAATTAGTGGTAATGAAGTAAATGCCGTATATTAAATTTAATTATTACCTTTTGCTGATTTATAATTAAGATAATACACGGAGAAAATGCGGCGTATAATTTTCCAGTGTAAGACGCGAATTTGTGTTTTGAACGAGGAGCAATTTCGATCTTAATTTATGAAGTTTTCGATATTAAACATCGACGTATACGTCTTTATGATAGGAATATTTGCGTTCATCATTTAAATATATCGTTCTGAAACGTGAGGAAGATGTGTTTAAGGTACTCATACTTTGCTATTCGTATTAATCTTGAAGATTATATATAAATCGTCATTTAACGATGTTTTGATATATTGTAATGTGTAGTAGCTCTGTTTAGGTTTTAATGAACAGTTAGTTATGAATAAAACATAAGGGGTTGTGCCAAAATCTAGACAAAATACAATCTGAAATTTACGCCGTTTTATACCACTGTAGATGCGATTTTCGTTCAAATAGCTTGACGCATATTCTAGTAAACCATCATAACCTCGAAACAGCTGCAATGTCGAAACCAAGTGCAGGGTATAACCGAAGAACCGGCATTATCGCAAGTGCTCACGCTGGACGACCGGCGACAGAAATCATTCAGTCCTTCGGGTACCCGAGATCGACTGTATATGATGTCATCGCAAAGTACAATGAGTCGTACAAGTACAGCGAAGATGTTGCAATATCGGCGAGGAAGGTTGAGCGAAGGAGCGCGTTGTCAGGAGGCTCGACATCATTCAACTTGCTCAGAAGCTGATTTTTTAGAATCCAGGGCTCTCGATCCGTCGTCGATTGTCGTCGGTTATTGGTGTAAGACAGAAAACTATGCGTCGAATCGTCTAGGAGGACCTCCGCTACAAATCAAGTCAGACAGAAGCTTTCCGAAGCCGTCTGGCCAAAGCGAGTTCAACGCTGTAAGTTTCTTTTGTGTTTCTTAAGAAGCAATACTGCCGGACGACTCAGGTTTTTTCTGACGAGAAAATTTTTACTGTGAATGCGAAAATCAATCGAAGAAATGACCTCTGACTCGCCCACGATTCTGAAGATGTCCTCGTTGTTGCAAGAACGAAATTTTCGGCGAATGTTCATGTGCTAGGTGTTGTGTCCAGTGAGGGCGATATCATGCAATCACATTTCTTTAATAAAGAGAAAAATGTCGCAAAAGAAGTTTATTTGCGTGTTCTGACATATGTTGTGAGGTCGTGGATGGAAACTATTTGATGTTTTCCAGCAGGAGGGTGCGCCCGCTCACACAAATTACTTGGTGCAAAATTGGTTGCCGGACACCGTCGGCATGTTTTGGTCGAAAGTCTGAAAACCTGGACCCAATAGCCCAGATTTGAATCCTTTAGACTTCTATGTATGGAAGGTAGTTGAAACGGTAATGAACAAGTCCAGACATCTAAACGTCGCATCATTGAGAGCCTCTATTGAAGCGGCGTTCACCGATATGGACCATGACATATTAAAGTGCGCTTGCGCATGCTTCAGACTGAGAATGGAGGCGGTCATTCAAGCAAGCGGGGAATATCTTGAGTAAATGTGTTCTTTATGGCTTTACAGTGGGGTTAAAAATTTTTTGTAAACCTTTTCGTTTTTGCAATAGATATTTGGAAAAAAATGTATAATTTGACCGGATTTTGGCTCCGCACCCTGTATGTAACATCGAAGTGGCATTTATTATTATGCATAGTCGTTGTTTAGAATATAATTTCTTAATGGCTTGTTTATTATTCCAAAGTAACCTACTTTTGATTTTATATCAGTTTTAGTTTCTAGTACTTTTTATAGGACCAATTTATTTTTGAATTCAAATAATTAAATAAAAATAAAATTTACGATATTTACTTTTTCTTTCAATTTGTTGTTAGGTTGATTCAGTTCCACTGTAAATATCATTGACTTACTTTCAACTTTTGGTTTTGTCATCAAATGACGCGCTCTACTTTTTGTGGAAAACAGAAACATTTGCTTTAATAAAAGGTAAATGGTCAAGTTAACTCTCATTCCTAATTCTAAGATTTTTCTGTTTATATAACAATTATAAATGTCACTAAATATGCATTGTCTCTTATAAACATCATCCGCAACCTCCCTTCTTGATGTTCAACAATAATCTGCACACATTACAGGATTCCATTTGCACTGGTATCGTTTTTCCATTCCTAAAATGTTTTGGTGGATGCACTCTCCGTGCTCACTAACATTGTATATATTCTTCCAACAAAAATCCCAGTTGGAGTGTAATTTTGAAGGACATACTCGTATTTCAGCCAGCATCGTGACATGCTTGTATCGCACCAATTCGAAATTTCCTGCATATTTGTTTCCTAAAAAACTAGTAAAAACTTGTACTATAGACATCCACGCAGCTTTTCCTCGCGCTGTTTATTTGGTTTAAAATTTCACTTATTATTTCTCCTATGTGAGGTCAAACAAAAATACCTTCTTTTAATTTCCTTCTGTTATTTTTGGGAACTTTTCTCGAAGGTATTTAAAGCCGTCACCGTCTTGCTCCAGTACCTTAACAAAGTTTACCAGGAGCCTTAGTTTAAAGAATGGCGCTGTCCAGATAGCCAACTTCTCAAATATCTGTTGCACATAGTACATATTACGTGTGCGACCTACGGTTTTTCTTGATTTTTGACAGTAAAGTTTATAGACTCGACAGATACTAGGACTTAACTTTTCATTCCTATTTAATGGCGTAAGTTTGCCAAACACATAACAAAAATTGCTCAGATTGCTTACACATGATTGCGTCTATAAAGAACTGAATTGGAATCTTAATACAATTTTTAATGCCTTACTCACTGAACTCATCCTTACGGCTCTATGCTGTGCTATTGCAGTTATAGATAGTATATCGTTTAATTTAAATAAATTAAGGATATACTAACCGTCAATGAATTAAATGATTTATTCACGGTTTTGATCCCAATTCAATATTCGTGGCACCAACTTACCGTTAGCTTAAACATGCTTAGATATACTCATAATATTCTTTGATGTCAACTTCTCGGTTGTTCAAAACAGTATCATTTTATTAATGTTTTCGGTAGTTTCTGATTGTTTTGCACGTACATCGTCTTCGCTGTCTGGATTACTACATCTAAATTTTACAACATAGTTATAGATTTTATTACACGTCAGTTAAAATTTCAGATGTGTTTAGTCCAAAAAATAAATATTGAATTGCATTACGGATTACGAGATTATGTATTTTAGGATTTTCCATTGAAATACTATGTACTACTATGCATGCTGTCGTAACTTTCAGTCTAAATGTCCGAAATTAAACACCTGTGTCGCGAAATGCCTAGGGGGTGAACTACAACCGTTGGTGGAAAAAATAGTTTCATTTGTTACAAATTCACGGCATATTCTATCTGATCTAGGCGCACGTATATACACTATCGCTCATAAGTATTTGGTCACTCGCATTTAAGCCGCAAATGGTAACAAAAATCAAAATTGAAATACTAATATCTTTTTATTATTTACATATATGAGTAATATATATTTTTACATCCAAAATAAATTGTTGTGTAATATATTTATCTAACGTTTAGACTCGTCTGTATGCTCTCCTTTATTTTTAATCACTTCAGCACGCAATCGAGGAGTTCTTTCGAATAATTTTCGTAAGGTCTCAGGTTTTATTTTACCCCATTGCTCTTGCAGGTTCTTCCACATATTAAAAGCAGTGGGGGTCGATTTTCTCACCTCTCGATCAAGTTCTTCCCAAAGCAACTCGATGGGATTTAAATCGGGACTCTGGGGAGGCACGCCATAACTTTTATGGTTCCCTCGTTCTCCAATTTCTGCAAATATTCCCAGCATGGTTTGGAAGTATGTTTCGGGTCATTATCGTTTTGGAAGATAAAATTCTGACCCGAAATTTTAATTCCAGAGAGGATTGTGTTTTCCTCTAGTTAGCGCTTATACTAGTATTGTTCTTTTTTTAGTATACCTTTGATTTTTACGAGATCGTCCACATTTGATCCAGAAAAGCAACCTCATATCATGACTGAACCTCCACCGTGCTTAACAGTAGGGGTTATGTATTCTTCCCGGGCACGCTTACCCACAGACCTCCTCACGAAAGCATGTTCGTGAACCGAAAATCTCGAATTTGGATTCATTGGTCCACAATACTTTATTCCAGTCTTCTATGGTCCAATTTTGGTGATCGCGTGCCCACTTTAGACGGTTTTGTTTGTTTTGCTTGCATAGAAGCGGCTACCGCATTGCGATTCGTCCGTGAAGACCGGTTTCTGTTGATCGCCTTTTAACTGTGGAACTACTTATGGGTGATTGCTGGGGCTGTTTTTGGTCTATTTATCTTGCTTGTTACCACCATTGTAAGATCTTCTGCTGAGGTCGTTGCACTTGGCCTGCCTTTTCGAGTTCCGCTCAACACACATTTGCGGTTTTTTGATGATATAACCCACGGTGGACTGACTTAATTTAAGTTCTGTAGCAACTTCGCGGTTGCTTTTCCAGTTTCATGGTATGCGATTTTAAACGATCGTGTTTCTACACTCACTTCTTTCCGTATAGGCATTTTTACTAATTGACCTTCTTCGAAACACACGATGTTAACACTATGAGCACCTCAAAAAAGCTAACTGCTATTTTGCCAAAATACCCAAGTATAAATATTTAATAGTTTACAATAACACTCTGCCTTAAAATAAAATCATAACAAACGAAAATATCCAAGAAATCGAGAGATCTAATCCCTTAAGTGCAAATATTCTACCTGGAGTTTTATTAGGGTATTATCATTCATTGTGAATAATAGGGTAATCGCATAATTATTTTCGAATAAGCTTTTATAGATTTTAATGTTTGTTATGAAACTATTTCTTACTACAGAGATAAATTTTATAATTACAACTTTTCTATAGAAACTGTAATGAAACAAATGTGACCAAATACTTATGAGCGATAGTGTATGTACATATGAGGAATGTTCAATATATTCATAGCTTAGTGTAGATGGTATTTTCCAATAAAATTCTCTCCTCGACCAACACATTTTTCAAATCATAATAATTTTTTTTGAAACCACCAAAAAAACTAATTTTCTCCGTTTATTAAATTACTTTCAACGTTTTCCTGTTTGTTTTTTTTTCAAAATATTTTATAACAAAGCCGTGTTCGACATATGCGCAGTATTCGGTTGATATATATATGCTTTTGTATTCACTATGTATTTAAGCAACAATACATCTACAGTTCATTCATTACATCGATATTTTTACTCGCATTACATGTTGATTCAACGCTATAGTTCAATTCAAAGCGGTAGGAGTTGCAAATTTATTAGTTTTTGTTCGTGTAAATGCGTTGTAATATACAGTACACTACGTGATAAAAAATCATCCAGAAAAAAAATTTAGTTTTGAACCAAATTTTGTATAAATGTTTACTGTGTTAAGAATAATAAATAATCAAATTTTCATTGAAAAATTCACACCCTTGGATAGGTAGTGAGTCTCATTCCTTCCTCCAAGTGCATTTAAATTCTCAAGGGTATATTTACGAAGTTTTGGAACCATTAGCTTTAAACTATATTCAAGGTCTAAATAATGTCGCATTCCAGTTAGACAATTCCATCCTCATGTTTCAACTTTTATGATTACTGTAATATTCTCATTTGGCCTGCGTGGTCACCAAAACGGTCGCCTATAGAATATGTCAGAGGTATCATAGGTCGAGCGATTGGTATGCTTCCTAACCTTCCAATAAACTTACAGCAGGTGCACGATGCTTTACAAGTTGCTTGAAATGAGTAACCACAAGAATGCACAGAATATATTAATCGAAGAATGCTCAAGCGAATAGCGGAATGTATTCGTTTACATGGCGCAGCAACTCATTATAACGGGTGTTTTTCAAGAGCTTGAGAACTTTAAATGATAATACAAGACAGAAATATTGTTGGAATGAATTTTTTTTATTATAATCTGGTAGATAATTTCATGGCATATATTTTTTAAATATGATTTTCGGCATATGTCCGCCGCGGCTACGAGTTACATGGTCCATTCGATAAATCGAATTTTTGACTACTTTATCTAATAAATCTGGCCGTATTGCGCCAATGGTGGCTTGTATATTGACTACGAATGCTTCAAGAGTTGTTGGTTTGTCGGCATAAACCAATGAATTAACATAGCCCCATAAAAAGTAATCCAGAATCGGTAAATCGCAAGAACGAGGGGGCCAGTGAATAGGATCACTTCTGGAAATAAAGTTATCACCAAATTGATTTTGCAATAAATCGATTGTTAAGCGTGCTATATGGCAAGTTGCGCCATCTTGTTGGAACGAAATGTCGTCGATGTTTAGCTGATTAATTTTTGGAAACCAAAATTCATTCAGCACGGCTCGATAGCGCTCGCCATTTACCGTAACAGCAGTTCCTTCTTCATTTCGAAAGAAATAAGGACCGATGATGCCGCCAGCGTGTAGACCGCACCAAACAGTCAATTGTAATGGATGTAATGGTGATTCGTTAACAGCTTGAGGATTGTCTCCAAATTGACGTAGCCATTTAACCAGAAATGAGCTTCATCACTAAACACAATTCTTTGATAAAAATGCTTATTTTCAAATGAGCCCGATCAGCAAAAATGCGACGCAAACGATGGTCGTTTGGCATCAATTCATGCACGAGCTGTATTTTATAGGCACGTAAGCCAAGATCCTTACGTAAAATTTTCCACGTAGTCGAAGGGCAAAGGCCAGAAGTTGATAACGACGACGAGTCAACATTTCGGCGTTTTCTTCAATACTTCGCGCTACAGCAGCAATATTCTCTTCGGTACGGACACTTCTTTGGCTTGTTGATGGTTTTGAATCGAGAAGATCAAAATTAGTTGCGAAACCGATCAATAACTGAACGAATTGCTTGCTCACTAGTTCGACTATGTTGACCGTAAAATGGACGAAGTAAATTTCCACAATTAGGAAGGGTTGTTCTGGCATTAAACGATTTATAATGACTTGCCAAACCTTACTGAACAGAAATATCAACACAGTTTGACAATATCAGCTGTCAAACCATAGTTATCGATATCGATAGTTCTCATGCAACTTAAAAAACACTCATTATATGTTATGTAGCTCTTTTTTGGATTTTTTGTAAATTAAGTTTACTAGATTTGAATATAGTTCATCCTAGGCTGAGGTCACGACATCTTGCCATGTAATGTGATGCATAACACTTCCACGTGTTGCATTATTGATTGAAATTTTGGAGTATTTAGTTCCAAGCATAATTGGACATCTTGTTACATATGTTATACAGTTTTTTTAGATTTTTGTAAATGAAGGAAAGACGCCTGAAAAATATAATATAATATTACAGTAATCATAAAAATTGAAACAAGAGGATGGAATTGTCTAGCTGGAATGTGACATTATTCAGACCTTGAATGTAGTTTAAAGCCAATGATTCCAGAACTTCCTAAATATACCTTTGATTAGTATTTATTAAAGATAATTGATTGAAGAGAAAAATTTTAAATAGTATTTTTTTTAACTTAAACTTCGATGTATATTTATTTATTACTAAAGGAATATGTGTAGTTAGGCAAATTGTTCATTCCTAAAGCATAATTCTTTAATCAACTAAAAGATTGGCTCACATGATCATGCCCAGAGACATAAAAGTTAAATGTAAGATAACTATTCTTTTTATTCTATTAGATTTTTTTAAAAATTTATTTAATTAAATTAAGTGATGGTAACTTTATTTTTTTATAAGAATATACACACACACACATATATACATATATATATATATATATATATATATATATATATATATATATATTCATTAGTAGACTGATCTGTCAACCCAATGTAGAAGCATAACCAAATGATATCAAAAGAAATATTGTGAAAGCGTTGTAGGAACTTCCAGCTCCGAAAGCACCTCGGAAAGGCTCCCCGAAAAAACGCCGATATATACATATATATATACATATATATCAAAATAAGCCAAGCACGTAAAATTATTTTGCTAGTATTCAGAATTAATATTTCAATAATGTATTTATTATGGAAATTCACCCGTTACATTAGAACAGCATAGTTGGAGATTCGACACAGGTTCCAGTAATAACACATTAATTTGCTGCTGCTACAACCGATGCTGGTACAACAGTAAATACCTTTTGCCTCGATGATTTGATAAGCCTCGAAATAACGTTGTAATATTAAGATGAGATAATATAACGTATAGTTAATTAATATATGTATGTCGCATGTAAAATATTCATTAATAACATGTAAAGGTTTTTTTTTAATTGAAAATGTATGAACTGAGTGTTCAGTTGGAAGTTTACTCGCTTTTAATTGGCGTAATGCTATTAAGTATTCGACTCTTGAAGCTTAAAAACAATTGAATACTAGCATCAGATAGTCTGAATAAGTTAGAAGTTAAATATCAAAATTAGCTACCGTTGTACTGGGATAAATAAACATTAATGAGAGAATTACTTCTTGTCGTCCAGCGTGGAAGTCGAGAAGTAATAATGAATCCATGTTTAGAGAATAGCGAAAATTAGAAGTTATGAATTACAAATTCTAATCAATAGCGTTTAAGTTCGGAATATTTCCATTCACTTTTCTAATATAATAAATATACTTTTCTCTGGATAGAGAATTTTATGTGTTAGTTATATTATGGTTATAATTGGGAAGATAGAGCCTGGTGATGATTCGGAAAGCAGAAAATCTTTGATAACTAAAACGTTGACAGCAAATAGTATAACGTTTATCTATGCTGACGATTTTGATGTATTCATTTGAAATTACGCTCTTCAACAGGGAGGGGGAGAACCTATTAGTGATATGAAAAAGCTCAACTATAAATAAAGACTGTATCGGACCATAACAAAACTTATATTTACTCATTTTATTGTTATGTCGACGAAGAACTAAATATTATTTCCTATGGAAAGAGCTTGGGACATAAAGACTGTTTCAAATATTTGAACATAATTTAGAGGGATCTGGAACATTTGCGAAAACCTTTAACGCAATTTAGTCAAAGTCGAAAGGAAATTGATGAAAACTAGCTGAGATGCTGATGTGAAAACATCTAAGATGGAAGCACAATAATAGTTTGCTGTATAACACTGAGCTCCTGTACAAAGTCTGAATAATCATGCTAACGAAATATTTGTTTACGAAGAAAGAGTATCAAAATTTTGATTACTCTATTATTCAGAACTTTTAAAGGTGATTTTATGAAGTATACAAATGACTGCAGTTCATTTTCTGGTGAATTATACTTTAATAAGTACGATGAAATTATTTGCAATATAAAACCAACTCTTAAGCAGATGTTTCAGACTTTCAAGAAATATCAGAATTATAGAATTGTTTTAATGTACCTTCACATTTTTCTTATTTAATTTAGTGCTTGAAATTACTAATTAGTGTAAAAGTTTTATCAATGTATTGGGCGTGCAACTTAATTCGGTTACTTTTTTTGATAAAAAAATGCCTTTATTTCATAATCAAAATGAATGAACATATTATTCAAAGTATTGTCCATCGGAAGCTACAACTTTTCCCCATCTTTCGGGCAACTGATGGATTCCTTCCCAAAAGAACCGTTCATTCTTTGAGGTTAAGAACGAACTAAGCCAATTGTTGATTCGATGCGAAGAACGACTTCTTTTTATGACGTTTAAGTAGCCTTTGCGACATGCGAAATCGTCTTTTAACGTCTCTTGGCTTCAATTCGTGTGGTACCCAATTTTCTTGCTTTTGAATGAATCCCAATGCTTTTAAACGTTTTGAAATGGCTTGGTGAGTTACTCCCAACGCTTTTGCAAGTTCTTCTTGCGTTCGACATGAATCTTCATCTAGTAATGTCTCTAGTTCCTCGTCTTCAAACTTTTTTGGTTGACCTCGACGCGGTCTGTCTTCAACGCTGAAATTACCGCTTTTAAAGCGTTGATACTATTCACAACATGATTTTTTGGAACAGATTCAACATACACTTCTGCAAGCAAATGTTGTTTATTTGACACAAATTCAGACATTTTCAATGAACTCAAAAATAATGTTGTACAAAATTAAAAAAAAAACAATGTAACTAAATATGGTTGACAGATGTCAAACCTTTTCAACAAAAAAAAAAAACAGCTGTTTCACTCAACTATATATAACAATTAACGACCTCCATTGAAAAGTAACCGAATTAAGTTGCACACCCATTATTTAAAATAACAATATTTATTGAAAAAATATTATTATGAGAAATGACTTTAAGAGAAGCGATAGCATAAAAATCAAATATCAAAAAATATTTTAAGAGAGCAAGAGATACTATCGTCTCGCTATCTTTACTTTTTACTCTTGGATGTTGAAAAATTCTTTACTAAAGAAAGAAAATTGTCAAGCCATTTAATAAACTCATTTCTATGAGACTATACGTGGGATGTTTTTTAAGTTCTGCATAGTGGAACATAGAGGGCGCCACTAGTCCGTGTCAGTACTAAAAATTAGCCTCCATGTTTTATTAATCTAACTCCAAAGTTTCAGTGCGATACTGCTAAAAGGAACTGCCAAAGTTGACAAGTTAGTTCAAAAATGGAATTAAACCGAGAACATTTTCGCGGCATAATTTTTTATAATTTTATCTCAACATTTATCTCAACAAGAATGCCTCGCCGAATTAGTTCCTGTTTTTGGCAAAGAGGCACTCAATCAGTCAACAAGTTTTTGTTGGTATGGAGAATTCAAACGTGGACAGATTAGTTTTAGCGATGATCCAAGAGCAAGCTCATCAAAGCGACAGTCACGCAGGAAAACGTCGATGCTGTACACAAGATCATCAACGAAGATCGATATGTGACAAATTGCCAGACTGAAGCATTACTGAGGATTTCAAAAACTTTTATTCAACAAATTTTGCATAAAGAATTCTGAAAAAAAATTAGTTTCCCGTTGGATACCAACAACCAAAGAACTGAAAGCAGTTAGGGTGACTTGGTGTCAAAAAACTCTAGATCGCTTCAGCGCCGGAAACTCTAAAAACGTGTACAACATCATCAGTGGTGATGAATCTTGGTTTTGCTCATACCTGCCAGAAAATAACGCCAGCCACCGTTTGGGTGTTCCAAGGTGAAGAAAAGCCGACAAAGATCATCCCTTCTCAAAGTGTTTCCAAAAAGATAGTCGCGACATTTGTCTCGAAAGCAAATCATATAGCAAGAATTCCTCTACAAGATCAAATAACTGGTACTACCGATTGGTATACAACCACTTGTTTTGTCCTAACTCATCACTGAGCTTCGAAAAAGCATTCTCCACCAAGACAATGCAAGTTCGCATATAGCACGCAAGACAATTGAATTTTTAACGCAGCTAAACGTTGAATTGTTAAACCATCCTCCGTATAGTCTGGACCTAAGTTCCAACGATTTCTTTACCGAAAATGAAGGACGGACTGCGTGGTCAAAAGTTCCAATCGTCAGGAGAAGCAGTCAATGCCTTCAAACACGCAATTTTGACTGTACCAGGAAACGAGTGGAACAACTGCTTCTAGAGTTGATTAGAGCACAAAAGTGCACTAATCTTTGTGAAGAATACTTTGGAAAATAATGAAGTTTTTAAAAGCTATCTACTGTTTTATTCCAGTTTTGTGTGCAAATCTTAAAAGACAACCCACGTATAGTAGGTAAAGGATTGACAAATTGATTTTTTGCATAATAACTACCTTTTCGTTGCTTAAATAAGATAATTTACTGCGGTATACCAAAACCAAAGTAATATTTCCATTGACCTAATCTATTATGTTGTGTAAGCAATCCATCCTAATACAATTATTACATATAATTTATAATTATTAGAAATCGTTTTTGGTTTTTCTTACCTTTCTAGATAAAGGACATTCTAATGAATGAAATGCGTTCGTAGTTATCTATTAAAACGACTACAACACCGTTTTTTAAATTCCGATTTCTTCCTCAAAGAGGCTATGACATAATATTCGAGACACCACCGGAATAATCTTAGGACAAGATTTTGTTTCTCGTTACTTTCCTCCACAAACTTTCACACGTGTCCGGTACATTCTTCTGTTTCTTTTCTGTATTTGTTTCACCTTTCCTTAAGATATCTTACATTAATGGTTACATTGATGCTTTAATCTATCAAGATATTTAATGTAATTAACATTATATAGTGTTTATCTTCTTCTTATCTTCTTTATATCCCTAGGGCGTAAGAAATTTTTTTAATATTTGCCCATATTTTCAACATTTGATTATTTTTTGCCATTGCATTCAACTTATTTAATATTTTCTTTTTTTCTTGTATTTCTGCTTTCTGCTGTAATAATCTTTATCTTAGGATTTCACTCATTCCTTCAATTGCTCATTTGCTTTCCTCAAATCTCAGTACTGGTAAATTTAATAAGTTATCAGGCGTTTATAAAATGTGGTTGTTATAATTTTAACAGACGACTTGTTTACTATTTGTTTATTTTCATATTAATTTCTGAGGGTTTACTATAAGTAAATATTTCACATACGAAACTTCTTAACACACAAGTTTCACTGAATTTAAATTCTTACTAAATCTGTAGTAAAGTTTTAATAAGTTGTTAAGAATTAACTCTGTGCATAGAGCAGATGTCTCTGTCTATTTCTCCTCTGAATTTCGTTCTCCCCCCGTTGTTTGTAATCAAATTGTATACACGTCGATAAACTACTCAAGAGATTATCGATGTAGTTTACTTATGTTAATTTGATGTACAGGAATAGACACTTTAACGTTTGTTCATTGTTCGAAATCGTTTAGCGATTTAATGATAAAGTTAGGGTCCGAGTACTCTTCTTCCCGAAATGTATTCTAACGTTGACGTAATAGTCACTAAAAGTGTTTCAATCAAGGCAGAGCGAGAGTGTATATGTTTTTAAAATCGTAGTTCTTGTAGATGTGGTCTACTATTGTATTCAAAGAATATATGGGATTTTAAAAAATGTACCTCTAGTTGTCTTTTTGTTATGTTACTGAAATTATCATCCATCTTTATAACAAATTTGGTATAATTTTATTTGTTTCTTTGTAATCTAAGGCAATATTAGTAACTAACGGTTCGTTTTATAGTAAATTGATAGATTGGTCCAATCACTTTTTATACACAATTATAATTATTAATTAATTACAGAACTTTTTCTAAAATGTCTGCCTTAGGTAGGAATCTAAGCTATCACCTTTCGTTTTCCAGACGAAAACCATACCACTGACCAAATCTCTCTCTCTATATGTATATATGAGTCAGAGTCTTCGGATATTCTCCGTCGTTGTGTTATCCTTCGAAAGATAGTTTCTACGCTGACGTTCCGATGAAATCCCATTCATTTTCTTCTGATGCTGACGTGGTAGTGGCATCACAACTGAAACAGCCATCATCCCAAGAAGCTTAAGACAAAAATGAATGGGAGTTCGTCAAAACGCCAGTGAAGAAGTTACTCTTTAAAGGGTAATCCAACGACGAGAGATATCCAACCTTTTTAAATAATGGTTAACAAAATATGATTTTAGTACAGATGGAAAAAAATCTTTCCCCAAAAAGAGAGTTTATTAAATATCCAAGAAATAAGGGTGTATGTGTAAAGGACTACGTAAGACAAAGAATAGTCTTGAATAAACGAAGACATGTAAGTACCACGACACACTAAAGTATACGTGCTCAAGTTTCTATAATAATTTCAAAAGTATTTTCAAGAATAAGTGAAATAGGAACTTATGGTAGACAGAAATCTTGTGTTATTTATTTATTCTAACTCTTTGATCTTACTAATTTATTCAAAAAGACAAAACCTTTCTACGTTGATAAATGCCTTGTGATCTTTATTTTTTTAAATATCTTAAAATTCTCCATGATTAATTCATTTTGGTTGTACTTAACTAAATATGTTGAGGTTAATCTGGTACGTAGACTTTCGCAATCGTTGTCCATACTATCTTCTTCTGGGCTTCCCGGCTGGAACCACGTCACTGGTATAACTGCCGACGTTTCGTACCCACTCCTATGGGACATCTTTGGGGCTAAACTACTGCTACTGTCTGTCGCACTGAAACAGTTTCAGTACGAGTGAGTACGAAACGTCGGCAGTTATACCAGTGACGCAGTTCCAACCCGGAAGCCCAGAAGAAGATATGTTGAGGTTGTTTGTGGAGGAGAACTTCATCAAACTATGTTACTTTCCTTGTATTTAGAAGTAGTTTGTTAGTGAACCCATGTGGCACATTTTCCACTTAAGTTTTGAATTACTTCTTCAATGGAAGGTATTACTAACTCATGTTATATCGTATGTTTGGAACATTTCGGAATGTATGGTGATAAGGTATATTTTTTCCGAAAACTCTGCAGAATAGCAATGATGGATTTGGCAGTTGTTACCTATAATTCTATGTCATATATTCAAATTGGTTTAAATGTGGTGTAACAGAATTTAGTTTCCCTAAAGCAATAGAGACTTTCCGTAAAGGGAATAGTATATTTACGTGAGATTGACTACTAATTGTTCTCTTGGTAGCTATATCCCTTTGCCATGTTAGCTGTCTATTAAGATGCACATCAAGATATCTAACAACGTTGTCGTCCATTCAAATTACTAAGTTGGTATGTAAGTATTCATGAGGAAAGTCATGTGCGTTGATTTGGACTCATTTAGTTTTACGTATGGTTCCCGTATCCATGTTTGGAAATACGTTATTTATTTAATTTTAAACTGTGTTGAAATAATAAGAAGAAAGAAATGAGAAACAATCATAAGATTAAATTTGTTATACATGCATTTGTGAAAACAATATGCCATGGGAAATGATAAGATTGAATTTCATATGATTCGTGCATACATTGCAGCATTTAAAACATATCAATCCTTTTTAATCACTGAAGGTTGATATATAACCTCTTGCCATATTAATTTTCGAATTCTTTATACGTATTTCGACAACTTGTTGTCATCATTAGCGGATGATTAAATTAGTGTCGCACCTGGTAAACTACGGCGAAAAATACCTGAACGAAAACAAACTGCGTACGCGATTCGTACCGTTGAGAACCAAAATGTACACTGTATATTCGTTTCACAAGATTTTTAAAAATTGTTTAAACTAGGATGAAAGACATTAAAAAAGGAACACGGACATGACCGATAAGTACCTACATGTGAATTATTACACTATCCCTTTTCTGTCAATTTAGCAGACCGAGAAGAGGTTACTTGTTCGGACCCCCGTCGGTGTTTAACACATGGTCTCTATTCTTCAAAATGTACATACTTTCATACGTATCTAATTCGCGATAACTATACACGTTCTTAATCCAATGCAAGCAATCGGCGTTAACACTATGGTTACAATCCAACACATGCTTTGCTAAACTCGATTTTTCCGGCCGGTTGAATTTAATATGCGCGATGTGTTCTTTATACCGGGTTTCTATCTATCGTTTTGTTTGGCCGATGTATTGTTTACTACAATCTAAACATTTAATGCTATATATTCCCGATTTCTTGTCATCCTCGACTTTGTCTTTTGCATTTCCTAAAAGGGATTTTATTGAGTTAGTGGACCGAAAAGTATCTTGAAAACCGCGCTCTTTAAAAACACTATTTAAATTGTTTGTCAAACGATGGAACGGTAAACATACAAACTGCTTGTCCCAATTGCTTTGAGGTAACAGACATTGGTACCCATTGTATCTCGCGACATTCTTAATAAAGTTCAATTCTTTTTCGTATCTTACTTTTGTTAGTGGAAAATTAAGCAAGCGATTGATAAGAAAATTAAACGAAGCCATCTTTTGTTGCATGCTTTGATTTGAGTCCGCCGTGATGACTCTATTGACATTGGTTTCTTTTCGGAAAATATCAATTTCTATTTTAAAATTATTCCTAATAACTAAGGTATCCAAAAAAGGCAACTTATCATTGTTTTCGTTTTCTACTGTAAATTTAATTGCCGGAAATTTTGAATTTAACTGTTTGACAAAATCATTCAAATTACATTTATGTGTATTAAAAATCGCGAAAATATCATCAACATACCTAATCCAGATTCTTGGAAAATATTTAGCCTTATGTTTTAATTCAATTTCAGAGTTACTCATAAATAAGTCCGCTATGAATGGAGCATCGCAGCATCGATTCTTGCATGTTTTTACCCTAATTGTTGGAAACTGGTACTAGCTACTCCATTGTCTAAGAAGAGTAAAATTTATGATCTTAGAGACCTTAGACCTATTAGTATGTTACCCATATCATTCAAAATCATAGACTGGATTATGGAAATGCAAATAAAAAGAATCGTATCTGAATTCAAGTTGTTGCAGATGTTCAACCAGGATTTAGATCTGACCGCAGTTGTACAACTTTGTTGCTAAATGCGGCACACGACATTTAGCATGCTATGCACTAGTCTCTTACTATTGCGTTGTAAGTTATTTCAACGCCTTTGACGCGGTGAACCACGCAACGCTTCTGACCTAAGTCACAAGGGCGATATTGTCCAAATAATTGTAGCTTCCTTTTAGGATAGACATCAGTGCGTAAAGATTAATGATAAAACTTCGAGGATACTACGCTTGCATCAAGGTGTTCCACAGGTTTCGGTTTTTAGCCCCATCAAATTCTCTTTATATACGTTTTCACTTATAGAATGTTTATATTATACCAAAGTTCACTTGTACGTGGATACCGTTCAGTTGTATTATAAAAACGAGTACTTTGGACCTTATATCGCGATTAGGCTGTCTTATTATCTCATTATTATTAATTTGTTTTCCCTTTTGGAACGATAGCGTAGCACCCAAAAGCTCCTTATTAATTGGATATATTATAGTTAAGTGTGAATATTTCTTTCTCAAACTCAAATTACCATTTCGTGATCGTTTTCATTCAGTTGGTGTCATAAGAAAAGAATCAAAGATAGAACTTCAGATAATATAAAATGGTTTTAATTGATGATTATGGAAGTGAGATTGTACCCCACACCGAAAGGTAGAAGGGGGCTGGATTATGTATTTAATTGATACAACAAAGATTGGCAAGACAATATTGTTGAAACAAATATAGCTATTTTAAAGCCGAATAAATTCAAATCTACAAATTAAGGGTCTGTTTTTGTTCAATAATTTTCCATATTTATTGAACACAATACTATTCTTAATAGCCGATACATTTATGCATATCATTGATTAAAATTTCAAATATAAGAGAATCAATAGATGTTATTTAAATAGTTTTTCTCCACTAAAACTTTTTTTATGTTTCTGTACTCCTTCACCAGGTTTTAGTTGACATGTACATATTAAATAGAAATTTAAAAAAGTTATATTTTTGCGTTTTTTGATTTATTTAAAAAGTTCTGTACTATGTTTATATAATCCATGTTTATTCCACTAATATTTAATATACAGTATTTGTAAAATTTGTATTGAATTTCTGGAACTAATTAAAAATGTTCGAGTGTGTAATAAACTTCAAAATCAATTAAGTACCAATTGTTATAGAAAAAGTGCAAAAATATGTACACAATACCACTAGTATTTTATATCGACTGTTTTACTGTTTGTCGAAAATAAAACTTCGTTTCCCAACTTTTCCCATGCATTTTCCGTTCTATCGAACATTTCCAGAAAGTAAATATCAAAAGCTTGTTCGAGACAATGCGGATATAAAAGGCAAACGCCATAGGTAACCTAAAAATACATACCTTTAAAAGTAAACTAATGCAACTTGTCGGTATGCGTCCATATAACCAGAGGGGAAAATGTTAACTTATTTTGAGGCTACGTTTTCGATACATCCGTTTCACAGCGAAGATTTTTACATTTCGCCTTTGTTCGTTAATAATAAAATAGTAATTCCGAGACGAATTATATTAACGTGTTTGTAGTTCTTGCAATGTTTCTAGTCGTGAACGAAAATTCTTCATTCAACCGTAAACTTGTAGTATTGTTTCGATAACTCAACCTTTCTAGTCGTGTATGAAAGTTCTTCATTTAACTGTAAGTTGGTAATATTGTTCTGACATTATCAACTTAAATTTAACTTTGTTCAAATATAATAATGGTAAAAATAATAATCGTGAAAACAATAGCAGATAAGCTTATGAGAAATTTATATCAGAGAATTAGAAAGG
The DNA here is from genome assembly GCA_031893035.1 of Dermolepida albohirtum. Taxonomy (NCBI): domain Eukaryota; kingdom Metazoa; phylum Arthropoda; class Insecta; order Coleoptera; family Scarabaeidae; genus Dermolepida; species Dermolepida albohirtum. The sequence continues at coordinate 93,024 of JAVIWB010004724.1, read as the reverse complement.
ACAAAAAGAGATTCGAAACCGAAAGTCAAAAATAGGGAAACTCTTGCTGAAAGTAGAGACTTCCGAATAAATGGAGGGAATATTTTGATCAGCGACTGAATAGCATAAAAGAGGCTTCAAGAAGGGCAGGTTTAGGAAGAGGAGCCACCTCTAACTAAGAAAAAGATCTAAACTAAAAGTAGTCTTACATACCAGGTGTACCGGAAAGTCATTAACGGTTTTTCTAACAGAAGTCGCTAAGCTTAAGTATACAATGTTATGATTTGGCGCATATGTCATTTGATTCTACTGACATCAAGCTTCAAAGCCATACATGTTATACTCTGCGAAAGTATCACTGTCATAAATTTATACATCTTTGAAAACGCCGAGTTCCGTGCCTGAAAAAGTGCATTTGCGGCACGAATTACTTTTCTCATTTAATCAAAAGAGAAAAGCCGCTGCAAATAAACATTTGCTGATGGAAATTTACGCTCAGCATGCTCCAACCATAAAAACTTATGAGACGTGGCTTCGTCAATTCAAAAGTGGCGATTTCGGTGTGCAAGATAAAGAACGTTCTGGTAGACCAAAAAAGTTTGAAGATGCGAAACTGAAGAAGTTATTGGACTAAGATCCAATCTAAACTCAAAAACAATTGGCAGAAGCGTTAAATGTGGCCCAAGAAACGAGTAGCGGCCGATTACTAGCAATGGGAAAAATCCAAATGATGGGAAAGTGTTTGCCACATCAATTGAATGACAGGTCAATGGAAACTTATTATAAGTGAAGAATTATCCAATGGAAAATGAAAGCTAGAAATAGGAAACTAAATCATGGGCCTGCTAGGCTCGTGGAGGGAATTCATAGTAATGTCAATTCATAAAGAAAATGGAGGTATTGGAAGAAAAGACTTGGGATTACCAAGCTAGGTTTATACTACTGTTTGTTAGAATCGAGTTATCAACACGTTAGTTGACCGACAACAAACATTTTGTGGACGTAGTTAGTAAATATCCATTACAGGGCGCGAAAAATGTTCCCAAATATCTACATGTAAATGTTATCTGCTAAAAATACATCGAGTCTATGCAAATCGCAACTTTAAAAGTAGATTACTTTCATTTAAGCTATATTTGTGAAATTGTTGAAGAGAATTTGAACATGTGCCAAATAAACTTGAACTTTCCTTTTAGTAAAAACCAAGAACAGTGAACAAAAACTGTAGTAAACATGGCATGCTCCTGTGCTCCCAAAAATAGAAAAAGAAAAGATTAGCAAACACCAATTTAATATAAAAAGTGAAACGAATCTATCTTCTTTATGGAACGCCCGCAAACATAATCGAATACCTGAAATAAATAAGGGAATTATAAAGAACAAATAGCCAGGCACTTATACAGATTGAGAAACAAATATGTGGTCTTAAGTTCGCTCCATATTTTGAGGTCTCATGGGTCACTCGAAAACTCAGAGCTACAATATTACGTCCGTAAATTCGCGTGGAAGATGTTGACTTTTTCAGGAACTTGCCTTGGGTTTTCTTCTCATGATATATTCAATATTGGTTCTATGAAGTTCTATTTACATCTGTTGTATAGTTTTATAAGAGTAGCATTTTATAAACTAAACGGAGATTACTAATAAAATAAATACAGCAACATAATAGATAATATGCGGTTGCTTTCTGCCGCATGTGACTCAGTTTTAGGGCTCCACCAAAAAATGATGACCTTAATTTGTTAGTAAAAAAAATCCGTAATGTTTTGAATATAATAGCCATTAATATGAATTAGTAAGGTATTTTTGGATTTTAGTTTTAAAAAGAACTCCAGTATAAATATTGGAGTTCAAAAAAGTGTTTGAAAAAGTGAGATCATTCTTAATTAGGAATTAAGAAACTTACGAGGGCTTTAGCTTTATAAATAAATACATATAACTTTCACGTCAATTTATAACCCAAATTCATAGAACAAAATAAATGTCCGTTTTGAAATAAAAACATTTTTTTTCAGAAACTACACCTCAAAATATATTTTTGATTTAACAAAACATCTTGCATACTAACTTGACATAACAAGAAAGTTTACTAAATTAGCTTAAATGCTAATCTTTGTTTGAGTCTCTTCAACGAGCGTCATCACATTGACACATTTAAGACAAAGTGGTAACTGTCCTAGTCACTTCAATTTGTCTTTGTCTAAATGGGGTAACTTATAATTATTACTGTCATTGATTTATCATTTCTATCATGCACTGTTGATGTATATAATAGACATTAAGACTTAGTTCGTCGATATTTCTAGCAGCAATTTGGTATTGAAGTATATGAATGAGATCTAGGGCATTTATATCCGGACTGTTAGAGGGAGGGGGGTACATTAAATTAATAAAACATGACGCGCGAACAGCTTCATTGAAGTTTACATCGTTCTTATCAAATTGCGCTTAGCATTGTCTTGTTGAGTCCAAATACGACTTCGACTTCTTTTTAGTTAATTAGCGTTAGGGCTTAGCCCTTTTACTCTTAATCGTTGCGTTGATTCGTTCTGATTTTGTTAAATTGTTGTTGCTAATCGCTGTCTTCGCTATCGATTTCCATTCTCGGCCGTTTATACTTGGAGTGTTGTGTTGTGTATTCTGTCAATTCTGAAATTATCGCGCCATGGATGAGTAAAACATAACTTTTGTGATGAACTATTTAGTTTTGTATGTTCGATGAGGCTCCATCTAACCGTATATGAGACGGCACCTGGGAGATGTTTTTTTTAAATAGAACCGTTTCTTGTAACATGTACCAGAAGCGATGCTTTCTAAATCAAGCACTGACAAGTATTTAAATGAGTGGTTTCAGTGCGTTGCAATGGGGCTTAATCAATTCAGATGTCATTCTTCTCCGAACTTTGTTCTACAAGAAGTATCCTTTTCATCACCTCTATGTCTGCAATTTTACGTCTTCTGTTAATTCTCCCAGCTTCTCGAGAATTTTCATTTGCACTTCCTGGTTCTTCATATAATGATTGTTGTCCGCGATGTTACATTCTACTTACAACCTTTTCTGGTACAGAATACGAAGCGGCTGCATCTTTTATGGATCTTTTTTGAGTTTACCATCGTTACTTACCTCTAGCAGGTAATGGTATAAAATTTCACCTTTTCTTTGTGACGAATTAAGTTCTTTTCTACCCAAAAGCTGAGCTGACGTGTTTAGAATTTTAACAATGCACTTTTAACATATGCCACTTGATGTAATAAAAAACTGCCATTGACATTGTTAAATAAAATTACGATCCGACAAATGTATACACTATCAATTATAGCAATTAATATCTGCGTAGCATTTAATACTTTATAGTGATACTGATTTATTTTATGCAATCGCATGCAATCGCCATTGATTAAGGTTTGAAAATGCCAATAAATAATATAAATAACAATCGTAAATTAAATAAAATACAATAACCGATATATTACGCGACCGTTTACTGCCTCTCTTCCCAATCATAGAATGCAAGTGCAAAAATAATAGTTCGATCGCGACATAAATAAAATTAAAATTGACGAATTTATCGGCAAAAATAAGGAAAGTATCAATTTTTCTAACAGTAATGCGCTCGTAAAACGTAATTTATATCGATTTTATGCACTAATAGAGATTTCCTGACTATACTCGAGCTTCTGCTATGAATAACTTCTGTACTTTGAACATTATGTGTCAATAAACAAACTAATTTATCGAGTTCATATCCTGCAGGCATCGCCGCATTAAGTTTATAAGGAAAACGGTTCTCGAAGAACTCGAGCCGCTGCCATTATTATTGATTAAGTTTTAGTTTCGCTAAAGTATTAAGTTCCAGTTTAGTTAAAGGATTTTTAAACGAATCTAATGAAAATTAGTGTCTGTCTTGGCAGTACTAGTTAACGGTATAGTTTCGACAGTTTACGAGATGGTGATTGTCATTTAAAATGACGTTAATATTAAAGTATAATTACATCACCTTTTTATTTTTGCTTTTCTCTAATATTTTCTTCTTTGTTATGTAAATTTATAAAATTTTCGATATGCACTTTAAATTTGATTCTTTCATTAAAGAAAAATTGAATAAATTCTATGAAAACTTACACAAAGTTTTGGGAGGTTTGGTCATCTCAACATGCACATGTTTTGAGTTTTTCCAAGATGGTTCTGTTTTTGGATAATAAGAGGACTGTTGCTCTGCAGCAAAGAATTGCAAATTTTAATATTTTAGGAGTGAATTTACCTGTTGAGTCTGAACCAAGGAATTTAGGAGTTGTTTTAGATATACATACAGCAGGTATTCGAATGCAGACGTGCATATATTTAATTTAAAATTAATCTTTCCTTATAGACATTATCTCGTGATTGGCATTAAACATAACGTGTGTGACTTACTTCTATTGTCACATTTTTCGTTCTGTCGTGAATTATACGGTCTATTTAATCACTGAAGGTTGATATATAACCCCTTTCCATATTAATTTTCGTATTCTGCATACGTATTTCGACAACTAAGTTGTTATCATCAGCAGATAATTAAACAGTGTTGCACCTGAAAAACTCCGCACACGATCTGTACCGTTGAAAGCCAAAACGCACGCTGTATATTCGTTTCATATAATTTTTAAAAGACTGTATTCTAGTCCTAAACTAAGATAAAAGACGAAAGAATAAAAGAAAAGAACAAAAAAGTGTCTACATGCATTTATTGTACTCTCCCTTGTCTGTTTGTTCCGATTGCTTTGAGGTGACAGACATGTGGTATCCCGGATTGTTTTACTTATGTTATTCTTCCTAATTAATCCATCGATTATTTCCGAATCAAAACCAATATTGTTAATATAGTTCAATTCTTTTTCGTATCTTAGGTTTGTTAGTGGAAAATTAAGCAAATGACTGATAAGAAAACTGAACGAAGCCATATTTTGTTGCATGCTATGATTTGAGCCTGCCATGATGAATCTATTGACATTTGTTTCTTTTCAGGAAATATCAATTTCTATTTTAAGATTATTCCTAATAACAAAGGTGTCAAAAAAAAGTCAACGTGTCATTGTTTTCTTTTTCTATTGTAAATTTAATCGTTGGAAATTTTGAACCTAATTGCTTGACGAAATCTTCCAAGCTGCATTTATGTGTATTGAAAATCGCGAAAATATCATCTACCTACCTAATCCGAATTCTTGGAAAATATTTAGCCTTATGTTTTAATTCAACTTCAACTTGAAGTTGAATTAAAGCTAATATTTAGATGATATTTTCGCGATCGAAATAAAGCCATTCGGAGAAATCAAAAGCGAAGATAATATTGATTTGTTTTTATGATTCGAAAGGCATAGTGCACAAAGAGTTTGTACCAACTAGTTAAATAGTCAATGCTGGATATTAGTTTAGTGATCTGAAGCGTCTTTTGGAACGTATTCGTCGTGAGCGATACATAGGAATGGAATTAAATATTTCCAAAGATTCAATTCATACCGTACCCCGCAAGCTAACTATATTCAACATTGTACAGACTTTATTAAAAACTCAAAATGGGACGACAACTTCAGGAATTCTGTTATAACTGGCGACTAGACGTGGTATTTTCAATATGTGCCAGAGACCAAGCATTAAAGCTCTGAACAAAAGCATCCAAGCGAAAAAAGACCGAAATGAAGTCGTTTGGAGAAGTCAAAAGTGAAGACAATGTTGATTTGTTTTTATGATTCGAAGGGAATAGTGCACAAAGAATTTGTACCAACTAGTCAAACAGCCAATACTATATATTATCTGGCTGTTATGAAACGCCTTGTGACACGTATTCGTCATGTGCGCCTTCAGTATCGTGAAAATGGTAGCTGGCGTTTGTTACTTGAAATGAACCATCTCATCGCTCGTTTGTTACTGATTTTCTAACTACAAATGGCATTTTAATCATCAACCATTCACCGGATTTGGCCCCCTGTGATTTTTATCTGTTCTCCAAACTACATTTGCCGATGAAAGCACAGCGTTATGCTGACGTCGAAGTCATTAAAAAGGCGTCGACAGCAATCATAAAGGACATCTCTAAAGATGAATTTAAAAATTCATTCGACATGTTAATTGACCGTGCAAAACATTGTATTGAAGCCCAGGGCGAGTACTTTGAATAAAACATATGAATTTTACCAAAATAGTAAACTTTTGTTTTTATTTTAAAAAAGTTCAGTTTTCTCTGCGACAGATTGTGTATACATGTTTGCACATTTTAAATTTATAATTTGTAATCTTTGTTTATGAGATGTGCGCTATCAATTACAGTTTAGTTTAGTTTACTGACGGCGGTCTGTTGTTAGATCGATAGGCGTAAAACAGGCTAAAAAGATCTTTACACTCTGACATCGCTATTCATTCGCCATCCCTTGGGTCTAATCCTCTCTCCAGTCGGTTTAACTTGCTTATTCAATTATGGCTGTAGGACGGGTCTTTTCACCTGACAAAAGCTATTGTGGAGGAATAAAAGAGATATGGCTAAATAATAAATCTTTCAAAACGATCTTTGTTATTATTTATATATAATGAAGATATGTAAATTTAAGTGTCTACGTCTTGAGAGATAATCGAAATTTTGAGCTTTATCGAGGGACCTATTTTAAGCATTGGAAGTGCGAATATTAGTGTCTGTTACTTACTCGAAACTAAACATAAAGATACAGGATTATTGTTTTTTTAGGCGTTTCGTATATACACTTTTTAAGCAAATTTCTAATATGTGTCGACATCTTTTCAACTTATTACGTTGGTATATATGATATGATGGACTCGTTGAGAATAATTTAAAATTATTTTCTAAAAAAAACAATTTTTCTTATTCAAAATAATGTCCGTACGTTTGAACACGCTTTTGCTAAAGACTTATAAGAGCTTTGTCAACGACTAATAGCAGCGTAAACATTATTTCTAAACGAATTTAAATTTTTTGAGTTAATGGAAGTTTTGATGATTGTTGTTGTCTTAATTAAGAAAGCCTTTTGACTTTATGGAAGCATTCATGTATTTAAGGAAATTATAATAATTGAGTGGTAAGTTTTGTAAATGTAGGGGATGGTTTAGAATTTCATAGATGAAGTAGATGTTCTGAAACTATTGTTTACATGTGGCGTCCTGCATTATCGTGTAACAAAATAGGTTTCTGATAGTGAAGGTTTGGATGATGTATTTTCAATTTGTCATGTATTTGTTGAGTATATAGGTAGTATCCATTCACTGTTTATGTTTCTGCTATTAGTTGTTATGATAATGTTTAGTTAATTGATCAACATAAAGATCTATTAATACAGCAGATGAGTAAATGAAAAGAGAAAAAATTAACTAGAAGGTATCAAAAACAATATCAAAGTTATATTGAACGTACACTAAATACAAGGTGTTGTACACTAAATATAAGATGTTCATTATAGAGGCACAAAAATTCAGTCAGTTATCCCTTGGACTATTTTATGATATTTTATTTTTTGGAGAGGCGCTTCGTTTCGAAGATACATGGGTGTAAAGGTTTTATAAAAGAAAATAATGCTTTATTTTTTACTACTACTTACTTACTGATACTTTATTACTGGCTGCTAAACATGGCGATAAAGATTTTAGAAAAGAAAATAATAGTTTATTACTTACTGATTGATACTTTATTACTGGCTACTGAAAATATTTACCATTAACTACGATACATGCATCGACTCTTCTCCTCGATGATTGCCGAACTCTTTCAAAAGCATCGGGGTTGTTTTTTATTGACTTACATCCATCAAGTATTCAATTGCTACCGAAATTGCTGAAAATAACTACCAGTAGCTAGGATGCACGCATCCAATCTTCTATTTATTGACTACTGAACTGTTTCAAAAACATCAGAGTTATTTCTTACTGTTTAACATCCATCATTATCTGCTTTCTCAATTTTTTTTCTCTTTCTACTGAAGTAGTGTACATTCATGTCTTCGAATAGCTCCATAGGAAAAAATTTAAGGGATTTAAGTCTAGGGATCGAGTAGGCCATAAGTGAGGACCACCGTGACCAATCCAGCGATCTTCGCGAGCAATTACTCTAAATAACTATAATACAATACATTTCTAATATCCCTTTATCGTTTTCTTCAAAATCATCTGAGGACAAAAAATATTACAATATCTCAAGGAATAATCTCCTAAACGTTTGTCGCATGTTGTATATCAACGTCTACATGGTATTAATTATATGTACACGTAAATACGAAAGTATTAAATAAATATATTTGCAAATTATAATTCATCTTAATTAGAGATTGATGCTTAAAATTATTTCTGAGAGTAGCAGTGTAAAACATTTCAGAATACGTAAATTCTAATTTCGAAACGTAGATTTAAATGCTGGTTAAAAGGAAAGGTGAACCTATGTGATACTATCTTCATTCAGTCAGAAATGAAAACTCGTGATATAATAACAGATTTTTTTGACCGGTTCTACTCTCAAGAGACATTTCATTACGTAGAAATGAAAAGAATTTCAAGAAAAAAATCGTCTTTGAATTTTATCAAAGGGAATTTGGAGACACGCATATGGTGAATATCATATTAAATTGGTTTATTCCAATTTATTTAAGACGAAGATGTAATATAAAGTCTCAATAGCTCCAAGTCGTTAAATTCCTTGGCCATTCGTATTATAAAATAAAGTATTTTACTTGTAGATTTTCATAAATCAAATATACAGTAATAGAAGGAAAAGTTATAGGTTAAAGTTTAGATAAGTTCCAATAGTAGACTTCCGACCTCAGGGTATTTCTATATAAATCTAAACTAATATAATTTCAAATCGTTGGGACAAGTCAAAATAGTTCATAAACGAAACAAATAACGAAGGACCAATATTAGTACCTTGAGACACTCTATAAGTGCTGGTAAATTCGCAAGAATTGTGGCATAAAACATACTATACGAGATAAGTATGAATGTAGTTTAGTTCTATTCCGTATCTTTTAGTTTATGATGTAATTATCAGTGATAAATAGAATTGGATGCATGCGAAGAATCTGCCTGAATATAATCGTTTAAAGATTCCATAATATAAAGTTTAATTGGTTTTCATTGCTAATGTTACTTGGAGTACAATTTTCTTGTGGGTTTGGCTTTGTTGTATTTTCTATTCACGTTTCGCTGTTAATACTCCTCAAAATCCGCCGTCATCAGACTGTCAGCAAATTTTAAGAAGTAGCAGATCCTGAAGGAGATAGCAGTAGGGATATTGAAACGTCGATGGAAACTACAACACACTAAATCCTCAAGAAGATTGTTCTAAAAATGATTCTACTATATATTGGGACATGGAAACAAGATCCATTAATGTAGCAAGCGAAAATCTATGCTGATATTTATATAGACTGATAGTGCTAAAGTACTAAATACTAATAAACTTGGTACTGGATCTTGGCCATAGTTAAATTTATATGACAGTGATGTCATCGTTTGCATTGGTGGATAATCGTCGAGGTTTTTTCCTCTACAGTTACGAATAGCTGACCTAGATAACATTTAATCTGTCTGAAAATTTTTTAAAGGCCTTATGCGACCCTTCCTAAATTTTTCTTGTAAATTTTCACAGGTGAAATCTGGTCAGGTCTCAGGCATTTGACTGAAAACACTGAGTTTCCTAAAAATTGCTCTATTTTCCTATTTGTTTTTCTTCTAAATTTTGTATCTACTTTCATAAATCTCCTTTATGATTCTTCATCTTTATATCTGAAGGTTGAGAATCATTTATGTCAAAGTGTCCCTCTTTAAATTGAGAGTTATTTCCATGCTGTACTCCCCCAATTAAGTTTTATTCTTAAACGGTACAAATAATTCTAGAGAAAACCATTTCCGTGCTGTACTCTCCCCAATTACATTTTCCCCGTAAACGACAAATACTTCCTAGAGGCTGCGGATGCTTTAACTCCTCTGCTGAACTTTAACGAAAGAATATGTCGGAACCGTTCTTTTTTTCTAGTTGGTATTCCATTTTCTTTTATCGATAAATAAAAATTCAGAAATTATTCAAGTACACTATAATACGGCATTAATTTAATTGACATACGTCTAGCAATTTTTTTGTTGAAGGCACTCACATCCTAGAAACCAAAAACGAACTTGAATCAACCTTATCAAGTATCTTCATTTCATTTTTTATTCATCTATGGATTAATATGTCCTATTACACATTTTGCTGTGTTTGGATAAATGACATAACTAAAACAATAAATATATTTTAAGCGAAACAAAAATAAGAAATTCAACAATAAGTAATGAAAACATTTAGTAATTTGAAATCGAATAAATAGGCAGCTTAAGAATCATTTCCTTAACAACCTCGGGCAATTGATATTCATCATTTGGTATATTACGACATAAAACACTGCTGTCATAAATTAATGAAATCAAATACTGTTCTGCCCTAAGTAGAGCGTACCCTTCCCGATTAAACTTGTAAGAACCCTAAAATATTCAACTCTTCTCAGTAATTATTTATACTTAGTTTGTCGTTTTTATTGAATTTAAGACTTTTAATTATTTTTTCGTGCCTCTGACACGTTTTCCTTAATTCAATCTCTCGAATTGGCTTTTTACATTCTGTAATAGATATTTGCAATTTTTTTATATCATAAACTACATAAATGTAAATGTAATTCAGAGTGCCTCCGGTATAAAACTCTCATATATAACGTTATCTAAATGTATGTCTCATTAAAGTTTAGGTAAACGTTCATTAAGGCGATACGTTAATATTCCGTTCGTGTCATCATCCTCTTTTCGTCTTGTTCGCGTTAAATCGATGTTCTTGTAAACAGTACAGAACTATCGGGACAAATGCTGTGCGGTCAATTTCTGTCAATAAACAGTCTTCGAGGACTTCAGCAACAGGAATCTGGTCCATCGATTGGATGTTGGAGCTGGGCGCCCGGCTGCCGGAAAATTGCTTGGGGACGGCATGCTGTGCACACTATAACTATTAATTAATGGATCGTAATTATTTTTCATTCGTCGGGTTAATTGTTGAAAGACGAGACGAGCTTGCAATGTATACGAATGTGCATTTAATTTACTATGTTATTAATAGATGAAATATTTAGGGGAAATGAGCATATAGTTAAATAATAAATAGTAATTTGTGTATTTAATGGTATACTGAAATGGAAATAATATTAAATATTGGAGCATATGGAAATGTTTTCTATCTGACAATGCAATACAAGGCTTACTATTGTTTTTGGAAATAATATTTTTGAACCTCAATCTTCCTTAACTTAAACGCAATTTCATCACCCGTCCTACAACGAATTTATTATATTATAGGCATCAGTCCCCCCTTTCGATTGGTTACCTTTTGCAAAACGGCGTCCACGGAGGTGCGTTTTAAAATTTCTATATAAAAAAAAATAGGACAGAGGCAAATATGGTGTTTGGTCCACTTCAAAGAAATTACCCTCACGATTGAACTTGGGCTATATTGTGTACTCACGCAACGTCTTGAAGATAATGTATAAAGAGAAAGAGGACTTCTTTGTAACGCAAATCTAGACACTTTTGGTTAATAATTGTACATAACTTTGTTAACATATTTTCGTAGGTTGCTGGTCTTCTTATATTTATTCTGTCATGTATTCAATAAGAATAATTCTTTACTTGATTCCAAATTGTGCTAATATGGTGACCATAAGTTATCCAGCCGAAGATTATATGTGATCCTTTTTTGGAGAGCCAAAATTCTCATGTTCTTAGGAACCCAGAGACATATCACCCTTTACTGTCTCAGAAAAAGAGTTGATTTTTGCACCCAAAAAAGCCCAATTATTTTGAGAAATTTGTTGTCCTAGCAGTTTACATACGGGGGTCAACAATCTTCGAACCCATCATGCTGAAATTTTACCCATGCTTATATTATCGCGTGCATTTGTTAAAACGATTGCTTAACTTATGTGTGCTTTAGTAATAATAGAAACTTCCAAAGGAATGTTCGAGAACCATTGTTTCAACTCTCATGAAAATATTAGAATTGGTTACGTTCGAATTCCTTCTAGGCCTTGGGACACCTTCAATGGATTCACGACCCCACCGGAACTCATACATTGCAATCACTTATTCGTGAATAGTTTTAGGAGAATTTTGTCCCTTTGTCGAAAGTTTGATGAAAGTTACTCTCGTAGAACTGTTCAGAAAGGTATTTCGAACCAGAATTTTTGCTGCTTTTAACTAAAAACCAAAAAGAATCATAGTAATCGTTTCTTTTCTTGTGAAAGGGCTTTATTTATATTCCAACTTTTTTTGGAGGAATATTTGTTTATTTTTTATGTATCAAACACGAGAGAACAAATTATAGAATAGTATTGTAAAAATAAAACCTGCTACTTACATCACATCTAAATTGCGGATATATATAACTCCACTCGAAAACACAAGAAATATAAAAATACATAAAAGAAATTTTACATATCTGAGTGTAATGATGATAAGTGACTATTACGAGGGTAGCCGTTTATATTTCGGGAACTGGCAACACTGTTAGTATTGGCTCCCATCTGATGATTGAATCGTGAAGTTTGTCATTTTTGACAATATATTTACATTGACGGTTTTATTATCCGGTCGCTATTTCTATTGTTGACAGTAACCTGAAAATTTTATGTCAGCGAAAAAATGGAATTAACTCGCGAACATTTTCGTGCAATTATTTGTCGTAACTTTCGGCGTGGATTATCTCAACAAGAATGCATCGACGAGTTGAATTCTTTATATGGTGATCAAGCACGATCGAAAACTACAGTATATCGTTGCTATAGTAAATTCAAACTTGGACGGCGTTCTTTGGACGATGAATTTCGTGAAGGTCATCCCACAAATTTTGTTTGCTGTTCCCTGAATATAAACGGCTAACCTCGTACAAATGGTTCAATGTAATTTTTAGGATGTGGCTGCTGGTTTGTGTGAAATAGACATTGTACCAATTTTCTAAAGTTGTGTCTTCGTTAAAGATAATATTTAAAAATAACTGCATTACACGTTTTATTTGAAAAAAAATTCAACTAATGTGTATACCACAATAGGAACATCAGTCAATGTAATAACGAAGTATTATTCTTCTACTAGAAAATTTTCTTAGTTCATGCCTGACAAAAAAATAATTAAATGTCTGAACTTTTAGAAAATCTACTTTTTGAATAAATAAACGTACTTATTTTTATATATTTGTAATTTATATATTATTCGGATTCAACGGGACTAGGTTTAATTACCATAAGCACTTTATTTTTTTAATTTTTCGATTAATTTGAAACGCTTATATAACAAACGATTGCAATTGTTTCGACAAAACATGCAACTCCGACACATCAACTCTTTTATTTTTCGATCCTGAACATATCACTGTCTCAGAAAGCGGTTACACCGGTCTTAACAAAATAATGACACCATTACTCTAGCAGGTTGTTTTCGCCTTCACGATAGGTAATCAATTCACCAGAAGTAATACGAATCCTTTTAGTATTTTACTTGGCCGAGTAATTCTCGTTCCGCGAGAGGCAAGTAGAAGTGCGTCTTGTTCTTATTCGTTGAACATTAGTTACCGTAAGACCAATCAATTTTAACAACCCTGATGGATAGTTTTGGTTATGGAGGAACATTTTTATTGCTATTAAACACGAAAAGTTCCACTCGATCAGTAGTAATTGATTGTTATTAAGTGTTACGTAATATTAAGTACTATTTAAGATATGATGGAGTGAATATTTTTGAATTTATTAAGAAACGGTATGTTTAAAAATATAATATGCAAATCAAAACCTATTATATTGATAAGAACATGGAATTATTATTTAAGAAACACATGAAACTTATTACATTTCTTATCGTTTAACATTTAATGCAACTGTTTACGCATTTATTTAAGAAATAGCTTTTTATTTTAGATAAAATTGTTCATTGTTTGTCCGACTCTTCTAAAAAAAATTTGGTGCCGGAAATCTAACATCTGATTTTAGATGTTTTTAATGTGCTGATTCGAAAAATGCCACCAGATTTTTTCTATCAGCTCTAGTTTTTGAGATACAGGTTACAGGTTAATTGATATTTTTTTCTGATAAAGGACAACAAATGAAGAGATAAATATGTACTTAATCGTCAAAATAGAAATTTCCCAGAATGTAATTAGCCAAATGGAGACCTGGAATTGTCCCTGACCCAATGTTCCTATACTAGGAACTACTCAATACACTGCTCTTAATTACTTTTATACCTGTAATTGCCTATGACCCGATCCTTCTATACCTGCTTGGCTGTACTCGATTTAGTATATTACTGAGTTTTCCCAGGTGAAGTTGTGCTATCATTTTGTGTAAATTTTGGTAGTTTTGTAGTACCAAGACCCTAAACTGAAACAATGGCATCCACAAGCAGACGTACCTGTGTAAATCATCCCGATGTTTTTTGTTATGTGTGTGGTAAATACACTTTGAAAGAGAACAAAAAAACGATTTCTGACGTTGTGAAAAGAGCTTATCTAGCCTATTTTGGCGTTCATTTAGGAGATCAAGATAAATCTTAGGCCCCACATTTCATATGTAAAACATGTGTTGAACATTCGCGACAGTGGACAACTGGAAAGAGGAAGTGCCTAAAGTTTGGTGGACCAATGGTTTGGAGAGAACCGCTAAACCATCATGATGACTGCTATTTTTGTCTCGTTAATATTAAACGCATAAATAGGTATTCTGAATTGTATAAACCTAACTCTTCTTAAAATTTTTGGTATTAGTAGACGTAAGCCCTGTGAAAGGTTCTTGCAGTTTGGAACATCATTAACGACAAATGGTAGCCCATATCTAGTAACCACCGAAATAACTTGTATGAGGGTTAAAAAAACCTATTAGAAATCTCTTGAGGATTTTGCAGAGAAATTGAGATACCGCAACCTTTCTTTGTCTATTTCAATTTACGTCAAGTACTCTCATAATTCATCTCAACTTATTCTAGTTTGAGTAGCATCAAATTTTTATTCAATTTTTTATTAATCTTACGTAGATTTCACTTATTTTCATTCATCACAAACTTAAACAAAGCTAAAATTGAGAGGACTGAAAACATTTTATCCCGTCCTAATATTATATCAATCTACATCAAGATTCTTTTCTTTTCTATTATTAATAAGAAAAATAATCTTTCATATCGCAGAAGTATTACTTAATATCATATTCAGACCAAGGGCATACATCTATACAATATACATGTTCATATTTTAGTGTCTATATAAGATAGAAAGACAAACAAAATTGAAGAAATATCGTTTCCGGAAAAGTTTATTTAATCAGAAACGGGGAGATCCATGGAACTGGTTGCGAGATATATTTTCGTATTATACTTCTACAATCAATACGCACATAAATGAAAAAGTTTCACGCTTAAGTTCGAGCGAATGTCTGGAGACGACCCATTTTCTTTTTATCGTATGTTAAGTGTTTTGGAACTTCGGTCACTAAAGCGTTAATGCCGGCGAAGCTATTAAAGCGAAATATTATGACTTTACGGCCACAAATTTCACTTGTTAGGATTCCATTTTATGTATACTTTCGCATTCATATCTATGCGCTTATGGCTAACGCATAGATCTAATTTTACGGGATTTAATGTCTGAAATAATTTGTGGATTTAAAGTTTTATTACCGCGAATATACAATGTTAATTTTAAAAGGATCTTGTTGAGCGAGATATTTCAACAATACTGTTTTACGTTACACCGTAAACGTTTTATTGGAACTAATGTTATTTTAAAGACCCTTGCAGCACTGATTTGTATGCTTTTTGCGCCATTTACTTGTATTTGTTTCAATTTGCAATTCAAATTGTTGCTTGTAATTATCCTTTCCTATCCAGTAGACTGCACTATGATAAATTTCAAGTAATTGTAAGTAAACATAATTAACTACATGAACGTTTACTTAATTTTTTTTTTTGAAATTTGTCAAAGTAGTCTACTGGATAGGAAAAGATAATTATGAGCGACGACATGAATAAAATAAATTACTAAACGCTCATAGTTGTTGCTGAAACTTATCTTCTTTTAAATTCGCCTAATTTCTTGAATACGTATCAATTAGGCCAACAACTTTGATCCTCTATTATACCCTATAATTTTCATTTGCGCACTAATCTGTTAAGAAGTCGAGAACATGCTCTTAATTTTTCTAAACAGACGTGTTTCCAAGTATTATTATCTGTCAACTAGATCTAGATGTCCTGCATGATTCATAGTTATTATAGCGTGTTTTATTAAGAGCTTGAGAACTTAAAATGATAATACAAGACAGAAATATTGTTGGAATGAATTTCTTTTTATTTTTTATTATAATTTGGTAGATAATTTCATGGCATTTGTTTTTCTAAATATGATTTCCGGTATATGTCCGCCGCGGCTACGAGTTACATGGTCCATTCGATCAGTCCAATTTTCGACTACTTTTTCCAATAAATCCGGCCGTATGGCGTCAATGGTGACTTGAATATTGGCTTCCAATGCTTCAAGAGTTGTTGGTTTGTCGGCATAAACCAATGACTTAACATAACCCCATGAAAAGGAATCCAGAGGCGTTAAATCGCACGAACGAAGGAGCCAGTGAACAGGACCACTTCTGGAAATAAAGTTGTCACCAAATTGATTTTGCAATAAATCGATTGTTAAGCGCGCTGTATGGCAAGTTGAGCCATCTTTTTAGAACCAAATATCGTCAATGTTTGGCTGATTAATATTTGGAAACAAAAATTCAGTCAGCATGGCTCGATAGCGCTTGTCATTCACCGTATCGACAGCCCCTTCCTCATTTCGAAAGAAATAAGGACCGATGATGCCAAGCCATCGTGCAAACCGTACCAAATTGTCAATTTTAATTGATGTAATGGTGATTCGTTAACGGCTTGAGGATTGTCTTCGCTTCAAATACGGCAATTTTGCTTATTGACGTAGCTCATGCTCATCTTCGGCCAGTTTCAAATGAGCCCAATCAGCAAAAATGCGACGCAAACGATGGTCGTTTGGCCTCAATTCTTGCACAAGCTGTATTTTATAGGCACGTAAGCCTAGATCCTTATGTAAAATTTTCCACGTAGTCGAAGGACAACAAGTTGATAACGATGATGAATCAACATTTCGGCGTCTTCTTCAATACTTCGCGCTACAGCAGCAATATTCTCTTCGGTACGCACATTTCTTTGTGTTGTTGATGGTTCTAGAAGAGTAAAATTAGTGCGAAAACGATCAATAACTGCACGAACTGCTTGCTTACTAGGCCGATTATGTTAACCGTAAATGGACGAAGTGCTCTATAAACTTCGCGAACAGATTTATTTTTTTCAAAGTAAATTTCCACAATTTGGAAGCGTTGTTCTGGCGTTAAACGATTCATGATGACTTGTCAAACCTTACTGAACAGAAATGTCAATACAGTTTGACATTATCAGCTGCCAAACCATAGTTATCGATATTGATAGTTCTCATGCAGCTTAAAAACACCCATTACAATATCAAATTCAAGGTTAAAGGTATACTATCGACACAAATAGAAAGATATGTAAAACAATTTCTTTCTTGTTGGGTTCAAAAGACTGAACAATCTACAAAGATGATTTTGCTACTAGTTATTTTATATATCTCAGGCGAATTAAAGGATCCATCGAAGCTAAGCCAAGAAAGGTTTTCCAATATATTCATGCCAAATAGGGTATAACGCATATACCTAAAACCTTATTCGATAATGAAAGTTCTTGAGCTCCTTCACACTTTTGCCTATAAGTTGTCTCCTTTACGTATTTAACACTAACAATTTACCCTTTGCATTACTATCGGTTACAGAAAAGGACTTAATTATTATATTAGCTATATTCCCTCAAAAGAAGAGAAGAGGGGATCATTTAATCCCTAGTTTTCTTTTAAACGATTCAAGATTTGCTTTTGGAAAGCTTTTAAAATTAATTATTGACATGGCAATTCAAATTGCATCTTCATCGATGGTGTGGAAGTATCCTAGAATTAGTCTAATTTTTAAAAAATTTCGCATTTGTCACCGATTTGACAGTTTCCGCAAATATATATCAAGAAAGGACTATCGCATTGCGGACCATTAGGTCCGGGCATTAGAATGGTGAAAATCGAAATTTCCAAATTTTTAAATTTAACGACTCGAGTAAATCTGGCTTGTAGGCGTTCGCTGTCGTTGTGTTGTCCATGGTTTCTTCGTCCTAGCATCCAGGTTGGAACCGACACTTTTGCTGCCATCGTTTCATCTTTACTTGCATGAGACATCTTCAGAGCCTTACTGCCGCTACTTCTGTTGGCGCTGCAAGAAATGGGAATGTATATAAACCCGAAAATGCGATTACAACGCATAAACCAATATGAAGAATTCATGACGTTCAAAAAATTGCAGAAATCTTCAAATTCCATACTTTCACAATTTTCATCCGACCACCACGCGCCGACAGGATTAAGCCTGGAGGCTCGCTATTTGGTGGAACCCTTTAGAAGCCTCATCGACTCAAACTTTTACAAAAATGCTTTTTGGTTTAAATTCCAGTTTGTCGGCCATATCTCGGAAACTGAGAGTTACAGTGGGTTCTGGTGTGCATCAATCGATTCGGCACATAAATTTGCATCTATGTGGAATTGTTGTTGAGAGCGCCCGGTTCCCGGATGTTAGAAAATATTAATACTAAATATATGTTGTTTGACAACGATGTTGTCATCTTCAATATTAACTGGCTTTTAATTTCATTCAACATGGAAAGGAAGCATAATAGTAGCTTATACAGTATGAAGTTATTAAATTCTCGTGCTCTTACAGATAATTTCTTAACATTAACACCTCGTACCGGCAACTAATGTGCCTTTTCATTTCTTCAGAAAGGTAAGCTTTAAACTGTTAGAAGTAGGCGTCAGTGATTACCTAAGTGTTTTACCATAAAGCCAAGTATTGAGGTTGGGCATAAGTTTAAGCGGGTCAAATATGGCGAATAAGTTGTATAGAGACGCAATTTCAAACGTAGTTTATTATTTTTATCATTCAAATAGTCGAAGTGTGAATTCAAGCATCAATCTGAAGAAAAAGCACTTATTTCTTCTTTTGCATTGTATTTCATCGTGCAATTGGTCTAGGAATGCAGTATTCCCTGTTATTGGTTTACCTTTCAGTAGATGGTCTATAAGAAGAATCCCATTGTAATCTCAAAATACAGTAGTTTTATCCTTTGCGACTTTGTTTAGCTAAGGATTTTCACATTTTTGAGCAGTTTCTTTAAATGCAGTTTATATTTGTGTTATTGGTTTTAGAAATTTATTTTTATTCTTCTTGTAGCATACATATATATATATATATATATATATATATATATATATAATTTAAGGAAAAAATATACTCTTATATTAAATAAAAATTGCGATTGACTATTTGTACAGAATTTACCTACCGAAAAGGGAAGAATTTTTAACTTGGAATGAGAAGAACTCTATTTAAACATTACCTTTAATGGAACTTCTTTTTAAAAATATTCCGTTTCCTATTGTTGTTTTTCAGTTTTTCAAAGTATTATCTGCCTCCTTTTATTCATTTCACGAAATGGAAAACTGATATATTTCTATGCGAAACATTTTCCAGGAAATATGAGATAATGGATTTTGCCAAATACGATTGTTAGCAGAAACATTCGAACAAGATATGGTCTACATATGTATGTATATTATATATATATATATATATTGTAATGTGTTTATTTGAGTATACAAAACGTTATTATAAAAATAAGCTTACAAATGTATATATAAAATTTATTTAAAAAAAAAATCAGGCGACGTAGTAAAATTAGGTAAGATGCAAATAATACTCAAATTTTTTTCGTATATACTTTAAGAGAAGTTTCGAAAATGGTAGGAATTGATTATTATGAAAATTTTGTAACCTGGACATCAAAAGGCGATCAATGAGGATTATTCGTAAATGAGCAGCGTTGCTGAATAATAAATAACAAGTCTGTCATATAAACATATTCCATTTATCGTTATTTGGACAAGCTCTTTTTTTGCTAAATATGCATTTATTTCCACACTTTATTAATTATCAAAAATTAATGGGAATGTAATGGGAATCTTTTGAAGGAGGTGTCCTTAAGGGCGATTAATTTGCAATAAACTTTTGACTACGTTTTGATTTACCTTCAACCTCATACACCATTTTTGTTGATAGATTAATTACGGTGTCTACAAACTTTTACTTGCAGTCTTGTAAAATGGGTACTACTAACGCATTTCTCTTGGGGAACGATCGACCATATTAAAAATATGTAGTAGGAACTGAAAGTTTATTAGGATGATAGTGGGTCTCGTAACAGGTCATTGTAAACTCTAAAACTCTAATATAATAATATGAGATATACAGAAGAAATTATATGTAAATATATAGATTCTAACAAATAGAAGAAGAGACGGTGAATTCCGAATAAATAAATAATAATAAATATCAATGCGGGACCTTAACAAGAGCACGCTTTTGTCCAAGTAGGAGAGGGATATTCTGAAGTGAAACTATATAGAAAAACCATATGACAATCGATAGTAATTTCTGATTACATAACCTTAAAAGACGCAACCACTCATAACAATACTTTAATTCTGAAACAAGTCCTATAACACGAACTGAGTTAATTGTTATATACATCAAGCTGTACATTGCATTTCGAATTTAATTAATTTCTATAGCTGTCTGTACTCTTTCTTTACTTATTTGTTCCTCTCCACATTCGTTTATCCCGGATTTGGTTCGGCCAACTCTTTATTCCTATAGTTTCCATTCTTTCCTAACTTGATCGTCTCATCTACTCTTTGGTCTTCTTACATCAGGTCTCCGTTCCACAATTTTTCTTATTTTCTTGCTTTCTTTCATCCTTTTTATATAGGAATACCAACGTAGTCTGTGTTTGTATATTCTAAGATGTCTTTTTCTTGTATTACTCTATTTATATCACAGTTTACTATACTTTGAGATATTTCTGTTATTCGTATTGTTAATTATCACGCCCACATATTTCAAGTTGTTTACCACTTCTGTTTTCGTATTCGTTTTCGTTTGTGCTTCTGTTAATTGCCATATATTTTGTTTTTATCTGTTTTTATTCCAATCCTCTTTTTTCACAGCCATGGTGATGTTCTTTAGTGTTTCTCTTAAATTTTTTTATATCTTTTGTAATTACAGCCAGATCATCAGTATAGGCAACCAATTGCGTCCTTTTGTTAACTATAGCACCTCTTCATTCGGCATCTTCATCACTCTATCCTTAACAGCATTAAATAGTGTAGCCGATATTTTTATCAAACTAACCACACAAAACTTCATGAAGTTTATCCTGGCTTTCGATAGTTCTATAACGTTCGAGAAAGAGTTCGCTAAAGCAATTGAAAGAATCAAATTGATTATCAAGTTGTTCAAATCTCGCTGCTTCTCCATCAAGGTATGATACAATTTCATCTATTGTCCTGGCAGGAATTAGCGTATGTGCTTTCAGATGCGTTTCCAGCTGTAGGAAGAAACATCCGGGTCCTGGAAAATACATATTTCCAGTGAAGGTATCTAATTTCGGAGGTGATACAAGGGCTGTAGTAACTGATTTGCGAAATTACTGTAAGTAAACGTTTTAAGCTCTCAATTGTTTACTTATAGTATTAAATATCGTAGCCGACCATCGTTCTATCTCACGTCTGTGATTATTTTCATCTTTTCTTTTGTTAAACCACTTATCCGTTGTCTAGCATTCTATTACTTTATTGTCATTCTTGTTAGAGTTCTGGATTCTTCGAGGATAGTTTAGCTTATCTCCAAATATCGTTTGTCGTTTTAAGCTCTCAATTGTTTACTTATGGTCAATGCATAGGATGCGAATATCGTGTTGTGTTCATAACATTTAACTATTGCTTTGTTGATTAATTGCATCTATTGTTGTTCTATTCTGCCTAAATCCATAGTGATACACTACCATCGTTAATCCTCTGTAGTTCTTCGTCCTGATGTTTAATATAGCAGCTAGAATTTTATGTGAAGTATTTCAAAAAACATTCTTCGGATAATTATTGTATTATTACAAGTATAATAGCTAATATTCAATATGCGAAAGCTCTATAAAGTTTAGGAAAGTTCATAATAAACACAGACTCGAGGTGTTTATTTTGAACTTTTCTGTTTCTATACCACTTATACGTACTCTTTCGACGCGTTTATTGCCACTTTTGTTAGACTTATCGATTTTTCGGGAATGTCCAGTTTTGTTTATCTATGAATATCATATGTCGTTTTAAGCTCTCAATTGTTTACTTATGGTCAATGCATAGGATGCGATTACCGTGTTCTGTTCATAACATCCCTTTATTGTTTGGTTCATTATAAGAATTGCGTCTCTTGTTGATCTCTTCTGCCTAAATTCATTATTAAGAGATGTATAATAGCTAATATTCAATACGCAAAAGCTCTATAAATTAGTTGAGCACTTACATATGAAAAACCAATAAATTATTGAAATAAAAGCTTTTGTTTTAATAAACCAAATGTATATTTCAGTAATTTCGGTAGCAACGAGCCTAGACTTCTTTATATACACATTATGAATGTCATTAACAAATTATAAAGGGTTAAAGTTAGGTTAGTGTAAATGTTTACATCCTTAGATTAAGCAAAATAATAGTTCCACATTTTTTAAGCTAAAGATATGATCTTTATCGACAGATATAATATAGAGCAAATGCTGATGATGTATTGCCTTACAGAAGTAATGTCTTTTTTATATTGTATTTGATCATTTGTTCTTATCAGATTTATCTATAATTTTGGACAAGAATCGCAACTTATTTGACAAATAACCGACTTTTCTATTGGATAGTTGTTCTTTATATGCAAACAACAATCCATTAGCGGAGTTGGATATTTATAAAATGAGTTGCGATTCTTGTCCGAAATCAGAATTCATAGTATATAATTACAAGCCATCACCACCTTTTTGACAGTTTTTTCTATTCTTTTAGAGCATCAGATATAAACACTAGATTGAATCGTATCACCCGTGAACTATTGTACAATCACAAGAATAAGGGAATTCGTAATTACCTAGAAAGTCTAGGTAGTTGCTGCAAATAAAAATAAAATATATCGACGGATTTTGACTAATCCTCCAATCAGAACAGAAATTGGAAACTGGGTCAGAAGCAACGTAGAAAAAGCCAATACTTTTGTAAAACATTTATCGCAAGTTTTTAAATCTTTTCTCTTCATAACGAAGATGACAAAAAATTATGAACTTTCAGAATTTCCGTTTTAATTTGATTCACTACTAGAAGTCTTTATACTGAATGAAGTCAGAAATGCTATTAATTTCAAAGTTAAGCCTAAAACGGTACCCTGATACGACTTAGTCTCGACCACTATTCTAAACAAAATTACCAGAGAAAAGTTTAAGGTATCTAAACTGAATCACTAATGCCATCCTTAGAACAAGACACTCCTCCGTTAAGTGAAAGATGGTTTAGATTAGACATTAATTAAAGATTTCTTGGGACTATAACGTTTAGCTCTACAAATCCCTCTTCATAATCTTTTCATTATAAGAATTTATATCCAAAGTCATTTCTTCACATAATTGGTGTTTCCAGTTTTTCTTAGAAATTATAATTAGATTTATCTTTAACACCGTGCTATTATTGTCCCATTATTTTTCTCAATTTAAGGATATAAATATTAACAAAGGATTTTATATGTTTCACTCCTTAACTTTAACCTTTTATAATTTGTTAATGGCAGTAAGAATTTGTGTATAAACTCTTAAGAAAAATGTCAATGCTAGTTGCTACTAAAGATATGTGCAGTGTGTTATGTATAGAGCGCCCTCTATGAATTCATAAAAGAAATCAGATACAAAAATAGAACTGTCAGAATAATAAAATATAGACTTGTCAGTTATTAATATTATAATGTTTATTTTGAATGTGTCTTGTTATTAATTAATAAAGATATTACAATTAGGCGACGAGGATAAAAGTTTATTTAGCGTGCGTTCATTACCGACAAAAGTTCAGTATGTGCGCGGAAATAAAAAGAAAAGAATATGTCGAACAAAATAGGTCTTATCGGGTTTATGGAACCATTCTCAGAAGAAGAGGAATGGACACTGTGGATCGAAAGGTTAGAACAATTTCTTACTATTAATGATATTTCAACAGAAGAAAAGAAAGTGGGAATGTTACTGACGCTAATCGGTAGTAAAGGTTATAGATTGTTAAGAAACCTTTGCCAGCCAAATTTGCCAAAAAACAAGAAATTTGAAGAATTGACGAAATTGATGCAAGACCATCTCCAGCCTCCTCCTAGTGAAATATCCGAAAGATACAAGTTCAAAATGTGTATGCAAACAGGAAGCGAGGACATTAAATCATTCTGTGCGAGGCTAAAAGGGCTCTCGACATATTGTAATTTTGGCACAAATTTATCGAAAAATTTACGTGATCAATTTGTGTGTGGCATAAGGTCGAAATCAACTAAAGAAAAGTTGCTTCGAAGTGGAAAAGATCTCACATTTGAAAAGCCAGTTGAAGATGCGACATCAGCAGAAGCAGCAAGCAAAGACTCTGCAAGTATGAACGTGTCGGCAGTGCAAGCATCCAACTCCGTGAACTTTATCAGAAAGAAAAGGAATAGGTATCAAAACAAAAAAATCGGCAATGACAAATGTAAACATTGTGGTTACGACAATCATGAGTCATCCAAATGCAGATACCGTGGTTACGATTGTAAGAACTGCGGCAAAAAAGGTCATCTAGCAAAAATTTGCAGAGGTGAGAAAAAGCTCCAAAGTGAGAAAAAGAAGCTGGAAGGCAAAAAAGACCAAAACTATATAGTTGAAAATGATCAAAGCGAATTTGTGCTCAACGACGACATATATTTAAATTACGTTTGTAATAGTAATTTAGATAAGAAAGTGTATACACAGTGCAAATCGACAAACAGCGTATAGAATTTGAATTGGACTGTGGTTCTTCGATTTCAACTGTGTCCTTGGCATTCTACAAAAAGCATTTTGAAACGCGACACAAGATCAGAGAATCCGAACAAGATTTTAAGTCGTATGTTGGTCAAGACATAATTCCAATAGGTTTATTTAATGTCGAAGTCATCTACAAAGGTAACAAGTACAACCTTGATATTTTCGTAGTACCTAAAGGCAGCGAAATAAATGCCGATGGCATATGTATGACGCAGGAAAAAGTAGATGCTATCACCAAAGTAGCGCGTCCTGTAAATAAGAAAGAGTTGCAGTCATATTTGGGCATGTTCAATCACTATTCCAAGTACATAAAGGGTTACGCCAATATAGCAAGACCACTTTATGAACTACTGAAGAAAGAATACGATTTCAAGTGGACTTCAAATTGTGAAGAAGCCTTCAAGGCTACAAAAGCACGTCTACAGTCGAGAGAAGTGTTAATGTTTTACGACACTCGTTTGCCTCTACGGCTCGCATGTGATGCATCGCCAGTAGGTTTAGGTGCAGTACTCTCACATGTAATGCGCGATGGAAGCGAAAGGCCGATAGCTTATGCATCGAAAGTTTTATCATCTGCTGAACAGAAGTATTCACAGTTAGATAAAGAAGCTCTCGGGATAGTCTTTGGTGTCAAGTATTTTCATCAGTTTGTATTTGGGCGTGAGTTCGAACTGCTTACATACCATAAGCCATTGATTTATATTTTCGGTGATAAGAAGAGTATACCGCAAATGTCAGCTAGCCGCGTTCAACGATGGGCAGTTATTTTAATGAACTACAATTTCAAGATCAAACATATTTCAGGTAAAGAGAATTGCACTGCAGACTGTCTTTCAAGACTCGTAGAAAAGCAACGTCTCAAAGAAGGGCCAAAAGAAGAAATTGATTACAGTCATTTCAATTTTATAAGTGAAAATGTACAAATATTTAATGCATGTAATATAAAAAGTGCTACCGATAATGACATTATTTTAAAAGATGTAAAATACTATGTTGTCAATGGATGGCCAAGCCAAGCGCCTGATCGACTTAAAATTTACAAACAAAAAGCACTTGAGCTTACCATTGAGAATGATTGTATCATGTGGGGTCATCGAATAGTGATACCTTTTTCTCTTCGAGAACTAATGCTGAAAGAACTACATCAGGCACACATGGGCATTGTACGAATGAAGATGTTAGCAAGATCTTACATCTGGTGGCCCAATATAGACAGCGCTATTGAATCAGTCACACAAAAATGTGAATTGTGTCTACAAAATGCATTAAATCCACCAAAATCCTACCTTCATATATGGGAATGGCCAGAAAATCCCAACGAAAGGATACATGTTGACTTTTTAGGTCCAGTGGACAACAAGATGTATATAGCAATTATAGACGCGCATTCTAAGTGGGTTGATGTTCGTGAAATGAACAAGATCACAGCCGAAGCAACCATTGAGGTATTAAAAGATTATATTTGTACTTGGGGAATCCCACTACTGGTCGTGTCGGACAATGGACCAGCATTCAGCGCAGAAGAGTTTTCAAGTTTTCTGAAAAAGAATGGTATCAAGCACACAAAAACTCCCCCATATCACCCAGCAACAAATAGAGCAGCGGAAAATCTAGTGAAAACCTTCAAGAAAAAGTTTAAATTATATGTGCAACAAGGCATGGACAAAAAAGAGGCACTACTAAAGTTTCTGTTCCACTATCGATCAACGCCACATGGCACCACAGGAGTCTCACCTGCTGAACTACACATGGGTCGGAAGTTCAGAACAACATGGGACCTACTGAAGTTAAAAGCAAGTGAAAACGTTATCAAGAAACAATTAGAGCAATAAGCCACTTATAGAGGAAACCGAAATATACAATTCGAGCCGGAAGAGATGGTAATGGCAAAGAACTACAGCACCAATAGTTGGACTAAAGCCTCCGTCAATCATAAGCTGAGTCCAACAACCTACTCGGTAACAACTAGCGATAATAGGACATGGAAAAGGCATACCAATCAACTCAATCCTTGCCAATTGGAACCTGAAGTTTACAATCCTTCAGACCAAATCATTGCATCCAACGACAGTAGTCAACAGCCACGGCAGGAAGATGGAAAAGATGTTTTAGAAAAAACTGGTAATGTAAAAGATGCATGTAAACCAAAAGATGATGGCATAACCTTACGACGGTCGTCGCGAGTAAAAAAACCTAGACAAATTCTAGATTTGTAAAAAAGATTCAAATTCGTAAGTTTAAATTAAAGAGGGAGGAAATGTTATGTATAGAGCGCCATCTATGAATTCATAAAAGAAATCAGATACAAAAATAGAACTGTCAGAATAATAAAATATAGACTTATCAGTTATTAATATTATAATGTTTATTTGAATATGTTTTGTTATTAATTAGTAAAGATATTACACAGTGCACACAAAACATGCATCTGGTTGACAACTTGTACTTTCCGTTTACTATATCTTTCTAATTAAGGTAGAAATTAATGAAAAAATCTTGCGCATTCAGTGAGGAATCGAACCCCAGTCGTCCGCTTGTCAAGTGCAAGCTCTACCAAGCTATCAAGGTCTACGTGATTCTGTTCTTTGATTACGCCATAAATCTCATTATCACATAACAGATCTTTAATTTGTACAACTGGTTTTGTTCAATTAACAGTTATTTCTTGAAAAAGTAAGGTTTTTCATTTCAATCAGTTTTGTAAAATTTCTGTTGGTTCCAATATTTACCAGTAAAGTAGCAGTCGGTATTGTACGAAGTTCTTTTAATACCAGTATACAATCACTGAAAAGTCAACGTATTCATTTATAAAATCGTAGCGAGTATTTAAAATGACTTTTATGTAACGAGAAAATCTCCTGTATTGGGGCTTAAGCGAAAACGATTAGCTACTTCGATAAATAATGAAAGAGTATCTGTGTTTTTAAATTTCTGCAGATATCTGACGAATACATAAATAAAAGGGAAAACGAAACCAAAACAATCTTCAGAAAATATCTTTCATCCAATAACAAGCTGCTCATCGTGTTTATTTTTAGCGACGAACATCCAATTTCGTTCCTCACGCTCTGTTACATACATACGTATCATCGAAACTCTGTTCATTAGCCATATAGGTGCAGCTTTATCAACTAAATTCGATTGGAGCGACAATCAAAGGAATCTATAACGAAGCGACTGCGACGCAAAATCTATGTTTCAGCTAGGGAAAAAACTGTTGTCATTTCATTACAAGTACGAATCGACTCGTACTTTGATGAATTCGTAATTTAGAAGCATTCTAAAATAAACTTATTTTGCCTCGAGTGTTCTAAATAATTAAATTTCGGATCAGTATTGTTATTCTGATTTTTTCTGGAATGTTGTATGTATTTAAGGTGATTTCAGGATATGACTCCATTTCGCATGAAATATAAATATTAATATTTCAAAGCCACTGGTCATATTTTAATTTGTTGTTCCAAGTATATTTATATTTTGTTCAGAACTTTAGACAAGAATACATATGGTAGTTGTTTTGCATAAGTGTGAGTACAAAATTTAAATAATACGAGGGTAGCCGTTTATATTTCTGGAATAGCTAACAAAAAAAAATTTTTATTATCGAAAATAGTTTTATTGCTTTTCAAAATATTTGCCTTGAAAATCAATGCACTTTTGCATTCGTTTAAACCAATCCGAAAAGCATTGCTGCCACTGTGAATTCGGTATCTCCAAAATATGAGTTTTGTATGCCCCAACTGCCGCGTAGAAAACCGTTGACGGTTCAGATCGTGTACTGAATTTGTTTTCGTAGGGGTATTTTGCCGTAGTTTTCCATGTGCGACACTTTTTAATTATCTGCTGATGATGACAACTTAGTTGTCGAAATACGTATACAGAACACGAAAATTAATGTGGAAAGGGGTTATATATCACCCTTCACTGATTAAGTTAATCAACCACAGGCTCCATCAAAATTACCTACAAAATCTATATTTGCAAATATTTTTTTTAATAATAAGAATGCATTTCTTCTTTATGATAATGAGCAGGGATATATTTGTATTTTAAATATATTTTTTCATTATGACCAGGCTAACGGATTAATATTAACTTGTAAGACGTTTAAAGTTTTGAAGTGTATAGATCTTAATTTTAAAATGTAACAATCTTTTGTATAACCGTATACCTCTCATAAATACATTTTTATCAATTGTTTAATTTTGATACATTTATTATGTATATTACATAAGTTACCTATGTCCTTGTTCAACTTTATGTGAACATACGCATAAGACGATAAGCCCGATATATATTTCACTGCATGTCACTTCGTTAACATGAGTTGCGTGGCTTTAGTAATGACACATCTGTTCGAGTTTTCACAAATGATTAAAAGTTTACTTGATATTCCCAATTCCATTTAATATAACTGTAAATAGGAAACTTAAGGGATCTAGAATTACTTTAAACACGCCTCACTTATTTCAGATATCAAATACGTCCGTTTGTCCTTCAATATTTTTACGAATTATATGTACGGATATGTATTTAGAGAGAAAAGTGAATTCGTTTGATTCTAAAATTATACGTACACACAAAACAACTCCTAATTTGATTTATGTCCATTGGTTCAAAAATTTCTTTGCCAACTCTTCCGTAATTGGCGCACTAATTTATATCAACTTGAATGGAAACACGTTCGTTGGCAATTAATACGATCCAAACGCTGTTTTGGCCACAGCTAATTAGGAAGCATCACGTCGACTAAAGTATTCACGCGAGTGAAACAATTTATTTTATACGTATGTATGTGGTAGCTCTCTGTGTAGAGAGTGGGACGATTAAATATGAGAAAATTTACATTTCTAATTACCATATATTTAATCTTCGCAAAAAAATCTTTAAAAAAATTGTATTAGCGATACGATTAATAAAAAAAAAACAGAAAATATTAAAATATACATACTTATGTGGTAGATAAATCCTTTTTAAAAAAAAAACGTTGGTCCTCGCGATGTTTTACTAATTTCAAGTAAATAATAAAAAACCTTTTGAAGTTTATATTACTAATTACACAGGCATGTGATGGAAAAGTTGTTTACAATATCAGTGATTTTTGTAGTTTTGTATACGCCGATTACGGAAAAAATAAAAAAATTCCAAAAAATTATTTTATTATTCATTGTCTTCCCTTTGTAACTCATTACACTTGGACCATCGATTTTTAAGTTTTTTTCAGTAATTCACAGAACTAAGCTCTACGAGACTGAAATATGCGTTAGTTTCATTGAGTACCCTCTCGTTCAACCCAAATATTTTGCCACCCAGATAAGTATTTTATTTGGGAAAAAGGAAAAGGCTGAGTTAGTCAAATCTCAGACGCATTTCGAAATGTTTTTCACGATTTTTCGGCATTGAAACAGTTAAAGTATGAACACGTAGATTATCCCGAAGAAAGAGTACACGTTTCTTCTTTAAGTGAGATTTTTGCATTGTACTGCATCGTATAGTTAGCGCGAAAAAGTGTGCATACTATTCACCTGTTAACGTTTTACCTTTTTGAAGATAATCTTTAAAAAGAATCCGACTAAAGTACCAAAAAACAGAAGTTATAACTTTCCGGCCAGGTGAAGGATGTTTGCTTTCTTCCGAACTTTTTCTCGTGCCGCCAGTCTCAGACCGTTGTTTCAATTAATGCGTCATTTCTTGGTATAATAAACTTTGTTTTCATTAGTTTCCTAGAGGGTGGCTAAAATATCTGCTACTAATAAAAAAAAACATTCTAATTGTTCAAATTATGATAGGAAAAAGTCCTTACGTTACGGTTTATTTGATTCAAATAGCCTTAGAAACTGCTGTTAGAGAGTTACAGTACCATTTTGCACGATTATTTAAGAAAACAGAAGCTATAT
The DNA here is from genome assembly GCA_031893035.1 of Dermolepida albohirtum. NCBI lineage: Eukaryota > Metazoa > Arthropoda > Insecta > Coleoptera > Scarabaeidae > Dermolepida > Dermolepida albohirtum. The sequence continues at coordinate 62,040 of JAVIWB010004724.1, read as the reverse complement.
GTTCGTTAGATACTAAATATACATGATTATCCCTTCGGCCGAATTTTGTATTATAATATATCTTGCCACCGAGTCAATTTTGCCTGTTGGGAAGAAGGAAAAGATCCAAGAGGATGAAATCTGGGGAATAAGCTGGATGCGGAAGCAGTTCGAAATGTAATTCTTCAATTTTTTCTATCGAAGCAGTCGAAATGTGAACATATGCATTATTTTGAAGAGAAAGCATTAGTTCCATCTTTTAGTGAAACTTTTTGTGTTGTATTGCATGGAGCAGATGATTTGAAAGGAATGCAAAGTACTTTTCTGCTATCCTTTTATCTTTTTGACAATCGATAAGAAGAATCCCACTGAATTTCCATACCAAAAGGTAGTAGCTATAACTTTTCCGACCGAGTGAATGGTCTTTCCCTTCTTTGAGGTTCAGTGTATTGTTGTTTCATTTCGGGTGCAGATTTCATCAACGTTTATTATTCATCTCAAAAGCTTTTCGAATCATGCTTTGACTTTTTTAAATTGACCAAACGCGTTCTCATGAGAACTTTCGGCTCACGGTTAACTATTGCGGCACCTGTCTTGCACATAATTTTTTCATTCTCAATTTATTATGCAACATCAAAGTCATTGATCCGTATAAAATGTGTAGAATCTCTGCTATTTACTTGGCGTGATATCATTCAATGATCCTGTAGCGCCATATTACGTACTTTCAATAATTTTTGGAGTACGCACGTTTTTTGAGTTGTTCGATAAATATACTGATGCGGCCACGTAAAAACCCAGATGTACTCCATTTTATGGTTGCAGTATGAAACTGGTCCACATTAACAAACTCCAGCTCAGCCTTGAGCGTTCTCGTTTTGTTTTGTTTTTGAAAATAAGGCTTAAATACTGATCGATACTGCACTTTTCCATTTTTGGAAACATGCTCACACGGTTAATTTTCTATTTAAATAGCAAGCGTCCTTATAATCGGAATAAACGTAAATTGTCGAGAGTTTGAAGGATTTCCAATTCGAAAAATAAATAATATTTTGTAGTAGGGCTTCTCTTTTTCGTCAGGCTCATTAATTATTGATCCACCCGCGTAGCTTTTTGGGCCCGAAATACAACGACTTGAAAGAGATTTATTGCATAGTTATCTGGATTGGAAATATATTGGCTGTACTTTTTTGGAATATATAGCCACTTAAGGAATTGTTGTTTAAGAATATTTCTTCTAAGTAAGCTTTAATATTATTTCGTGCGTGAAGAATATGTAAAAAAGGCCGATGGTTTAACGCGATTATAAATTTTTAATTTAATTCTTAATAATACGAACTAGTACCATATAAAAATGTCTAGGACATACGTGTGTATAGTCAAACAAAATTACTCTTTTACCATACATTCCAGTTTATTTATTAGTTCGAGTAAAACATTTTCAGGCTAAAAATTTAATGTTAATCTTCAGATTTATGGTCGCGTACGTATTCGTGCTTCGATTAAAGTCTCTAGCTACAAAGCTGTTGCATATACAGATAATTGTAATCCCAACGGTTCCACACATCATATATAGATTTGTGGTGGGACCAATAAAAAGCGAATTTACAGCTTGCCTTATCTGATTTTGCGTGAATTTTTTTCAGTAGCCGATCGCACTATCTTTACAGCTAACGCTCGCTGTAACAGTATCTAAAATTGAGTTTCCGCCCAATTGCTCTACAATCCCTTTTACCCTTACTTTATGTCTATAAAAACTTTCACAAAAACTCCACGATAAAGATTTTAGTAACTGAATTTTTGAGATCTCGTCATTATTTTATTATACTACACGTATTGTGCCCTAAATATAAAAGTTTACAAGGAAAATAGTAGGTGTTTATTGAATTAAAATTTATTCTAAATACATATGTATGTTCGAGTGTATGTATTAGATGCCGTTGCTCATAATTTCCGTTAGAAATATAACTATTTTTTTATTTTATCGGGGAAAATTTATAGTAAAATAGAGTCTCTCAACCTTTTAATATTTGCAACCCAATTTCGTTGTGCTGTAATTGTAATATTAGTTTTCATTTGAACGTGTTTTGCCGCTTTAGCAGCTTTAGCTATGACACTGTCTTAATTACATTACCACGAAAGCATAAATCTACTGATATTTGGCAACACCGATCCGCTGCATTCATAAAATCAGAATCAGTGTCTTTCTATCGCTCTCTTTGTTATGTCCACTATATTTGAAAATCTCGCGGCTTCCCGAGAAGTTGCGATTTGTCTCGAACATTCTGGACTGTCCGTCCAGACCGCGACTCATACGTATATATAGTATATAAATACTACATCTCGTGCAATTCCAGATAGTCTCAAGCGAATCAATCCTCGATTGTGTAATTGTAATTTACGTGTTAACTGCAATTGTCAGTATTCGAGTAGCTGTAGATTTATGTATATAGAATCATGGATAGATTTTTAAGTGGGCAGAAGCGAGAATTTGATGATAGAGAAGCATCAATTATACAGACGAGTGTGTTTTCGAAGACAAAATTATGAAAACATTCTCAAAAATATTTGAATTTTGGATTTACCAGCACCGAAGCAAATGAAAAAGAGAGGCACCTGTGTGTCATTGGCTCAAAATTTTGTCAACGATATCATGAAATCTAACAAATTTAAACGATATTTGCAAACGCTTCATATTGAGTACGTTAAGAAATCCCGAAAATTCTTCGAACTAATACTAGTGGCGTGAAAAAAAACAACTTTTTAAAGAAGCTTTGTGAATGAAAAAGTTTTACTTGCCCTTTATAAAGTTTCGTAAAAAGCCTCACTTCAACTATGTTTGGAAATAATTTTGTCAAACGATATATACCTATTGATTGATACCTATGATACCGTTATCAGTCGAATTGGTCATATAGCTAAAGGTGTAGAGCATCAGAAGTTTCGTGTCAAAATATTTTCAATTCAGTTAGATGAGGTAACAGATAGGTTACGAGTGGATTATAAACCCATTTAAAAATACTTACGAATTTCTCACAACTGCCGAAGAAGATATCTTCATAGACTTCATGGCAAGTGGTGAAATCGAAAGACAATTTAATAATAAATCTTTCTTTGAATTGCGGACAGGAATGAATGATGAATTTTCTGCAAATCTGGCGAATATGGTGGAAGGGGCACCAAACGGCATTATTATGACGGTAGAGAATATTTTTTTCGCTAGATAACGCCCTTTCCTCTTTAGTTCAACGTCAAATTGATTCAATAATACAGCATAGTACTGTCCTGTGATTGTCCATACTTTCTTAAAATAATCAATTAAGATTATATCTTGCGAATTCAAAAACGTCGTCGTCAAAACTTTCGCGGCTGACAGAATCATCGGGAAAAGCCCATTGTGTCGACTGATCTTTGATTTCTAGCGTGTGGTGATGTATCCATGTCTCACCCACAGTCACAATACGCAGCAGAAACTCACTTATATTGTCCAAACATTGCTTTGAAGGTATCATGCGATTCCGTTTTTGATCGATCGTCCGTAGACGCGGCACCCAACTCGTCAATAGTTTTCTCATATTCAATTTTTCGCGAAGGATGTTCTTCACACGTTTAGTTGAGATGTTTACCATATTAGCAACCTCTCTAATCTTCACCCGGGGGCTACTAACACTATATCGTGAACTTATTGATCATATCGTCCGTCGTCACTTCAATGAGATGACCAGCCGCTAAATCCTGTTGAAGGTTGGTCTTTATAAACTGCGTCCAAATTCTCTTTGATTTCTGCTCAGGTTTTCTTTTTTTTTTTTTAAAGAGAATCGGTATTGTTCTTTTTCTATAATACCTCAAATAATACATAAAATTACATACTTTCAACAGCCCTTAAAACAATACCACATGATGAATCGCTTCGAAATTTTGACAGACGTCAGCTAAAGAATAGTATTTATAGTCGGTGATGCGGATTTTGAAACAATGTGCTATATGTATCCAAAAATGGGTACTTCTTATACCATTCTTGTAAGTTAATATTCCTCGAAATAGTTATAGGACAACCCAAAACTAAATAAAAGAAAAAAACGTATTCATAAGGTATAAAAATAAATAAAAAAAGATAATTAATAAAAAACGGAAACGGATCGGTGCTCAATCAGTACTTTTTACCAAGATAACGTAACAAGGTCCCATCGTATATATGTGGCAGGCATTATATGCAGTCGCTTTATAATTTGCGAATTAGCAGAGCACATCGTATGATCGAAACTATTTATATTTGTTATTTGATTGTGCGATTTTGCATTTGGTTTTATATGTCCTTTTATAACAGTTGAATATCATGGTATTTCCTTCTATACTTACAGAAATTTGTACACTAAGAGTTTGTTCTTCTAAGTTTCGTACCCGTCGTATTCATTTTCATTTTACTTCATGTTAAAATATAAAGCATTTTCAAGTTGGCAGTTAAGAGAAAGACAATATCCTTCACTATTTTTCATGGAAATGAAGCTTTTAAAGGAAAATAGATTATGGAAAGCTAATATTCCATTAAAGAAATTAAATAACTTATATCTGAGCGGATTTTTTAAAATATTTCACTAAGAGTTTAGCAGTTAGTCATGTCATTAGTTTCGTATAGAAGATTACTGTACTGAATCACTGAACTGAACACTGTATTACATCTGAGGAATCAAATACTTCTTAAATATTTGCTAAGTACCCCTATTAGGGGAAGTTGTTGAAGTTAAAACGACAAAAATTTAAAGAAATATTAACCGAAGTTTTTAAGTTTCACCTGGAAGTTGGAAAACCGATTTAATGTCCGTACTGATTCCGGTAGATGGCACTTTGAAATTTGATTTGCACCCTCGAGAAATTTCACTTTAATTCTTAAGAATTCCCGCAATTCAAGGTTTTTTCTTTTGTTTTCTTTTCTTTATTTTTTAATGGTTGCCTTCATTTCATTGTTAACAATATCGAATTTTCTTTCCCGTCCTTTTGTTATTTTATTTCGATTTGTTTGTCCCGTTATTTCGGTGAGTGAAGGAAAGCCTCCTTTTGTTCGAAGCGTAGGTAATCCGAGTTTATCCAGATTTGACTCTGCCGGTCTTTTATTTTGAAATATTGACCTCTTGGGCGCGGCGTCCTGTCTGTAAATACGTGTAAATCTGTTGTTGTAAACGAATGATAAATAGGCTGGAAATTCTTCTCTTTTTTGTGTGCGCGCTGGAAAAAAAACTCAGATAGGGATTCGCAGGTCTTGGGAAAAATTTCGATATTTCCGGAGTGGATTATCGGATTATTGCGAGGTCGCTTTTAATTCTGCCAGATGCAAATGAGAAAATTTAATTATTCGATCGTATCTTTCAGAATTCCACGTTGAAAGGGTTATTTATATATGTATGGAGGTATGTTTAATATATGCAAGTGGAAAATTATTGAATAATTATGAATTTCCTGAATTGGAAATTCCCTATATAATACAGTCTGGTGTAAATTTATGCTAATTGTGGAAATATTTTACAAAATTTATGATAATTTATGCAATATACTCCTTTTTAATCTACAAAAAAATGCTGGCAATTTTTGCACGTTATTAAGGTTCAATTTTTTAGTGCCCAACTTGCCATTAAACGTGACAAATTTTGCGAGCGTGGTAAGAAACTACTTATAAGACAAATTCTATCAGAAATAAATGACATGGCTTCGAGAAGTATAATGGGAAGTCTTTCTAAAGCTCACCTATCATAAGATTTGCATACTGGATACGTCCTTTAATTGGATTCTCCATTTTGTTGATTGCAATACTGTTAAGATTGCTCGTTATTGACCGTTGTACATATTCAGTTAATACAAAACGATTTATCGTCGTAGCTAAATGCTGGTTAAGGAATGGTAGATAAATATGAGGAATGTGAAAACTATCAAATATAACTTTTCGTTACAATATTTTGGTAATTTGGTAATTGGTAAATGATGTAACTTAACCCAGCTGTTTAATTTTCGATATTTGGGGATAATACAACGAAGACGGCCTATCTAATGCTACAATATATCAAGATAATACTTAGCGTTAACAGTTATACCACTTGGAACGAACTTTAAGGGGACCATCCACAAATGTTGAGAGGCTTTTTGTAAACACCAAAAGAAATTAGCGTTGCTTTACTTCTCGGCTCCTCCAAACGAGATTTATTTACCTGGCGACCGACATTTGGCACTTCTACATTTATTAGACCACCAGTTACAAATATTTTTAAGAAGTTTTTCGTCTATTCGAGCTTCTCTAATAATGCCTTTGCATTACATAATATGATGATGTATGATAATTTTTGGTCATTCGGCAATCAACGTGGAAAGAACCTTGAATTCAGTTTCTGAAGAGCAACTTTTTCAGTTAAACTATGATGAATTATTGCCTTGGGTTTCATTCCCATGATAGTCACTGAAGGTTCTTTCAAAATATTCATGAAATCATTACTTTTTCAATATTTTCTAGGTTTCATGGTTTTAATTGATTGATTCGTTAAAATATCAGTTGTAATTGGTAAATGATGTAACTTAACGCAGTTGGCTAGGTTTCGATATCTAGGAAAAATACAAAAAAGACGGCCCCTCTAATGCTACAGTATATCAAGATAATTCTTAGCGTTAACAGTTATACTACCTGGAAAGAACTTTTAAGGAAACTATTCATAAATATTGTTAGTCTTCTTAGAAACATCAAAAGCAATTAGCATTGCTTTACTTTTCGCCTCCTCAAAACGAAATTTAGTTACTTGGTAGTCGACATTTAGCACTTTTACACTTGGCTTAAAACGTATAGAAAGTACCATATTAGATCACCAGTTACAATCGTTTTTAAGTTTTTCGTCAATCAACGTGGAAAGAATTTTGAATTAAGTTTCCGAAGATCAACTTTGTCGGTTAAACTGCGATGAATTACTGCCTTGGGTTTCATTTCCATGATAGTCACTGAAGATTTTTTCAAAATAATCATGAAAACATTACTTTGTCAATACTTTCTAGAGTCATTGTTTTAATAGATTGACCTAAGCGCTTGTCATCTTTCACGTCCTTATTTCTCTTACTAAATCTCACGTTTTAGGGTCAAAATTTTTAACCGAACGTTAGTGGCAGTATACATGATGGTTAAATAAAAGAATAAGCAAGAACTGGAGGTGGGAATGATTAAGTTCCGGGTTAGTTCCTGCATTACAATAATAATAAAAAAAGAGTTAATATTTAATAATACGCAGTTTGTGATGAGCATCGATTGTTCAGGATGTGAGCTAAGCCTAAAGGAAGATTATTAGCGGAAATGAATCAACAAAGTTGTTCTTAAAATTTTATTCACTAATTTAAATAAAACGAATTCTTAAACCATGAATGTAATAAATAAAAATAATTAGTAAACGATAGCAATAGCAAATTATAAGCAATCGTAAACATTGTAATAAAATAATTAGGAAAAAGAGCTGTGGAGTAGTACGCAAGGACAATAGAAATAGGTATCGATAGCTGGTATATTTCGACGTATGTGTATCTAACCTTAGTCAGGATATTATATATATTTTGCAATCCCGAAATAAGTAACATTACATGTAGGCTTTAGGGTAAAACCCCACTCACGAACGTGTATGTGTTTTACTGTTGAAAGATGTGTGTACTAGCCTTGAGCGTCGCTAAAGAAGAAGAGAGGATTTTCTTAGAAAATTGAGTTATCTAAACTAATCGGTGGGATGGAGTACAAGTCATATTTGAAACGAACCAATGAGAGAGCACGAAAGGAACGCCAGAAATTTGAATTAATTAAGAGGTGCAACATATTGAATACAATTAACTGGTATGTAGATAGTTAAATGTTTGAATTTCTTATTGTAACTAGAAATTTGACAAAATAAAATTAATATTAAGTGTAATATTAAAAGACTATTATAAGAAAGGGACGTACATGTCAAAATCTGTTCGTTGACGAACAAAGAGATTTCTTCTTGAAATATTTGTTGAATCAGAAACGTTTTGATAATAATTTTCGTGTTTTAAATAGATTGTAGTTAAATTACGCAAAGTAATTTGAAAACATGATAAGAAATTATTATATATGCGAAGAAAAGTTCAGAATTATCAATAATATACAAGAACTTGTGTTTGTATTAGAAAAATTATTTCTGTAAGCGATTTTGTATTTGGCACAGAGTTTACGCAGTATTTTTAAAATTCCTGGCATGAAATTAAATCATCGTTCTTTTTTCTTAAAAAGCTGCTGTTTTCTCTTTTGAATTATCCAGAAGTCGTAGTTTTTCGAAGTTTCGAGAAATCCCTGATAAACATGAACTCGTTTTATAGTTAGATATCCTTTTTATATTATATAATGACTAAACAGTTCCAAACTTGAATTTGTCCACGATGACACTTGAACCAAAACTAACATTTACTATACCTTGTCTCAGAAAAAGAAGGAGTGATTCAAATACCCTGCTAAAACGCGGAACAAATAGCTTAACAAAGTAACTTACCACAAAAATGAAACATAAACAGTTGTGAATGTAGTAGTTTGTCAACAATATTAATCTCTTTCTTTATTATATACAAATAAATGCTAGAACCTTGGTGATCGCTCATTTTATTTTGGTTCTTAAAAGTACAGATTTTATTAAATAATACAGAAAAACATAGTAAAACAGTGCAAAAATGTAATTAAACGTTTACAGGTTATGAAAAATGGCGGATATCTGGCATTCATTTATCCATATTAAACTTGCCTGTTCAAGAACCAATGAAATATGTACTATTTTGGCGCAATATTTGAATCACTCCTTCTTATTCTGAGACAGTTATCACGATAGCGACATTCTTTACCTTTCGCTATTCCTATGTGCTGGAGAGAACAAAAGAACCATGTCGAAGATTGCCATTTAGTTTTGTTAAAAAATATTCAATATCGTAGTCTATCAATTTCAATGCAATAGTTGTAGGAGTTAATTAAATTTTTAAAGAAACGAACGATGTAAGATTCAATTGTATTCCATTCGAAATAACTCATTCATTAGTAAATACTGAATTATATAATTTTTTATTATGTAATAACAAACAACTATTTACCAACAAAGTTATGATTGCGACACAATTCGCCCAATTACTTCGTTAGTACTTGTAAACATGTAAATGTTCTGTTATTGTCGGAACTATAAAATAGTATAAATGAGAAAGAACTTGTTACCGGTGTAACACTTTTCATGTAGTTGGGTGTACAATGTTTGGAAAATTACATTTTTTAGTGGCATTATTTCTAGTTTAAAACCCATTTTAAAATATGTTTGAATAAATTTTACGCGCTATTTGAATAACTTTCCAGACTCCTTCTTTTATTTTTATAAATTTCGTTTAAATTATTTAATAAGTTTCTAAATCTGTAAGACTTCATATTGTCACTATGCTACTGCTTAACCAATACGAGTGGGTTTATTTGAACCCGTGACCGCGTCCACCTATTGACGATCGCGTCGTTTAAGCTGGTCCTGCGCCGGAATGATAGCGTCAGTGGCCTTAGATATGAGTCATAAAGACGTGTGCACTTCGAAATAAGTTGCTTTTTTAAAGTTATATGCGTACTTAATTTTCGTGAACTTTGTTTTACATAAGCAGTGAATTTTGTTTAGAAGCTCAGCCGTAAGGCAAATTTAATAGAACACTTAGGTATGTAGTCTTAGATTTATTTATCGTCTTATGTATTATCTCAGTTGTCCATATAGCCATATAACTTTTTCCGTTGTTTTAATTGCTTAGTCTAATTCCGTTGGATTTGTGTGTAATATCAACGCTGGTTGCCAGGTATTGTGAACTACATTGCTAATCAGAATATTGCAATCCATCATAAGGCTCACACTGGGAGTCACTCCTTATTTCCTTTCAAATTTAATAAATTAAAAATTTCCTGTGATCGTCGTATTAAACTTAATTCTGTAAGATCAATACATTGCAATACCTTGGCTTGCTGCCTTGATTATATTCATTGTGAAGTAATTGAATTCATTAAATTACGCTACATTTTCCATTAATTATGTCTGTTAACTGTACCATACGAGAGAGAGACTGCGCTCTTCCCTCCGCGCAGCCGCATCGGGCGAGGCTGTAATTGAAATGTCATTAACCTTGATACTTCCCAAGCAACAACCCGTTGCTTCGTTTCTCTGTCCGCTTTAGTTTACTTCCGAGCTTTAGTTGTAAAGGACACCGTCACTTAGTAGTGCCATGATAATGGTTGACATTAAAATCGAGCAGCGAATTAACCTGGAATTCCTTGTCAAATTAAAAAAAACCGCCAACAGAATTTTTACAAATGTTAAAGGAGGTGTTTGGTGATAATGTTATGCTAGGTGTGCGGGTTCTTGAATGACACAAACGGTTTTCTGAAGGTTGGAAAGAGGTCGAAGATAATGAACATCCTGGTCGACCTGTGACTGCAAGAATTGAAGGGAACATCTAGAAAATTAATGAAATTGTGCGGAAAGACCGATGTCTGAGCATTAGGGTATTTGTCGATATGGTAAACATTAACAAAGAAACAGTAAGACACATTTTGCACGAATTAAACATGACAAAAGTTCCAGTTCACAATGTCCAGTTTTTAGAGGCCAAGTGAATTGCTGAGCTTGATCATCCTCCGTATTCGCCAGATCTGACTTCTACCTGTTCTCAAAAGTGAAAAGTGCATTAAAGGGAACACATTTTCAGTCTATTGAACGTGTAAAAGCGAAAACGGCAGATTTGTTGAAGAGGCTGACAGCTGATGAACTACAGCATTGTTTTAAACAATGGAAGACACGTGTACAACAGTCCAGCAGATAGGGGTGGAGAGTATGTTGAAGGGGATAAAAGTCAAATATAAATTTATTTGTAATAAATAACATTTCTCATATCTGTCTCGTTATTTAATTGCCACACCTTGTATATTTATTAATAATACATTTGCCTCAAGTATTTATGCTTAAATTATAGTAACCAGACGGAATTAAATTTTCCTTGTTTGAGAATCTGTGCTTACTTTAATTCTTATTCTTGCTTAATCATTTAATATCCTAATTCTACTTGTGTGTTGACCAAATTGAATATCTTTTCATACCAACATGTTACATAATTACGCCTGTTCTGTTTGTTAATTTTATTTTTCCTCTCATTGTACGAGGAGGGAAATGCATTGATCTTCATGGGAAGACTGATTAGGTTGAACTCATACGACAATATCTGTGTGCCAGTGGTACCTAACAAACTATACTTCCATCTCATCAATCGAAGTGAAAACACTAATGCCGCATTTTAACTGCTATGTATATGAACCAATATTCTTGTCACTAAAGCAATCAGCGACGTGTGCATATAAACAGTCAATGTAATAGTTGACATCAAGAAGCGAACATAGAATAATCTAGCCAACAAAGTTTCTATCCTACGTCAGTAACTAACAAAATTAAATAGTATATTCAAAGTATAAATTATAGGAAAAAAGCTAGTATTAATTTAGTTCTGGTTACGGAGAAAATGCAGGCAGAGACCTTTTCAGACGTTTGCTCAAGAGGCGACAAGTTTCCAAAATTGTTTTAACGTACTCGACAGCTACGCTTTAGGAAGGTGAAGACACATTCAATATAAAGGATGCGACTTTAATTGCAATAGCACAACATAGAGCCGTAATGGGTTCATTGGGTTTTCTGTAACTGACACGTATCAAAAATTGTATTGAGATTTTAATTCAGTTTTTTATAGACATAATCATGCCCCATTGTGTGAAAGTAATCTAACTGATTCTTGCTATGTGTATGGTACTTACTTCATTAACTAAGAGTAAAAAGTTAAGTCGAATATTTGTGGAGCTTATGAACTTTATTTCCGTTTAACCGTCAAAAATTAAGTGATTCACATGTACTGCATGAAGCAGATATTTGAGCGATTTGTTATCACGATAGCGACATTCTTTTCCTTTCGCTATTTCTATGTGCTGAAGAGAACAAAAGAACCATGTCGAAGATTGCCATTTTTGGGTTAATACCTCACTCAACAGGTGTAAGAAAAGAAAAGACTATTATCTATAGCTCAAAAACCTCAACTAAATGAAGAACATTATTCACCTTAACCGCCAATTGGCAAAGAAAGCAAGGAAAGTAACAGTATTACTGACCCTCACAGGAAATTACAAAGCTTTGGTAATGTGCATGATACAAGAATTTTACAGTGCTGGCTGCAATATATCCGTTAAAGTGCACATTATTATTTGAGCTTTGATCAGAAAAATTTGGGCGAAGTTAATGGTAAATACGGCGGGCGGTTTCGCCAAGACATTTTGGGGATGAAAATGCTACCAGGAAATCTTGTAATGTTAGCAAATTACTGTTGAACTTTAAGAAGAGAAACAGTGAATGTTGTTCATAAGAGAATGCAATATTTCCTCACATTTATAATTGTAATTGTACCTTTTATTAAAATAAATGTTTCTGTCTTTTATAAAAACTAGTATACGTTACTTGATGGCAAAACCAACTAACAAAGCATGTAGTAGAATATTAGACAAATAGCTATAAAACTTACATGTACTTATGTTGCGTAGGTTTTTGAAGGTCTTTATGAAAACCTACCTTCTTAATGTCGCGATAATTTTTTGACTGGTAATTTCTTTGAGACCACTGATTATGGTCTCCAAGAAATTATCCGTTAAAGTTAAAAAGGCAGAATATAAAATCTGTAGTAAGACATGGTAATAATGAAACAACAAATTTGTAAAAATTTAACAAAGAAATCAATAAACATACGCGAAAGCCAAGATGTATTCGAAATTTTAAGTATAATGTTGCAATATGGATAAATAAACATGCGCACGTATTACATATATCAATATTAAAGCACAAAAGGTAACTTAAAATTATTGTATCTAATATATGACTGTCAAATAATTCGAGAGGCGATTGGGAAGCGACCATATACTCTAAATAGCCTTGACGAAACATCACGTTCACGATACTCTTGGAAACTAGTCAATAGATGGATGAACCTACATGATGGGATATTAACCTCAACGAGATAACATCCATATACTAAGTACATAATGTCTACTTCAGTCTGGACATCCGATATGCAGAGTGAAGTGTCAGCATTTTATGTGTATGTACATATATAAGTACATCACGCCTGCACACTTCTTCGATATTAGTTGCTTTAAGATCAGCTAGTACATTGGTTAGCTGCTATGAATCTAGTAAGATGCTTAGGTAGGATAAATTATTTATATAGTAGACTTTTCTAAAGCCAAACCAAATATATTTAAGAAAGCAAAATTAATTTCTTCACTATTTAATATTTCATTAATAATAATTTTAGAAATTAGATCGAATTTTTCCAATTTTGAGGAATAAAATTTGAATTTATATTCCATTTGCATAAATAGTACTTTAGATGTACCTACTTACTTTTACTTGTACAAACACAAAGTTATTTAACTCAGTTCCATAAAAGTACAAAAAATACGCTACAAACTTTCATCTTTATTTTCCTGCTACCTTCTCTAATATTTCTAATAAGGAAAAGTATACCTTTTTCTCAGGAGGAACGTAATTTTACGGTCTTATTCTTTATTGGCACGTAGCTCCAAATTGAATCAAAATTTTTATGAAATCCAAAATGATACGAAAGAAGAGGACGAGAAGGACTCCTTTCTTCTTTTCTTTCTCTTCGTTGTTGATTTTCAGGATGCATTTCTCTTCTTCTTCTACTTCTTCGTCACTATCAAAAATATCGTTTGTTTCAATTTATAGTTTCCACTTCAATATCAGAGGCTTTGTCATCAGGCATATAATCCATATAATGATTGTTAACATTGTTTATGAATGAAGCGATTTCATTTTCAGCTCCTTCACGTTCTATATGATTGACTAAAGCTACTGCCAAATGTGTATGAAAATCGACATCTATACTGTGTTTACGTAATCGCGTATTATAAATTCCACTTTAACACTTATTTTGAATAAAACAATAACAGAATTTCGCATGAAATGTTTTCAACGTTACATACAAGTTTATGCTTGTAGATAGCTACGCTTATGTGTGCACAATGCTTAGAAGATATGAAAGGAAGTTTGAATGAAAAATTACTAAGAGAAAGTAAAGAAAGAACGAGAAGAAATGTTCAAATTGATCATATTTCATACATTTGCGTATAAAATACGTAAGAGTCTGGGCAGACCACATGAGGCACGGTGTATACTAAGATATCATTGTATTTATTAACTCATATGAGAAGTATCTTCCCAATTTTCAGAGATGATACTTAATACTATTTTAGGACAAGTCACGAAATTTCAAGTCGCTAGATTAACTAAAAGTATACTTAAATTACAATTGAAATAGAAAGAGGTCTGACTGGAGCCATGTGCCAAACGGAGGGTTAAAAAGAGACTAAAATTTGGCTAGGAGCGGTAATTGTGATACTCGTATATACATCGAAGTGACAAACATATTGCTATATCTAAAGTTAGTATGAGTAAGTGACTGTATTTCTTTGGATTAACTTTATGATTGTAAGAAAGAATAAAAGCTGAAGACATGAACCAACTTTCTATGGCTTCCATGATGACTTAATTCATGTTGCAAATACAACTAAAAATGTTTCTGAGGTCACCAAACATCAGGTCAGATTTGAACTTGGAAACTTTATTAATAATAATACGAAACAGAGAAAGAAATACAAAAGTATTAATCGATGGTATGGTTATGTAAATTATGCATATCAAAGCCGGAAAAAAGCTGGTTTACAACGCTATTCATTTTGGGTAATTACGCTAATTATACCAGCGTCCGATAAAAAATGAAACACTTAGTTGACATAAAAAGAAATCAGGAATAAAAAAACGTTCTGTATTTTTATATAAAGTACTTCATATTTTTATTAGGAAATATAAGCGTATAGTAAACATTTCTAGTATTTTATTAAAACTCAAAGGTATCTCTTTTTTCATTTTTTCCTTTGCAATTCACGCAGCACTGTAACGTATTACTTACTGTGTTTCTGTATGCCCTATCCTTTTGTAGAACATATGACTCAGAGTTAACTGTTCAAAACTTCAAACAGAGTCGATGAAAAAGCGAAGTACGTTTGTCAGCAGCAATCCCTGTTGTTTCAAAACAATAGACCATCGCCCACGTACACAAGCACTGAAAATAAACTAACACATACGCACACACACTCTCTCTACAGGCAAGTGCTTTCCATCTCGCTTTCTCTCTTCCTCTTTTTCTACGCGACGGAGGTAAATTCCCTATGAAATAGGCATCACTTTCCGCTTTTTATGTTTCGTCTATATAACTTTGTGCGAAAGTGACGTCGCATTGAACTCGAAATATGTCTTCAATTTTTCAGGATTTTGTCTACAGTCGGCGCACCTGAAGCTCATATAGTCAATGAGATACCTTGTTTTAAGCGATGGGTTTTGGCGTACGAGTATTTTCTTCGTACTGTTACACTTTGAATTATGTACATGCATTTAAACTAAATACATACTTGTGTGACTATCATTGTACTATTTTATGTTTTATTTTTGTTTCAGGTAAGTCTTTTTTCAAGATTCTAATCTGCGACAGAATTTAATCAGCAAAGGTAACGCAGTTATTAATATTTTTAGATTTAAACGATTTTTATATATTACAATTACATTCAGTATAGAATTTAAACTTTATGATATCTAAAACTCCTTTTAAGGTATTTAATATTTCAAATAACTTTTACTTGTATTAGATTTATGTAATTCGAAGAATTCGAGATTACTACTGACGTGCCTTGGGGTTGTCTTTTTGCCGCTTTTATTTCTGATCATTATTGATGACGTCCTAAAAATATCAACCCAAGATTAGAGGAGAGGGTTGGTGTGGGCTTTCGGAGAAAACTTGGATGACCTTGATTTAGCTGAAGGCATATGTGTGCTGTTCCATACTGGGAAAGCAGTCATATACATTCTCTTATTGTCTTCTAGGCATTGTCTTCTATTAGTTGATCACCTAGGTAAAACATCAGGAAGAGTGGATCTGAAAATTAATAAAGACAAAACGAAGGTACGCCTAGAAAACAAATAATGATGTAGATTCTAGAAACATAGAAGCGTTGGAGGATTTAACATACTATGAAAGTGTAGTATCAGGAGATGGAAAAATATGTGATATATTGCAAAAGACCGTAATGTATTGGAAGACTAAATAAAATCAGCCGATCCAGCAGTAATAGTGTGAAGAACAAACTTAAAGTTTTTTTAGTTCAATTTAATGAAACCGCGCCTTTACACTACAGACGTGAGCCATGATCAAGTTCAGAAAACATAAGACAAACTTCAAGTATCTATAAATAGGTGTTTGAAGACTATATTGAAAACCTGGTGGCCAAAGACTGAAACTAGCGAGGAACTGTGGAAACCAAATAGAAGACGTAATTAAAAAAAGGAAGCTAGGGTGGCCAGGATATATATTGAGAAAAGAAGACGAAGAAATATCTGAAAGAGCACTTGAATGAAATCCAGTATGAAGGAGGAAGGACAGAGGTGCAAAGGAAATCTGGAATATGTTTGTACTAAAAGAGAATAATAAATCTGTGACAGATTAAGAGTGTCCTAGAGATTGTTCATACCTTAATAAACAAGTAGAAAGGTTAAACAAAATTAATAAAAAAGAATTGTAATTTTCTGATTTTCAGATTGCGTTCTTCATTAACAAGTTAGCAGTTAATACGATTGTGAAAGTAATTAATTCAAGGCGCAAAATATATAAACTCCAACGTAGCTATAGGGAAAATACTGCTAATTTTTTATAGTTAAATGGAAATTTATCGACTACATCTTCTATTCACAAATGTAGAAATACGTAATAATATCCCCATCATTAGATCATGAAACCTGTCTGTTTACTAATAACATTTTCTTGTTTTATGTACAATCCCACAAAAAAGCTTATGATCTAAACTGTAATTGTTGCTCTATATTTTTAGTCGTGCTCTATCAGACTAGAAAGAGAGCTCTTACATGCTTTATTAAAAAAAAATGTGGTGTGCATAGTGCGCAGTTAAAATAGTATCGGAGTTTGTTACATTTTCCACCTGATAATAAAAAATATATTAGAATATTATACATATAAAATATTCAATAACAAAACAAAATGAAACGCACACCAAATAAAAAGTTTTGCACCAAATCATCACATTACTTTAAGCTTTTAAATTAGTTGATTAATTTTCATTAAAACGAAAATAAATTTAATAAGTTCTTCATCTTCATCGAGCATTCTCTAAACTGGCATTAACTTGAAAAAATGAAAAGGTATATCGCCGAAACTTTTACTTAAAATATTAAATCTTGGATTTAAAATTACGTTAAAAAATTCAATATTCTATAGAAATAAGTGTGCAAGATGCAGTGTGAAAGGTCGTCCCTCATGTTCCACAATTCTTCGCTATTTTGTGAAGTTAATATATAAATTTGTTTAATATTGCCCAAATGGTAACAGAAGGAATGTAGTTGTGTGAAGTTTTTTGTTATCAGATGGAAAATGTAAACAAACTCTGGTGCTATTTGAATTGCACACTATGCACACCATTGTTCGTTTCTTTTTTAATGAAACATATAACAGCACTCTTTCTAGTTTGCTATCGTTACGGTTCGTCCTAAAAACATAGAGAAACAAATACGATTTAGATGGTAAACTTTTTTTTTGTCATTTGTTTGTAAGTTACATAAAACAAAAACGGACATACAACTTTCATGAACTCATGATTGGAATATTGGCATATTAACGTCTATAATTTATTAATATTTCCAAGAAGCTTATATTATTACGCATTTCTACATTAGTAAATACGAGATGTATTATAAACACGAAAATTGTGAAAAAGATTTAAATCTTTAACGATAATTTCCGACAGCTTTCCATTTAACTATATCAAGTTGAAAAATTAGCAGTATTTTTCCTAAAGCTACGTACGAATTTATATACTTTGCGCACTGAATTAATTGCTTTCACAATGTAATCGCATTAAATGTTAACTTGTTCAGCAAGTTATTTAACGACTTGATTGTGTAAATATTTTTCATTTATCCTGCTCGTTGCAGTGCTCTCTATTGCTTTAGTTTAGACAACGGTTGGCATTCGAGTGCATTTATTTTCGTATTATATGAATACATTTCTGGATTTTCTCTGGAATTGACAGTTAATTGAAGTTCAAATATGTACAAAATATTATTTTTGAAATTGAGAAAGCGTTTGGTAATTTTATTTTTGGAAATTTAGTTGTCTTAATAATTTGATTTAAAAATATCTTAACGAAAACAAATTTACGCGAGATAGCAGTACGCAAATCAGAAAATTACGATTCTTTTTTTTAAAATTTTGTTTAACCTTTAATAACAGCATGAACAAACTCTAGAACAGCTTTAATTTGCTACAGATTTACCATTTTCTGTTTTGTTTAAGCATACTTCAGGTTTCCTCCACGTCTGTCCTTCCCCCTCTTTTACATATTTCTTCATATTCTTTTCTCAATGTGTGTCCTGGCCACCCTAGTTTCCTCTTTCTGATTTCGTCTTCTCTTTGCTTTCATAGTTCTTCGTTGGTTATAGTCTTTGGACAGTAGATTTTTAATATAGTCCTTAAACACCTATTTATAAATACTTGAAGTTAATGTCTTTTGTTTTATACTATAGATCATGACTCGTATCTGTAGAATAAAGATGTGGTTTCATTAAACCCGACTAAAAAATTTTGGATTTGTTTTTCGCATTATTACTGCTCGTTAGATAGATTCCGTATAGTCTTCAATACATTACGGTCTTTTGCAATATTAAATCGGATCTTTTACCTTCTGGTAATACACTTATTTGTCAAATTCTCCAATATTTCCAAGTTTTTGGAATCTACTTCCATCTTTATTTCTGTTTGTATTAAGCATATGACCTTCATTTTGTCTCTCTTGATTATGAGATCCACTCTTTCCAATGTTTTACTTAGGCGATCAATTCAATTGCATTAGTAGACAATACCTAGAAAACAATAATTGAAGATATATGCCTGCTTTCTCAGTATAAAACAGCACGCGTATGCCTTCAGGTAAATCAGGACTTTCTAAGTTTTCTCCGAAAGCCCACACCAACTCTCACCTCTAATTTTGAGTTGTTATTTTTAGGACGTCATCAGTAACGACCAGGAATAACAGTGGCGAAAGGGCACAACCAAAATAGACGCTTGTAGTAGGCCAAAATTCTCCGGATAGCATGTCTTCATACAGGATTCTACATTTGTAGCCATTATTTTATTATATATTTAATAAGATTATTAATGCTGTAATTTTGGAGAAATTTATAAGGCGAAAATATATGAAAAGCCGATACTCCATAGTCTTACTAATAATACTAAGTAGTGTTTTAATTCTCCAATTGCTGTCAAGTTTAAAATCGCGTTGATAATTTTGAAATCACTTCTATACTCTCTTCCATTCGAACAGGGAATACTTTATCTATCCATATTGATCATATTGACAGTGGTATCTATGTTTGCTTTTAACGTTTCGCTTCCAATTTAGTCAATTATTGATTCCTTTTTACTATAACTATAGTGGAAACTTCGGTATTTGTCTGCATTTCTGGGTATTGTGTTGTTTCTAGAGCATCCACATTAGTTCTCTTTATGTTCACAATTACTTTAAAATATTATACCCACCCTTGTAGTTGTTCTCCGAAGATTCTTTGGTTCCACTTAATCTTCAGACATTGTAAAATAGTCTTCTGATATTCCCTTTCCCAGCTGCTTCTTTTCCTATGCTTTCGATATATATCGTTTTGCCATTTTTGTATACTCTTCTTATTTCTGTTAGTAGTTCTCTTTCGCTTTTGATGTTAATCTTCTTTTCTTCACTTCTTTCCTTACTTCAGTTTTATTCCAGGGTCCCTACTCAAGCATTCTTCCTCTTGCTTGACAAGTAGCTGAGTACCTACTCACTTGAATGCTTGGGCATCTTTACAGCATTGCCAAGTATCTTGTATTTCTTTAGTATCATAACCCATGGTTCTCCCTTTTTTTTCCTCAACACATCTATGAATTTTTCTTTGAACTTTTCTTTCTCTAATGTTTCATCAAAGAAATTCTTAATCACGTTTGGTTTGTATTCCTAGTTGTGCTAGTAGCAAATAAAGGGTGTTTCAAATTTTTTTAAAGAATAAATAAAATACATAATTTGCATTCACTTTCAAAAACTTTTACTGGTAATTGAAGTATCAGTTATGACATTTGAATGCGAAAAATAATATCTGCCAAATGGCTTCCTCTTGCAGCTCCACAGATGTCCACTCTTTCGTTAAAATTTTCAATGACATTTTGACATAATTGAGGCTCCATCTCACCAATGACACGAATAATTTCATCTTTCAAGGCAGGAATTGATTGTGGATTGTTTTTATAAACCTGGCTTTTCACATAACCTCAAAGAAAATAGTCTAACTGTGTCAAATCACATGATCCTGGTGGCCAATTATCATCACCGTTTCTTGAGATTACACGTCCAGGAAATTTTTCTCTCAATAAATCAAATGATTCGTGTGCAAAGTGAGGTGTAGCGCCATCATGTTGAAACCACATATCCTCTAGATCAATATTCTGTAATTCAGGCCACAAAAATTTAGTTATCATCCGACGATATCGATCACCATTGACAGCTATAGCTTCACCAGCAACATTTTCAAAGAAATAAGGTCCAATTACACCACCTGACCATAATGCACACCAAACAGTAACTCGTTTAGAATGCATAGATTTCTCATGAATATTCGTGGATTTTCCTCGCCCCAGATACGGCAATTTTGTTTATTAACATAGTCACCGAGTTCAAAATGTGCCTCATCGGAAAACATTATTTTCTGAGAAAAATCACCTGGTTGTTCACTGATGAAATTTACAAATGAACGACATTTTAAATGATCTAATGGCTTCAGTTCCTGTGTTATTTGAACTCTATATGTTTTCAGAGCTAAATCCTTGTGTAAAATACGCCATGTTGATCCACTAAGTCCAAGTTGTTGTGAACGTCGTCTAACGGACATTTCAGGATCTTCAGCAACACTTTCACGAACCAAACCAATATTTTCTTGTGAACGACCACTACGACTGTATTTTTCACTTTTTTGATCTTCCACGGAACCGCTCTTTTAAAATTTTTTAGTAATTCGACCAATAGTGCTTTCAGATAGACGATTATATAAACCATAAAATTCACGTAATCTTCTAAAAACCCTTTTTACAGAACACTAATTTTCATAAAATAATTCAACAGTTTGAACGCGTTGATGTACCATGTAAGAAGCCATTTTTATAAATGTCATACATCACACTTGTTAAATGCCCACATACCCAGACAAATTCAGTGCGCTATCTATATTTTATTTATTCTTAAAAAAACACGGCAATTTGAAACACTCTTTAGTAACCCGATTCAATATCGGTACCTCTTTTATTACGTGTTTCAAGTAGATTATTATTCCAAGTTTCACCCATACATTTATAACCAATTTGATTTTCAACTCGTAATATCACTGCATTATAAATTAATTTTGTAATTTTAACTAAAATCTCCTATTTCTATTTGTGATTTAAAGAAACTATGTGTCTACGGCCTATAATATAGAAATTTAGAGAAACTAAGATTTGCGCATGGTATCTAATAGAGAATTTTAATTTTAATAAATTGTCTTTCATAGTTATAAGTTCAAAAACTTTATTAGTTTTCTGCTACATTCACATTGCTTAATTTATTGCTACCGCACAGTTTCTCCAATATTTTAGAATTCCCAATTATGATTCTGTGCCTTAAAATTAGTTAAAACACAAAAGTCCCGACATCGCAAAACTAATTCAACCAAAACGGCAATTTCGTAGCACCTGCCGTAAACATTTTCATTAGTGAAACATTGAAATTTTCACACGAAATTGTTCCTTTCATCAAGAGCTTAACGCCCGCCTCCGCACTCCTACCTCAATCCAGACATTTTCAACGATCTTTTCTCATAACTTCATGAGACAGCTTTATTATCACTTGAATGGCTTGCTTTTTCCATGTTACCATTCTTTATACTTTACGCCATTACTTCAAATATTCATCCAAAGAGGTTTATTGGCCGTAATGTTGCCGCTGAATTATTTATTTTGT
Organism: Dermolepida albohirtum; assembly: GCA_031893035.1. Classification (NCBI taxonomy): domain Eukaryota; kingdom Metazoa; phylum Arthropoda; class Insecta; order Coleoptera; family Scarabaeidae; genus Dermolepida; species Dermolepida albohirtum. The sequence goes on along the minus strand of JAVIWB010004724.1, from coordinate 39,848 downwards.
ACATCTTGCTATTCGGGTAAAACACGACAGTTCGAATGTGTTTTTCTGCCCTCCTCTACGGTCGGTACCTCTTACCGTTAAGTACGAAAAATCACTGGGGCGCATAAAAAATTCATTTGACGCCGTTTTTTCTCCACTGTGGGTTTGGAGAAAACGACGAATTTTTTCTCGTAAATAGGTATGTCGCGAACACTGGTAAAGTAAAAAAGAGATGACATCGACCACTTTGTAACATTTTTACGGTACACAATTTTTGTTGAAGAAATAAAATGAAAACGAAAATTTTTAAAATGATGTTTTCACGTGTAGAATATTAGAAAATTATTTTAGTTCTGGAAGTAGGTTCCCCATTACTTGTAAAAATATACAGTATGCAGAAATATTAATTATGATTGCTTACTCCTTATATTACTAAATATTTGCAAAACGGTTTCCAGGGCAATGCGAAATTACAAATACGAAGAGATCTAATAATTACAAGCGACAAGTGTAGGTTAGATTTTAACATACACATATATATATTTACACACACACACATATATACTATATATATATGTGTGTGTGTATATGGAAGATGTAGAAGATAGATCGGTTTTTTAAAAGATCAGGCCTTTCAAAAAAATCAGTGGGACGAAGGGCAAGTATACTGGTTATTTTAAAATGAACATAGGAGAGAAATGGAAAGGGGTGCCAAAAATTAGAATTAATTAAGAAGCGGGATATATTGATTACAATAATTGGGCAGAATAATAAATATATATTCTGTGTGAAAGAGATTACTGTTCGTATTTCTAATCGTAATTAGAAATTAGGCCATATAGTATTGATATAATAATATATTTATTGACCAACAGGCGAACCCAATTAAGGACAACATGGGGTATAAATAAAACCAAGTACATACAGTCAAAATTAATATCTGAAGTAACTAATAATATAAAAAATAAAGAATAATATCACTAAGCAATTAATAATAACTTAAAATAATAAAAAAAATTAAATAATAGAAAAGGAGGAGGAGCGAGACACTGCAAAGTTTAGACTGGCCAGGAGGTCTGAACAGTCTATCCGACCATTCACTAGCGTGTAAATAAAACGAGCGAGGATATTAAATGTAATTGGAATATTACAGAGCATATTCCAGGAATTGGCGTAGATGTAGAAATACGTTCGTTCTAGGTAATATATTCCTTATAATAGAAAACAAAATGGGGTATTTCTTTTACATAGAAATTTCGTGACTACACATAACAGTTTATCGTTCGAATTTTCGTAACTTACAAACGTTGATAATAATTTTCGGGTTTAAATCGATTCTCAATTAAATTAAATATGATAATTAAAAAACATGATAAACTATTAATATTTGAGAGTAAAAGTCTGGTAATGTCGCAAACATAGACTAGAGTGCGGGCTGACAAAACTTGAAGGCACGACCAGGAAGGATAGAATACGGGATAAAGCTGTTAGAGATTTGAAAATGTAATAGAAACGACTTTGAAAACAGTGGAGAATCCTGGGTTTGGATATTTAACCAAAGTATTAGATGGTAGTATGGCCAAAAGTATATAGGAAACTAGGGTGAAGGCAAAAAGAAATAGAAGAGCTCTTCCATAGTTATGGAATGCGTTTATTAATGGAATAGTAAAAATAAGATCAACAAACTGAGGCAATCGTGATGGCTAGAAGTAGGAAATAGTTGTCAAAATTTGTATATAGCCAATAGAATGTGTTATATTTTGATACCCTAACATTATAGGGTAGAAAGTAGAAAGGGTTACGATAATGTATGTGTGAATACATATGAAAGTTACTTTCTTCTTTTCGCTATAAATTCTTCAAAGTCGGACGATTCCCTATTATTATAAATAGCTGTAAATTTTCCCAGTTGCTGTGATTGTTTCGATTGCTTCATCGGCTGCTGGTTTCATCTTGGTTTGATGGCAACTCCTTACTAGTACGAACTTCTTAGATGAACATGAACTGGTAAAAATCCTTCAAAGCTATTTGTTGAAGCCCAGTCATTATATAGGAATAGTTTACTTTCTAGAGTAGTCCGCGACGACCTTCTTAACATTGAGTATGTTTCTAGATATAGTTCCTAGGCATCTGCTGTCCTAGTTGTTCATCGCTGTTAATTATTTGTCTTTTATGTCTTATTCTCAAGATCAAGGTAACTAAACTTTATCAGCTTGGGTTAATTTTGGACCATTAAACTTTACCATTGGCTACTTTGACATCGTTTGGATGCACTTGCGAATATTGAATGACAATTTCTCGGTGGCTGTGTAATTTATTTTAGTCAACTTTTAACTATAAAACATTGAACCTGCTTAAGTTTATTGTACAGAAATGCGTAATAAAGACTTGAAGGAATTTATACTAAAATATGTGCGAGAACCAATACAAGTGATTATTGGCAACGCTCTGTACGAAATAAATTATAGTAATAAATATGCCAAAAAAATACAAGAGAAAATGCACGGAAATATTTTGTTATTGGAATTCTTTTTTTTTTCCTCGTCGGCAAGAATTTTCCATTATACGAGCGAAAGGAACCAATTCGGTGTTATTATTAGGGAGTCTCGTGTGTACAGTTCCTCGACGTTGAGTTACGTCCCGAACACATTTTCTTATCTGAATATTGCATGCACACACTACCGCGTCTCCTTAAATGGAAATTTATGCCTCGGTCGACGCGAAACAATAAATTTTAAACACCGAAACGAAAGAACATTAAATAAAAGGAGGCGCGAAAAGGAGCCGGAAGACGCAATACAATGTATGTTTGCATGCATACATACAACACACACACGCATATATATATATATATATATATATATATATATATATATATATTGTATATATCTATTGCATAAACAGATATCGTCTCAGGCAAGACGTTATTTGAAAATATTGCGACCAGAAATGAAAGAAAAAGAATCGCCTATTTCTTCCATAGGGAAATATACGTATTTGTGGGAAAGCAACTCCCATATCTGAACACGGATTCTTTGTGAATGTTATACTAAAATGAATATCTTTGTAATATGACAAAGTTCTAATAGCTACGCTGAGTATTCAGCATGGAATCAATAAGTGGTGATAGGCTGTTTCTTAAGAGCCACAGACTATTGAGTTTGCAAGAAAATCAGTTAGCGCATTCAGTCCTTTTTTATTTTTTTCAATATATTCCCTTTCGTAATTAATAGAAAAATAAAAGCAATGATCACGATTATCGTTCTGCTAAATTACAGGCTCGTCAGGTAGTCAGGTTTTGTCGGGAGTTTTATGCAAATAGTACGCATTATTTACGAAACAATAATACAAAATTATGTGAGAGAACTATATGTCCGTTTCTCAGATAGTAGTGAAAGCTTTTATATCATCAAGTTGTGATAATAAATAAAGTAAAAGTAGTCCACGTTGGGATGAGGTAAATTATTAGGGATAAGCCTGTATATGTTAGAAAATAAATGAGGTTGATGGAGGTCCAGTCTAGGAATAGAATGCAATAATCAAAATAAATTGTAATAAATTAATAATAAATTGAGTTGTGACGAAGATTAAATGTTCAGGATATGTGGAAAGTTGCAAAAAAAATGTTAGTTTAAAGAAAACAAGTTGTCCTTAAAATGTTATTTAAACAAATTAAATAAAATGAAATCTTAAAGCATTGAATAAATAACCGATAGTAAGCGAAAGCAATATGCAATCTAGAAAAAGTAATTAATTGCAAAAATCATAATAAAATAATAGGTAATGAGGGACTAGTAAAATAAAAAAAAATCAAACGATACGTAGGTGTATAATATATAGTATAATAATGGAATTTAATAAAGAAACGACCTGAATAATCAACTATTTAAAATTCAACACCATTACCTTACACACACAAATGGAAACGGCTTGGTTTTCTTTGGAAGGAGTCTACTATGATATCATCAATGGTAACAAATTTGTGCAAAAAATCGCTTGATTCTTGCCAAATATTGCCCAGGTTGTTGACAGTTTGCATGTAACCAGTACGTCGTGTAAAATGTGATATGTTAAATCCTTGATGACAGGTTTCGATCGTTCAAAATATCATTAATTTTACTGATCATTTTCGGAGTTACTGTAGTCTTTAATGGCGTTGGTCAGACAATTACTTTGATGTCCATAGCATCATGTTAAAATTGTGCAACCCAACAAGAAATTGTGGCTTAGGAGGAGGATTATGACTTGAGTTTATAGCATACCAGTAGTGTGTAGCTTCTTAAAAAATTAAACATATGTCCACCGGCAATTAGGAATTTATGCATTTTATGATTTTTCCATTTAGATACTTTATTGATAGTGTGTAACTTTTAAGTTAAAACTCAATAATTAACCAACTTTCACTTGTGAAAGATGTGAAAAAGATTACAGAATTAGAATATAATCCGGATAAACTGTACTGCTAACTGTTAATAAATGTAATTAAATTCTATGTTCCCCTGAAAAAAACTTAATTTTTAATAAATTCTAGCAGTTTTATTTAAATTGTTTTATTTAAATTGCCTTTGACGATAAATATAATTACATTTAGTAAGTAACTTATAATAATGTTAATTCACAATAGGGCACCTCGCATAAATTCGTTAACGTTTTGAGGTTATACGAAATTTATTGCTCACCCTTCCTTTCTCCGAACAATGACACTGATTTAATTTTGATATTCTCAAACGGTAGGCCTCCAGATAAGGTCTCTAATAATTCACGACGCGCTTTGTTTCACCGAAAAGCAGCCCGAACCTGGTCACAATAATATATCGCAACAGAATTTGGATATATCTAAATCACATTCTCTTTGTAATATTTTTACAAATGGTGAAGTTCACGAATGCGTAAATGGTTTCTGTTTAAAAATGTACATCTTTTCTTCTTGTTTTCAAAGAGTTCGTATTTAATTTTGCAATGAGTTTGTTAGTAGATAAATTCAAAACAAATAATTTTAATTATTCTAGGCGAACCCTTCTTTGCCAGAAGTTTGTAAAAGGTTATCATGATGCATTACAGTTTCTTGATTAACACGTACATACGTATGTATATAAAAAGTGCCCACTATCTTTAATTTTATTAGAATTATTTTCAATGTCGGTTATAGATATTCTTCCAAAGAAACTATTTCTTTCTAACTTTCAATGACATTTACATTCTAGAAGTACTTCGTTTTATATACAAAGGGAACTACAGTTTTAATTTTCATAATTTTTGTAAATAATTTCCATCTTCTCCATTCTTCAAAAACAGTCGTAAAACCAACTCTTCGGCACTTCTTTTGAAAGCTGGCTACATTAGTGATCCCATGCCCCAAGTGGACACTTATTATTGGAAAACTTCTTCCCTACCAGCTTGTTTTTCACGTGAATAAATAAGGCAAATTCCTTAGAAGCGAAATCTGAAACCTTTTAGAACCTCTAGCTCTGTTCTTGCTACATATTCGGCACAGATCTTGTGTCGTTCTTCTGGTGGAAAAATCAGGAGTTTTCTTACATCTCACTGTAGATAAGCCTTCATTAATTCTTAACAGTTTGAGATTTCAATGCAGACACGAGAGTGTCTTCAACTTCACAGAGTCAGACTTTAATCTGTTCTTTAATGGGCATATCAAAGTAATACAGTCAAGTTTCACCGTCTGTCAAAGTACTGTCGATATAATATGTTCTATTTTTAAATTTATCGAGCGTCTAGCGGTATCATTAAACGCGTAATTACATTATTATATTTTAGTTATAAGTAAATTACTATCACTATGATTAAAAAATCCTCAGGCCATAGTATACTATAACGTTCCTTCCACTTACTTGATCTATCTAGAGAGTTGTTAAACACAAAAAATCATGGTTATCACCTGGCGAAGTCGCCCATCAACTCCAAGATCAAATCGTTTTGGTCGCAAGACAATGCTCTGTGTTTGATAGGACCAGAGTGGCGTCATGTATTACTAACTTTTGAAATCTGGTGAAACAATTAATACTGGTCGCTATCGATAACAAATTATCGAGTTGAACGTTGCATTGATAGAAAAACGTCCAGAATGGGCCCGACGACACGGTGAAGTGATTCTACAGCACGATAACGTGCCGTCTCATACAGCAAAACTGATCAAGGAAGTTGAAAGCACTTGGATGGGACATAATATCGCCGTAACCACCGTACTCTCCGGACCTACCTCCTTTTCGCATCAATGGGATACGCGCTTGCAGAGCAGCACTCCGCCAATTTTGAAGAAGTTAGAAAATGGCTCGATGAATGGTTTTGCTCAAAGGATAAATACTTTTTTTTTGGAATGATATCCGTATATTGCCCGAAAGATGGGCAAAATGTGTAGAATCAAATGGCCAATACTTTGAATAAATAAGTTTTTCCATTTTCTTGAAAATTATGTAGTCTTTTGCGAAAAAACTGATAATGACTTTCCGGTACACCTGGTAAATTGCTAATATCACTATGTTTAAAATATCTTCAGAACATAACAGACTGTAATATTTCCTCCACCGTACTTAGGAATTGTTTGAATTGCTTATTAATCTACAGATTTATTAGATTTCTATACTCTTTCTATACTCACAATTCAAATTTTCTCTTCATCCTTTCAGGTTACTCTTTTCAAAAATGTAAAAAGTTCGAAATATGCGTTTTTAGGAATTTCAAAGAATGTTTTTTTTATGTCGGTTTGTTGTTAGTTAATTTTTTTACTTTATGAGGTGGGGTGAAAAGACATAATGTTTTTGATGGCGCACAATTGTCCTTCTAACAACGAAAAATACCATTTTTAAGATTATTACGCTTACTAGTTTTATTGTGATGACTGTTTCATTGAGATCGTCCCCGAGTTTTTGTCAAGATGTGAGTTGAAATTCGTGCTGTTATAAAATACTTATTCTTGAAAGGCTTATTAGCAACAAATATTCATAATGAGTTGAGAAATGGTTTGAAGATCGCCTCCTCATTTTTCACTGATAAATGGGTTTGTGAGTTCAGGTGTGTTCAAATCTACCACTAGTACAGGAAATTGTTGAAAAAGTGCATTATGCTCTGATGTTAAAAAGCTGTCTTTTGGAAACATCTTAGATAGTGGGGACTAAACATTTTTATATATCGAGCAATGTACGTTTTGAATGAAGAGTTGGATCTGTGCGGTGAGTGCTTCAATTGTTAGTGTTAATCAAAAATTAGTTTGAAATCAAATTACTTTTATTTAAAGTGCTTTCGAAAAAAAGTCTTCTTAATATGTCGGAGGGATAAAAAAGGCTTTAATTTTTGCCATGCATAAAGCATTCTTCTTATTTATACCTTTGAAATGATCAAACCATCACAGACGCATATTACGTGAGTCTTTTAGACAAGTGAAAGGCAAAAATTTATGAAAAATGTTCTGATTTTGACAAGAAATAAATATGGTAGTTCAATCTGAAAATGCAAGAACTGTTTCTTTTTTTATTCCACGGAACATTTAGTCAATGCTACCTACATTTGTCCAATTTTGTTATGTCCTAAAAAGTATTTATGATTTTCAACACTTGGTTATCTCAGACTTGTTAATTTCTGCTTCACTTCACGTCAAAAACTCACACTTACTAACTATTTGTAGTTGTAACTGTATAAAATTAAAATGATATGAATGCTTGTATGGCACGAAAATACGTTCTCTTAGAAATTAAAGTAGTATGTATATCCTCTATGCGCAGGGAATTACCGAATTTCTTGTACGTTAGGGTGATATGAGAACAACATCAACGAATAAATTTTACTGGTGGTATGAGTAGTTTTGTTGGATAATATATATTCGAAAATGCCGTTTGTCAAGGATTCTAAGTGCTTCTTCGTAATTTATATTTAGTTTTCTTAATTTCACACACGTATATTTCTTATGTTCATTTTATCGATTTATTATAATGTACACATCTAAAACGTTAATGATATATTTAACCGAATAGGTCTGTAGCATTTTTGTGTAACGACGTAGTTTTCAACGTTGCCCATACGTGTGCTCGTCGATAAATATTTTACCAATGCGAAAATACATTACTCAACGTTGCTGTTCATGCAAATTTGCTACCAGCGCGACTATGTAACTGTTTCAGACCGCTCACCTCACATTTCCCTCCCCGCTTTGCAGTATATAAACACAATACGCGATGACAGACAGTTCCTCTTGTACAAAGATAATATATATTCGAAAATGCCGTTTGTCAAGGATTCTAAGTGCTTCTTCGTAATTTATATTTAGTTTTCTTAATTTCACACGCGTATATTTCTTATGTTCATTTTATCGATTTACTATAAAATACACATCTAAAACGTTAATGATATATTTAACCGAATAGGTCTGTAGCATTTTTGTGTAACGACGTAGTTTTCAACGTTGCCCATACGTGTGCTCGTCGATAAATATTTTACCGATGCGAAAATACATTACTCAACGTTGCTGTTCATGCAAATTTGCTACCAGCGCGACTATGTAACTGTTTCAGACCGCTCACCTCACATTTCCCTCCCCGCTTTGCAGTATATAAACACAATACGCGATGACAGACAGTTCCTCTTGTACAAAGGATCTATAGTATAGAACATTTGGGGGATCGTGAGTCGAGCTAGTATTTTGAATAACGAAAACCGATTGTTACTTGCTGCTATCACCACACCGAAACGTTCATACTTTAATTACCTATTGAACTGAATTACGCGAGGAGGATTCATATTCCGGGATTAAGCGGAAACATATCCTCTCTTATCGTATACGTTTGTATTAAGTATATCTGTACACACTACGTATATTGTTGTAGTCTTGTCAGAATGGGTTCTCGGTCAGCCCTGTTTACCACAATCGGACTTATACACAAAGTGCATATGAGTATGTTAAGAACTTTTCTAGTGGCGAAAAGATTTACCACAAATAAGCAGTATATGTATACACATTTTGGTGGCTGTTTAAGCAGATTTCTGTTAAGTAGTCGCAAACTGTTATGCTGACGGTATTGGTATTATTTATGTGGAAATATATGTATAGTCCGTATAAATGTTTATTCAATTATATTTTATTTTAGGAGACGAATGTTAACTCAGTTTATGCAAATAGCTTTATTTTATTTTAATAAATGTATTAAAGATTTACAAGGCTCTTATTTAAAAATACAAGCATACTTTCGAAGAGCATATAATATAATATTTTAGTCGTTAGGAATGAAATAAAAAGTACGCTAATAAAATTAATATTTCGACCAGAATTAGCACACAGATTAATCAAACTAGATTAACGTAACACTGTTAAAATAAGATGCCACAATTGAAAAATGACACTACATAAGATACTCACCTAAAACAAATTTCCATTTTAGTATACCATTAATTACACCACGTATGGTGGATTAGCATGCGAAGTGTGTAAATATGTGATTGATCTTACTTGCAAGTTTCTAGAGCAATGAATTAGATCCCGTCAGTCTTCTAATTGTGGTTGCGATAACTTAATTAACAAACAATCACTGATGTACGCGCTTTAAAATACCTCGACTGAAAATGTATATCAAAAATGTAATTTAATGTCAGCTCCGATGACTTTTTCTATCATTTCGCTTGATTAATCGCCCTAATTGAAAATCAAGCCGAACTGGAGAGTACGAAAACCGATAAATCATACATAATATCGTACATTATACAGCCATTAATATACGTGTCAAAGGTTTACGCATTTAGGTACTCTACAATTTTCAGGGAACTTAAGTGGCAAATCCTTAACAATTTCGGATTTAGTGGGTACAACGATAGGCTTTCTGAACTTGTTTTAAGTATAAAATTTACGGATCCGGTTATAGTAGTAAATGCCTTTTCGAAGAACGGTATGGCGGAGCCCTTATATGAAAAACGAATCCATAACCTTATATAAAAAAATAGAAACGTGTATTGCACATTCGAATTTATGTGTCTTATGAATTTCCAATATCATTCGATTTAATTTATAGTTATTGTTAACAATAAAATGTTTTTTTTGTAACATATATTCGGTTTTGTACGTTTCAATTTGTTTCGTACCGATATTTGTTATTAATATATCAATTTTATTATTTCACTGGGGACATTTCAAATTTAATCCTATTTATACACACATTACAATGCATCGACATTGATCTATTTATTATTCTTCTAAATTGCAATAAAATTTTATCCATTTTCAAATACAATGGAGTGAAATATTTCCGGTAGATATTGAATTTTAAACAATAAACAATTTAAATCTCATTTTAATAATTTTAAGCTAAGAAATATTTAATTTTTTTAATAAATATTAAAATTGGGTATCTATAATTTGTTATAAACAATTTTAATCTCTATATTTGGTATTCGAGTAGGTATATTTTTTATTGTCCTTATACATCCTTTCGCTTCTGTCGGCGAAGATAATTTGATTCTGGTTTAATTGATAGCATTTAATTAATCAAATGGTATGATTACTGTCCTTATATTGTTTGGAATTTATTCCCGGTGGTTGGTAATTATTTGGCCCTAGTATTAGCGTTCACTTTTTTATTTACGAATAGTGATATTAAAGCAAATGGTGGACTATTATTGCCATGTTATCGTTATCTTTCTAAGAAAATATAAGTATCTGCTTTTACGCTATTTAGAAGTCCTAACTTTGAATTAGTACTCAGGATTACTATATTTAAATGGTTAATTGCATTTTTATAAATCTGGTTGGATTTTTATAAGCAGATTACGTAGTTTATCAACTTTATGGAAAGTAATGGATAAGTTGGTACAAAAAAAATTTGCACGTAATGTTTGTAAAATTCAAATTGCATTTATGTTGACTTCTTTTATTGAAAGAACGATCTTGAATACTGTCAATTAACCCTCGAAACCAAACGGAGGTATGTAAACTAAGAACTTTGTATTTCATAGTAGCCTAATTCCTTTCTTTGTTTCTTTTTTTCTACTTTAAGTTTAATGTTACAAGTTTATCCCACCTACCCTACTTTCGCGATTTATCAATTGTCGTATGGATTTAGCAAAGGCGTCTTCGGCGTGATCGGTAATCATATTATCCTGTATTTATCATCTGTAGTTTGTATATTCTCCTGATTAATTTTCCTTTTTTTCGACTTCTTTGTTTCTAAGGTATAGAGTCTCTGCAGCATAAGTTACTACCAATTTTGTTTTTCTACGTATATTTCGGTTTCTCATTGTCTCTTTGCAGCTTCTATTCTTTGTTGTATTTATATGATTTTATCGTTTTTTCTGTTCGTGATTGTTTCTAGGTATTTGTAAAGTTCAGCATTCATTTGTAATTTGTCATCATCTTCTACTGATGTTTACACACACATATATATATATATATATATATATATATATATATATATATATATATATATATAATATATATATATAATATATATATATATATATATATATATATATATATTATCTTTAAATTCATCTTAAATCCTCTCGTTCACGCTTTGTTCAAAAAATAATAAAGAAAATAAATAAAGCTTGTAATAGCTAAGGATATCATGATGTTTTTCCAAATACTCCACATATAATCCATGATTTGAAGTGTTAATATAGTTAGCTTGGAAATATAGTAGTATACTGCATAGTTTTTAGGCCACATTAAATGCATATATATATAAACGTGAAATGATGAAAAAATGTAGAAACAACTCCAAGTTAGTTACTGCGAAGGTGTATGAACGTATCAAAGAAAAAACGAAAAGAACTGTTATGTATATATGCACAAGAAACAAGAAAATTATATGGCTTATTGGAAATAATATTTGTCAAGCTAAAATTAACTATAAAACTAATACTAACGTTTCTGTTAACAAAAAAGAATGAACACACGGTACTTAATTATTTAACAAAATAGAGCCTGCAAAAATAAAGTATTTAGAAGCTGGTAATGACCTATATAAAATAGCAGAATAGTAATAAGTAACTAGCTTGCATCATGCCAGTGATGGGAAGATACCTTGCAAAGGTAGATTATTAACTGAGACGGATGCAAATAAATTTAAAAATTGTTTTCCTACCTTAGAATATATACAATATAATGGCACCTATCCGACCTTCCCGGCGAAGCTTGTACTCTACTAAGAAGAAGTTTGTCCAATATTAGTAATTAGGCAAGGATATACTAATATAATTCCAAACCAATTGTGATAATAATATTGGCCAATTATTTCAAAAAAGCCGCTGTGAATTTTTTTTCATTTCACCTTTTTAATTGGCATTTTTTATTGTCTTTTTGTTTTTGTTTCTACTACTTTTTATTTTTCTTTTTTTAGTGCACTTAACACTTTTCCCTTTCTTCAAGAAGTGCCTTCGATGTTGTTCACCATATTCTATACGACAATGCTTTTTCGTTTCTATTATTTACTATACTATCTTCTTGTTTCGTCTTTACTTTTGTTCATAACATTTCAATATTTATTTGTGTCATAAAATTGAAGCGTCCAATTAGTATGGTTTTAAATTTAGTTAAGAATAAAGTTCTTAAGTAGATAAAAATGTTTTGGGCGACGGCATGTTCAATTGTTTTAAAATAATATTTATGCTAGCGAAACTTTTAATAGCAATAGTGGTAAGAATATAATTATTATTCAGGCATAGAAAATTTAACTGCGAATCATGAGTAAAGAAATGGAACCGTGAAGGTTGTTCATTCACAAAATTGGAAGTAACTTTGAGTATTAATTAAAATAAATTCTCTACCATTCTATAATTGGCTGGGTAATATCGACGCCAATAGTCTGCAGTTTCGGATGGAAATTTTATCACCGAAACTGTTTATACATTAACATACTTGGCGTGTGTAAAAAGCTTAGGTACGATTGCGGTATTAAAGTTAACAATCATAAGTTGTTAAAGGTAATTTTGATGGAGGCTGTGGTTGATTAACTTAATCACTTAAGGTTGATATATAACCCCTTTCCACATTAATTTTCGTATTCTGTATACATACTTCAACAGCTAAGTTATCATCATCAGCAGATAATTAAACAGTGTCGCACCTGGAAAACTACGGTAAAAACCCACACGAAACAAATCTCGTACACGATCTGTACCTTCGAAAGCCAAAACGTGCACTGTATATAAAGTGTGTATTATACAGTATTATAGTGTGCGTTTTGCCTGTCGACGTTATATATTGTGTACGGGATTTGTTTCGTACGGGTTTTTGCTGCAGTTTGCCATGTGCGACACTGTTTAATTATCTGCTGATCATGATAACTTAGTTGTCGAAATGCGTGTACAGAATACGAAAATTATTGGGGAAAGGGGTTATATATCAACCTTAAGTGAGTAAAATAAGTTGTTTAGTGAATTATATAGGAAGCTATACATATATTTGTAAGTAAAGACAGACAGATGCAAGTACCTTTTCAACAGTTATATTGTTTGTTGTTGAAAATAGCATCTCGTAATCTTTCAACATGTCTTTTGAACTATACAAAAAATTTAGTTCGAAAATATTAATACTTACTCTTACTAACAATATTAACCGTAAAACTTGCCTTTGTTCGGGGTTCTAAGTTATTATAGACAGTTTCCCAACAATTGTCGCAAATAACAAAGTCAAAGTAGATAACACCTATCAAATATTCAATGCGTTCGTTGTGCATCGAGGTTAGTTATATTTTATTAGAATAATTAAAAAGATGTGTTTTCTCTTACGTTGCAGACATTTATCCTTATCAAATACATCTCAGGGGAAATGAATTTTAACGTCTTCTGTATGCAAGTTAAACCTACTCTTAGCGTTCACATTAATGAGATCGGGCATCTCTCTGACGGAGCATTCCGCAATTGAATATATGTCCTAGGAAGTTTTATTAGAAGTGTCTGACGTTGAGACGTTGAAAGTTCGCCGGATAATGTGTCTCTTCTACACAAACTTAGATTTATCACCCGACTTGAAGAACGCGGTTATTGTACCGTGTCTATGAAGTTAGATAAATCATAGTTTAGAGTTTCAGTTCACCGGCTACAGTACACTGGAAACGCATTCAGTGTACTTAGGACAATGACAGTTAGATTGTAATAGTTTTTATTTACTTCTCTGAATACTGGAATAAATTATTCTTTATGTTTACCAATTTTATGAGTTCATATCCACATCATGAATGCATAATCATTATAATTCGACATCGTTGAAGTTCATTTTTATTTTAGGCTAATACCACTGACGACTACGTCTCTAGTAAAAATAACTATTACATACAAAGGGTAATGGGAAAGTTTTACAATACAGCTTTGTTTATTTAATTTTTTCAAAGTAATTTCCTCTACACTCAATACATCTCTCCATCCTCCGAAGCCAATCTTTAAACCAGTTCTGCCAAGTTTGACTAGGGAGTAAAGCACACTCGTTGTTCCAAGCCCGCAGAAGGTCCTCATCACTGGAAAACCGCTTCCTTTTTAGCTTCATTTTCCTATGCGGGAACAGTGCCAAGTCGCAGGGAGCAAGGTCTGGACTGTAGGGAGGGTGCTCGAGAAGTTTCAATCCTGTTGTTGTCAAATATTCGGTGCAGGCTTTGGCGCGGCCAGCTGGAGCATTATCGTGATGGAGGAACCAGGTGTCCATTCTTGACTTTGGCCGCAAGTTCTTCATAGATCCAATGACTTTAGGCAGGCACCGTCCAAAACGATGCGTTCCACAATTCCATTCGATTTGAAAAATACAGCTATCATTTTCTTCTTTACAGATCGGGATTTTCTGACAACTAAGGGTGTGTTCTCATCATCAAAGACTCGAACTTTGTTTCGAGTTTTGGTTGGCACATCGTAATAGTACAGCCAAATTTCGCCACCTGTCACGATGTTGTTCACATTCGATGGTGTCCTAAAGTTCTTTTTTCTTTTAAGAGTCCGTTTAAATATTTAAAAATATGTTAATCCGTCGGAATTAACCATGGATAGGGGATGTAGTAAAAATTTACTATTTAAGTTGTCGCTCCAAAACTGTAACAATTTATAGTGACTTTCTTGGGTATATTGGCGATACTTATTAATCTGTTAGATTTTCTTATGTAAGCCCACTTATAATAGCATAGCGTTTATTAATAGAGCAATTATCCTTATGCGTATGTTTAACTTAACCGAAGATCGATTTTGCTTGATCGCATATGCATATGAATCCTCCTCGCTTAGATAATTTAAGGCGTTGGAGCATAAGCGTCGGCTAGGGGTAAGCAGCGAAATTATGACCAGTCTCAGCCTACAAAGTTTTGCACGACTCACGATTCCCCGATCGTTCTGAATGTCTGTATTCTACGTCATGTGCCATATATTACTTTCTCTCACTGCAGCCTTCTTATAAGTGTGTAGATTTAGTGGTCCGAAGTCGACAAATGGTTGAGCTTGCGCAAAGTTATAGTGTAGTACTTCGTATTCGTAATACATGTTCCATTGGTAATATGTTACGTGCGATAACTTTGCAAACCATCGCATTACGTATCTATACAATATTTGAATGAAGTAAATATTGTATATGCAAATGTATATACATGAAATTAATAAACTAAATAAGTATTACCCATATCAAATACAAAGAATATACATTTATTTCGATTCAGCTAATAGCTCAGCGAAACAGGTGGCACTGAGAAATCATATTATTATAGTACAGTCAATTGTTAATCTGTCTGCAAATTCATTCAATAATAACTTTTCTTCCACTGCGAAACTTCCAGAACTAACGATATGCAGTTCGCTCATTTAGTATACCCCTTACATAAACTGTGCGTTGATAATTGCAGTTGCTGAGTATTAATCTCATAAAATATACCAACCAGTCAATTTATTTGAATTTAAAATTTATCTTTTTATCACAAATATCGCATAATATTGCACACTATTTTTGCATTTTGTCGAATTTAATATAATTTATACAGGGAAACGTTTTGTTTCCTGTTTTATAATTTTGAATTGCTTACATAAAAAATATAATTCTTTATATTCTTACACACCCATAATATAATTCTTTATATTCTTACACACCCATATTATTCTTAGCGTTTCTTTTCAAAGACTAGATAGTGTGGGTTTCGTAGGAAATATTACAATTGCAGTTTAATAAAGGTACACAGGTAAATCAATGACATTGAAAGTTCGGGAAAACCCTCGTCAAATATGATACACTTCATACTATTTTTGCAAGAGAAATGTTAGGAATAACATTAGCGGTGGCATCAGGAAAAGATATTTTGTAACATCGACGTACTTCGAGTGTAAAAGGTGATGGAAATTCTTTTTTCCGTTCGTAATGTGTTTTTCCTGCCTATTCCGTCGATTCCATTTCAAAACTAAATTATCAAGTTTAGACCAGGACGACCGATGCGCTGAATAACTAAAATACGGGAACCCTACGCCACCACACCACATTAACGATCTCCAAATTCTGTTATTGAACAGCGGGATTTACATGTTTTTGTTGCTTCGAACTTGCCGCTGCGGCTTACGTGCCGGTGATTGTTTGATCTAACAATTAATTCCTCATCAAATACTACTTACGAAAATGTTATTGAAATTTCAAGTTGGTAAACGGGCCAGAGACCCATATTACAATTAAATTCGTTTTCCACTATTAATTCTCAATGAATACTACGTTGTTTAATCCCTTTTGAAAACGTTATTGAATTTAATGTTTGAGTTTATTGAGGTTTTAATATTTAGGACAAAGTACAGAAACTATTTGTTGTTTTCCGTTTATGTTTAATAGCAACATTGTTCTTATTTAAAATAGAGTTAGTTCTATTTGATTTCTGAAAAGCCATTTAGAAAACACACACCATGTAGATACTAACGCGACACGATAAAATATTATAATTTGAGAGAACTATACGTCTATGTCTCGGATCGACGTGGAAGCACTAACGTGGCTTTTTAGCTGCTATGTATGTACCGCATTTTAACTGCTATATACAGAATACTTCTGTCACTAATTGTTAAAACGTCTACTAAAGCATACATAACGATTTATATACATATGTTAGTATCGTCCATGAACATATTGTAATTAATGATAGAAAAACTAGATCAATTTATTAATTAGTATTTTTTCAATTGTTGCAAATCATTTTTTTATTCTACGCTCATTATCACTTTCTATTCTGCGAATCGGTCTTTCAAATACGCTGGTACCCCTATAACTGTTACGTATGATTTATGATACGCGTCTGAAAATTTCAAATAAAACCATTTTTCAAAAACTCTACCGCCGTCAAATTGTCGCTATCAATTTTGAGTAAACGACTCTTTTAGCGTTCGGTGTTTCAGCAATAACAGAGCACATACAGACACACGCTGGCACGCACACACACCCGCTTAAAAAAATGCGAAGGGGGAACGAAAAGAATAGAATTTGTCGAGTTCGTCCTACGACGAAAAATCTACGACTTCACGTGCTTTCCAATACTTTTTTTAAATTAATTTTTCACGTCGTTTCGGGAAAAACTTTTTGGTACGGTGATTTATGTTTTTCCATTAGATTTTTCTAGGGGGAATTTAATTGCCGCAGAGACTGAGAAAATTTTAATCTTCCATTTTTGTTTCTGAAAAGTTTATTTCGGAAATAAATACTGCAATATCTTTACATCGTATATATGTTTTTTATTAATTTCCAATTAATATTGTTGGAATATTTTAAAGCAAATTAGCAATGCAAGTAACAGAAAACGAAATAAATATATTTTATAATTCTGTATGCAGTATACTTTTCTGTACAATGTCTTAACTTTTCCTAAGTAAATGGGCAAAAGAGTGATTTGATAAGTGTGGAATTTTTACAGTACTTATCACACTTACCATACTTGTCTTCGGCACCTGTTTTCGGCATATCAATTTGCGTACTCTTCTTTAGGCTGCTTTATAACGGGTCTTTCAATAAGAGGTTTCATTTTGATTTGTAAGAAAAACCAGTATTTTTAAGCGAAATCATCGCATATTTATTTAATTGTAAAGAGAAGGGTATGCCATTAATAATGAAAAACAATATCAGCCAAGTGGCCGCCACGGCTACGCTTGCAGGACCATATTCTTTTCATGCAATTTTCCATCAACAATTCGCACATTTATGACTGTATGTCCTCGATAACTTCACAACTTCCATCTTTGAGGTTTTGATTCGATTGTGAGCATTGGTATAGACCTTATCTTTCACAAATCCCAAAAAAAAGTCTAAAGGTGAACCACAAGACCTCGGTGGCCAATTGTGATCGTCTGTACGAGAAATCACATGGCCAGGAAACTTTTCACAAAAAAGAGCGATGGTATCGTTACTTGTGTGGCACGTAATACCGTCTTGTTAAAAATAAACGTCATCCACATCAATATCTTCCAATTCCCGCCATACCAAATCATTAATCATCGTTCGATAGCGCAATCCATTCAAAGTAAGGCCCAATGACCCCGCCAGACCAAAAACTGCACCAAACAGTCACACGTTGAGGATAGAGAGGCTTTTCAACAATAATTCTTGGGTTTTCCAAGCCCCAAATGCGACAATTCTGCTTATTAACGTAGCCTCCGAGGTGAAGATAAGCCTCATCACTCAAGATGATTTTTGATGATGCATTTTAAGCACCCAATCAGCAAGGACACGACGTTGTTGATAGTCTTTGAAAGCGTTAAGCCCCAAAGTCTTTATGCAAAATTCGATGTCGTTTGTGGAACGATTAATTCCAAAGATCGATGAGAAATGGACAAACCTGGGTTTGCCTCAACACTATGGGCTTCAACAGCAATATTCTTACTTGTTCTTGAGCGATGTGCACGAGTTCGATTCTTCACATTGCTACATTGCTAACTTGTGCCAACAGCTCAAATTTTTCCACCAGTTTCACAATTGCTGACCGAAAAGGTCGTGAAGCGACCCAAAAATTCTTTAGTTTTTCCAATTGTGACCGCGAAATTTTCACCATTTTTGTAGCGAATTTTAATAATTTCAATACGTCGTTGAAGCGTATATCGTTCCATTTTCACTAATAGCGTAGTTCTTGCTTGTCATCCGTTAAGTAGTTACAGGTTGAGTCATGACAACTGTTAAAATGGCGGGCTATTGAAAATGAAATGTTTTATTGGAACACCTTTTATATTCGTTTGTCGTTTACTCTCCTACAATATATGATACTTTTCCCACTTTTCGATTATTTTATACTTGATTTCGTTGTACCACCAATATGGATTTAAACTGTCCCTCTTTTTCTTCTTGGCATCCCAAAGCTTACAGTGCTGCTTAGTTTTTACTGGATTTTATGTATTCATACTTTTTTTCTAGACTAAGGAACGTCGGAGCATCTTTTTGCTAAGGAATTTGTTCTTGTCGAATAATATTCGTAAGCTTACGATTAGAAATCGAGCGGGGTCAAATTATGAGAAAAAAGTGCATGAGGACCCAATTCGAACCGTAATTCTATTGATACAGTCTTGGTCTTTGGTTCTAAATAATCTAGTAACGTAACGTAATAGGTTCCTCTTGTAGTTTTAACTTCAATTATTGGAGTATTGGAAAATATATCCAACTTAGGGCATGAAAACTAAAAATACGGAGTTTAATTTTTATAAAATAATATTTTTTTCGTTACTTACGTTATTTCAGTATAAATCAGACGCATTTCTAGAAACAATTTCAGAAAAATGTGGTTGTTTCGTGAGATAAGTGTAGAGTCAAATTTGCTAAGGTGGTCGTCAAACAAAAGTGGTTACATAGGCAGGTTTTAATGTATGATTTACGTTTTCTCCATCCACATTAACTATAACTTTTGCATATATAACTTCATCGCTTGTTTTTGTTGCATAAGGTTTATTGGAAACTCAACTATTGCAACTATTTTGCGTGTTCAATGGTTAATTTACTAATTGCAGGCAAGTGTTTTCAGCAATCATCGGAATTGCCCTTCATTATTTACGTTTTGTTGTGCGTATTATTTGGAGGCAGTGATGTATATATTGAGGTCATAGAATGAACTGGGAATTTGCATATTTTCGGACGTCTACGTGCCACTTTTACATTAATCAGCAGCCTAAATTTTATACAGGTGGTTTTGGGGAGCTTTTCTACAATTTAGCCCAAATACATGAGTGCGTTTATTCACGTATGCGAGCGTTTGCGGATATATAATGAACGTTACAGAATAGTGGTGTAGTGTTCAAACATTATTTACTAACATTATAGGGGTTGATTAAGTGTTGATAAACTATTTATACACAGCCAAATGATACGAGGAAGCTTTTCTCTTTTGTGTGATGTTGAAATTTGTAGCTTTTGTTTTGCGCGTTTTCATTTCATGATTATCAGAACGCCTATATTTTATACACTTTCTTATGAGCCTGGCCTTAAATAAGGTAGTGATATCACATTGGGTGTCTACATATGCTTATCGGCTACAAGATGTGATAAGAATTATAATTACTTTGCTGTTTACAAATTAATACAGTACATTGTATTAGAGTAATTTTTTATAACTGCCTTCTAATCCTTTGATTTCACATTTAGTTTGACGCTTTTTTGAAGAATTATCTGTCGTCTCGATACGCTATAGCATTTTTTATTATGCTGACAAAATATTTTATATATTTAGTAGTTGTGTTAATATTTTTAAATATTAAATATCTTTTTTTGATTCGTTTGATTGTTTTTTTTTTGTCATTTTAGTTTCTAATAACGCCGAGAAAATCAAATATTTGGGCCGAATGTGGCGAGATCACGAAGTATGAGGGGCAAAAAGCTTTAATCAAACGCATTTCGAGATTTATGTTCTGTTATGTTTATATTTCCCAGAATATCATTTCATCTTGCACATCCTGTATACTACATCTCGTCTGATTTCAGCACAGTTAATCTTAGCCGTTTCATTTCCTATTTTCTATGTTTTACCAGTTTTGTTTCAAATCCTTTGGTTTTTCATTTGACCTTTTATATTTTTCGTTTAATGTTAGCGTCCTATATATTCATCTCTTCTTAAAATAATATTTTCGTGTGTATTTCTTTTGTTTACAATAAAGTTGTGGATAAATTATTAATTTTATTTACGCTTATGCTGTCAGCGACATTGTAGAAGCATCGACGTGACGTAAATATTATCGATTTTTGTTATTTTATTCATTCTCGTGCCTGTACGATGTACATATTTGATTGTGTCGATTAGAACTCAGTCTTAACGATTATTTTGAGATTTGTACCTTTATAGCTTTTGTGGGAATAAATTTTATTTCGGCGAATATCTATTATTCGAATAGTTTTATTGGATTTGAATTTACTCTAACCAATTTTTTATCATTACGATCACGTGTTGGCTCAGTTAGCATTTTACGTAGACTTTGTATTTTTTCTTCCATAATTTCGTGTATTCTTGCCTTTTGTTTTTCTTTTTATTAGTGACTGTTTCTTAGGTTGAATGTTAATCGTAATTTTAGAGTAATAATGAAATTATATTTTCTTTATTTCTGGTATTATAAATAGGATTAGTATACTCTTACCTTTCCATGTATATATATATATCAGCTTTGAAGACTAGACCACTTTATAAGAAATTTCCCTAAAACCTGTCGTTGATTCATCCATGTTTTTTTGTCTTAGCTCTGACCCAATCCCTCAATGTAATTAAACCTACGCAGAGAGAAGATCCATATTGATATCAACAGAACCTGTTCTTTGTTTTCATTGTTTGTTTCAAGATGATTCCGCTGCCCCTGAAGTTTCGAAGTGTTTAATTGGTGGATATCCAAGCACAGAGCCGAATTTGTGATCTCAAACTAATCTATTTCAAATCAGATTAGATTAACCATCCCCTTTTTATGAATTAATTTTGTCGAATTCCAAAAATGTAATCACAAAAACTATTCAGTTAAACTTATGCATCCGTCTGATATATTTATATGTCGTTTTTAATTAAACTTCTCCGAAATCCCAATATACATTACATGATTTAGAAAAGTGTGCAACAATTGTTTTTTCTTCTTTATATAAACCACGAGTTTGATTTTGCAGAAAAGTCCTAATCGATCATTTGCAGCTGAATGTTTTATCAACATAAAACAATAGAGACATGATCTGTCCGCTTAACCAATTACTATATGCTAATCAACTGCATAAAATACATCTAGTCTTGCCATAGTTTCTGCCCCAGTGAATAAAAAACGACTATGATATTTGCTCTTATTTTAACATAATGAAAGAAAAACGTGTACTAATCAATGGTTTAACTTTTGCCCTTATTGCTATTTGTCTCCCTCTATATGTAGAGTTTTCAGTGATGTTGAGGATACTACTTTGACCAAATGAATCTTAAGATTACCACATTGCGATGGGGTTTAACACTAAATTTTTCATTACATTTATTGCCACTTCTCTACCTCTATATGTAGGATTTTTAGCGATGTTAAGGCTGTTGCTTTGTCTATTTGAATCTTTAAGATTACCAAATTGTAGTGAGATTTAACACTAGCTTTTCCCCCCTAAAGCATAACTATAAAAGTCGTCAAATTTGTCTCTGTGTGTCGGCGTAAAGCCAAGTTTGCCAAATCGAGCCATGCATAGAGTTCAGCTACTCCACAACTGCTTTTGTTTTTGTACTTCGTTCACAAAAGTTACCACCAAACCACTACTGACGTAAGATGATGTCATCTCTCCATTTTATAAATTTTTAGGACAGCAGCAAAATTTTTTTCATCTAGAAACAAGATTTTGTTCTTTATTCGCGTATTTTTCCAATAAATGTTTAGTTCTAGAAGCTTGTGTGTTTTTCAAAGCTATGATTAGCTTCGTGCTTTTATGGTATACATTTATTCCATAATCCTTTTTGATTGTTCGGGATATGACGCTGACCTTAGGTACATATTCATCTCTTTATCCATGATTCTATATTTCGTTAGATTATTGTGCCGAATTTTTTCTTTAACGGCTTTGTTGCTCGTATTATTGAAACACGTACACGTTTGCTTATTGCTCTGTCATCTACAGATGATACTTTTATATACATTTTAATAGTATGTTAAACAAATTCCAGATACATTTCCAAAGGATTCTTTAAAGACAAAATCTCATTCAAGTTTTTATTGCATTTTGGAGTGCGGTTGCTGCAATTTGATTTCCTCTAAAGACCATTCCATCAATAAGGCTTGTACTCAATTAAAAGTATGTAAGAAGTGAAGTATTTAGCAACTGCATAGTTTATGAATTGGAACTTTTTTAAGAACTATGTATGTTCTATGATTTTCATTCATTTCAAATGTAACAATATTTAAACTACAATTATAAGTTTTAAAGAAATTCTGTTAAAAAGGTGTTTGGCATTATTTTGTTTATGCGCATAGGGATGGTTTTTAGTGAAACATTGTAATTAATATAACCACTTGTGCTTTATAATTTTTGATTAGATTTTGCCGACAATACTGTTTCGATATAGCCCTACTATTTATAAAGAGTTTGCTCAAATAGTTGCGTATACTTTCAATACTATCAAAGAAATTAGATATTTGTCTTCTGCGTATTTTGCTGTGGTTTTCAGGTGTAACACTGTTTAATTATCTGCTGATGAAAACAACTTAATTGTCGAAATACGTATACACAATATGAATACGATTGTGAAAAGGGGTTATATATCAACCTTAAGCGATTAACTTAATCAAATTTACCAAATATTATGAAACAAATCAAATTTTTACGTTGTTGATATTTAATTTAATTATCAATCAATTAATATTTTTTTTATAAAGTTTTATGGAGAATTTTCTATATAAATTTAAAGAAAAATTGAGATAGACGTAACCCACACCCGAGGGGAATATTCTCATTATAATGCTATGCTTTATTTACTATAGAAACTTTAAACAAAGTCTGATCCCGTGTAAGTAGAGAGCTTTGTAAGTAAATTTAATCGCAGTAAACTAGTTTATTAACACCAAACAAGCACGAACTTTGTTGTACTATAGCAAAACGAAATTCTAAAGAAAAAATTAGCTTTTAATAAATAAACCGTGCACCCGGAAGTTGTGTTGGAAAAGTCGATACACACCTTGGGCATTTAACAACTTGACCTATACTTCCAAGTTGTCCATGTTATATTAAGGAAGCTTCTAATTGAACAGCTTTCAATATATTTGAAAATTTCGATACGTAATGTATTGTAGTAATTAAATTTAGATTTCTAAATAAATTTATTATGAGTATCCAAATTTAGAGACCTGCTTAGAAAACCGCACGGACTTGTGCAAAATAATACCATAAGTTATAAAATGAAGACATAATATTTTATATTATTTTCCTTTAAGATTAACTACGAATAATATTTTATAGAATACAATATTGGTATCTACAGCTCCCATTGTAATTATTCGTAGTAAAAAATTCTTGTTTCTATTGCTTCCGTAGTTCAATGGTATTATTATAATCTAAACAATAGTATACAGTAATGAGAGAGAACTATACGTCCGTTTATCGAATCGAAGTAAAAGCACCTATGTCATTGTAAAAGGAACAGTTTTGTTCGACAACGAATTATTTCATTAACTACGTTGTAGTAAGAAATCACTTATTTATATGCGCAACGTCGCTTTCTGCATATCAAATAGATGTTCCGTCCTTTTCTTTTTAAAGTAACTATTTTTACTTCTATCCGAGAGATGGACATATAGTTTTCTGTCATTATTTGGTTTTATAGTTTCAATAATAATAGAACTGCCGACAAAATCAGATTACCGGACGGGCTCTGAATTGAGAGAAACCATCCTCATAGTCAATGCTTTGTTGTTTATTATTAGTGTAGACAATGTTTTATGTTTTTCTTAATATTATAATTCCATAATACTATTTTACTTTATTTACTAAAAGCAAAATGGGTTGGTCTATCAAAAATGGTATCGACAATATGTGAATTTGTCTTCTTAACTAGATTAGAGAAGATAGTGACTTGCATATACATGGTTTGCTTTAACTCCTTTATAAAAATTGACTAGACTGGAACAAGTCAAGTTTATTAACGTTGGCTTACGGACTGGGTACAGGTTTGTTTAGTCGAATGATATTTCCCTGTTGGGAAAAGAATTGACATAAATTATAAACTATAATTTTTCTAATATACTTAATATGTTGTGAAATATATACAGGATGTTTTCCTGAGTTGAAGAATTAATATTTGAATTTATATCTTATAGTTTGATGCAAAAAACGTACGACTTTTCATTTGCGTTCTGCTCTCATTCAAACGTACCATACATATATCGATTAACCATGCAAATCATTATTGAATGATTGAATAAAGCAAACTATTTAAAACATGTATAGATTTTGACTCCTCGAAACGCTGTCGTCAAATTCTTGATTATCAGTTAGTTCGTGTGTGTATATGTAGACTACTCCTAATAGAAATAAAATTGAAAGCTTGGTGGCGTATAAAAAAATGCCCTTTATTCATTATATCGTGCAAAAAGCTTATTTATCAATACCCATTTGTCATAATGTCCATAAATATTGGTATTTGTTTTTATCTCATACGTATTTTAAATAATTAGTCACATATTTAAAAAGCCTAAATTCTGGCCTTTTGGCCTTTATCTAACAAGTTAATTTTTGATTATATCAAGTTTTATTTTGTATGTCGATGATATAATACTGTTTGTGGTGATTATTACATTTCAGTATTATATTTTAATATCAAGCCAATACCGATACCATAAATTGAAATGCAAGGATTGATTAAATACTTCGATATTTCAAAATAGACATAGGTACTTGTTTAGATATCTGAAAGGATCGAAATTCAGCCTGTACTGAAGACAATTTAAATATCGGTATACACATTTGAAAAATATTCATTTGGAAACGATTCATTGGAGGTCTCCTTCCTTCAAAATACTTCTATTGTGGATCTAATTACCAATTTAAATGACATTTCCATTTCTAGTATTCCCACTTTCCAAAATACTACTGAAAGGATATAGCCATTCCTTTAAATATTCGTTCCCTAATTTTGAAAGAATCCAAAAATTCCAGAGAACTAAGTCAAATAAGGAGATAGGATAACCTAATTTAGTTATATTTTTTGCCCAAAAATAATTTTACAGTAATCATATTGTAACTTAAGGCATTGTGATAATGAAATATCCTTTCATCAGATTAAAATTCATTTGTTTCTTTGCACAAAATCTTGCAATCTCTAAACTCGCTTTGTTACTGTTCAATAAACTCTTGGTGGGCTCTTTCCTTACTTTGAAAGAAATATATGAGCATGGCTTTAGACTGTAAGGGTAACAGTTTTCCTTTCCTTTATGGCGCGGTGAACCTGGGCAGTTTCATTACATGTCTTGATGCTTTATTTCTGGGTCATATTGAAAGCACTAGCTTCCAACAAGTAGTCGGCTTGGACAAAACTACTTACGTCTCTGGCTGCTTAGATTTCAGTAAGAATACTATAAGAATTGTAGAAGAAGCAGCACTAGCAGAGACAAGTCTTAATATCATTTGGACATCTTTTAGAAGCTGAAGGATCGATTTATGCTAGTTAAAAATGTCGTGTTTTTTTAAGTTGAAAATGATTTTAGTTTTGTTGCGGAGTTATGTCGAGACAATAATAGTCTACATTAAATGAATTTTGATGTCGTTTATATAAAATATTGTTAAAATACGAATATCTAGATGGTTTCGAAACAATCACGTCGCGAGTAATATCGTGCGGTTATTTTAGGAATTAAAATGTCAAAATTTGTATATTGTATAATTCCAAAAGAAAAAATTAATGTTGTCTGAAATTTCATTTAAATTTCTTACAGTTTTTTCCCAAAATCGAACCTTGTTATTAACACTCTCTAAATTAGTTTCTTGTTATTCGCTCGACAGGCCCAATATACTTCGAAGAATTTGCAATAAAATTTTGAGATTAAAGCACAAAAAAATTAATCGTTCAGACGGTGTTACAGTTTCAATCTTTTCAGATGGAAACTTGTCCTTTAAAAGCGCGCAAATATTCTGTTGTCGATTTGAAAAATATTTTATTAATTTATTCGGTTTATAATATTTAAAATTGTTTATTCCAGTATTTCTAAGAGGGTTTTTGCCTAGACTTATTTTTTGCTATATACAAAACGACACTAAAGACAAAATAGCTTTTGAATTCCAAACGACTTAGGTATTTATAACGTGGAAGACTGGGATGCCTCCGCTTATAACGGTAACTTTCATATAGCAAAACTATGCAAATATAAAGACAGCTAGTTTCGGAATTACCTGCTTCGTAAGTTTAATCGATTTCTAACTTGTATAATAGATAAGGCAGGAGCGAAAGGAAAATTTAATATTACCGAACTTTCGCGGATGGTATTTCTTTTATGAGTTTTCGACATCCGTAGGATTACTATTGATCAATAGAAACGGCAAACATATACCACAGCTCATAACTTCGGCGAACATTTATGTCGATGTCGATAGGTTTTTGCCGTAGTAAAGGCATACCGTTGAAGAAATAATGCTTTATGACTTTGTATAATCGTACATTTGCTTTCATATTTAGAGATACTTATAGATGCCATGAATTACAAAATATTCATGATAATAACTAATACGCCAGAAAGGTTATACAAAAGAAGTGTTTCTGTTGAATTTGACACATCCGAAAACAAAAGATGACTTTCGAATATTCGCTTGTGTTCTTTTTTGTCGGTAGTATACGAAAACTTATAAACATTACAAGCATTATATTCATAAATACTTGGCTAAGTTGTTCTCGAAGATCTTAGAAGATATTCTTGTTTTAGGTGTTAACTAAAGCGATACTAACGGGTGTTTTTTAAGAGCTTCAGAACTTTAAATGATAATACAAGAAAGACATATTGTTGGAATGAAATTTGTTTTATTATAATCTGGTAGATAATTTTATGGCACTTGTTTTTTAAATATGATTTCCGGCATATGTCCGCCGCGGCTACGAGTTACATGGTCCATTCGATCAGTCCAATTTTTGACTACTTTTTCCAATAAATCTGACCGTATGGCGTCAATGGTGCTTCAAGAGTTGCTGGCTTGTCGCCATACACCAATGACTTAACATAGCTCCATAAAAAGTAATCCAGAGGTGTTAAATCGCATAGGACCACTTCTGGAAATAAAGTTGTCACCAAATTGATTTTGCAATAAATCGATTGTTAAGCGCGCTGTATGGCAAGTCTTGTTGGAACCACACGTTGTCGATGTTTAGCTGATTAATTTTTGTAAACAAAAATTCAGTCAGCGTGGCTCGATAACGCTCGCCATTCACCGTAACGGCAGCTCATTCCTCATTTCGAAAGAAATAAGGACCTATGATGCCGCCAGCATGTAAACCGCACCAAAGAGTCAATTTTAATGGATATAATGGTGATTCGTTTACGGTTTGAGGATTGTCTTGCTTTTGCTTATTGACGCGGCCATTTAACTAGAAATGAGCTTCATCACTAAACACAATTCTATGATAAAAATGCTCATCTTCGGCCAGTTTCTAATGAGACCAATCAGCAAAAATGCGACGAAAACGATGGTCGTTTGGTTTCAATTCTTGCACGAGCTGTATTTTATAGGCACGTAAGCCAAGATCCTTCCGTAAAATTTTCCACGTAGTCGAAGGACAAAGGCCAACAAGTTGAGAACGGCGACGAATCGACATTTCAGCATTTCCTTCTTTACTTCGCGCTACAGCAGCAATATTCCCTTCGGTTAGTTCGAAAACGATCAATAACTGCACGAATTGTTGGACGAAGAGCTCTATGGACTTCGTGAACAGATTTATTTTTTTCAAAGTAAATTTCCACAATTTGGAAGCGTTGTTCTAGCGTTAAACGATTCATGATGACTTGTCAAACCTTACTGAACAGAAATGTCAACACGGTTTGACATTATCAGCTGTCAAACCATAGTTATCGATATCGATAGTTCTCATGTAGCTTAAAAAACACCCATTATAATCACTAGTCAATTGTGTTCAAATAATAAAAAATTTAGATGTTGCATTTGATCTTTGCTTATTATTCAATTATTCATGTGAATATCGTTTTGCGTAATTACATCGAGGGTGTTATATCTTAAAATATTTAGTAGTACTAGTTTGCAAAGAAGTTTGTATACACTGCACGCCGAAAGTTTAATTCAAATATAAATATTCTCATCGAATTCCTCATTTTCGTTTAATTAAATATGGAAAATTTTATTAAAATTTAAATAATCGTATCCAAGATATTCAAATGGGTCCATTCATTTGCTTAAGCTTATATTATCAATCTTCATGAAAAGGTGCAACTAATTGAGATCCTTGGAATTTTATTTGAAAACAGTAAATTATAGCGTGTATTATAAATACTGTAAAAACATTTAGAAAGTCAAAAATTTAGCATCTTGAATAAAATTACTGTTTTAGAATTCCCTTAACATACGTATGCTAGAAGCTAGCTAATTTCGTACCAAAAAGTAATTTTATATCGATTTTATAAAATTCACGTTCATTTTACGTACATTTTATTTTTTAATTACTCTCCACGCTATAGAAAGAAGAACAGATGGTTTTTAGCTTCGTAAACAAGCACCTATTAAAGATCAAATTGCTTCTCATAAATTATAATAGAGAAATTATCCCGGCTAAGGCAATAACGTCGCTTTCAGACTGGTATGCATCTAGTAAGATAATTATTGTCTTCACAGTACACGCCGAATAATTTTACGTTGAATTTTAGTAGTGTTGGGAATTAAATTTCGTCTACATTTTCCTTGTCTACATGTCTGCACGATGGTATTTTTGGATGCGAATGATGCAGCGCTTATTTTTTCATGTTAAAACATTGTTTTATATGTTGTATTTGATACTTTCGAACAAGTGGATGTCTATAAAAATAATATTTGTAGATCCATAGTTGAATGCTAACATATTTTTTCATTGTTTCAAGTTTTGACTTCGTTCTCAATGAAAATGTATGTTATGTAAGCGTACATACTACATACATATTGATTACTTTGCGACCAAATTTGCTTTCTGCTGTAACAGCACTAAAATGCAAATTTCTTCAATATTTTGACCAAGTTTCATGATTTCTTATTAAGGACTAGTATATCTGACTGATGCCTAAGTTCATAGCGTTTTAGATTTCCGGAGAACCTTGAGATAAAAGAAAGATTGTTTTATTATTGACAGGGAAAAATGGAATGTTGAGTAGAAAATACGGGTATTTCCGACATATCCTTTTGTTCGTGTTTAACAGACGAGTAAATGCATCAAAAGCTGCTAGAAACATTTGTAACATTTACGGGGAAAATGTAATTGTGGAGAGTATATTACGCAAACGTTTTTCTCAATTTAAACTCTATTTTGACATGATCTTTTCAACGTTCAGGAAGGCTACCGGACTTTGTTGAAGATAGTCTGAATACTTTAATTGATGATGATTCATTCCCATCAACTCAAGAATCAGCTGTTATAATGAATTGTGAACAATAGGCTTCTGCATAATAACTTCTGCAGTTTCGCATCTTCAAACTTTTTCGGTCTACCAGAACGTTCTTTGGCTTGCATATCACCACTTTCGAATTGTCGACATCTATTAGAAAAGGCGCTAATGACTATCCGGTACACCTGGTATATATGAAAACTAAATATACTCATCGTTTCATCATGTTTTATATACTTGCCTGTTTTCAATACAGCCATACATCTTCGAATTTTCCGACAAACAACTGCATTTCTGCGAAACTCGTGGCTTGAAAAACTTCGTAGCCTTATATCATCATATAGTAGGTCACCAATAGATACAAACTACATGCCTGTAAT
This sequence comes from Dermolepida albohirtum, assembly GCA_031893035.1. Taxonomy (NCBI): domain Eukaryota; kingdom Metazoa; phylum Arthropoda; class Insecta; order Coleoptera; family Scarabaeidae; genus Dermolepida; species Dermolepida albohirtum. The sequence continues at coordinate 9,039 of JAVIWB010004724.1, read as the reverse complement.
GCTCTACAACAAAATATTTACTGAAGTGGAGAATACCTGAATTCAAAAAATGCCATCACCCAATGCCTAAACTGGAAATCAGTTTATACGTTTCGGGATTTTTTTAATATGCAAACCAAACAATTTGAACATTTGATCAGAATTTTTATACTTTACATTTCCATATGTTTGGTAGTCTCTGTCCATCATCCCCCTTGTTCAAGTTATCCTGTCTTTTTTTAATTTGTATTGCTCTCGAGATGATTCTGGCCCGGAGATAATGCACCTCGTTCCATACATTTTTTTGCGGTTTGACAATCCCACGTATGACAGTTAGCATGATCCGTAAAATATCACTTATACGCCTTGTTTTTCTAGCCTTATTTTGTCCTTCGTATGGGAAAATTTTCTTCTTTGTTGAGTATACCGTGTCAATATCGTATTTACTTAACTTGCTGCCTATCTTGTTTGTCTTCCCTTTTACCTATATGTGTACTTAGAAACACGCATTAAAAATTTATATGCAGATGCACAAATTACCGCATACGTCAGTTGATGCTCGAAAGTAATATAATATTCTAAGTTGTGACCTTTTAGAGCACTTAACTTGGATCTATGTGTGATCGTGTTTAAATTATGATGTCCAATTTTTATTGTTGAGAACCATTAAGGTTATTGTCAAGAGTTGATCCTATTCTAGTCTTTATTTTAGTCGGTGTCAATTTACTGAATGAACATTAATGAATGATAGTTCATAGATCATATCGGAAAAATTGTAGCTGAGAAAATAAACTCTATTTGGTACCCTGATCTTTTCGTCGAAATAAGGTACGTAACTCTACTGGACCGAAAATTGAAGTTGGTCTGGTAGTATAAAATAGTATTAATAATTATTTGAAAATATCCTATATTTTAATTACTTTGTTTTTGCTTTAGTATTGTCTTAATTCTTATAATGTGGATATTTTAAATTGCAAAGTACACGTCTTAGTATACATACTTTCGTAAACTGTTTGGAATAACCTCACGTACGAGGATAGTTTGACAAGTAGTAAGAATGACACATAGGTGGCACTCTAATTGGTAAAACAAATGCACTGCAATTTAGGGTGCCTATTTATATGTTTACATTCCGATATTTAGATAAATCGGTGGATTAGTTTATTTTTGACAGCTGATTGAAAAAGAAGCAACACGGCGTTTCGTTAAAATAGAAAAAACAGAGTATCGTGCGGTGATTAAATACTACGTAATTAAGAGTGTGAAAGCTACCGAAATAAAAGATGAGTTACGTGAAACATTAGGTGAATCTGTTCCACCACAATAAAGTAGATGGGTAAATGAATTTAAACGTGGTAGAACAAGCTGTCTTGATGAAGCGCGCTCTAGAGCACCCAAAATCGTGACTGCTAAGGAAATGATTATAAAAATACATACTCTTATTACGCAAGATCGACGACTCAAAGTGAGAGAGATAGCAGACATGATAAACATTTCAACAGAATACATACACCACATTTTAACGAAAGAATTGGGTCTTTCCAAGCTTTCGGCAATATGGGTGCCGCGATTGCTTGCGATTGATCAAAAGTTCACTCGTTTGTGCATTTCCAATGAGTGTTTGGACCTTTTTAAGCGGAATCCGGTTGATTTTTGTAGGCGATTTGTTACTCGCAATGAAACTTGGATACACTACAGTACACCTGAAACTAAACAACAGTCGAAAAGAACGTGGTTCTGCACCTCCAAAGAAAGCGAAAACCACTTTATCGGCAAACAAGGTGATGGCATCAATTTTTTGCGATTCAAAGGGCATCTTGCTCATTGATTACCTTCAGAAAGGTGTCACAATAAACGGACAATATTATGCAGAACTTCTACAAAAATTAAATGTTAAGATTCGTGCTAAACGGCCAGGAATGGCAAAGAAAAGGATTCTGTTTCACCAAGACAACGCTCCCTCACATACCAACACAATTGCGATGTCCAAAATCCACGAGTTGCATTTCCAATTAGTACCGCTTGCGCCTTATTCGCCGGATCTAGACCCTTCCGACTTCCATCTTTTTCCAAAATTGAAAACGGCAGTAGGTGGAAAGAAATTTTCGTCTGACGACGAACTTATCATCTTCTTAAATGAGTATTTTGCAAGCCTTCCGTAATCGCATTTTAGAGATGGCACAAGGGCATTGGAGCACCTTTGGAATAAATGTATTGCTCTTTTAGGAGAATATATTGAAAAATAAAAATTATTTTGTATTTAAAAAATTCGTTTTTCTTTTCCATTCTCACTACTTGTCAAACTACCCTTGTATCACACTTTTACAATCGAATTAAAGCATAATTACACATACACTTATGTACTTTGTTTTAACATGTTACTTATATGCGCAACTTAATATAATTATTTTATGACAAAGTCCTTCGTTTCACTTCACAATCAGGCTTAATTACCTTTATATTGAACCAAGAATTTCCTAGTATAATAATTACATCGTCTACGCTATACCTCGCAGCTTTATAAGAGACACAAAGCGCATCAAGATCATCATCGATGCTCTTAGATTGCATTTCTCGTGTCCTAAAACCCTTTTGCGACGCTTGAGAGATCTTCCATACAATAAGGCCATTACAGGTTTAGATCGGTAGTTCCTCTTCAGATCTTAACGATGTGGGAAGTCTAAATGGGCGGCATTATCAAACTTAAACTAGTAGATATACGTATATGTACGGTCGGTGTGTAAATTTTCCGATGTTAGATGGCAGTGACACTTTTATAAATTGCATAATCCCGATATTTGAATGGCGTTGCCTTCAATGCAGCTGGAGAGTAAATGCAGTATAAGGAGGTATTTCAGTTCTCTGATATCAAGGAAGATTGTTAGAAATTTAGGTCCTTTATTAATAGTAAATGCACTGCATTCAACGCGTTTAATCTGAGCATTGCGAGACTGAATTTCGAAATTGTATATTCACAAAAATCAATGATGGGAATTGACGTCAAAAGACTGACAATTCGCATATCGAATAATCTTTTATGTTACACAACAAACTGCAACAGATTTGAAAATATAAAATTATGAGATAGGTTGAAGGAATATTTAAATATTGCAAGAGATAAATCACTACTTCATAAAATAGAACTTGGCGATCGAAAACAGTGCCATAAATTTTCTTAAGTGCGTTTTCGATGACCTGCACTTTCGTATTAGCTTCTATGAAAGCACATTTTTATGCGGGATTGCAACTTTAACCGTGTTAACGTACGGTCTGACAACTTCGGAAGTTGGAAGTGTAACCAACTGAGACTCTGAAAACGCTCCTCTTCAAAGTCTTATTAAGTTTTACGTCAATTTTACATCTTTTATATTTCATGAATCTTATTTCGCTAACTTTTTTAATGTTCTGTCACAAACTTTTATTGAATCATCGTAATAAGTTTAAGTTTAACTTTTGAGTAAGGAAAATCGGAGTTAATCCGTTTATAACAACCATCCAGACATATGAAAAATAGGTAAAATGGTTTAATTTAATAAATTCTCTCATTTACTACAGACATGTTGATATGATGTCTTTAAATATAAGGGAAATTTGACGGAAGGTGGGACTTAAAATGAAACACTCGAATTACGACAACGTTTTTTTTTATTTTTTAAGATATTTTCCTTGAAGATTAATACATTAAAACTAACGGTGCCGCAGTGCCATTATACTAGTTTTATAATCATCAACATCAAAGTTGTCAAATTATTGCTCCGCTTCTGCAATAACTTCCTCGTTTATCATAAATTTTCTTTCGATGATAAATAGCTTGAACGTTAGGAATAAGTATCTAAAGGGTGAATAGGGTTGTTGGAGCACAACCTGGAATCGTAATTCATTCAATTTTTCCCAAACATTGAAACTAGTGTGTTACCATGCATTGTCACGATGAAATGGTACATTTTTTCGAGGAATTGCTGGTCTTTTTTCGGTAGTGCCAATTTCCACTTATCCAAAAAGGCAGCATAATACGCCTTGCTGATAGTTTGGTCCTTGGCAAGGTAGTCGGTAAGAAGTATCCTCTTTGAGTTGTAAAATATTATCGTCATTACCTTTCCAGTCAAAGGAAACGATTTGGTCGACTTTGGCGAAGGACTGCCATAATGCCTCCACTGAGATTGCATTTCAATTCTAGCACATAGTAATGGAGCTAGGTTTCATCGACCGTAACAAGACGCTGCAGAAAAATCTACTGGGTTGATGTTAAAGAGCTTTAAATTGTTGTAAATTCGCATTCTTTCACCTTTTCGAATTGTATTCAGTATATGTGATACCTACTTGGTAGAGAGCTTAGATAGTAGACATGTTCGGGATTCTCTACTTTTACTTTCAAGTACGTAACATGAAGTTTTTCATCTATTTCTGGAATGGTGGACCAGAACATTATTCTACTTCGAGACTCATGTTGTCACGATTAAAAGAAGCAACACAACGGTAATTCATGACCTTTCAAGGAGTATCGTTGTTTAATATTTGCTACATAGTTGCCAAAATCTCAGCTATGTTCATCTTTTTAAAAAAACAAGTTCTAAATTACACCATGAAGAGATTTTATCCATTTTCCAACTTTTACTAAACACGTCTTTTTTAAGCAGTTGTATCTATAAAACTAAACATCGGACGTTACTGGAAATTTTAATAGCCTATTATAAAGGCGCGGCCTGTTTGAAAATAATATAATTTTTTTCACAAACGTTGATGGGCCAGTCTTCCTCGTACTTTAAATTGATTTCTCATTTCTCAGTCTTTACATATTATATTAACTGGCGTTTTTACTTCATTGAAGTTCACTACGATATGGAAAACTTATTTATTTTATGTTTTGTGGAGTATCATGACCATAGTTCTTGGCCTTTTCAATTTTTTTCAGCGATCTTGCAGGGTTCTAACTTTAACTCTAGTATTTTTAATACTTATTTAACATTAGTTTATATACATAAATTATTTGACGCAACCATAGAACTTATTACCTTGAGACCTTCCCAAATCTGTTATGATCCACATGTCTCGTTAGAATACATTGTCTAGCTACTTTTTTTTACGTACAATACTTTCAAGAAAATTACAAATTAAATTTTTTTCAAAATTGCAATGATGTAATATCTAAAAAATAACCCGCCAAAGACGACACTATGGGAAGTGCCAAACACCAAAGGCAACGAAGTTACGCCACTATGGAAGTCGTAGTTTATGGGAGCGAAGCGGTAACAGGGTAGAGAAAACAATACGATTCTGTGGAAGCTTTTGAAGAAGCTAACTGAGTGAACATCGAAACGCCATAAGTAAATAGAAGGCCACGGGTTTTCTATGGAAGATGTATCATTATGTATTCCACTTAGATTCTCCATTTCATTTGAAAAAGGATACCGTAAAGCTTCAAATACTAATGACAGAACAGTCTAGAGTCATACTGTAGTGGTAAAGGAGGATAGGTCGCAGGACCTGACCCTTCAGTTTTGGCCACCGAGGTCTTCTAATTTCACGTTTTACAATTGTTTCCTTTCAGGATTCGTGAAAGAAGAAATTTATTCCCGCAAATTTAATTCATTTAAGAAACTGTATCACAGTCGCTGTAAACTCAGTAATACAACACATTCTTCGTTGAGTGTGGAATGAATTCAGCTACAGTCTGGATGTCATCTAAGCCACTGCATTTCAATTCTCCATTTCATTTGAAAAATGATTCTGTAAAGCTTCAAATACTAATGACCAAGCAGTCTAGACTCACACTACAGCGTCAATGAAGGATAGGTCGCATGAGGAATAGTGAACTGACCCCTAATTTTGGCCACCGAGGTCTCTTAATTTCACGCTTTACAATTGTTTCCTTTCAGGATTCGTGAATTGATTCGCAAATTTAATTTATCTAGGAAACTGTATCATATCATCATGCTGTAAACTCAGTAACACAAAACATTCTTCGTTGAGTGTGGAATGAATTCAGTTACTGTCTAGATGTCATCCATGCAGAAGCAAGTACATTGAACGTCCATAAGCTTTAATATTTGTATAATAAAATGCAATGTATAGAGTTCAAATATGATATATATTTCAAAAAATGTAACCGATTAAAATCGTGTCTACTTACTTTTGAACAACAACAGGAAACTAATCTAAAGGCTATTATCCAAAAAACTTGACTCACAGGAACTAACGCGTTTTCATATTACTGAGAAGATTTAATTTCATAAACGCGATTCATAATTTAAGAAATTTATTTTATACAATGTATCCCAAACATTACTAGCTAATATTTAAAATAGTATGGGATTCAAATAACAAGCCTGTAGTACTCCTGATATAGAAAAATATATTTATTTCACTATAATGGTTTACAAGGATGTCATTTTCAAGATAATTAATCATATTTAATCGTTACAATGTAGATCACGTCAGTATATCGTTATCTTTAACTTAAAAATATAATATGTATTATTTGGCGAATATTAATCTTGAAACTAATTGGTATATTTTAATATTGAACTATTTCTTAAATAATCCTATAAATTTGAAATTTAATATGCCACATAGAATACTCACAAGGTGCATCCATATTCAGCTTTGCCTGTATCGAAAAGTTATTACGTCACTACAAAAAGATATTTTGAAACTTTGTTTCAAGAAAGAATCATGTATTTCCCTAAAATTTTGGCGCCTGTCCGTTCAATATATTAATCCTCCTTAAAAATAACGTGATAAATTTTCCGCGAGATTGCAAAGCCGCCTCGGCATATATATTTCTCTGCAACGGTTCTAGTCTACTGCAACACAGGGCTAATCAATTTCCCATGTCAGAGAACAACATACATGTATGTAACGGGGACGTATAACGAGATCTATCTACAAGTAATCACAGTAACTTTGAATCAATCTTGTGTCAGATTTAAGACATCTGTCGAAATTAATGTACGATAGAGATTGTCCAGATGTTTTTGCTTTTTGTATATTCATCTTGTATCTTTTGATTTATGATGCTCAATTTTCTTGGCTTTATATTCTAAAGTTAGTTTATTATGGGTATTAAAGTTTTGAAGTAAGAACAACATATACGAGGGTGGTCCCATAAGTACCCGGTCTGATCTAGAGATGGCGGTAGTTGTTTGAAAAAATATCACTGTATTAGAAAGTATACAATCTATAAAGCAAATGTTTCAAGTTTGAAGACGCCACGTTGTTAATCAATCAATAGTGAACGTTTTCAGTGAATTTGCAAAAATAGTGAAAATTGGTCATCGTTACGTGATATAATACTTTTATTTGAAAGGCCTCACCCCACCCGATGTAAAAGCTGACCTGGATTCTACTCAGAGTGAGTCTTCTCCTTCGTTTACAACAGTGAAATATTGAGTAGCAGAGTTTAAACGAGGTCATACGAGCTGCCAAGACGAGCATCGCAACGGTCGACTAAATGAGGTGACGACTCCAGAAATAGTGATGAAAATCCACAAAGCGGTATTGGATGATCGTCCACTGAAAGTGCGCGAGTTTACAGATATAGGCATTTCAAAAAATGCTGTACATTGCATATTATCTGTAAATTTGGACATGAGTAAGCTGTGTGCTAGATAAGCGCAAAAACAGGATCGTGAAGGTATTTCAGTTGCACAGCAACTATTACCTCCTCCTTTTTAATTAAAAAGAAAATGAACGAATAAATATATATATATATATATATATATATATGAAGGTTAATTCAATGTTAATGTAATGCGAGGAGTTAATAATTAATAGTTGTGTACAATGAGCATCAAAAGTCCAGGACGCGTGCCAAGCTGAAAGAAAGATTATTAGTGGAATAAAACGACAGGAATGCCTTTAAAATTTTATTCACAAGTTAAATTAGTTCTTAAAGCTCGAATGTGTTAAATAGAAATAGTTAACGAGAACAAGAGCAACAAATAAAATATGATGAACGTAATAGCAAAGCTGTAATAAAAGACAAGTCCAACGATATTTAGCTGTGTAATAAAATATACAAAGAGTTAGATTAAAATACTTGTACTTGCGTATTTGTGTATGTGGATATATCCTGGCTCAGGAAGCTGTGCTTATATTCCGCGTTCGCGAAATTAAACACGAGGTCACAAGAAGCGCGAATAAAGGTTCGCGGCACAAACACGTGAAAGACGCGTGTCGTCTCAATGACGACAAAAAAGCGAAGAGAGCGGTTCTTTTACGGCTATGGCTTTATAAGGAACCGACCCCATAACTGACATAACTAACATTGCATAAAAACGATATAAAAAATTATTATATATAGAGAGTGTAACACAACAAAGCAAAATTTTTGCGCCGTTTCATAACCACGAATGAAACATTGGTCCATCACTTCACACCCGAGACAAAAGAACAATCAAAACAATGGACTCAAAAGGGAGAACTGGCACCAAAGAAGGCGAAGACCGTTTCATCTGCAGGCAAGGCCATGGCGTCAGTTTTTTGAGATGCGCGTGGAATAATTTTCATTGGCTATCTTTAAAAAGGAAAAACTATCAACGGCGAGTATAATGCGAACTTTTTGCAACATTTGAACGAAGAAATAAAACAAAAAGAGCCGCATTTGGCTAAGAAGATAGTGTTGTTTCATCAAGACAATGCACCAGCTCACAATTTCTTTATTTCAATGGCCAAAATTAATGAATTAAAGTTTAAATTGCCACCTCATACACCCTATTCGCCAAATTAATATTATTTTCTGCTCCCAAATTTGAAAAAATGGCTCAGTGGTCAAAGATTTTCCAACGATGAAGAAGTGATGTCGGCAATTAAGGGGATATTTTGAGGAACAAGACAGTTCTTAATATAAATGGGGTGTTGAACTTATTGAACATCGCTGGGGAAATTGTATAGAGCTGAAAGGGGATTATGTTGAAAAATAAATATATTTCTTTTCAAAATTTGAGTGGTTTTTTTTGTTAGATCGGGTAGTTCTGGAACCACCCTCGTATGTACGTATGCGAATAAATTATTTGATATCTATCTTTCTTACTGGAATATTAATATTATATGAAATTTCTT